>CM031239.1:610697387-611897387 GCA_018340775.1 Taxus wallichiana var. yunnanensis | reverse complement strand
TATAGCCCTCACCTCTTCCTAACATGTAATTGGGTGCGGACTCCATGAGCTAGTTACCTCTCCCTAACCCAGTATTTGGGTTCACTAGCCCATTGTACTCTCCACACTATGTGTGTAAGATTTGGTGCTCTCATTTGAGGCCTACTATACCATGTACTATGCATAAGAATGGATTTCTATCCCAGCAGTAGTCAAATGATCCTAGTAATACCTGGCCTCATTTAGGGCATCCCTGAATCTGGCCATTGACACTGCATGCGTGGCGGTTCCATAGGATTCGGAGTAACCTCGTGAACCCTTCCTTACTCTTGGTGGCCTCGGTACTTGTACATGTGAACCCTTCCCTCCTCTTTGTACCATGGGACCCTATCCCACTAATGCATGTACCATGGGACCCTACCCTTGAGCACGAGGTGCTACCTATCTTTGTGACCTAGGCCTATAAGGTCACTGATCTATGCCTATGCGGTGGCTAACTAGCCCTACAAACCTACTACCTATACCTATAAGGTGGCCACCTATCCCTGTCTCCATCTCCACCTTGTGTGGGTGCCTATCCCTGGGAAATATGGGCCTGTAAAGCCACCACCTATTCTGTAAAGTGACAACCATCCATTGTAAAGTATCCCTCTAAACTATAAGGGTATCCAAGTTTGGTTGGCCTAGTCTAGGTGGTGTTACTCATAGCTGGACTACTCACTACTACCTATATCTATCTATAGCACTAGTGTCAATGATTCACCGATCAACCGCATGCTCTTACCCAATCGACACTATCGGTTGTGATAGAGGCATAAGCATCTCCATGTCATCTCTCTTTGTAGTGAGGGAACGATGGTGGCACATCTGGGGTAGCCCAAGCGCCACGACCCTTTCATTAGGTATCATCTTATGCTCACTAGTATGGTGCCCCTCTATCCACCTCAGTAGCTATAACTCATCCATCTCCATCATTATCTGCATGTATGAATGGAAGCCAACATACGGCCTCCAAATGATGTCCACTCCAACACCTACCTATAATACGCCACATCATGTGTGGCCCTAGCTACCCTATGCTTTCCAAAAATAGGTACCCGACACATGCACTTAACTTGAATCAAACCCACCTTAAACACATAAGGTCAAGGCAAGCCAACTAGACAAACACATACAATGTGCTCATATGCCCAACAATGTAAGAGGAAGGTACAACACAAACTAAACCTCTGCAACCACCCGTAGGCCCATAAATCCATGTATAACTACACCAAGTATGTCAGCACCCAAGTAAAACAAGTCCTATCCTCCATCATGTCATGGAGAACCCCCATTAGCACCCATGAGAATCTCCTACCCTCCGCATCTGACAACGCAAAACAACACACTACCTCCATAATCAGGACCACTAACCTCATCTTCTCAGGATGGGCCATATACATATCTCGTAGCTCAATCTCATGCTATCAAACCTCATCTCCTTCATCCCCTCTCCAAACAACATCAACATCAGCTTCTCTGATGCCTCTGAGGTAATAGAATAAATATGCATCCCCACTATTGGTAACCGTAAGATCTTTTACACTTCCTCCAGTGTGACTATGATCTCACCCATCGACAAATGAAACATGTTGGTCATACCATCCCATCTATTAATGAGTGTGACCATTAAGCTAGGATCTTGATGTAGACACCAAATTCATGTCTTACGACTCCTTGTGACCCGCATCCCATTTCGCAACCTAACCTCATTACCTAAACCTTACACAATTATTTATTAATTACCTTGTAATTGATAAATCCCCATCACCTCACCTACCACCTCATTTTGCCACCTCATCATGACCTAGCCCTAATCCTAAACTAACCTAATTAAAACCTAAAACTTGGTCTACACCTACACCCATGACTAAGGACCCCTTTCTCGCACCTAAAACCGACCTTCTAGTCACTTGACCAAGCCCGCAACTAATCTCTTGGGAGAAAAGCAGGGAAGGTGGGCTGTTTTACTAAAAATAGCCTACTTTTTCCTTACCGATGCCGGTTCTACTCACTGCCGCCGTCGGTTACGTAACCGCCATCGGTTCCCTGTAAATGGCCTCCCCAAACCAAAAACAAAGGATTGGAATTTCATTTTGGATCAGGTCGAATGATTTTTGAATCAACAGAGATCATTGGGAGCAAAAAAGAGTCAGGACCTTCACTTGACCGAAAGAGAGGCAGTGGAAATACCAGAAGTGTTTACAGCAAAGGAGATCAGCTTGCATCTTCGTCAAAACCAGTAAGTCACATCTTGCATGTCCTCTGTTATAACATTTCTTATGCCTTTTGAATTACAGTCCTCATAAATCCATCCCTGAATCCACTACCCAGCATGCATATTACCTCTAACTATCATTCATCTACCTCTCATCACCTTATTTCCTAATACCACCTATATACAGCCTTACAAACAACACAACTACCCCACAAAGCAACTAACCTACAGATCCTAGAACCCACCGGTATCGGTTATCAGTAACCGGCATCGGTTATCAGTAACCGGCATCGGTTCCTCTGATCAAAACTAGAAAACCAGCCTTTCCCCTACCTAGTTCAACGAAGCAACTTAATTGATATTTTACAGTCTTTTGTGTTAATTCATATTAGCAGGAAAGCTGACCACCTTGAAAGGAAGTTTTATATTTCTGGGCCTAAGGCGAGTTTCCTCATTTATTATCTAATCAAAATCTTGTGGTCTTGTGTTCTTATTTGCGGGTAGTCCTTCCAAGACAAAAAGGAGTTCTTGCAATCGGCCTGATCTTTCTCTGTATGCGCACACCATCTCGACATTCTACGGGTATTCCTCCTAGCCCCTAACCTTATCTGCATTTCTAAAAGGAATGAAACAATTCCGAGTGAAACATTTTGTACCGAGTGGGACCCATCTTGGGTTTCTGTTTCTCTTGCTTATTTTTCATTTTAGGAAGCATACTTCTTTGTTCTTGCTTTTGTTATATATTTCAGTAAAGAATTTGTCTTGCTTTCCTAGTTTCGCATTAGTGAAAGTCATCTCTCTTGCTTCATCGAACATAATTTTCGATTTGGGTTTAAAACACGTGCATTGCATTCTGCTTGTTGTTTTCAATTCTAGTGAACGTAGATTAAGTAACAGGTCGTACACGTGGGGGTGATATCCACGGTATTGACAGGAAATTAATCTTACATTCACTGCACAACACATACCGAATCACTTCACAATTAACGCAACAGCTCAAACATCCCCCTTTTTTCCGTGGTATTCCTCGCCCGATTAAGGTAACCTTATAAGCTAAAACAACTTGACATTTCCCTAAGTCTCTTGTTTAGGATTCTGACATCATTCTACGTCTAAAGGCATAAGCCCACGATAATTAAAATTAACCCTAGGGTTAATCTCTGGATTTGTGTGTGCATCTTGCTTGTTTTTAGTTCTGTTTTCTTTCTCATACTCTGTCTTCTGTGATCAATAATTGGACACATATACTAAACGTTGTTAAAAATCAAATTAGCAACCTTTTATATCTTGTTAACCAGACTTCTTACCGACATCGTTACACGACCGACATCAGCTATATAGTGTAACCGACATCGGTTACTAGACCGATATCGGTTACTGTCTTCTACAACCCCTGACAAACCAGCAACCTGCCAATTTCACCATTCTAAGGCTGTTTCTGTTCCGGATAGATTGAAACCCTACTGTGAACACCTGTCCATGGTTGTTATCACTCGAAAGCAAGCCGCCGCCATGGTTTCACATGCTTGCTCTGTTTCTTTCCGAATCACCCCTTCACATTCGTGGGGAATCCTACCAGACACCAGTGAGATCCCCCAAATTCTGTAGGAGACAAGGACTTTGCCAAATTTCGGATGCTAATCCTAGCGCTGTGTACAATACTATTTGTCTCATGCCCCTGACCATATGCCTGATGGTCAGCTCTTTGTTGGCATGCTTATTAGTATAGCTGCTCATTTAGCCCCACTCACTTTGATAACACCGCCTTGCTTCGGCACCTTTAGCCCCATCTCCCAATCCGCGGCTTCAGAGGTTCATACGACTCAGATTGGCTTTTCTTTGGCTAATCTTGGACCCCACATATCATTACCACCGACTGCCCCTACCTCATCTCTCTTGCAGACTACTCCATTCATGACTTGCTCTCTGCCACCTATCCACACGAGCTTTCCTTCTCAAGCTCTGCCTACCTTTTCATTCCCATACACGTATCCAGTAACCTCAACACCTTATATGGGACATCCCTATTCTGTCACCTCAACATATTCATCCTCCATACCTTATCAACACTTAACCCCACCATTGTCCAGTGGAGGCCCTTGGCCCAATTTGCCTCCGTTTGCCACAACCGCACCATCATCTCATCCAACCACAGATTTCATCAAACAAATGATGGACAAAATGTAAAATCTAGAGGCTTCTGTGTCGGGAAGTCGTAGCGCCTTGACATATGAGCAAGTTTGTTGGGAGCCCATTCACCCTTCTGTTCCCCTTCACTCATATCCTCCTCAATGGGAGTTGCCGAAATTTACTCGTTTTAATAGTAAAGAGGATCCTCACAAGACACTTGCGATCATTTAGACATGCTTGTTATTTGATTGCCCATGATGATGCCTTGCTACTCGCACATTTCCCATGTCCTTATCGGGACCTGCCTTGGAGTGGTACGAAGTGCTTTAACCCATCACTCAATCTTCTCTTTTAACCAACTAGCCCAATCTTTCTTGGATCACTTCTCCATTAACATTGCTAAGAAAGTATCCATCACCGACCTTTATGCCATCCGACAATTTGAAGGCGAATATGCCGCATGATTTCGTTGGATGATGGCGTGGCCTTATCAACCAACTTACATATGCCTTGCCTCGAAATTTGAACTTATCGAACTTTTCACACGGGCATGTGCTAAGCACATTTCTCCTACTCTTCAAATTCAAACTTTCGCACATTTGATGAGGCCTTTACCATGGCTCGGAAACTAGAAATTTGAGCCTTAGAAGAAGAGAAATTGTGGTTTTGCAACAAAAACCCAATTTCGAACTCCCGATTCTACCAATAAACCAAATACCACCACTCCTCATGCGTCCACTTCTTCTAAATCAAAAGGAGCTGTCCACGCGGTGATGGTTAAATCTCAAACACCGTCTAATACCCCACCAAAAACCACCTATAAGTACAAAGCCGAGCCCATCAACTACACTCCCTTGGGAGAAACATATGGTGTGATATTGGAAAAATTGCTCAAAGCAAGAGCCATTACATTACCTCCTGTTAAACCTCATTCGGGTTTGATTCCACTCGCGCCATACCTTCCTGGTATAAATAAAATGACTTCTGTAACTTCCACCGCGTGAAGGGACACAGTCATGAGAACTGCAAGATGTTGAAAAACATAGTGTAGGAAATGGTTGACGCAGGGGATATAACCCTCGATAATCCTAATGCCCCTACCAACCGAAATTTGAAAATCTTCAACAAACCATTCCCGAATCACTCTCCCAACAGTAACACAAACCAGGATATCTTAGCCAAGGAGAGTGTTCATGAGATCCATGCAGTCTTCGATACCCAGCCCAAAGCCTCTATCGAGAAAATTTTGAATCAAGCCTCTTCACTAACACAGGAGCCCGAACCTCCTTTACCACCATCGAACCAAAGCGAAATCATTCCTTTACCCATAAGAGAGTTAACTGCCCAGACTCCTCTTCCCATCGACGAGTCTGCCTTATACCACATCCTCTACAAGGCTGAGACGGATGTTATCTAATCTATCTATTTCCCAAACTTCCCCTTCTACCACTCTTGTTGCACAAGAGGAAGGTACGCCACTCCTTTTGACATCCTTAGACGAGAAATCTCTTGCACCGACATCACCAAATTCTTTAACCATGACGGATCCTCTCGAACACGCCCTCTTACCTATTAGTTCTTCATCGACTAAATATTTTCAACGACCGGTTGACGTCTTAACATCTATTGATACGAGTGCCTCATCTACTCTTGTATCACACCCACGGTGGTGGAATCACAACCCACCTTTCTTAGTACCAAATTTACAATTCAAGCACTGAAGATTGTCATTCTCAGGAGGATAGAAAATCCTATGGGAACGTTTGAGTACCCCTTATTCCACTCAAATGCAGATGACCGATCCTGAGACCTCCACCATATACCCGAAGTGTTTACAGAAGCTTAAAATTCCCATGTTCTCACCTTCACCCCCCTCACCTCTACCAAATGCCTCGTCCACTTCTATTAACTTAGCCAAATCTTCCCCTACGCTTGGGACCTTACCCATACCCAGTCTAACACACCCGCCTAAGTGACTAGATTTGTCCAAGAATAAAGCCGCCCCGCCACCTAGGAGACACACTCAACCCGTGCCTCTATCACAATCAAAACCATCATCGTCATACCTACCTTCCATATTGGGACCTCATCCTTCCACCTTGCACCAATATATCACACCTCCTGCGTTTTCTCTAAAAAGACATACGCCTTCTGCACCTATACCGAGATCTAAGGGTATATCAACATTATCACCCCACGTATCCTGTCCACCCATCAACCCTAAACAAACTCCATCATCAAAGGATTTATTTTCTGTCACTCCCCTTTCTCCGTGGTTGTTTCCCGCTACCATGTCATCTGTAGCCTCATCATCTAACCAGCCGAACGTAGCTCCTGCGCCAAAGAAACCACGTTTAGTGAAAACCACGTGTCAACACCCCTTGGCTAAACCACCACCCATACGAACCAGCCACGCCCAAACATTACCGAAACCCACACAACCAATACCCTCATCCTCCTCCGATTTTGACCCACTCAAAGGATCTTACACTAAAATCCTTGCCATGTTGGTAGAGAATGCGACCATTTCCCTACCCCCACTTAGACCTTATGACCCGTCTAAACCTCGGCACTGTAGGTTACGATGAGTCTAAAATCTGTGCTTATCACTTTGCACACCGAGGACATGATGTGGAGGGATGCAAAGCTTTAAAAACCATCCTTCGTTAGTCACCTCTCCCAGATAGAAAGGTTAAGAAAGACAACTTACGAAGGGAGAGACCTTTAGCTTCAATTCCCTCTCCTATACCACCTATCCCGCCTCACCACGATCTATCATTATTACAACCCCACCTGTTGAAGACCATAATTTATCCCAACCATCTTCCTCATCTCGGGTTTACGAGATTAATATGATTAGTGTGTTCTACTCGAGCGAGAAAAACAACGAGAAAGCGAAAGAAAGCACACTGCGTCCTCTCTTTCTCGTCTAGCATCCGATTGCACCACCACCCAAAGTGGTTATTCATGGACCCGCTTACCCCGTCTCTAATGGAGTTGCCCATCGAGCCATGATCAAACGACTTCACCGATCACCCGTCAAAATGACACTATATGATCTCATTCGGACTTGAATCTCATCGACAAACTCTCATTGAAATTCTTGAGGATCGAGGTCTTACCTAATGAAACCCTGCTGTTTCCTCCATTCTAACACCCAATCACATTGCCTCTCTCACCAAACAACCCACCGCCCCAACCACTTCTATCTTTGTACCACAAGCTGCTGCTGATCAGTTTCTCGAAGATGAAATTGTCGATTTTATACGAGAAGATCCCGACACTGCTTATGCTGTTCATCTCAAACTTACGTCCGGGACATTCGTATGCGTCATGTTATGATTGACGGGGTCTTATCCTAAACATCATCTCTTCAAAAATTTTCAACAAATGAATATCCCTTCTAGCTACATGTGTGCGACCCCATCATGTTGCGGTCATTCAATATTTATTACCTCTACCTTAGGCACCGTGATCCTCAACATTCGGGTAGGACCATGTACTTTACGAACTCTTCTATGTCCTTGAGGGAGAGTTCCAATATAATATATTATTGGGTCGTCCTTGGATCCGGGCCATGGGATGCGTTCCCTCAACCTTACATAGATGCATAAAATTTGAGTACGAGGGGAAGTCCTACACCGTAAAGCTGATCCTCCCCCCTTTAAAACCTGCAATATGTTATACCGCCCTAACGATGTTCTTATACCAATACATTCAACCTGACCATCCTCTTCAAATGTACCTCAACCATCCACCTCAATCGCGCCTACGCCTTGGTGATGAACCACCGTCGCAAAACCACTTCCCTTCCGCTTGACTAACATCCCAACCTTCGACCCCTTAGTAGATATTTTTCAACGCCTTACTGTTAGGGAGTACCGCCTATATAACGTTAGTTCTTTCCCTACCCCACGGGAGTACGGACAATTACATGCACATCCCACCTACGACCGTCGCGTGGGGGAGGTAATCTCTTACGGACCACCCCATTGCCGCACTAACCTAACGTATGGGGGTGTCGACGCATCTTCCGTTGCCCCTGAGCCTCCTCTTGGTGTGGTTCCTTTCCAGTCCGATTTTCAATACCTTACCAATCGTCGCTTTTCCCTCACCTTCTTGACTCGCTGTGCTTGGAAAGGCTTTGGTTTTGGTCTTTATGAACAAGGCCGACATACGCTCATCCCCATCACCACACGCAAACATAATGATCGCAGTGGTCTCGGTTTTCCTGAAACACCTACACAGGAGACACCTCGTGTCAGCTGTATTCTGGAAGAAGACGACGTCACCCCTACCAAACCATCATCACCCACTTTGCCATCATCACCCACAGAATCTATAGACCCTGAATCTATCCCTCCTAACTTTTTTTTTTCATAAATGCTATCTTCATAGGTCCTCTCACTTATCAACGCAATAATGAGGACCCATCTTCTCTTCCCCTTCTGTATCCAGACATGATCGAAGAGGATTCACCTTTGATTAATGTTGTTGAGTGTCAGGATGACGACTCCATCCTCACTTACCTTGGCGCGGATGATTCTTATATTCAACGAGCCTTACCATCGGAAACCCAAACCATGCTGAATGAATCTACTATAGAAATCAACATCCACATGGAGGAGGATCCTCACATTGTGAAGATCGGACAATCCCTTAACGCATCAGAACAAGTCACCTTTACTACTTTCCTCCGTGCTCGCAACCAAGCTTTCACTTGGTCCTACGCTGACATGCCAGGAATTGATCCTACCATTGCCGTCCATAACATCACTCTAAACCCCGATTCCAAACCAGTCAAACAAAAACTGAGAAAAATGCATCCACGCATTTCCCTCTTGGTCAAAGAAGAGCTTCAACGACTTCTTTCTGTTTCCTTCATCTTGCCTATTGACTATCCTCAATGGATTTCTAACATCGTACCTGTCACTAAAGCGACGGGGGGACTTCGGATATGCACGGATTTCTAGGATCTTAACCTCGCTTGCCCTAAGGATGACTTCCCCCTACCTAGCATTGACCAACTTGTTGATCTCACTGCAGGCCATGAGATGCTCTCTCTCATGGATGGCTTTTCAGGATACAACCAAATTTTGGTTGCCCCTGCCGATCAACACAAAACTGCCTTCATAACTCCTTGGGGAACCTTCTGTTACCGTGTAATGCCATTTGGCCTTAAGAATGCTGGTGCCACCTATCAACGGGCTATGACCTACATTTTTCATGACATTATGCACACTATCCTTGAAGATTACGTCGACGATCTTCTTGGCAAGTCTAAACATCGCAGTGAACATCTCGATGTTTTAACCATTATTTTTGACCGCCTACTACAATATTCTGTCCGTCTTCAACCAAAAAAATGTGTCTTTGGTGTCCTTTCGGGAAAAATTCTTGGCTTTATCGTCTCTTTGCGTGGCATTGAGGTCGACCCATCTAAAGTCAAAGCTATTCTCAAAATGCCCCCACCTACCAATCTCAAACAATTACGTAGTTTACAAGGTAAGCTCCAAAGAAGGACATTGATTTTCAATGGAGCCAAGAGTGCCACCAAGCCTTTGAGGCTCTTAAAACTTATCTCTTACAGCCACCCGTGCTTATCCCACCTCAAGACGACCGCCCTTTCTACCTTTACCTTTCCGCCACTGACCACGCTGTAGGGGCCATGCTTGCACATCGTGACTCTGAGAATCGAGAACAAGCCGTTTATTATATAAGTCGTACTTTGGTGGACTATGAGACTAGGTATACACATGTAGAAAAGTTGTGCCTAGCCCTATCATTCGTGGCTACCAAACTCCGACACTACCTTCTGAATCACAAAACTTTCGTCATCACCAACACGGACCCCATCCATTACATGTATGCCAAACCTCATCTAAACCAACGCATCGCCCGATGGCTCATGCTCCTCGCCGACCTCGACCTTGAGTTCGTCCACCAGAAATCAATCAAAGGAAAAACCATCGTAGACCAACTTGCGGAAGCCCCTTTACCTGGAGAACAATTTACCAATTTTACATTCCCCAACGAACTCATCGCCACTCTTTCACTCAAGGAGGAGTCGTATCCAATGACTCTCTTCTTCGATGGATCCAAATGCCAACGCGGTGGAGGAGCTGGCGTTGTTCTCGTTCCTCTTGATGCCGAGCCTATGCCTCTTTCATTCCGACTCGATTTCCCTTGCACTAATAATACAGCGGAATACGAGGCCCTTGTTCTGGGTCTCCAGGTTGCGCTGCACTTAGGTATCAAATCTATCAATATTTTTGGCGACTCTCAATTGGTAGTCAATCAAGTTATGGGCATCTACCAATGCAAAAATGAGGAACTTCAAAAATACAAACACTACGTGGATTCGCTTCTAGCCTTATTTACTCACTATTCTATCCAAACCATTCCACGCTCTACTAACAAATTTGCAGATACTATGGCTTGCTTAGCCTCGCAAATTCCAGCCTCATCAACTGACTCTGACATTTTCGTCGTGGTCCAACAACTTTTTGCCCCATCCTACTCAACCCCGGTAGTTTGTATGATAAATACTGTGTCTGCTAACTCGCAGGATACTTGGTATCACCAATTCCATGACTACCTTACAACCTCTGTTCTCCCTTCTGACCTTACTAGTACTGGTAAACGTGCTTTTCTTAAACGTGTTTCTCATTATGTAGTTATGGGGGGACTCCTTTATAAACGTGGCTTTGATGGCATCCTCCTTTGATGTCTCACCGGTGCGGAGATCACCCATACCATCCAACAAGTCCATGACGGTATTTGTGGTGGACATTTTAGTGGCCTTGTCGTGGCCAAACAAATCCTTCGCCTAGGTTATTATTGGCCTACTCTCAATAACGACTGCTACGAATATGTTAAGCGTTGTGTTATGTGTCAACAACATGCCAACCTTCAACATACTCCTAGCCACCCGCTCCAGGTCGCTCGAGATCTTTGGCCCTTCTCACAATGGGGTTTAGACCTTATTGGTGAGATTCACCCGTCCTCTTCACAATGTCACCGATGGATTATCACAGCAACCGAATATTACACAAAATGGGTGGAGGCTATTCCACTCATTTCAACTAAAAAGGAAAAAATTGTCGAATTCATTAACCATCACATTATCTGTCGTTTTGGTATTCCTCATCGCCTAATAACAGATAATGGTAAATCTTTTAAAAACAAGTTGTTACAAGACCTTTGTGACAACTTTGGTATCAAACTTAGTTTCTCATCACCTTACTATCCGTAGGCCAATGGTCAGGCTAAATCTTCTAATAAAACCCTAACTAAAATCCTCATAAAAGTTGTCAATGAATCCAGGAAGAAATTGGCACGATCACATTCCCTTTGCCCTTTGGGCTTATCGTACTAGCATTCGTACCTCTACTAATGCCACACCTTTTTCTTTGGTATATGGTACCGAGGCTGTTTTGCCTCTCGAAATACAAATACCCTCCCTTAGAATATCTCTTCAAGATATTCTCACCAACGATGATTTCCGCCAAGAGCGGTTAGCCCAATTGGAGCTTCTTGACGAACGTCGTCTTACAGCTCTTGATCACCTTCAAATCTATCAAAAACGCATCAAACGTGCTTATGATAAGCGACTTCATGAGCGTACCTTTAAGGTTGGTGATCTTTTCCTCAAAGAGAATCAACATGTCACCAAACTAGAAAAGAGCAAACGTGGAAAATTTGCTCCCAATTGGATTGGGCCTTATATAATCACTCACACCTATGGATCAGGCACTTATCGTTTAGCTTCGCTTAATGGTAAGCCTGAGCCTGAACCCCTTAATGCCTTGCATCTTTGACCATTCTACTGTTGAATTTAGTGTTATATCACTTCTTATCTACCTGTCGCTCGTCCCTTGAGCTCACATACCACCACATGCACTTCGTTTCCTACACCTCATAATAAAAATCAAGCTCACATAGTTTGATTCTCATCTCACCTAAATGATGCCTTCCCCTTTTTAGTCTAGTCCATGACTTCAAAGTATTAAAATAAGCCGTATTCTTATGGGATTTTCTTGAGTCAAACTTCCTACCAAACTAGATGCTTCACGCCAAAAGAACATCTAGCTATCTAAATTATATATAGATTTGTTCCTCGAAGGACAACTATATGCCAAATTATTGCTGCTATTATATATAGATTGCTCCCCAGAAATACACTACGCACTAAAATCATATCTGCTACTATAAATAGATTGCTCCCTTGAAGGACGGACTATACACGGTCAGACCTTTATCGAAGCTTCTCACATTGATCGGCCTTCGTGAAGACCTCAAGAATAGCACAATCAATATCCCTTGTAGACTTCTCGCATCGATCGGTCTATATTCGAGTAAAATAAAGGCCTCATTCGAAAAAGAACTTTTTGGGTCATGGACTTGTCTATTTAGGGTAGGTTCTCTTTTCCGAGAACACTCACTTTGTAATAAATTCTCGTACCTCAGCTATATCATCCACCTCACCTCACCATTTGTTTCAACTCAAGGGACGTAACGTTCACCCGATATATAGTGATCATACACTCTTTTCACCTATGGACTTCTCGCCCATGCACGGTACCTAGGGCTTCAAGCTCGTTCTACGTTTGGTGGTTTGTTTAGCTCTTTTCACCTACGGAGCACTCTTTCCGCTTTGCCTCGCATCTAGGATTGTGTGTTGATCTTGATCGGGACATGGTTCCTACCACTTGGGTAGGATAACTTTCGCTTCCTTATACCTTTTACAACATCACCAATTCATTTCCGACACCAACAACCTTACCTTACCAATATTAATATCAATATTCTTACCAATCAACCAATTGCCTAAACCATACCAAATTGCCTGAATTCGCCTCTCCCTGATCCTAAGGGAGAACTACATCGGTCTGAGGCCCCTCCTTGCTTTGTGCAATGGGCTATGTAGGCAGCACTTCGGAGACATAGGGTCTCCCAAGGTTAGCTCGACCATCCCCTACCATAACCTATCATGTGTGGTAAATATAAATATTTTTGTGTATTTCTATTTAATCACATTCCTCTTTATCCTTTTTCAAAACACTGAAAGTCAAAACGAAAACATTCTTATTATTATAACTCAAATCAACATACATATCTCGTTTTATTTAGATGTTAAACAAATACATCTTCTCTATCATTGACGTGCAGGTCGGTACTCTTATTTATTCTTATACCTTGCTAACATTTATTTAGACCCTCACGCCTCATCCCGAACTAGGTGATGATCGTGATCATCGACCCCTCTCGCCAGGCCTCTCTGTCCTCAATGGTACCACGGCTATTGGTACCGCCCACTGATCTGCCAATCTCTCCTATAACATATGAATACGCCCTCTCGCATGGAGGACTCCAGCCTCTAGTCTCTCCACCCATGACTCCGCAACCACTAACAATCCTCTTGTCTCATTCACCTGTGTTTGGAGCTGCTGAACCAAATGCTGCAGACGATCCCTCTCTGCTGTAATCACCGCTATGTCAGGACGATCATGTACACCTCGCGATTATACTACCCACCATAATCTATAGGCCTCTGTTGTTCCTGCATCCATTACCCTGCGATCGGCTACTACCTCTTCGGGCGCTTCTGGAGGTGTTGGCTGGGGAGGTGAGAATACTGCCTCTGCATCGATCCTCATATAGGGTCTATAAGCTGGGGTATATCTGCACTGAAATCTAAATTGTCGCCGCACGCGATCTAGAGGAATCCTCTCATACTCACCTGGCCTGTGCCCTGCGATCCACCTCAATCGCTCTACACCCCTCAACTCCTCGGCTATATTCTCTGTTACCATATAGTTCCGTAAGGCCTTGAAAAATATCGCATGATCGTCACCCTCTCTCCCATACCTACCTATAATACTCAATGTCACCGTCATGACACGGGATCTTGCCTCTTGTTCTGCTGGACCCATTGTCTCGAATCCTAAACTTTGTACTCCGGTCTCTCGATTTGGATGGGTCGGCTTTATTGGTTGCACACAAACAATGTGCTCATAGGCCCAACAGTGTAATAAGTATGAACAATCTAGTGTCATTTTGTGATTTCACCTACAAGCCTATAAACCCCTATATCGGTCATTTGTAATTGTGGAGCCGAACCCCGCGGCGCCCGCCCATATTTTTGCATTTTTATACTTATCTACCCACCCAAACACCATAAAAACCTACCCACCCAGCCGACTTGCCCTATTTTACCCATCTATCCTCTTCATTTTTCAAATTACGTCAATTTACTCATTATTTCCTAAAAAATGTAAATTCCTACCCAAACCCCCAATTTCACTTAATACCATTCAAATGCACAAAATAAAGAGTTCCGAGCCTACCCGTATGACGACACGTCGTTGTGGTGGGATGGGTGGTGGTGGTCCAGCTGGTCCAGCCCCTCCTGCTCCTCCTGCCTGTGCCATAGCTCCAATTCTGATCTGATGGGTCCCCGGCCAATCAACTGCTGCCTCCTCCTCACTCGAGCCCGCAAACAACTCACTCCTCCAACAAACTAGCTCCACCTCACTCAATAAAACCTCCAATCTCAACTCTCCACGTCAGACAACTCAATTTGGTTTTCAAATAACAAAAGTGACAATGACAAGCCGTATTTTTCTTTTTATAGGTTTTTCGCCCTTAACCGATATCGGTTTCATTTTGCCCTAATGAACCGGTATCGGTCCCTTAACCGATATCGGTCATGTAGAATCGACATCGGTTTTTCTGCCAACTTTCCCCCAATTTCTTGCCCTTATTTACCATTTGCCCCTTTTTTAACCACATATCGCCTATATCCACCTTTGCTGAACACCATTTGTTTACCTATCCGGCCCGACCCAAGGCCTCAACCTACCTATTCGGCCCACGACCCAAGGCCTCAACCTACCTATTCGGCCCGACCCAAGGCCTCAGCCTACCTATTCGGCCCGACCTAAGGCCTCAACCTACCTATTCGGCCCGACCCAAGGCCTCAACCTACCTATTCGGCCCAACCCAAGGCCTCAACCTACCTATTCGGCCCGACCCAAGGCCTCAACCTACCTATTCGGCCCGACCCAAGGCCTCACCCTACCCATTTAGCCCGACCCAAGGCCTCGCCCTACCCTACCGGCCCGACCCAAGGCCTCGCCCTACCCTACCGGCCCGACCCAAGGCCTCGCCCTACCCTACCGGCCCGACCCAAGGCCTCGGCCTACCTATTCGGCCCGACCCGAGGCCTCACCCTACCCATTTGCCCGACCCAAGGCCTCGCCCTACCCTACCGGCTCGACCCCGAGGCCTCGCCCTACCCTCCTGGGCCCGACCCAAGGCCTCGCCCTAACATACCGGCCCGACCCAAGGCCTCGCCCTACCCTACCGGCCCGACCCAAGGCCTCGCCCTAACCAACCCGCCCGCCCCAAGGCCTCGCCCTACCCATTTGGCCCGACCCAAGGCTGCAACCCAACAACTCGGCCTGACCCACGGCCGTATCACTCCAATACCTTACCCAAAATCAAAACCATCCACTTTTATCCACCCATCCTCGTAGTTTTTGTTCAATCGAGTTCACATGTTCGTGTTTTAGCATGATTAGGGTCCTTGACTTGATCCGTCGACCAACTTTGCTCGGACCTGGGCGTGACGTTTATCTCAACCAAACCAACCATTTGTATGCTGCCGGACATGCCTAAACGTTCTGTACCTTACCCATTATATACCCGGAGCTACTTCCTATGCCTTGGATACTGGGATTATATCACCCTTGTTTGGATAAACTATTGACCTTTGCCTATGCATTCTTTGGTTTGCTCGTCAAATCATGTACCCTAGTTGTACTATTGCATTTTACCATAAATGCTTCCTTGGACCTACCCCACCATCTTACCATCCCCTCTACCCCATTTACCCTTTATAAACCCTATCCTTGATTTCCCGTTCACTCAATCTGTGATAGATTTGAGGGGATTACCTATACCCTTAACAGGGGAAACCACTTCATATTATTGTCCGCGCAGCTTTACAACACAAGCTACACGACAATAAGGGGCTAATGTAGACACCAAATTCGTGTCTTACGACTCCTTGTGACCCACATCCCATTTCACAACCTAACCTCATTACCTAAACCTTACACAATTATTTATTAATTACCTTGTAATTGATAAATCCCCATCACCTCACCTGCCACCTCATTTTGCCACCTCATCATGACCTAGCCCTAATCCTAAACTAACCTAATTAAAACCTAAAACTTGGTCTACACCTACACCCATGACTAAGGACCCCTTTCTCGCACCTAAAACCGACCTTCTAGTCACTTGACCAAGCCCGCAACTAATCTCTCGGGAGAAAAGCAGGGAAGGTGGGCTGTTTTACTAAAAATAGCCTACTTTTTCCTTACCGATGCAGTTCTACTCGACCGCCGTCGGTTATGTAACCGCCATCGGTTCCCTGTAAATGGCCTCCCCAAACCAAAAACAAAGGATCGGAATTTCATTTTGGATCAGGGTCGAATGATTTTTGAATCAACAGAGATCATTGGGAGCGAAAAGAGAGTCCAGACCTTCACTTGACCGAGCAGAGACGAGTGGAAATACCAGAAGTGTTTACAGCAAAGGAGATCAGCTTGCATCTTCATCAAAACCAGTAAGTCACATCTTGCATGTCCTCTGTTATAACATTTCTTATGCCTTTTGAATTACAGTCCTCATAAATCCATCCCTGAATCCACTACCCAGCATGCATATTACCTCTAACTATCATTCATCTACCTCTCATCACCTTATTTCCTAATACCACCTATATACTGACCTTACTTACAAACAACACAACTACCCCACAAAGTAACTAACCTACAGATCCTAGAACCCACCGGTATCGGTTATCAGTAACCGGCATCGGTTATCAGTAACCGGCATCGGTTCCTCCGATCAAAACTAGAAAACCAGCCTTTCCCCTACCCAGTTCAACGAAGCAACTTAATTGATATTTTACAGTCTTTTGTGTTAATTCATATTAGTAGGGAAACTGACCACCTTCGAAAGGAAGTTTTATATTTCCTGGGCCCAAGGCAGTTTCCTCATTTATTGTCTAATCAAAATCTTGTGGTCTTGTGTTCTTATTTGCAGGTAGTCCTTCCAAGACAAAAAGGAGTTCTTCGCAATCAGCCTGATCTTTCTCTACGGTACGCACACACCATCTCGACATTCTACAGGTATTCCTCCTAGCCCCTAACCTTATCTCTGCATTTCTAAAAGGAACGAAACAATTTCGAGTGAAACACTCAAGCTACACACTGTAATGTTGGATCCTGATCAATCCCACATTTGTAATGTGATGCCACTTCTCTCTTGTCATGCTCCCTTGTATCATTGTCAATAAGGGCAATACTCTATGCCTCATCCACCTCGCTTGCTCTCTAGCCTACATCCAACAAACCACACCATTATTAAATCTTGACCATACCTAACATATCACTTACCCAACTAACCTATTCCCAAAACTCTTATTGATTTCACCACAACCCTAACAACCTACCATTTTATCACATCCTGCTTTCACACCCCTCAACTAGTATTGTATATACCTTTTACCCTACTTAGTCTCACCATAACCATTTCTTGATCATTTTTTTCTCAAATGCCAACCGACATCGGTCACCGATGACAAACATCAATCTATAATGATTGGCGTTAGTCACCGATGACCGACATTGTCCATCATGGTGGCATTGGTCACCGATATTTGACCAATGCTAGTTATGGTCGACCAACATTGGACACCTTTGACCAATGTTAGTCTCTATCGCATTTCTAAAACCTAAAACTCCCACCATTTCCCAATTTTTTTGACAAAATACCCTAACTACCTACCCTTCCCTACCCAAACCTAACCTAAACTCATCCCCACCCCTATTTAACCTACATGGGACCTCCCCCTTCCCTCATTACATCAATATTAACCCCAAATTCAAAATCAACCCCCACTTGACAAGGTTTTACCCAACTTGATTCCCATACCCTATTTTTCAAAATAAATGTGTAGATAGGATGAGATCCTACTTCATCTCAGTGTCATCGCATGGTGGTACATCCATTTGCTACACCGGTTTCCCACCGAGCCCTCTTCCAGCTCTTCCATAACTAAATCAATTCCTCACCTCCAACCAACCAATTGAATCACTCAACCTGATCTCATGGACTCACCAACTAAATTCCAATCACCCACTACGAGGTTTTCCCACTCGGTTATCCTGTCTCATCCATTCACTTTCCAACTTTCCATCTCTCTTACGTAATTTTCTACAATTGGAAAATAAAAATGATTCTATAAAAGGGGATATTTCCTTTTTAACCCCAATTTGATAGGACCAATGTCGGTCACGCTATAACCGGCATTGGTCAACCCTTATAACTATTTTACCTTACTAACCTTCCTTTTTCTTGCAGCCATTAGTGATCACACACCTTTTATCATTTTAGAAACATATGGAACCATACCTAAAAGCTCAAACTACCCCTAAATTTCCTTTATTGTGTCTTGGGATTTTTTATTTTACCTATACCTTGGCCTTACCCACACCACAACCTATTTACCTAAACCTAACCTACTTGGTGTGACCATTGACATTATGTACTCGCTATACCTTTTCATGCTATTACCTATGTTGTTTTAGCCTAATTACCATACCTTTCCTATTGTCATGCCGTTTATCCCAACCAAACGCTCCGCACTGACCTATGTTGTGCTCCAAACCATATCCTATACCTTGGATACTGTACACTTCACCCTTGTTTGGATAAACCTATCGACCTTAGATGATGTAGAGTTTTGAAGCTCTTCAACCTGGTAGTGTGCCAAAATTTATACTGTGTGTGTGTGTTCGAATGTAACTACCTTTGACTCGGCCCACTTACATGTTTAACCAATTTAAACTTTACCTTTACCTAATATTCCCACATCTACACTCCCGCCCACTTACCTTAATTTTTCACCCCATCCACATTTTATCCAACCACTTACCGATTCCGTCTTTCACCCCATCAATTATTTGTTTGAGGGGATCACCTTCACCCACACTTGGGGAAACCACTTCCTATTTTTGTCAAGCATTGCTTACCAATAAAAGCTATGTAAAAAAGGGAAAAATGTAGACACTAAATTTAGGCCACACTTCCCCTTCACCCCACATATATTAATTTAATTACCTACAATCAAATTAATGTCCATAACCACAATTTTCATTATTTAATTACCTTAATTAAACTAATTTCCACCTCACATAGACACCTCATCATGGACTTATTCTTAGCATGTTTCCTAACTATGTAGGACTCAACCTCTTCTTACTCTAATTAACCAAGACTTAGTCTAACCCTAAAATCACATGCCTATTATTCCTATAACAACATGCCCGCTTATCTAAGTGCCAAACACCCTTTTAGACCCACACCAATAGGTAGATCTAGAAAAATTTAGCCAGGATCTGGTATGTTGGGCAACCTAGAATATCCTACCTTAACCAATTCTAGTCAACCCGAAATCGCGCGGTCATCCTAAACCATCATCAGTTACCATATATTCACTTTGGTAACCTTGTTGGAGAGGTTTTCCAAATTCTCGAGTTTTTGTACGAAGAAGATCTACATGTAAGCAAGAATCAAAGCCTTTTTACACCTTTATATAGTTATAGCCAACACCAAGACTGATCTAAAGGTATTTACATTCACCATAGCATTTTGGGAAGCACCGCCACAATACTAAGCACTATTTCATAGATCAACCATCATCAACATCCAACCATTAAACCTACAACACCAATAAGTGTGCTTATAACCTGCATCATTTCATCTTTATTCAATTTACAAAGTTTCTTCACTTCTGTTTACCAACCTCCATTTACATTTTTTATCCCACCAATCTTATCTCCCTATGAACCCAACCATTCTACTACCCACAATCATTTGATCACCTATACCCAATTCCTGAAAATATTTGAGTACTCCCAACATCTCCATAGACCTAACCATTCACCCTACCATCTCTATTTAATCTTAGACAAACCCCAAAACCAAGTTTCATTGAGTTTCTATCATCCCGCCTATACCGACGCTGGTTATCCATGACCGTCATCAGTTCTCTCTAAACCATCATTAGTCATACTTGACTAACGTCAGTCTCTATATTTGGTAATCCTGCCAATAATAGAAACCTAATAAACTACATCTAAGTAACCCAAGCTACCCAGAATCTGACCCTGACTTGTTCCAACACCTTGACTACCTACCCTACTTCTAGATCTGATCATAACCTAGCCTATTATATTAGATTTTCTTATTATATTTGGATGAGATACCTAAATCATATCAACTATAGTAGGATTTTATTTATTTATGCTATCTATTACATTAAGTTGTATTAAATAGTGTGTTGACATTATTACTATCAAGGAATTATCATACTTCTGGAACTAGCTCCATTAGGTATTACTTGACATATATTGTTTAATTCTCTTTTTTGGTCTTGTTTTTTATTTTAGGTAGTTCCTCCTAGCCAAAAGGAAGCTATTGGAGTCAACATTGGATCAAGAAGTTAGAATTCATGCACGACCTCCAACCAACAATCGCAACAAGTATTCCTCCTTGGCCCTTTTACCATTATCTATTTTTGTCAAATCCATAAATAAAATGGTGAAACAACTTCATTTTCTTGATGGCAAGAAGTTTCTTTATTTTACCATTGACTAGAATGATGACATGTGACCAATCCATATGTTAGAAGAATATTTACTAAGAGTGGGTGGGGGGTGAATCAGCCATACCACAATGTTTACTTCATTTAACAAACCATAAATTCATCATTCAAGTTTCCCATTCAACATACATAACCATGTGAGCTTAGTAAGATGTGCAACATTCAATCATAATAGCATGAAATAAGATGGATTTTACAAGACACATTACACTTGCTTATATACACAACACACACTAAAAACACCTATAGGTAGACCATGACCAAGTATGTAGGTCATAAATGATTTATATGAATCATGGATTTTGTAGACACTCGGAGGAAAATAAAAGTTAATCGTTTTATCAGGGAAGTAATTTATCTAACTTATTAGCACTCAGGATTTGAAGAAGTGGGTAGCACCTTGAAAGGATTTGATCTTATCCTCACTATTTTAGGTTGTGCCTCTCAACCAAGGTAAGAGAACCTATATTGTAGCCTCTATTTTATGAAGGGGGTGAAGATATCCTTGTATTATGCAGATTGTATGGAGATGGCCTTGAGAAAACATGATCAATTTCCCATTATTCAAACTCAACAGAGCTGTCACTACTAAATGATGGAAATGCTTTCAAGACAAGGCTGAAGCTACTTGAGACATGGTGTGATCCTGACTGCTTTGTGCATTTTTGTAAATGGATTATATTCTCTTGTTGACACACAATGCAACATAGGGGTAGTATAGGTGGGATTAGGTGATTTAAATGAATTTTGGGGTGGGAGATTTTTAGACAAGACTAACCAAGAATTTTCCAACTTCTTTGAGGACCTTTGCAAAACTTGAAAAAAACAAAACCCAAACAACAGAATGCTTCAAAGAGGTTAAGGTATTCCTTCAACCAGGATATGTGCACCAAATGGAAGCCCAAGATCTGCACTCTTCCACACAATCTCTGATGGTCTATCACAAAATCTTGAGCTAGATGAATCAGTTAAGCATTTAGAAATTTCTATTTTATCATACCTAAGGTGCACCCATAGGTTTACAAACAATCTCTGTATCAAGGAAGGCAGAGTGAATTTAAATTTGTTTATCCCTTTATCAGATGAAAGCTCTTCTGATCTTGGGATTGCAAATACCACTAAGCTATCACAAGAATGAGACCTGCATGATGAAAGAAACTCTAAACACCAGATTGCAATAGGAGCAAGAAACACAAATTGAAAGCATTCTAAAATATAAGCGTATGCAAATTTTTCCCAGAGACAACACAAAATAATCCAGAAATGACCAAAATTATCAGTAGGGGAATGTTACAAGAACAATCTCAGAGCTTGTTAGTGGCTATACATCTGCAACCAACCTAACATGATACAAATTTGATGTAAAAAAGGAATTAAAATGGTTCTCAGGTGGTTTCTCAGAGAATGGGCTTCTTCCCAGATTTTCCATGAAAATTCTAAGTTTCTCTAACCATTTGCATGAAAAATTCATGCAATATATAACTTTCACTCACTCACTCACTTTGCCCCTCAAATCTTCCCTCCAAAAGTGGAATATTTGAAGCACCTTTGCTTTGCAATATTTCTGGAAAATGACATTTAACAAACTCGCAAAAAGTTGCAATTGTTTCTTTCAAAAGGTGAATCATTACAAAAATTTCATCATTCTTCAAAGTGGAAGCACATTTTTCATTTCCCACGCATGTAGATCCCTTTCATTTCATCATTTCAACTTTTCCTTCCCAATTTTTACTCTGCAACTTTGGATCTGGTAATTCACATTTTCATGAACCAGAGTAAAAATTTATTTGAAAAATGCCTTGGATTCACAAATTGAACCCCCAAATTGATTAATCTGGACCCTGCAAGCCAAAATGACATGAATTGGCAAAAAAATTTGATGAAGATTGATGCAAAAATGCATCTCCAAACTTCCTGGAGCTCAAATGGTGGCCAAATTGGTGAAATGCATAGCTACCATCGATCTATTCCTCAACTTCAAATTTGAGCCCTCCACGTGGCGTAGATCCGGTAAGCCTCTGGGCCTCGGACATTTTTTACCTTTTTACTACTTTTGGAAAATTTACACAATTTCTTGATTTCCTCCCGCTCTGCCGATGAGATTTGGGCCTGACACATGGTGCAATATGACTGGATATGGAGTCGTGGCTCAATTTTACACATTTTGCATCTTTTTTGGAAAAAGGAAAAAAATTTCATTTTTCCTCCACGGCTCCGCCCTTCCACTTCAAGTTTCTAAAGTGGGTCCCAGTGGAACCCCGGGTCCCTTTATGCCTTTAACTCCCTTTTCCCTCAAAGGGAAAATTTTTCACTTTTCCTCCCCAGCCCGCACCTCCGCTATTGACTTCTTAGATGAATTTTGACTTTTACCCTTGGGCTTGTGGGTTAGTTTGATACTTTGAGTCATTTGAATACAAGAGGAAAAATTTCCAAGTTTCCCCAATGGTCCACCTCCCCACCTCTTTGAATTTTCAAACTGCCACGTGTCACCATGGCACACCTTGAGGCGGTCCCAAAAATTTGATACCTTTGAATGAGCCTCATGGATCACGTGTGTGTCCTATTCCGAGTGAGATTTTCTCGAATGCTTGAAACTTTGGAAGGCACCACATGTCATGCTCCGAGGCAGTCTCCTTTTGGCCATTGAAAATTCTAAGTAAAAATGCAAAGCAAAAGCGAGGCCTCCATGTGTCCCCATCTTGCCAAGCCTCCATGTGTCCTCCCGGTGCTATTTCAAAGCCAGACCAAAAAGTTGATTCTCAAATGAGCGTCATTCACCCACATGGACATATTTTGAGTTGAGGCTTTTTATAGAATTTTTGAAGTATTTAGTTGAGCTATGCATCCAACCAAAAGGTGCCACATCCCCTATAGATGCAAGGATGTAAATTTGACTAGAGAAAATGCCCATCAAACCGTAAAATATAGAAACATGAGCATTTGAGCCTGAAAATGAAGTTTTCTTCAATGACAGAGAGTTTAGACTATTGCAAGGCTCAAACATGATCCTTAGGGACACATCAACTCATTCTTCTTCAAGTATTTCAAGGTAGAAATGTCAAGAACACAAATTTTGACTGTGGCAATAGAGGGAATGGGAAAACATGAGTTTTTTTGAAAGGACAAGAGCCTGGGAACTCAAAATATAGACCTTTCTAGAGGAACAAAGAAACTAGGAGACAAATATGGACCCATACATGATCTTTGACCCAGAGGCAGACTAAAAATGGCAACAAAGACCAGCCAAGCACAACATGGGGAAGGATAAAATGATAGAGGCCATAAATCAATAAATTTCCAAGGGCACAAATGGGGTGAGACAATTTTGAGCACCAACACAGGCTCCGACTGGGATGGGCACTCCCTGTGAGTGCCACAAGAACAAAAGTAGACCAAGTGCCAAAATATCCATTGGGAAAATGGAGTCACAAGCCAAAAACCAGCTAATAAACCAAAAAATAGCTGATAAAAAAACCAAAACAAAACAAAAAAAAAAAAGAAAAAAAAAAAAAAAACTGTACACTGTACAAGTGATATGCAAACCTCAGTTTTGGGGATCAATCCAAAAATGCTTCAAATGTCTGCCATTAACAGGAAGCTCAAGCAATTCCCCATCCAGGTCCTTGAGGAAAAAGGTATTCTCACCAATTCTTATGTCAATGGAATATGGGCCCATCCACAAAGCATCAAATTTACCATGCTTGCCCTTATCTTCATGCCTGTTATCCCACAATAGCACAAGATCTCCAATACTGAAAGCTCTTGGGGTTACCTTCTTATCAAACAACTTCTTCATCCTCTCTCTGAATTTTACATGCCTCTGATGGGATGCTCTTCTTGCTTCATCAAGCTCAACAATCTGATTAATCCTTGCTTCATATGGACTGATTTCTTGGTCTTCAAGTTGTTGAACAAACTGAAATGAAGACAATTGTAGATGTAAGGGCAACAGAGCTTGTGTTCCATATACCAATTCAAATGGGATTTTACAGTAGCTCTTTTGGCAAGTGATCTTGTCATCCCAAACAAAAAAATTTTAGTTTCTCACCCCACTTCTTCTTGTTCAATTCCAAAGTCCTTTTAATGATCTTCAACAAGTTTTTATTGTTGGACTCAGCCTATCCATTTCCTTGTGGATTGTAGTTAGAAGCATATGTCAACTTTATCCCATACTCTTTGCACATTGCCACTAAAGGTCCAACTCTAAAACTCATGGCATTATCAGCAATAATCTTGACTGGCACTCCAAATCTGCAGATGATATGATTCAATATGAAGTCCATTACAACTTGGTGCATTGCCTTCCTAGTGGGGATTGCTTCCACCCATTTTGTGAAAAAAATCAGTAGCTACCAAAATCCATTTGTGTCCAGCACTTGATGAATAAGAGATTTCACCAATGAAGTCCACCCCCATTGTTTGAAAGGAGCTTCAATTGATATAGGATGCAAAGGAAGGGATCCTAAAGCTTTCAATCTTCTAGAGAAATCTGACAACTCTCACATCTTCTAACCAACTGAGTTGCATCCTTGAAAAGAGTTGGCCACCAATAACCAACCCTCAGAATTTTGTGTGCAGTAACTCTTCCAGCAAAATTTCCTCCACAAACTCCCCATGGAAATCAGCAATTATTTTGGGAGCTTCATCTTCAGTCACACATCTCAAGAGGATTCCTTCAGGGTTCTTCCAAGCCAACCCAAAGTTTGTAATGATATATTTTTGAGAAGCCAACTTGAGGGATCTTTTCTGATTTTTATTCAAATGCCCAGGGCAGCATAAGTGTCTGAGATAAAATATTACATCCTTGTACCATTCAAAACTCAACAATTTCTCAAGAACATCTATCCTTTCTTCCTCTACCTCATTTACTTCAGCATTCTGCAGATTGCTTTCAGCCATGAGCTTGGCAAGACCCAAACCTCTTACTAGCTTTGTGGTCTGGATGTCCATATCATACTCCTACAATTTGTTGACCCATCTACACCTTTTTCTTGAGATCTCCATCTCTGATAAGATGTCTTTCACCATTGTGTGAGGAACATAAGCAACAATTTTGGAACTCAAAATATAAGGCCTAAAAACTTTTGTTGCTTTTACCAAGGCAAATGCCTATTTCTCCATGATTGTGTATTTCAACTCAGCTACTTGCAATGCCTTACTAAAGAAGGCAATAGGTCTTTCAGCTCCATCATCATCCTTTTGCAACAAAATAGATGCAATGGTGTGCTCAGAAGCAAAGGAGAAGATTTGGAAAGGTTTCTTGTAATTTGGGGCTGCTAGAACAAGAGCATGCTTCAATGCTTCCTTGATTCCATCAAAAGCTTTAAGGGAAGCCTCTTCCCACTTGATATTCTGGTCCTTCTTCAACATGCAAGTAATGGGGAGAGTCAACTCAGCAAAATTAGACACAAACCTTCTAATGAAATTGATTTGACCAAAGAAGGATTGGATTCCTTTCTTAGTTTTGGAACGGGATCTTGTTGATAGCTTCTATCCTTTGTGGATCAATCATAACTCCTTCTTTAGACACAATGTGACCAAGTAGTTTTTCTCTTTGCACTCCAAAATGGCACTTCTTTGGATTGAGTGAAATGCCATATTCTCTACATCTGATCAACATTCTTTCCAAATGTTGCAAGTGGTCAATTCTTTTGCTAGAAAAAATAGTAATATCATCTTGATAAACAACAATAAAATCATTGATATAGCTAGCATGAAAGAAATGTCCATGGCCCTTTGAAAAGTAGCTCCAACATTCATTAAACCAAAGGGCATCCTGACAAAAACATATGTTCCCCATGAGTAGTAAAGGTAGTTTTAATCCTCTCTGATTCTTTGACAACAACTTGGTTATAACCGGAGAAACCATCCAAAGTAGAAAGCATTTCAGAACCAGTCACTAATTGCAACATGTTTTCCATGTTTGGTAGAGGATAGTTGTCTTTCATTGATGCTCTATTTAGATTTCTGAAATCCACACAAAGTTTGATATCTCCATTTTTCTTTTTGACGGCACCAAGTTTGCAACCCAAGAAGAATACCTTGTGGGTTGAATGATTCCTCCATCTCTCAAATTTTTCAATTCCTCTTGCATTTTGAGAGAAAGGAGTGGGTTAATTGGCCTTTTCTTCTATCTGAATGGTTTGGCATCTTTCTCAAGAGGGATTTCATGTTGGAACAAGTCTTCTCTATATGCTTTCAACTCGGAATAAGACCAAGCCAAACAGTCCTGATATTGTTTCAACAATTGGATATAGGACTATTTTTCTTCCTTGTTTAAACCACTCCCTAACCAAATCTTCCTTGGTTTCTCCTTTGTTCCCAAGTCATGCTCTTCAACATCTCTAGATGCAAACATGTTTCTATTGATTATACAATCAACATTGTTAAAATTTGACTCAAGAGCAACCAACCCTCTAGGGATGGTGTTAGTCTTCAATTGAATGATATCCCTGCCAAACAAGGTTTCTTTTCCATCAACATTACAGACCAATGGTTCCAAATCAATATGCTGATCCAAAACTCACCTTGGTTCTACAAAAACCTCTGAACCTGAGCATCATCATCAAATACTTGCCAATGTTTGATGTTATCAGGACTTGCAGCCTAGTGAGTATTTCAACATCATATTCACAATATGGAGAAATGGTACAATTGTCAAATCTTGACCCCAACACTACTAGCCTATCTGCAATCATATTTAAACTTCTATCATGATGAACAATGTTGAAGGAATCAAACATCTCAATCAGATCCCAAACTATGTGTTTGTATTGTTTCATTGATTTTTTGTTGCATATAATTTTCTAACTTGTTTGACAACCAACTCAGAATCTCCCTTTACAATGACATCCTTTATGCCATACTTCCAAGAAATCCTCAGCCCTAACAATAATGCCTCATACTCAGCTATGTTATTGGTGCATTCAAAGTTAAGTTTGAAAGAAAAAACAAATTCCTCTTTGCTTGGAGAGATCAAAACAACACCAACACCATTACCAAATTTGGAGCAAGCTCCATCAAATAACAAAGTCCATGGAGAGCCTACTTCTTCAAGACACTTAGAATGATCCATCTTGTGCTCCTTACCATCAGCAAACCCAATAAAATTATCAACATCAACATCAACAAATAATACTTCATAAGAAGCATTGTTTGGATCCTCAATTAGATGCAACATCTTCTTCTCTCCATATAATTTTACAAGGCTACCTTCAATGGGAATGGTGGAAAAAGACATATCCATTTGGACACTCCCTCCAACACTTGCAGCCCACTTTCTTGACAATAACATACCCCATTTGGCAGGGCAATCGACAATTACAACATCAAGTTTCAAATTCTTACCCGGATAGGCTGCAAGTTGCACCACCAAACCTTTGACACATCCAACAACTGGCACTTCCCTAGAATCCATGGTAGTACACTTGCCATATATTGTTGTTACTTTGATATCTAACTCATTCATAACTTCCAAAGGCATGACATTGCATGATGCCCCAGAGTCAAACATACAATTATGTAGCAACTGTCCTTGATGATCAAAGTTGTGAAGAAAGGGTCAACACTCAGCTGAGATTCAACCAAGGATGTTCCCAAATATACCTCTAGTGGTTCACCAAATTCTTCCAATGCTGATGTCTTTCCTACCTCTGCAATAGCAAGTGGAGCTTCTACAACATTCACATTCCTTTTCATGGCAGCCTTCTCCTCCTTCAATCCCAAATACTCAAGTGCTCTCTTCTTGTGCTCAGGATTCTAAGCAGCTCAAAATTGGAACATTGACCTTGATTTGGCTCAAAACTTGAGTGATGTCATAGGGAATGTATTTAGGAAAAACAATAGTGGAAGGAGGGCTGGAAATTTCATCAGATGGCACAAGGTTTTTAACAATTTGAGCATGGGGTGAAGCATAACTTTTCTTGGGACAACAGGGCTCTTAGCAGATGTTTCTTTCTTAGGAACCTCTTTTGGGATATTAGAAAGCAATGGGGTTTTATTTTTGGCCTGAGGCCCAGCTCCCTTGATAGCCTTACTTCTTGTGTTATACTCCTTCTCTTGGGCCACCACAACATTCATAAGCAGCTGCCTATCCTCTTCCGAGGGTATACCTCCATCATACTTCTTGATCATCACACCCTCAAGTATTCAAAATCATTATTGGGCAGCTCAAAGGCTTGTACATTATCAATTTCTAAAACATGAGAAGGAGGAAAAAGATGTACCCATTGGATGCAATCCCAAAAGCTAGCAGTAGTCCTTGCACTTATCACTTCAGTGGATGTTCTCCTTGACATGAGTTTGTAGGGCAGTCCATCATGCAAGCATCATCATCCATATTACAATCATCATCTTCCTCTTCAATTTTCTGATCTGTTCCACATGGAGGATGGGGTAATAAACATCTGTCACACTAGTCAATCTGATTTGCATCATCATCAACATAGCCACTCTAGCATTTAATGGATCAGGCACTACCTTACTTTCCTTGGCCTGAGATTTCCTATTTCCAAATCCAATAGGCCCTTTACCTTTGTCATCAAATCTCTGCTCATTCCTATGGTGATTTCCGAATCTATCTTGTGCTTTCTACCTAGGCTGACCTTGTGAAGTTTGTCCAATTCCCTTCTCAGCTCTTGCCAACTTGTAGGAAATCTCTTTGACAAGCCCCTGCCAAAGTTTTCACCACTTCCTCCAAGTCTACACTCTTTCTTGCTTGAGGCTTCTCAAGGTTTACCAATTTAACTCCCTCTCTCTTAGGAGGTTTCCCAACAACCTTGATATTGTTCTCAATTTGAAGTGCCATGGTGAAGGCCTGCCTTAAATTGCTGGGTTCTTGTCCCTCAAGTAATATGCAGCCTTTTTATCAAATGCATCAGAATATTTTATCAAACAAGATTCATCACATGGTCTTAAATTCACCAAAATCTCCTCAAAGTTTTATTGAACCTTGTGTTGAAGTCATGGACCGATTCATTTGGGTTCTTCTTGATATTCTCAAACTCTGATAAAAGGAACCTGGGATCAGTCTTGTCACCATATTGCAGCCTGAATGCATTTTGCATTTCAGCCCATGAATCAATAGAATTATCTGGCAAGGCCTTGTACCAATCCCTAGCATCCTCCTCTAAAGTGTGGACAAACAATTTAATGTACACATCCTCAAATCCAATTTCAAAATCCTCCATCATATTAATAAAGAGTTTCAAATGTTGATCACCTGTTATGGCATTATTCCCTTGGAACTTTGGCAATCTACTTCTAACATCCTGAGGCACAACATTAGGATAGCCAACCATTCCCCTAAAATTTATTGGGCCAAAGGTGTTGACCACAAATGGAGGCCTAGGTGGAGGCTGAGCCATGTTTTTTGGTGGAGGTGATCTTGGGGGTGACACAAGATGATGAGGAGTGTGAGGTCTTTGGGGCTCAAGAATGTAGTTCACAAGATTGGTATTCTCTAGGTGCTGATTTTCTTGGAAATTTTTATTAGAATTGAAACACAGGTGTAGATTGAAGAAGGAACTCACCAGTACAACAGAAGGACCTTCACTAGTTGAAGTAAACAAGTTTATGAGAAGATTGCTTGAATCAGAATCACTGGAAGAAGAGTGATAATCCTCTATCAAAGGCTGATCTCTCTCACCAATGGATATTCCTTTGCTTGATGTCTGACCTTCAACAACCTTCCAAACTTTTCTTTCCTCTAAAACTATCTTTCCCAATTCTTGAAATAATTTTCTACTTGGGTCTCTCCTAAAGAAAGATCTTCTTCCTTCCAGGTTTGCAGATTTTATGTGACAAACTTCACTTAATGTATGATAAGGTACTGGTATTTATCAAAAATATAACAACAAGGAGTCACCACTAAGGACTTTCACCCTAGTTTGTGCAAATGCACTATGAAGATCTATCAAATGACTGCAAATATCAGCACTATGCAAAGCTTTAATAGATATGATCTTCTTTTATTCAATTTTTCAACTATGGTGCAAAGTTTGAAACAAAAAATTGGAGACACTTGAAAATATTAAACTCAAAACTATACTCTTCATTCCAGCCTTATAAATCTGACTAGAAAATGATGCTCAACAATGTAGTTGCACATAAATCACATAAAACATATTACCAGGGCTTTGAAATACTGAAATACTCCCCGATAATGGTGCCAAAAGCATGTTGGTACCCAGATTTAATCTCCTTCACAACTTGAGCAACATCATGGATTTTACAAGACACTCAGAGGTAGATAAATGATTTATATGTCATTTTTGTAGCGGGGAAGCAATTTATCTGACTTATTAGCACTCAGGATTTGAAGAAGTGGGTAGCACCTTGAAAGGATTTGATCTTATCCTCACTATTTTAGGTTGTGCCTCTCAACCAAGGTAAGAGAACCTATATTGTAGCCTCTGTTTTATGAAGGGGGTGAAGATATCCTTGTATTATGCAGATTGTATGGAGATGGCCTTGAGAAAACATGATCAATTTCCCATTATTCAAACTCAACAGAGTTGTCACTACTAAATGATGGAAATGCTTTCAAGACAAGGCTGAAGCTACTTGAGACATGGTGTGATCCTGACTGCTTTGTGCATTTTTGTAAATGGATTATATTCTCTTGTTGACACACAATGCAACACAGGGGTAGTATAGGTGGGATTAGGTGATTTAAATGAATTTTGGGGTGGGAGATTTTTAGACAAGACTAACCAGAATTTTCCAACTTCTTTGAGGACCTTTGCAAAACTTGAAAAACAAAACCCAAACAATAGAATGCTTCAAAGAGGTTAAGGTATTCCTTCAACAAGATATGTGCACCAAATGGAAGCCCAGATCTGCACTCTTCCACACAATCTCTGATGGTCTATCACAAAATCTTGAGCTAGATGAATCAGTTAAGCATTTAGAAATTTCTATTTTATCATACCTAAGGTGCACCCATAGGTTTACAAACAATCTCTGTATCAAGGAAGGCAAGAGTGAATTTAAATTTGTTTATCCCTTTATCAGATGAAATCTCTTTGATCTTGGGATTGCAAATACCACTAAGCTATCACAAGAATGAGACCTACATGATGAAAGAAACTCTAAACACTAGATTGTAATAGGAGCAAGAAACACAAATTGAAAGCATTATGAAATATAAGCGTATGCAAATTTTTCCCAAGAGACAACACAAAATAATCTAGAAATGACCAAAATTATCAGCAAGGAATGTTACAAGAACAATCTCAGAGATTGTTAGTGGCTATACATCTGCAACCAACCTAACATGATACAAATTTGATGCAAAAAGGAATTAAAATGGTTCTCAGGTGGTTTCTTAGAGAATGGGCTTCTTCCCAGATTTTCCGTGAAAATTCTAAGTTTCTCCAACCATTTGCATGAAAATTCATGCAATATATAACTTTCACTCACTCACTCACTTTTCCCCTCAAATCTTCCCTCCAAAAGTGGAATATTCAAAGCACCTTTGCTTTGCAATATTTCTAGAAAATGACATTTAACAAACTCACAAAAAGTTTCAGTTGTTCTTTCAAAAGGTGAATCATTACAAAAATTTCATCATTCTTCAAAGTGGAAGCACGTTTTTCATTTCCCACGCATGTAGATCCCTTTCATTTCATCATTTCAACTTTTCCCTTCCCAATTTTTACTCTGCAACTTTGGATCTGGTAATTCACATTTTTCATGAACCAGAGTAAAAATTTATTTGAAAAATGCCTTGGATTCACAAATTGAACCCCAAATTGATTAATTGGACCCTATAGGCCAAAATGACATGAATTGGCAAAAATTGATGAAGATTGATGCAAAAATGCATCTCCAAACTTCCTGGAGCTCAAATGGTGGCCAAACTAGTGAAATGCATAACTACCATCGATCTATTCCTCAACTTCAAATTTGAGCCCTCCACATGGTAGATCCAGGTAATCCGGGCCTCGGGACGTCTTTTTACCTTTTTACTACTTTTGGAAAATTTGCACAATTTCTTGATTTCCTCCGCCACTCGCCGATGAGATTTGGGCCTGACACGTGGCACAATATGACTGGATATGGAGTCGTGGCTCAATTTTACACATTTTGCATCTTTTTGGAAAAAAAAAAATTTTTTTCATTTTTCCTCCGCGGCTCCGCCCTTCCGCTTCAAGTTTCTAAAGTGGGTCCCAATGGAACCCCGGGTCCCTTTATGCCTTTAACTCCCTTTTCCCTCAAAGGGAAATTTTTTCACTTTTCCTCCACCAGCCCGCACCTCCGCTATTGACTTCTCAGATGAATTTTGAATTTTTACCCTCGGGCTTGCGGGTTAGTTTGATACTTTGAGTCATTTGAATACAAGAGGAAAAATTTCCAAGTTGCCCCGATGGTCCACCTCCCACCTCTTTGACTTTTCAAACTGCCATGTGTCACCATGATGCACCTTGAGGTGGTCCCAAAAATTTGATACCTTGAATGAGCGTGGGCTCGCCACGTGTCCTATTCTGGTGAGATTTGTCTGAATGCTTGAAACCCAGTGGAAGGCACCACGTGTCATGCTCCGAGGTAGTCTCCTTTTGGCCATTGAAAATTCTAAGTAAAATGCAAAGAAAGCAGAGGCCTCCACGTGTCCCCATCTCGCCAAGCCTCCACGTGTCCTCCGGCGCTATTTCAAAGCTAGACCAAAAAGTTGATTCTCAAACGAGTGTCGTTCACCCACGTGGACATATTTCTGAGTTGAGGCTTTTTATAGAATTTTTGAAGTATTTAGCTGAGCCACATCCAACCAAAAGGTGCCATGTCCCTGTAGATGCAAGGATGTAAATTTGACTGGGAGAAAATGCCCATCAAACCGTAAAATACAAAAACATGAGCATTTGAGCCTAAAAATGAAGTTTTCTTCAATGACAGAGAGTTTAGACTATTGCAAGGCTCAAACATGATCCTTAGGGACACATCAACTCATTCTTCTTCAAGTATTTCAAGGTAGAAATGTCAAGAACACAAATTTTGACTGTGGCAATAGAGGGAATGGGAAAACATGAGATTTTTGAAAGGACAGAGCCCAGGGAACTCAAAATACAGACCTTTCTAGAGGAACAAAGAAACTAGGAGACAAATATGGACCCATACATGATCTTTGACCAGGGACAGACTAAAAATGGCAACAAAGACCAGCCAAGCACAACATGGGAAGGATAAAATGACAGAGGCCATAAATCAATAAATTTCCAATAAATATAAATTTCTATGAATCCCTTTTAAAAACTCACATTTTTATTCAACTCATAGTGGAAGACCTCTAAACATCTTAAACTCAAGAACTATTTCAAATTGGCTTCAAGATCCCAAAACTAGGTCTTTAAGACATAGCTTGTTCACATAGAGGGAGAAGTTACGCGCATCTTGGATGAGGAGGATCCAAATTCGGGATTCACAAAGGTTATTTCAAAAAAGAAAAAAAGAATGAAAGGTTTTGAATTGATCCCAGAATCACTTTACAGTGATAAGAAAAAAATAAAGATAACTGGGACACCTCCACATCTAGAACAACTAGATCTTCTGCTAAATGAATAGTGGACTTTGGAGGAAGTACAAAAAGAGGAAGACCCTCTAAAAAGGCTCTTAGATCTAAGAGAATGGAGAGGGACATTGTAGATGGAGTTCAGCGCCAGTTGAACCATCAGAAGTTCCAACCACCAAATATTCCAAATGAAGATTATTTCATGGAACATCCAAGGCCTAAATGGAAACTCCAAACAGAGAACCATCAAGGAGTTAAGGGACTCTAGCAATCCTAATATTTTGATTCTACAAGAAACTAAGATGAAATCTATGACCCTTGAAACTATTAAAAAGAGTTTTTGGGATATCTCTGAAATGGCTACGTTGACTCCCAGGGAGCTTCTGGTGGGCTGGCTACTCTTTGGGATAAAAGACACTGTACTGGTATGGTTCTTAATGCTAGTATTAATCATCTTGCAATCAAATTTGTTGCTTTTGAGAATAATGGTGAATGGATCCTTTCTAACATTTATGCCCCTAATACGGTTAGTGGTAGAAGGAAGCTTTGGGCTGACCTTAAAACTTTTAGAAACAAGCATTGCTCTGCTAACTGGCTTATTATGGGGGACTTCAACTCTCCACTAAACCCAGGTGAAAAGTATGGAGGTACCTCCAACTTTTCTAATGGTATGGAGGATTTTGCTGATTTTATAGCTGAACATAACCTCTTAGATGTGGATCTTCATGGGAATAAGTACACCTGGAATAATAGAAGGTTGGGAAAAGAGTTTATTCAGGTAAGATTGGATAGGGCACTAATTTCAGCGAGCTGGATTCTCAGTCAAGACTTCCACCTCTCCTCCTTGCCCAGAGTTGGATCGGATCACAATCCGATTGCTTTAAATCTTCTCAATTGGACTAAACCCACCAGAAGCTCATTCAAATTTGAAAAGATGTGGATGGAGCATGAAAATATATATGACAAGATAAAAGAATGGTGGGGATGGAATGGAGAAGGCACTGCTCAATATAGATTGGTCCAAAAGCTCAAAAATGTTAAAAAGCAAGTCAAAATCTGGAACAAAAGCGTTTTTGGTAATGTTTTTGAGAACAAAAAAAAGTTAAAGCAAAAACTTCAGGAGTTGGAATTAAAAATGGATACTATGGGGAGATCGGCTGAAGACAAAGTCAATGAAAAGAATATTCTTTCAGAGTTGCATACGATCTACAGTAGAGAGGAATCTTTATGGAGACTTAAATCTAGAGCTATTTGGCTTAAAGAGGGAGACAGGAATACGAAGTTCTTTCATATGACCACTTTGAAGCACAGAGCTTGTAATAGGATCTTAGAAGTTTCTAAAAACAATGGAAATATCATAAAAGATCCCAATAGCATCAAGAAAGAAGCGCTTGATTTTTATAAAAAACTTCTTGAGGAGAGGAATAGCAACAACTCTGAAGCTATTTCTTTTATGTTGGAGGCCATTCCCCAAAATAAAATTGAGGAACAGAAATTTAGAAATATCCACAAAGCGGTTACGCTTGAAGAGCTGCATAAAGCTGTTTTTGCTTTAGAGGGTGACAAGGCTCCTGGGCCGGATGGATTTTCCATAAATTTTTTCTAGAAATTTTGGGAAATCATTTGAACGGATCTTCTCAGAGTGGTGAATGAGTTCTATAGAATGGGAAATCTTTTAAAAGAGCTTAATAACACTCACATTGTGCTGGCCCCAAAAAAATGGATGCTAAAGATTTCAAGGACTTCAGACCTATCAGCCTGGTGAATGCCATCTATAGAATTTTTACCAAAATTATTGCTACTAGGCTCCAGCTCATTTTGAATGAACTTATCTCAAGGCAGCAGAGTGGCTTCATCAAAGGTAGGATTATACAAGACGGAGTGATTATGGTTCACGAGACCATACATTCAATGGAAAATAATAAAAAGGCAAGTATGGTCCTCAAGCTTGATATGAATAAAGCTTTTGACAAGGTCTCTTGGGTTTTCCTTGACAAAGTCTTAACAAAATTCGGGTTTCCGGAAAAATTTAGAAGAATTATTAAGGCTTGCATATCTACGGCCAGATTTTCTGTGGTTGTTAATGGTGAACCAGTGGGCTTTTTTACTACTAGCAACAGGGTCTGAGACAAGGAGACCCTATCTCCCCCTTACTATTCATTCTCTTGGCTGACAGCCTCAGTAGAACAATTGGTAAAGCGGTGAATGACGGGCTTTTAAGTGGCTCTAAGCCCACCTCCATCAGTCAAGCTGTCTCCCATCAGCAATTTGCGGATGACACTATCCTTCTTCTTCTGGCATCTGTCATTGAAGCCAAGGCTACCAAGGCCTTGCTGCGGCTCTACGAATCTACTTCTGGGCAGGAGATCAATTATGACAAAAGCACCATCTTCTTCTTCAACACTCCTGAGGAAAGACAACTTAAAATAGCTAAAATTCTGGGCTGTAAAATAAGTGAGCTTCCAGCCACTTACCTGGGGCTTCCTCTCGGCACTAGGAAAGTCTCTTGCAAGGTGTGGGATGATTTATTGGAGAGATTCCAAAAAAAAATGGCTGGTTGGAAAGGAGCAATTCTATCTAGTGCTGGTAAGTGCCTGCTCATCAAAAGTACTCTCCAAAATCTGCCAATTTATATCATGTCGCTCTACAAGATCCCCTCTTCTTTCAGGGATAAGATTGAAAGGATCCAAAAAAATTTTATGGCAAGGCATGGATGAGAAATTCAAATTTCACTTAGTGGCTTGGGATAAGGTTTGCACCCCAAAGTTTATGGGAGGTCTGGGTATAAAAGATATTGAGAAAATGAATGAGGCCCTCATTGCTAAAATGGGCTGGAGAATGCTGACTGAGAAACAACCCTGGATAGATTTAATTAAAGCTAAATATCTTAAACATCAATCTATGTACTCCTTTCTACAAGATGAACAGCTCCCCAATGGTTCCATTTTTTGGAACAATTTGGTTAAAAGCAGAAATTTCATCAGGCAGGGCAGTAAATGGAAAGTGGGGGATGGTAGGGACATAAACTTCTAGGAGGATAATTGGTTTAATGGAAACCTCATGGAGAGTTTTGGGATGGCCAAGGACAGTCTTATAAACAAGTATGGCATCAAAATCAAGGGCTATATTGAGGAAAATGGTACCAGAAAGAAGTGGAAAAAACTTACTGTGGAGAGAAATGATCTGAAACAAATTACTTCCTCCCTTCAAGATCAATTAGATCTTATTCCATTAAGTCAGATGGATTCCAAGGATGAGCTGGTATGGAATAACTCCAATGATGGGAATTACTCTGTCAAAACTGGATACAATAACTTCTTTCATAGTAATCAAACAGAGTTCAATTGGAACAGGATTTGGATGTCTGATTTAACTCCCAAAATAAATTTTTTCCTTTGGCTGGCTATCAGAGGTAGGATTCTTACCAATGACAATCTGATGAGAAGAGGATTAATGATCCCTAATAGGTGCCATCTTTGTAAGAAATATTCTGAGGATATCAGCCACCTGTTCATACATTGTGAGTATGCCACTAGAATATGGAGTTTTGCCCTTTCTAAATTTGAAGCTCTCTGGGTGCTGCCGAAGGATCTCAATCAGCTTTGGACTCAATGGAACCCACCCTTTAGGCATTGTGTTGTTAAAAGGATCTGGAAGCTGGTTATCCCTCATTTAATCTGGAGAATATGGAAGGATAGAAATGATATTATCTTCAGAAATAAAAAGAAAAACTACAAGATTAGTATTGGTAAAATTTCTAATGGTATCAAAGAGAATATTGCTGGATTTAAACCCCCCAAGAACATGAGATATCCAGAAAATGAAGAATATATTCTATCCAACTGGCAGATAGGATCAATTAATAGCTGGAACAATCCGGGAATAGCATTGATAGATCTTTGATTAAATGGCATCCTCCTGATCTAAATTGGTATAAGTTGAACTTTGATGGGGCTTCTAAAGGAAACCTTGGGATTGCGGCAAGGGGAGGAGCGATACGGGATCATAAAGGCAATCTGATAGCTGCGTATGTTGGTAAAATGGGAATTCAAACTAATCATTTTTCCGAAGCTCTATCTGCTCTTTGGGGTCTGAGAATTGCCCAGACACAAAATATTCAGAACCTCATTATTGAAGGAGACTCCCTAAATATCATTAATCTTCTTAAACAGTGCTCATCTCCAAGTTGGAGCATCAAGGATTTTATTGCAGAGTCCATAAGTATTAGTCATACTTTCAATAACATCAGGATCATGCATACCTACAGGGAGGGTAATAAATTGGCGGATGTGCTGGCAAATTATGGCATTAATGTTAACCTTACAGTTTGGGACAATAATAGCATCCCTAAACAGCTTCAAAACAACATTCAGGCGGATCTCCATACGCAAGCAATATCTAGAAATGAGTTATGATTTTTGGGTGTGGATCAACTTCAAAAATACTCCCACACGTGTTGATTTAAAGTATTGGTTTATGCAAATCATGTCTAATAATCAAGATAGTGTGAATCATATGGGGAATTTCAAGTGGAGATACACGGTTTTGAAAATCGCGCATGCGGGCTGCATTGTGACTGTTAAAAGGTGGATTCAAACCTCCATGGAAACCAAAGGTGGTGATAAAGTGATTGATGACAGGGAGTGGGCTATTCTCACATGCATTTTTCAGCAGGCTCAGATCAGCAGACACGCAGCCGATCGTGGGAAAAGCAACGGCTCTCATTTCCAATATTGTGCGGATTACTATAGCAAAAAGTGGACTGGCTTTAGAGATCAGTTAGGAATTTGTTGCAATCAGTTCAGAGCAGAGAAGATGGGGGGTCCTCCTTGTCAAATTGAGCCTAGTGTGGACCCAGACTGGAAAGATAATATTGAGCTGTGGAACATTCTTAGCAAGGGTGGCATAACAAACTTCATGGAAAAGGTTCAGGGGCATGATCAGAGCATCTCTGTGTGTTTTGCAAAGGATTGGAAGGAGAGGATAGTGGAATATGGGGGGAAGAAGGTCTTAATCAATGAAGAACTTATTGCTGAAGCGACCGGCCTTGGCTTGGAGGGCTTCGATTCTTCAACAAAAGGGTCGATAAAGATGCTGAAGAGAGGAGATTTGTAGAGGGAGAGGAGAAGCTGACCTACATAACAGCAGGCCTGCTTGTTAGCTCGATCCCTCCACCTTATGATGAAGTAACCTGCATGATGATACGGTTCATCTCCTTGGAAGGAAGGTTTATCACTGTTCCTGTGAAACACCTTATTTTTCTAAATCACTTTCGTAGGGATCGTTTGGTTTGTTTCCCCCATTACTTGCTGAACTCTCTTGAACGCTCCATTCTAGAGTTTCAAAAGCATTCCCGGGTGGTTCCTTTACACCAAGGGCTCATTTTGTTGCTACACAAATGTTGTCTCCTCAAGTTTCCTGTCTCCCATCCTCCCCTAGCTCGATTCCCCCTCTGCCGGGCTCTGCTGCTGCCAGCCCTGTTTCTCCTTTCTCTGCCCCCGCCACCACTGCTGTCACCCCGCCGGCCATTCAGGATTCTTCTCCCATTCCCCCTTCTATTTCTCCCACCCCCACTTAGCCTCTTCCTCACAGAGACCGGTTACCAGGGCTTCTAGGAAGCTTAACCTTGAGACTCTTGCTGTGGAGAAGGGTTCTCATGAATTTGAAATTGCTCATGACCTCCTGAATATCAGCAGTGCCAGCCCCCGGGAAGTGCAATTGGAAATCCCTTCAAGAAGGCTGGAAGCCTTAGAGGCTGATATGAAACTATTGAAGGATGAAGTTAAAAACTTGGCAAAACAGAAAGGAAAGAGGAAGAAGGAGGAGGAGGAGGATGTTGACAGCAGCCAAATTGAGGATATCTACAAGAAACTGCACTCCTTAGACTCCCGTTTAGGGAAGGCCAAAACTCGACATGATTACAACATAGCCATCTTTAGGGTGATTGAGGAGTTCATTGAGCAACACGTCAAAAGTGTCTCCAACCTAAGCGGAGTTCCGACAACTCTTTGGGGTAATGATAAGGAAAGTAAGAAGACCGTGGAGTAGCTGGATTATAATGACGCTGCCCACATGACAACTTTGGGTATGTTCAAATCCTGGAAGAATATCAAAACCATCATTGACAAAGCTACTAAAAAGTAGTTGTAGATGCTTCTGCTGTCCTTGTTTGTTTTTTTGTTGTTTTTTTGCGGACCCTTTACTGCTTTTTTGCAGTAATTTTGCTGTTTTGTTTCGTCTTGGTAGCTATTTTTGGCTACTTTGAACTTCATTGTAACATTTGGATTCTGATCCTTTTCTCTCTGGTTCTCTTGCTTATTCTAGCTTCTAGGCCTTCTTTTGTAAACAAGGGTATAGTCCCTTTCAAAAAACTATTTGCCAATAATAAAAAAACATACCTCATCAAGAAACAAACCATATACCATTGGAAATATATTTGAGTATAATTTCTAGAAAATATCTCTTTATCTTCCAAATTATAGTGGAAAGCCTTGAACTAAGCCAATCTCTGAATGTGATCATTGAGGATTCTAGGACTCAAGAAGCAGTTTAGAGAGAAACTTGCTCCAACACCTCCAAAGTCACCTCAAATATCAACCACCATCCTGGAACATAGAAATTAAACTTATACTAACATGTAAAAAATACCAAGAAGCATATGCTATGTGGAGAAATCTTATCTAACACATCTGTTCCTTCATACTATCTTGAGAAGTGAACTACGGCTAATTAGGCCATTAGGGATTATATAATAAAACACCTTTCCAAATTAAAAATATTCAAAAACATCATACTAGGTACCAACATGATATCCATGATGAAAAACCATAGCTACAATATGCAAAATGATAAAACTCATCTCAAACTAACCCTTAAGGCCAAAATCGGTAGGGTCACTTTGAGTACCTATATATTTCATTTTCTCCATTGTACATTCCTGAGTATTTTCATGCTAATTTATAGCACATCTAAAGGATTCTATAACAATTCACTTTTCATTCTAGAACTTCCATATCAACCATGAAACCGCAAAAATCCACAAAATTAGGTTTTTCTCTCTTCCCGAAATAGTTGAAACATGAAACCTATGCCAAAATGAGCTCAAAAAAATTATCTACACCCCTGAGTCATCAAACCATATTTCCTAATCCATTTGGATCCCAAATAATTCATCTTTCTCTATTTTTTATGCAATGAGGATTTTAGCTAGGGTTTCACCAACCTAACTTGTTAATGATTGTTCATAAAAACATGACAATTAAACAACTTAATTATTGTATTAAAATAATCTTATATCAATAGAAAAACACCCCGTAAAACATCGGGGTCCCATGAAAAGTGTGTGTGAGTGGGTGAGCATCCGAATTTGTCACTTGATCCGATTTCTCCTTCTCCAAAACTTGGTTTTACCAAAAATGACATATCTTACACAAATATCTTCACTTTTACCTGAAACTTGTCATGAAGCATAATGAAAACATTATATAACTGAAAAAACTCACCTCCTTGATTAAATATGACTAAAAATTTCCATCCACAAAGTGACTTACCTGTGTCTACTTAGCTTGTTTTCACCTTCTTGCTTCCCAAGGACCATGAAACATCAACAAAACACTAAGAACTGACCTAAAAATCCTTGTACACCTCATATGTAACATAACCATGATATGAACATGCTTAAACAAGTCTGATATATTCATATTCATGCCACCATATTATAACCACATGCTTTAGGTCTAGGAATAAGCCTAGAATGACCTGACTCAACCATGTCTCTTAATGAATTGACCATGATGACCATATGCAGACACAAATACACCTATAACACATCATAATGACCTTTTTGACCTCATGAAAACCTTACAACAACTATGTAACTCACATACCATGACAAAACATGTTATACCATGCTCTAGAACACCATAGAACTTCATGAAACCATGACACTACCAATCAAAATTTATGTTTGACTATGTATAACACCTCATGGAAACTCGCATGACATCTATAAACCATTTTAAATAATTTAATTTGACATAATTGACAAAAACTAGACACCATGGCCAGCACCACATGTATATATCCACTGAAATCATGAAAAAAGTTTGGCTCAACAACATACAAAATAAGGTGGGCATATTTGCTACATGTATTCTCATCATGATCTAGTTGTCGGTAAAATATGTAAATGCTATCTATCTATCAACAAAAACTGATTTTTAAGGGAAGTTGAATGAGACTTACCCGAAGAGGTAGAGGATTCATGGTGAAGAATTCTCGGTACGTCTTCTCAATTGATCCTATGGAAGAGGACTATGAAGATCCTCCTTTTTTTCTTTTTTATATATTTTCCATTTGAGTATTCAGTTTTTATCTTGGACAATCAAAGTAGAGACCATTTTCTTTGTCTTTCATCGAGTGAACACTACACAGAGTAACTATATCTAGGTTGTTCAAACTCTTCATCCAAAGTGTGAATACAAAATATTCAATCATGGCACATTCATCTTCATATTCTTATTTAATTTATTATTCAAAAATTTCTTCTCCTCCATCTTCTTCGGTTCCATACTGCATTAATCGGTGAAGCTTCCAAGGCAAGTGTTCGTGGTGCTTATGAAATCTTATTTCTATTCTGGTTTGGGTGGGATACTCATTGAGAAAATTCCTTCTTCAAAATTTTCAATTCATTAGCCAAATTCAAAAATGGATCAGATCTCTCATTTTTGGAATTTTGGGCCTTATCCTTCATTGAATGATTTTTGATCTTTCCAGACAAGACAAGGTTATCTTCCAATTTAATGGAAATTTATTGAGTATTGTCCAACTATCTTGGTTGAATTCTCCATAGAAAGAAACCAAATTTAGGAAACTGGGAATTCACAAAGAACCTTTTCATATTATCTATAGTAGGATAGGCAATAATGGGGATTTTATTAATTAAACTACTGAATTTTGTCATGAATTATCTCATGGACTCTTACAGTTCTTTCTTCATTTGAGTTAATTGACAAAGGAGGGCATGCCAATCATTTGCATTATTGAATCTTCCTTAAAAATTTATTTTCATATTACCTCTAATCAATAATTAAGCATGATGGAAAATAGTAAAACTAGTCTGTAGTGACATCTTGTAATGTTTCTATAAATATCCATATCAGTAACATATTCATGTGGTACCCTAAGATTACCACATGATATGATGAAATATGTGATTTGATCATCTAGTCATTGCTTTCCATCTCCATAGAATTTTGGAAAGTTATTTCTTGACCCTTTTAGAAGTTCATGAAGTGGAGGAGTCAATACCAATGGACCAATGTTTTTTCCCCATGGTACAGGTGCTTGTGTTGTCATTTCTTCCTCTTCTCTTTCTTCTTCTTGGTTCTTCTTCTCTTTGTTTTTTTGAAGGAATGAGGACTAGTGGTTCTACAACTGGTTCTTTAGTCTAACATTCAAGAGGATTTTCAGGAAATTATCTTCTTTCCCTTATAATGGTAATTCAGAAATCAACTCTTTTTTTCTTCTCAAATGTGGAATCAATAATGGCACCTACACTATCAACTTGGGTATACCATATTTCTTCTTTTTTATAGTATTAGAGAGGGATGCAACTTTAAAAATACATATTTTTCATAAGGATCACAATAATTCTTATGAACATTTGGATGGTATATTTCTTTTTTGTATGGATTTATAAATATAAGTTTTTTTTTTGCATTTTCAGAGATCTTTATGGGTGCATGAGGGCAGATTTCTCCCTAGTAGAATTAATATTTTTTTTGGTGAAATAATTTTTCATGTTGCAAATTATGTCTCTCCACCAATGGTCACAGGGCTAAGACCCTCCTTCTTGGGTATGGGGAGGCTCCCATTATTGAATTTAAAATACCTAACTATGTGAGGTGGCAAATACGCCTGGGATCACATAGGAACACTCCATTGAACCTATGGAAAATTAATTATATGGAGTAAGAGGGAGGAAAGCTGCGGTGAAGGGATGTAAAGGGGAGTTGAAGTAAAAAAGAGAGAGGGTTAATGTTGTGAGTAGGCCCTATCATATTATCACCAATAATAACCAGAGTAGGTCCACATTCAATTAGAAGAATATAACTATGCATACAACAATGAGATAAAAAAATCAAGACACAAATTTCCATTAATATGTTCCTCAAAAGTATAAATCCTTTTCTTGGTTGTTCAAGATCTTTACGCTTGCGAAGATAGGAAATAAAGAGAGAATACAGGAAATCATAAGAAAATAAATGGAAGAAATGAAACTTTTATTTATTATTTAGTGGTGATACAAATATCAAAAACATACAACAATCCACAATTTATAGCCAAAAACTAAAACTTCACAAATTCCTTGGAATGGAGAAGCCATTCAATTTATAGAATTATAAATTATCTTTTAATCTACCACCACATGACATTTAAGATTATTATTCCACTTTTGACTCTTCATATTCCTTAGAAGTGAGGAAATAAGTCCCCTTTTTTATGAATCAAAAGAGTCTTTTACAATGCAACATTAGAGAGTCACTTAAGTGAAGATGATAAAATACCATGATCATACACAATTAAGGATTAGAAAATGGGGGAGAAGAGGAGAAAGAATAAAGAGAGGGGAGAAAAGATGCTCCCAAAAATAAATGAAGGTGCCTCCATCCTTAATGGAGATCAGCTCTAATGATGATGAAGATGAAATATTTATATATGATGACCCTCCACTATGATGATTTTTCGATGAAGACTAATCCTTTGAATCTTTTACATCTTTGAGACCTCCCTAGAATGATGCACCTTCTGTAGCACATTTGGACTCATTGAAAAGAGAGGGGATGAACATTTGACCATTGAAGACAATGCAGGATGCATTTCCTCACTTGGAAAAACCTTATACCCCCATGAGGTACCTCTATGCATTCTTGAAAAATCAATCCTATGATGGAAACATGAAATAATTCGCTTGCACAATGGAGTCATGATGATCCTTGACTTTGTCACCTTGATAACATTGATGATCAATGAAATGAAATATCCCAAAATATTCCAATCTATATATGTGTGAAGGTAGGAGAGATAGATTAAATGTAATTCCATTCACCTTATGATCAACTCATCTGATGGGGTGAAGTGAAATGTCCTCTAGAACTATAATGCATTTTAAGACCAAAATTGGGAACCAAGTGGGATTCCCTTCTCCCTGAATCATAATTATTATTTAGCTCCTTCACAAACATGAATTTTTCATTACCATTTCTAGGTGGAAATATTCAGATATATGTTTACCTCTTAGTGATAGGTGGAGGTTTGCAAATACTTCAAAATTTAGAATGGTTACTCAAAGACATCTTATGCTCACCACATCCGGGAATGTAGGGAATTGTTTGTAAATTGAAGATTTGACATCTACGAATATAATAACTAGAAATTAATGAAGAGGAGGAGAATATGTGACCATATTAAGCTCACCTTGAGCATTTAATATTTTTAGCAAGTCACACATGGGTGTCTATTTCTAGAAATTGTTTTCCAATCTTAACAACTTTTCCAATTTTGATTGTTTTACACTTAAAGGAATGGCTTGAGGTACAAGAAACCAAATGTTCTGCAAAATTACTATTTTTAGTAAGATATATATTATATATAATTAATAAAAATATAAATTTTTATTGCAACTATCGGATCGGAAGGAAAATGTTTTCCAAAAATTCTATCTCACACCAAGATGCTCTGCTCTAATTTTTGGGGTTTCTCTCATTCGGATCTTCGTGAAAATGAAAAGTAAAATTATAGGTCTATACCTTCATCTTTAGAAAGGGAAAAATTAAAAAAATAAAATTCATCCATATATTTAATCATACTCAATTTCATGTGGAAAACAAATGCTCAAAATAAAGTTGATTTTTTAAAGATCACAAGCTCCGATTTTGAGGCAATTTAGATCATTGCAACTCCGTAGATCTTAGAAGATATATTTAATAGTTTTAAAATTTGGGACACTATACAAAATGAATGATATCATTAATAGGGTCATATAAAAACTCTTATAAAATGAATTCTCATGGGGAAGACACAATCCATGTTTCAAGACCAATTGAGGTGGGGTTTGTAAGCAATGAGCAAATGAGTGTTTTGGCCATGGTGGATGCCTGGTTTTTCTTGAATGGTATGAAATTCATAAAAAAATTGAGGGTGGTTAAAAAGCATAGAGAAACATGGATAAATTACTAATTTTGGATTTTAAACTCACCTTTTTTATTCAAACATGTTTTCCCCATTTTTCTCCTTTCAAATTCAAATTTACTCAAACCTAAACAAAACCCAAGTCAACCAAACCCAATTGAAACAACACACATGGGTTTTTACCCTACAAGATAGGGGTAAAATGGACATGGGGACACTAGATCCTTAAAAATGTGCCATGGGTAGCCTCAACATGATAATGGGGCATGAGGTTTTGAGTTTATGAGTTTAAAAACACCTGCCAAACCATCAAGTTGTGAAACTTAAGTGAAAGAGGAGGATTCTCATGTGTTCGTGAATTTTTTTTCCCCCGATGTAACTTTGGAAAATTGAAAAAGGGACAATAAGGCCTCCAAAGTGTGCCAAGGGTCTTCATGTCATGAGGAAGGGGGTAGGTGGGGTTAGGTGAGAGGAAGATTTTTCCTAACCACATGAATTTTAAGTGATGTAAATTATAAAAGTCATGTGGTGGAACATTATTGTGTCCCCATGTACCTTTTGACTTATTCAAATGGTACAAAGGGACACCAAGATCTCAAATATGTGCTCCTTCCATTTTTAGAACTTTCTCTCAACATTGACCGCTAAAAATAGCATGTCGGAGTGTTTTCTTACCCTGAGAGATTCCCTTGCTATTTCATAGGTTAAAATTATATAATTTTGAATATAAAACAAAAACATAATGTAATTACACCATTTTAAGGACTTTTTTTTTCCTTATCTTTGAAATTCAGGCATTTTTCAATTCTAGTCGTGGGTAGTTACCAGAAGGTCAAACTGCTACCGAAGAAAAATCTACCTTTTTTCAAACTAAACCTATGGAATGTGTAGATGGTACCATTTGATACAATTTGGAATTTGAATCAGATTATTTCTCTCCTTGTAACTCCCATAATCCTCGGTTGAATCTCCACCATGATCAAAGGTCTTTATCCGTACTATTGGGCCAATATCTATAAATCGCTCCTCAAAATCCCTTGAATTTTTTTTTCACAATGAAGTAGACACTATTATATTTAAAATGATCATATTCTGATCTTGCAATACCTCTGGAGCTTCCCGAACCATCTGCAACCTGAAAATCTACTTTTAAGGAAAAATAATGCCCATCACCAGCTAAAAATATCTCAGTTTTGGAGAAGATGTTTTTGATGTTCCAAATATTTCCTAAAATTTCCTAAATCACTTCGGTGTAAATTTTATATCCTCTTCAAAACTCCTAGGTGTGTTATGTGTCAATAGTCACTTCAAAGGGCTGTCCACCTATGTGAAAAAGCCTTGAAATAGGCCTTTTTGGGCCTCTGGGAGAAATACCTTTTGAATGGTTCAAAATAAATCCTTGAATCACCTCCCTAAACATGAAACAAACTTGAAAATCAAATTAAAACATTCCTCTTTATAATTATGAGGGTAAAACAAGAATCGAGTTTTTAGAAGACATGTTTACATTATTCGAGAGATGGATTTTCAAATGTGGGCTAGGTTGTAATGGCTATTTTTTTATTTTTTCATACTAAACATTTAGCATGACAACACATTCATAAGGAAGGGAAAAATATCACAAGAAATAGCAATTTTTATGCTATTTTTGTCATGCTCACATCTTCTCACTCCGCTCTTGGTTCATTTTGTACTTTTCTTGGGATTGGAAATTCTTCTTGGTTGTTGGATTTCTTGCACTATTGGTTCATCTATAGTGAGTCTAGGATAATAATGGTTTTCCCCTTCTCCACCCACAATGATTCTATCTCAAGTGTAATTCTTCTCTAGAGAGATATATGCATTAACAACCATCCTGCATGTAAGTTATTTTTCATTTTTTATAGATTAGTTCATTTCCCTTCCCTATTTCTCTATGTGAGCTTAGTATTGTATGTACATCAAAGCTAGTTAGCATCATGATCTTATATGATCAACTCCTTAGCTTTCTTTTCCTTTATTTTGGTTATATTTCATGTTATATTGTAGTAGTGTGGATTTTACATGCTTGTCCTATCTTTCTATTGACATGCATCTCTATCCCATCAATTAATATCCAAGAAGGGTTCTCTCCTCTATCTTGATTGAGGACCTTGGAAACCCTAGGTTGACTTAGTGTAGGGATAAATACTCTCTAGATATGTGAACTTAGCGCTCACTATATCCCCTCTAAATTAATCAATTGTGTGCCAATCTATGTTTGTCTCGTCTTCATTTTCTCACACCCTTGTAGAATGGAATATTTAGGATTGAAAACCATTGTGACACATTATGTATGTATTCTAAGAATATTTCTCAATATCTTTCACTCCTAAATCATCCATTCCAAAAGGGTATCGAGGAAATGATTAGGAAAAACACATGTATTGACATAAAAGTGGTATATTAAAGGGGATACTATGAGTGCGATGGTAACATATCTAGAGGGTAGTAATCCCTACACTAGGTCAATGTAGTGTTCTGCAAGGCCCGTGGTATGGATAGAGGAAGGAACCCTACTTTGAGATATCTATCATTGGGTGTAGAGAGGTGTGAATCAACAAACATGCATGATAAGAGTGAATTTAAAGTGATGGTAGCTAAGGAGTTAATAATGGGTAAGAGTATTATGTTAACTAATCTAACATAACACAATGATAAATGGAAATGAACTTACCTATGAAAAATTAAAAGAGATGGTTAGAGAACTCACCTTGTACCTATAGGGTGGTCATTAATGCATCTATCTCTTTAGATAAGAAACAAACTGATGAGTTGTGTTAATTTCATTTGTAAATAAATCATCTTCTATATTTTGGTCAAGCCATTGTATTCGTGTCCTTGTATTTTATAGTAATACTATTGAACATTATCATCATAACTTGAACTTATGGCATGATTATTGATTAATATAGTTATAACTAGTTATCTTTATTTTGTGGTATTTTATGTGTGCATTTATTCTTATTATCCCAATAATTTGTTTGAATGATGATATGTGTGATGTCACTCTTGTTTGTAATAAATTTTCCATATGCAACAAATGCACCATCCGCAATAACCCATCTCGTAGAAAAAGGACCTATCTGCAACAACCCATTCACATCTAGAGGACTTGTCTCGCAACAACCCATCCACATCTAAATGAGATCACCTAGAGAAAATAGCCCACATTATGAAGATCTTTTGGAAGATGTGAAAATGAAACTCCATTCTGTATGTGTTGTTGAAGAAGAAGTTACAATGGGGACATGTAGAATTGGGAGATAACTCAAAAACTGATCTAATTATTCATTGCAATGTATTGAAAAGCTAATAGTTTGAGTTAACATATGATTTGAGGGACTGAGAAATTACTTGAGTTATGTGTTTGTTATTTGAACACCTATTATGAGTTCCATAACATGTGTTGAATCTCTTTGTTCTGTTTAATATCTTTCACTTATTACGTTAAGATCTTGCACTTAATTTGTTGAAACTCTTAGTTGAACTCTTCTTATTCTCACGTCTTGTTGTAAATGAGAAGTATAAAAGAAAGGGTTATTGCTAGTATAAATATACACAAATATACCGAGATAAGAAATTCGAGAGAGAGAGGAGATTTCTTGTTCTTGGATGTAATATGCATGTCAATTCAATAAAATATCTAAGTCCTGTTTATTAGACTTTATTTACAAGATTTAGAAGGATTAACACCAAAGATAGGGCCCACAAGTGGTCTGCTAAATCCCTCCATAGTTTTTTTGCTCTATTTCATTACATGTTAGTGTAGGAAGAAATTTATCTTCTTTATCCAAATTCTAAATTTATAAGATTTGTCTTAGTCATAGTGTTTATAAGCCATTTGCTTTCGATTATAATTTTTTAAAAGATTTTTAAGCATTCTTCTTCTAAGTATGGTAGTGACAATTATTTCTTTCCATACCTCTTAAAAGATTTGTAATCGTGCATATAACACTAGCATTATTTCAATTTTACCTCCCTAGTTTGATGATTAAATGAATGTGATTTAATGAACAACATATTAATTGCTACAAGTTGATTTACACCACCATTTTTGGCACCATTTCTAGGAATAATGCCAATTTATATAGGTTTTGAGAGGTTTTACATTCCTTAGAAACAATTTAGGTTAAGAAATTATGCCTTCAAACCCCCACTAATGTATTTTGATTGAGTTGAGTTAGTTGATGCATGCACCGTCCAAGAGATTCCCATGGTATATTTTTACCCAATCCTCAAATAACACAGATTGCTTCATCTCATTTTGAAGAAGATACATCTTCCTTTGTATAAGGATTGTTAAAATATTTCCTTCCAAGTGAAAGTTCTAAGGATATTATTAAACAACCAAACATGGTAGAAGAAGTGAACCAAAATGTGGAAGCGGGGAGCTAAGTACATTTGAGTTTCCCATATCCAATAACAATCATCCTGTTGTTATGAATAATATTTCTCCATCAGCCCTTCCCAATTTCCATGGATCTATGATTGAAGACCCATACACTTTCTTGTTTGAGTTTGATGTATTATGCAGGAGCTATGATTACATAACTAATGCACATAAGCTGAATTTATTCCCTGATAAACTCAAGGATGCAATGTTGAGATGGTTTATGGGTTTAGGAAGAGATGATGTGACTACCTAGTAGAAGATGAAGGAAAATTTCTAACCATGTACTAAGACTACTTTAGGTGAAGTAGCAAAAGAGGGGATGAACTATTTAAGATGGAATAGAAGGAAGATGAGCCACTAGAAGACTATCTAGAGATATTATTGTTCTATTTTTATAAGTCAAGACACATAAGGTTACCTCTCGAGTCTCCCAATTTACTCTTCTTAAAATTAATTAGTGAGGAGGAAATGGATGCTTTTGATCTGATAGGAGTAGGAAACATTTTAAAAGCTACCTTTGATGACATTTGTGAAGCTTGTAAGAATTAATCTAGAGAAACCATAAAGAGAATAAGTTCTAGATCAAAGGGTGGATCAACCACCAAAGGAATTGGGGATAAATACAAATCATAGATCATAAACATGTTCAAGAACATGAAACAAAAAAAAGTAAATGACATGGCCACTAAGCTTGATTTCCTACATGCCATGAAGAATTGATAAGATGCAGAGGCTACACCAGAATTCAAGATGATAGAAATAGAGGATGGGAAAGTCTTCTATTCTTGTCAAAGTAAATCATGAGCACAAAGACAAGGAGAAATGCCACAAGATACCATGCCGTATTTTCAAAATTGGGCTTGTAATACATATATGTAATCCCCACCTTCGAATAATACTCAATAAGATTGGGCTCCATACCTAACCAATACCAATAGAAATGCCAACCTTAGTTTTTAGGAAAATAATGGTGAAAAACCCCTTATTCATGGCAATAACCCTGGAGAGGAGGGAATAAATGGAACAACCCTCCTCCTAACTACCAGCAATCCTACCATTAACATCCTTACCCACATCAGCAAGATTTGATGCCAAAACCCCAACCTGGCTCTCAATCAAAAGCCACTCATCTACTAGCTCAACAAACACCTAACCTAAACAATAAAGCTACTCACCATCCTAAACCATTGAATCAACTCAATAATCAACCTATTAAGTTGATGTAAATGATATTCATTTATGCTAAGGAAGAGAACTTATCACACCAAGTAAACCCACCATCACGAAGATTACAGATTAACCACAACTGTTGCAAATTGATTTGTAACAAATTCAGATAAATGTAAGATGATCCATAACAACCTGAATAGATTTATAGCAAGGGTAAAATTCAAATCAATGGAACCCCATTTCTAGAGAGATTACAAGAAAATAAACCTAACGCTAAATCAGATCCTGATTTAGATTTTGTCAATCAGCTAAAGGATGTTTGCATGAATATTACACTCATTCAAGCTATTAAAGATGTGCCCATCTATAACAAGCTAGTTAAGGATCTATGCATCAAAAATCTAGGAAGGAAAAGGAAGGATACATATACTATGAAATTCATTAGATAGTTGGTTGATATTATGCTTGGAAATTAGGTTCTACCCAAGTATATATATCTAGCATTCCTTTGGTAAACATTACAATTAATGGCATAACAATAAATAATACTCTGATTGAATTAGGGGTAGAAATAAATGTCATGACCAAAAAAATTATGGATGACCTGAAGTTAGAAGGACTAAGGCCAACATCTACAGTATTGTAGCTAGAAGATAGATCAATAGTTATACCTTAAGGAGTCATAGAGGACATTGTTATGGTGTTGGAATCTTGGGAATACCCTTCGATTTCATCATCCTTCAACCAAAACAAGTTTAGAAGGTTATCCTATTATTTTGGGAAGACCTTGGTTGGACACTTATGATGCATTCATAGGTTACATGTTTGGCAACATGATTATCTCAAATGGAAATGGCACCAAGAAGCTTATGCTCTATCTTCCTTCGCAACCGTTGAGTGATGAAGATGAAACAATTTGGGTTGAAGAACCAGAAGTTGATTAAATCTCTATACAACAGTTCATGATGCTAGATAAATCTTGTACAATTAAAGAACATGAATAAGATGTTGTTCTCTCCAATTTCTTACATAATAACTATGGAAGAAATGAAGAAGTGGATATTAGATTAAGATGCTTAAGCTATTATTCTTGAACCAATTTCTAGTGCAGAAAATCACCATGGATATTCCGGGTAAGAATTATATTCTTCATCAAATTATTTCACATGAATTCATACTAAATTCTTTTAACAAAAATGTATATTCACTGATGGACCTCTCCAAATAATTAGAAATAACACTAGGGAGACCACTCAACATAAGAAATGCATTGGATACAAAACAAGAACAATTGTTGATAGATTTTCTACAAAAACATAAAACAAAATTTTCTTGGGATTATGGTGATATGAATGGTATTCATCCTAGGATTTGCACTCACAAAATTTATATCAAATAATATTGTAAACCGATAAAACAACCTCGAGAATAATGAACGCAACAAGAAGAGAGATTGTAAAAGATGAACTAGAAAAGTTTTGGATTCTAGATTTATATACCCTATATCGGATAATTGGTGGGTATCACCTCTTATCATTGTGCCAAAGAAGAATTGGAAATGGAGGATCTATGTAGATTATAAGGAGTTAAATGCAACAAAAAATAAATATCACTTCTCATTACCTTATATTGATCAAGTGTTTGACAATTTGGCTAGTAAAAAGTACTTCTATTTTCTTGATGGATATAGTGGCTATAATTAGATCCAAATTGCACTAGAGGAACAAGAAAAAACTACCTTCACATGCCCATGGGGAACATTTTCTTGTTTAGTTCTTGCATTTGGCTTGTGTAATGCACCTGATACATTCCAAAGGGAAGTATTGAGTATCTTTTCAAATCTAACAAATGATTGTGTGGAAGTCTCGTATGGATGAAATATCTGTGCATGGAAACACTTTTGAATAATCCATGTAAAATATAGATAAAGTATTGAAAATATGAAAGGAGCACAATTTATCTTTGAGTAATGAGAAGTGCTACATGATTATGTCTGAAGTTATAGTTCTGGGGAACTACCTATCCTCTCAAGGAATTCAAGTTGATCCGTAAAATATATCTATTATTAGTAACTTGCCAACAAAAAAGAAACATAAGGATTTAGGAGCTTTCTAGGCCATTCTAGATATTACAGAAGGTTCATATAATATTTTAGCAAGATTGTAGCGCCACTTTTTGCATTACAAGGGAAGGATGTTGATTTTTTTTGGACTGAACATTGTGAAGGTGCTTTTAAAAATTTGAAATATATGTTAACTATTGCTCCTATATTGAGAGGAATGATTAGAACCTACCTTTCCATATTCACACCGATGCATCAGATCATAATATTGGATCTGTCCTAAGAAAAAAAAGATGGAGTTATGAATTATGTAATTTATTATGTTAGCAAGAACTTGTAGCATAAATATTTATATTATACAAGAATAACAAAAAAAATTTCTTGGCGATTAGATATGCTATCAACAAATTCAGACACTACATCACATGTTATCCAATTTTCATACCTAATGATCATGATGCAATCAAATATTTGATAAATAAACCTATAATAAATAACAAAATCATAAGGTGGCTTCTCCTCTTTGCAACTATTTGATTTCACCATAGTGGACAATCTTGAAAAGGATAATGTGGAATAAAATTTCCTTTCAAGGATAGAGACCAATAGTGAATAGAAAGTAGTTGATGAATCCTTTGCAGATAAGTACTTATTTTATATCTCTACAAAACACCTTGGTATGTAAACATAGCCAAGTATTTGGTCTTAGGTAAAACACCTCCACATTACTTATGCTTTGAGAAAAAATAGATAGTTGAAAAGAGTTTATATTTTTCTTGGATAGTTGGATTTTTGTTTTGTAAGGAACAAGATCAAATAATGAGGTGTATAGATGATGAGGAGATATTTGATGTCTTGAGATCCCGCCACAGTGAACCTTGTGGAGAGAATTTTGCTAAAAAATAATAACGTAGAAGGTGTTGATTATTTCTTATTATTGGCCAACATTACATAGGGATGTAACACTATACACCAAGAGATGTGATAGATGCCAAAGAATGGGTAAGCCCAAGAGATCTAATGATATGCCATTACAACCTCCATTAGTCTTAAAACCTTTTGACAAGTGGGGCTTAGATAATATTGGCCAAATAGACCATCCATCTTAATATAAAGAATACATCTTGGTATGTAAAGATTATATAACCAAGTGGACAGAGGTGAAGGAATTTCCAAAACATAAAAGTGAGAAAGTAGAAAAGTTCCTATATGATCACATCTTCACCAGGTATGGAGTTCCAAGGAAATTGTAATAGATCAAGGTACACATTTTATTGCTAAAGTAATTTCGATCTAGTTAAGGAGTATGAAATCGGGAATATGAATTTTACAAAGGTACCACCCCTAGTCTAATGGCCAAGTAGAGGCTACAAGAAGAGAGAAAGAGGTCATATTGACAAACACCATTACACTCCATAGGATATATTTAGCAAACATACTTTAAGAGGAAGTATGGGAATTCACACAACATGGATGACTAGAACTGGATTTACACCATTTTAATTCTTATATGGAAAGATTGTTGTATTTCCAATAGAGTTTGAGCACAAAACATAGAGGACTAGACTTGAGTGGGCACAAATTTATCGAGAACTCGAAAGAAATATAATTATCCAACTCAATGAGTTGGATGAATTAAGAAGAAAAGTAGTACATAATAAATAGGTAGTGCAGAATCAAAGAGTAAAATGGAATGACCATTACATCAAGACCAAACAGAGTTTCAAAAAGGTGACTTGGTACTCTTGTTTGATTCAAAATATAAGGATCATATAGGAAAAAATGGGATAAGGTGGTGTTATCCAAAATAAGCCCATGCATATTTTTGGCTAACTCCTTCTTTTCCTTTGCTGGTACTTAAAATGAATTTTTTGCATGCTTTAGGGACTCAAAATTGTCTAGGTATGTTGTCATCAGATAGAGGATTTTCTCGCCTTTCCAAAAAGGTAAAGTAGTCCTCCTAACTCCTTGTATTTTTTGAGTTATGGCTCGGTGAAGTTTATAGTGAAAATTTTCCCTAGGCAGGCCCATGGAGGTAAGGAGAAAAATTTTCCAGGGAGTCTTGGGCCGTTGGAGCAGAGTTGGAAAATTTTCCAAGGAAATTGGTGGGTTGGTAGAGATAGGGAGAGAAATTCAGCACTTAGCCCTTTTGGGGTTAAAAGGCACAAAGGAAAATTTTATCCCACAGGCCCGAAGAAGGAATGAAGGGCACTCGCAGGCTAGGGAGAGAATTTTGACACTTGGATTTTGGGGCAATAAGGTTAAAGTTGAGAATTAACCCTTAGATCTGGTAAAGGAAAATTGTCAAGGCTCCACTCTAATCAAAAGCTGACATGTGTCATGCGGGAGTGTAGGGATGCAGAGTTTTTTGGGGTTTTTGCAAATTTTACAAAAGGGCAAAAGGTGAAGTTGAGGCCACAGGCCCGTGAAGGAAGAAAACAAAGCACACCTCCATGCCAATCAGAGGCCACCATGTGTCATTTTTATGACATATCATTAGTGCATCGGCAGGGCATGAAACTGTTTTTGGGAAATTTTCCCAATTTGAAATCAAAGGGAAAAATTTAAGGTTTGACCCCTCGACCCCAATTTTGACCCTTTTTCACCATTTTTGCCCTAATTTGGCCACAGAATTTCAAAAGGTCATATCTTTCAATCCAGTGGTTGAAATTCATCAAATTTGGTACCATTGGAAAGCTATCAATGCCCTCTACACCATGGAAGCTTCAATTTTGAGTTTTGGGCAAAGTTGGAGGGAGAAAATTGAAGAAAAGTCTCGAGCACAAAAAATGCATAACAAACATCCAACCACCAAAAATTAATGCAGTATGGCACCCATTTTTCTCCAGAATGGTCGAATACATTGGAAAATGGATTTTCAAAGGTACCCTTTCCATTTTAATGGATCTTGTCGGGAGGTTGGACCTTCAAATAAATTTTCCCGTGTTTCTCTCTCCTTTGTTCTCTTGCTTCATCAATATATGTGAATTTTTGGATCATTGTAAAGGGTTGGATATTCTTGCTCTTTCAAGCTCTTCTTTTCTCCTTAGTAGGTGGATTTGAAGGAGTTTAAAATGTCCCATAAAGACTGCATGCAGCATGTTTTTGCCTCCTTGCTATTGCAATGTATTGTATCAAACTTGGAAATGATAATGCATGTTGTGTGATCAATTTTCAATCATCTCATGCATTTATTATTGTCTTCTGATCCTTCATTACATTATAGTAATTTGTGCATTTTTGGTGTTTCCTCTCTATGATCTCGTGTCTATTTTACAAAATAAGAAGTTCAACACTCCTTTGGTGTATCACCGTTTGTTTTTTTGCTTAGTTTTGTGTCCATTTCCATGTTTTCTCTCAACTTGTCTCCTTGGTAGTTTTAGAGTAGGAATTTTGAATCAGAACCTCTAAAAAAATTGCATGCATACACCTAAACAGAGGATTAGGAACCAGCCTCAATCTAGAGAGTTTTCCCAATTTGTAAGGTCCCATACTTAGAGAAAACTCCATGTTGTGCATTAACACCAAATTGACCATTTGTCTACAAATGATCCGAGGGTTGATTTGGGGGTGCTTTGTGGATTTTCACTAACAGTGGCTAAGCCCCTATGAAATTGAGAAGATCTTCTCTAATGGAGTTCTAAAGATCACTACCATAGATTGTGTAAGGTTCAAATTATTGGTGAATGACCATAAGATAGGATTGTACAAAATCCAGTTGACAAAGGTTCATTCATGGAACTATTTAGAGGAGTCGATTGGAATGGATATAAAAATATCAAAATTGGCCTTAGGAGATGAGCCTATTAGATCACCTTTTAAGATTTTAGAGGATTGAGAAGATTTCAGTGGTCTTGGTCCATTCAACTTGTTGGATATTCCAAGGTCAAATAAAAGTGTTTTGATCTCCTTAAGGTTGATCAATAGCACTCTGTTAACGCATTTATTTCATAGATTTTTTGTTTTGCAAGGTTTTATGTTAGGTGATTGCAAAAGTGCATGATCTCCATCACAAGGAGAAAGTGCAATGACTTCCACTTGCAAAAACATGAAGCAAACACCTATTTTGTCTTTTGTGTTTGGTAGAACTCATGATTGCATTAAATAAGATCAAGGATGCATGCATGTGTAGGAGATGGAAATGAAACAATTGACACCCCAAAAATTGTAATTACATCTCTAGGAGTCATATGGTTTTAGTAATGAGCAACCAACATCCGTTCAAAACACACCCATAGCATCACAACAAGCTTACATATAGTGAAGAGGAAAGTTCAAATAAGCATGCACAATCATAATTTCAAAAAAACATCGAGCTAAGTGCACTCAAATATCAGTTTAATAAAGTATAATTAGAACAATTATAATTAATTAGAAGTCATGCCAAGTCATCATGCATATGATTCATTTAAATACCACCACCTTTAAAGATATGATGTGTCCCTCCACATAAGAAAATATTGTCAAATCACTTCACTTTACATGCTTCACATGGTCACATCAATTAATGATTTCTTTCATGTAACCATGTTGCATGTCTTCTCTGTCCCAAAGTTCAAAAAGATAAAAAATACTCAACACAACTCAATTATGTGACATTCCTTCAAAGCAGATTTGTATTGTTGTGTATTGAAACTAGAGCAAGATGTGTAATCACCATGGGAGGAGATTTGATAAGGCATGAACCCACTGAGCATTCTCAACTTTTGAGCCATCCTCAAATTATGTAGTATTTTCAGGATAATGGTTGGTTAGACTACATCAATAGGTTTCAGGGTTTTAATGAAGCAATGGTGGAAGAATTTTGTAACACATTCAATAATGGGGAGGAAAATTTGAAGGTATTAGAAACCAGACTCAGTGATGACATTTTGGTGGAAGTAAGCTCGACCTACTAGCACAAGGAGAACCATTCCTTGAAAATTATAATCCAGTGTAGCCAAAAGAGAGTTTGTAGATGAGGATGATAAATTCATCACGACAGAAAGGTACAAAAAGAACATCCCTTAAACCCTTATGGGCTGAGGTTGAAAATTTTGTAATTAAGTACTTTACTTGTGAAGGAAGGTATTCTAGATTGAAAATAATTCATTTCAAGCTACTGAATCATATACAGAGAAACACTAAGTAAATTTAGCTAATTTCTTACATGAAATATTGAAGAGAATGAGTAGAGAAGTATGGAGGGGTAGGGCTGCATTGTCACACAATTTCCTTATAACCCTAGTAGTGAAACATACCCTATAAAGGGATTATCCTCAGATACAAGTGGGAAGATTTTGCAAGGGAAAATAGTATAGATAATTTGTTGGGAAATAAGAGAAAGAGGAGGAAAATCACTAAGATATCATCTGAGCACATAACAGAGACTACACCATCAACCTCCCAACCTCAAGAACCCCTTTCTTCTAAATTTTTTCCATCTGCTAAGGAAATCTCTCTGTACCCATCACCCATGAAAGAATTTTCACAATGAAAACCCTATTGGAGTTCTCCAATCATAAAACATCCAATTCTAAAGGAAAATAAAAATCTTCTCATTCTACTCCTACACCACCTAGGTGCTCCCATAGGCTTAAAATAAAAAGGACAAAAATATTGAGACAAACATAGTCTTAACCCATCTCACTCAAAAGTTATTTGGAAGCTACATAGGGTAATTTAGAGCATTAACCAATGGAAATAGATAAGGGAGATATTGATGTTGGAGATCATGATCTAGAGTTCCATGAACAACACATGGAGGATTAGGAGAAACTACAAGGAATGAGGAGGTAATTCATTAAGTGAAAAATCATGATGAGAGAAAGGAAGAAGAAGTTGGATGAGAAAATGAAAAAGAAAAAATACCAGAAATTTTTGAGCAAACCATTGAGCAACAATAACAAGAAATTGAATAAAGATAGATGTTTGTGGTAGTTGAACAAGTTATTGAGCCACAAGAACAACAACAAGAACAAATTCCTGCAGATGTTGAGCAAGTAATTGAGCAAGTGGTTGAGCAAGCATTACGTGCTAATGTGCCATAAGTAAATGTAACACCAGTTAAGCCCCAAATTTTTATTCAGAAATTATAAGGGAACCTATAAAACCACCTTATAAGGAGATGGCCACACAAACTATGCTGCCAGATATTGACTATTTGATGTTACAATTGGAGACCTATGTTAATAGGATAAAAGGAAAATGGGAAAAGAAAAATAATCCCTTATCTCCAAGCATAAGGAAGAACTAGAGGAAAATGACAAGGAGATTAAGAGACTAAAGAAAAATAGTAAAAGTAGTTCAAGTAGCCCATGAGATATTTAAATGTAGGCCCCCATAAAATGTTTATGCTATCTTCTTGAAAGAAAAGATGTTGTAACATAAAATTACCTGCATTAATTATGACATGCCATATGATATCAGCTCAGCTAGGAGATTCTTCACTTTATATTAGAATAGCACTCATGAACTCCATCTCTTATTATGTGAGATTTATTTGCACAATCATGCCCTTAAATATTAAAAGAATTGGATTCCAATTCTATACATTGGAGATGTACAAGTTAAATCCCTATGCTCTTATTTTACAAATGAGTTGGATAGAGAAAGGAAGATGGAAGAGTATAGACATTTGGAAAAGGTCCAAACATTGTTTTTAGGGCTGAGGTCAAAAAATCAGACGAATTTGTAGAGTAATATGAAAAATATATAAAGAAGAAGGTGATCAAGAGGAGAGTGTTACAAAAGAGGATAACCACACATGCATAATTTAGAGTTATGATGGGAAAATAGAATTTAGGTGGTACAAGCATGAAGAATGAGATGGAATGAGTTGTCTCTTGAGCTACAGAGGAAAGAGATGCACTCTTACCCAAACATAATTCCAACTTTGAAAAGAGTGAACAAATACATTGAGATTGCTAATGAATGTGAAGAAAACTGATTTTTGTATAGGCTACCACCCACCCATCTTTCATTTTCTGATACCGCCATAGACATGTGACATACCAGTGAGTGAGAGAATACAAAATAAAGTCGGGAGAAGGTTCATGATAAATGGTGGCTAGTTCTTGTTAGAAGAATAAGAGACAAATACCCCAATTGATTTCACACTCGAATGATATTTTCAGCAATAGAAATATGAAGTCCTTGAATGAGGACATTCAAGAGATTAATCCGGGGTGTGATGAGTTGTGTTAATTACCTTTGTAAACAACTCATCTTCTATATTCTGGTCAAGTCATTATAGTCATGTCCTTGTATTTTCTAGTTACACTGCTGAACATTATCATCACAACTTGAACTTATGGCATAATTATTGATTAATATAGTTATTAATATTTATCTTTATTTTCTATGTGCATTTATTCTTATTATCCCAATAAGTTGTTTGAATGATGATATGTGTGATGTCACTCTTGTTTGTAAGCAATTTTCCATATGCAAAGCAAAGGAACCATATGCAACAACCCATCCACATCAAAATGACCTATTTCTAACAACCCCTCCATAGCTAGAGGAGATCACCTATAACAAAGAGCCCATGTTATGAAGATATTTTGAAATATGTGAAGAACACCTCTCAATTCTGTACATGTCATTGAAGAAGCGTTACGATGGGGACATGTAGAGGCTGGGTGATAACTCAACCATTGATATGATTATTCATTGCAATTTATTACTTGAGCTACATGTTTTTTATCGAACATCTTTTATGAGTTCCATAGTATGTGTTGAATCTCTTTTTTTGTTTAATATATTTAACTTGTTCCATTATATCTTACACATGATTTTTTTAAACTCTTATTCTTCTCAGTCTTGCTATAAATGAGAAGTATAAAAGAAAGGTTTATTGTTGGTATAGATATACTCGGGTAAGAAATTAAGAGACAGAGAGGATATTACTTGTTCTTGGATGTAATGTTCATGCTAATTCAATAAAAGATCTGAGTTATGTTTATTATCATTTAGTTACAAGATTTAGGAGGGATTAACACCCAAGGCATGGCCCATTTATATTCTGCTAAACCCCTCCATAGTTTTGTTTCTATGTTTCATTACATGTTAGCGTAGGAAGTAATTTATCTTCTTTATCGCATTCGAATTTATAATATTTGTCTTATTCATTGACCTCAGTGTAAAAAACCATCCAATAAGAAGATTATCCAATCCAATCCAAGAAAGATGCGAGATGAACCAAGAGCTAGATGAGTAGATGCATGTTGGAACTTGGTCATTGGTGTCATCATTGATGTCAAGTGGCATTGATGGAAAAAGAGTTAGTGGTGAAGTAAGATGCTATAAGAGGCATGCAGGTTGATTGGTAGTGCCTTCTCAGTGATATTTGGAGCTCATAATGATAGGTAAATTGTCATGAAATAAAGGTGTGTGGTGATTCCTCTCAAGGTGGTATGCAGAATTCCCAAGGTCAAATATGGTCAATCATGTGTGAATAAGGTGTGAAAAATTTTATTACTAGTCTTCATATTCATCTCATGAAGTTTTAGGTAGCTCCAGGACTAATCCCAAATCTAGTTCAAGAAAGAAAGTGAGATGGTTGAACCAAGGCATGATGATGACATTGATGGATGATAGGTTTTTCAATGGTGTGAAATGATCTCAGGATAGTTCATTAAGCATTCAAGATAAATTCGGGACACTTTGCAAGTGTGGTAAGTGAGATAGGAGTTTATATGAGAAATTGAAGATGTTGGTACACTTGGCTTAGTTAATATATAAGCTTGAAATTCATTTTCATATGTTCTAAGTGCTTACAAAGTCTGTTTGGAGAAAGAAAAAATTCTAGTAGTTAAATTTTTTTGAGTATTTTTCCTTTTCTAGTGTATTGCAGACATTTGAGGTGCATATGGAACATGTTCCTTGGGAATACAATTTCTCTGCATGGGTCTTAGGACCGTAGAAAAAAATCCAATATATTGCGGGTCGCTATTGAATCTGAAAAAGAGGTTGTGGAAGGAAAAATTTCTCTAAGAACACAAGTTCCCACATAAGGATTGGAGCCATAGGACAAAGGTTTGTGTGGTGTGTAGATAGCGCGATAAAATCAGGCACAAAGGACCTTGATGGTATGATTTTGAGAAAGAATGAGTTCTCCGCAAGATGAAGAAAGCCATGAAAAAGGAATTAGAGAAGTGCAGGATAGAAGAGAGATGTGGGCCCAAAGGGCTCGGGAGGCACTATTTATCTTGCATGGGGAATTGTTCTCCCAAGGTGAGTAGATCTACAAAAAAACACAATGCGGAAACTTGAAGCATCCAGAGAACAAGATGTGGGTGGAACATGTTACATGAGAACTTAAATTCTTTACATGAGACCGAGAATTGTAAAATAAAGAAAATGAAGTAAAGTGTGGATAGTAAGAGGTGTGGAAGAACTAAGCCAAGGTGATCTAAGTTCTCTAGTACCTCCAGTTCTCCAAATATCTAAAGTATCCGATTAAAAAGGGATAATAATATAAATGATTTAAAGGAGATTAAGTGAATTTTATCATGGATTGTTGTTGTCGTCCTCAAAATTCCCCTCTTTTGAAGTCAAGTTTCAAAATTTTTGAGTCTGTACCTTGGAGTATTGGATCACGTCAAGCTTGAAATTGTTTGCAGTTTTCCCATTCATGGAGAACAATTTGAAAGTCGGGCGTATTGGTGAAGTTTCTTCCCTTCTTTTTATTTTCTTCCCGTAGTCAAGAATGATAGGCATATCTTCCCTGTTAATTTTTTCCCCAACATCCATGGGTAGTATGTGGATATTCCTAATTGGATATGGCATGGCCATGTTTCAAGCAACAACGAAATCTTCCACATGTCCAAATAGTGTAACTCTAGGGATAGGTCCCAAGGGACAGTCCTAAAATAAGCGTAGGCTTTCGTGTTTCCCAAGTTTAAAATGAAGGTAAAAACCTCAAATTGGATAAGTATGGAAGGTTCAACGGACGATGCCATGTGCCTCATCGGTGTAGCTTCAAGATTAAGGATGGGGGTAGTTATTAAACTTGTGCTAGTCCTCTACGTGTCCCAAGTCCAAAAAGAGAAATATTTGATCGTTAAAATTGACTAAGTATGGGCGAGTTGGTAGAAGTATCCACGTGCCTTAACAGTTCCATTTCAGAAGTGAAATCAAAGATTCAATCTTAAAATGAGTGAAAACTCACAGTGCTGAAATTTAATGGAGAGACAGAGTTGGCTATTGAAAATTTTGAGACCGGCGGAAGGAGACACATGTCATCTCGACGTAATTTTAAGAGGCGTTTCCAAAATGGAAACTCAAATGAGTGCCAACCCTCCATGTGTTTAGGGGTCAACATAGGTCAAGTAGGAAATAGGCCCGAATCGGCTAAGTATAAAGGAACCGACAAAGCTCTCCACGTGTTAGCCTAGTGTAACTTTAAGAAACAAAATGCGAAAGGCATCTGCAGGCCTGCTCCAATCAATTCCTTCCACGTGGGTGGACCAAATTTAAAGTAGTAGAAGCAAATCAAATGGCCCATGTTTTAACTGGTGAAATAATGAAATGGTTGTATATTTAAAACCTATTTTTTCCACCATTAACGTTTCTTTACAAATCAAGAATTCGAAAGGGCATGGATGATTGGAATAATTTGTAACTATTTCTTGCTTGCTCGAGGAATTTGTAACCGTCTCTTGTGAGCTATATCATGAGCTTTCAAATCCATTGTATAGGTTGGAATTTTTATATTCTAAAACTGTAATTTCAAATTGAAAGAAATAAATACAAAGGTTTTTCCCTTTTTTCCTCTGTTTTCTCTTTCCTTCTTGTTTTGATCTGTGAATCATTTAATCCTTGCATTCTTAGAAACTTTGTGTTCTAGTTTATACAATCTCAAGAACTTTGAGTCTATGGATTGTGCCCATTATAAACATGAATGGTTCTATTCTATATCTCATTTACTAAATACATATAAGGGTACCATCTCTTTTCCCTAAAAGTATTGTCTTCTTCTATGTCCCTCATCTCTTCAAGTCTTCTATCCTCATGTATTGATAACTTTCCAGGCATAAAACACATTTCAATATATCGGAAAACCACCATTGAATGAAAGATAGTGTATTTGTACATAGGTTTTTCCCTTGCTTTCAATAAGGGAACCTCTCCCATTAAAGAGGAGGGACTTGCTTGTCCCCTGACTATGGTTTCATTCCCAGTGCAAATCTGAAACCCAATATTTTTTGGCGACTCTATTGGGGAATTTGTTCAAAAAATTTCCTTTCTAAAAAGAACAACTAATTTGATCATTTCCTTGATCTGGCGACTCTAAAATATACTCTTGGAATTAAAGATACTCAATTTCAACTCTCGGATAAACAAGGTTTTCAACTTCCTCCAACAAGAAGAAATAGAAGAGCTCGTTCCACAAGCACACCTACTATTGAAGACAGAGCTTCTGATAACAACATTCCTCAAGCACAACTTAGCCCTAATATCCATGCCCTAATTCTTGCTAGTGTCTCAGTTCCACTTCAAGAAATATTTCCAAGGATGGCATCACGTCTACCTTGGGGACAAAGAGTTGGGCCTCGGCTCTTCCTCAACCATTACATGAGTTGCCTAGGGGTAATACAAATAATTTTCCCAAATTTAGAGGTGATGGAAAGGTGCACTTGTAGATCAATAATTTTGTGCTTGTTACATGTCCAATTTAATGCACCAAACTAAACACAAAAACCTTGAAAAAATCAAATGAAATTGATACGATAGACAAGATCCGAAGATGTAGATGGATAAGGAAGCCAATGTAGATAAGACGGGCACACACGAGAAATTCTGCATAGTAGATCCAAGTAACCTGCGAGACACCGATGCTTGACAGAAAAAGACCACGTTAAAAGATATTTAGGTGGACTGCCTGAGAAGCGGGTTCGGGAAGCGGTAAGCTCCCTCGGCAGATGTCAGTCCACATTTTCAATTAAGTAAAGAAGCATACATGATAAAAGATGTATGTACAGGACTATATTTTCTAATCAAAGTAATAAACAGAATCTAAACAGCAGACAGAAAGCAACAGAAAACAGGGAACTATGAAAACAAAGCTGGATTTGTGTTACCTGTGTCCTTTTACCTATCTGCAGGATGATCGGCGTCGATTATGTAGAATTGGCATCGACTGATATAGATCGGCGTCGACTGGTCCAGATCGGCGTCGACTGATAAAGATCGGCGTCGATCCGAGACAAAATGTGAGAAGATTTGGGAATCGGAAAACGAAGGCAAGATCGTCAACGTCTGCTGGATCTGCAGAAGCCGGAGAGATACTGGCAAGACTGCACCTATGCTGGGTGCAGGAATAGAGTCACCAGAAAATCAATGGAGATGTGTGATGTTGATGTGATAAGAGCAGAGTAATGGTGCTCCTCTCAGGGATTGATTTGGACAAGATTCGCTCTCATTCGATAGATAGTGCTCACGCTCGATGCTCAAAGATCTCTCGTTCTCTCTCTTACAATCTGTGTCTCTTTTCAATCTGTCTCTCTGTGTCTCCCTCCCCAGAACTAAGTTCTGGGCTTCTATTTATAATCGGCATCTTTGCTCCAAAAATCGGCGCGCCGACCGAGTACCGGGCCGGCACCGATCACAAAAATGTGACTCGAGACGGCCAAAATGAGTGATTTCTGGAAAGATAAGAGTGATCCCTCCACCTCAAATATGGGAAATATCCCGCTTTGGGAGGAGGAGAAATAGGGGGGATATATGGATAGGATAGATATGGGATAGATAAGTGGTTAGGATACATGTGAAAATGTGTAATTAAATAGTTAATATTTAATTACTCACGGGTAAAACATAATGGAGTGAATTAAACTTAGGATAGGTGTTTAAATCACAAATTGAATAATACCCTTAGGGGATAGTGGTGATATAAACGTGCCCCAGGTTACCTGAGAGAGCAAACGCGCATGAGGGACACTAAATTGGATAACCAATTTTAGGTGTCTACATTTTGCCCCTTTTTGTCAAGTAACTTGCGATAAGCAAGGTTATGAGACAAAAACAAGGAGATGGAAGAAAGGAAGAAAAAGTGATGATGTGCTCCCCCTCAAACTAGGGATGGGATGGGTGATAGAACAAACGATCCCAAGTTTGAAAAAGGTAGATGAAAATGCGGGATGCCCCAGCTGGATGTCTGGAGTAGATCTGATCATTAATGATGCACAAACATGAATAAAGAGGTAGCCACCTAAGGAACTCACATTGGTAGGGAAGACTAGATGGTCTCCTCATGAGACGACATTAGTACCTACAGACCCATGAGTGTAAGGAGAGCAGCAAAATAGTCAGCATCTAAAGAGAGACACATTGGTAGGGACAACCAGACGGTCTGCAAAGCAGACGACGTTAGTGCCTACAGACCCGTTAACTCTAAGTTGCCAAAAAGTACGAGTGCCCCACGCAAAGGGAACAAACTCGAAATGGACGGTGATATCGAAAATATGTGCCAAAAGGCAACATTCAGCGCACAATAATGACCAGATAAATAAGCCAAGCATCAACACTATGACAAAGAGATGGAAAATCGGCGGCAATCACAATAATCGGCGTCGACCTAAATAAATGGTGCCGACCAAAAAATCGGTGCCGACCTTTCAAAGCACATATAAATATGTGAACGGAAAACGTGAACGATTTATTTACACCATGACGATTGATTCAGAGAGAGTCAAAAATTGGATTTGAGCACCATGGAAGCCTCTGGAAGCGGTCAGAAGCGGAGGAGGACATGACCCAGGGTAAGTGGTTCTTCTTGAACCCGTCGTATTCATTTTATTATTTTTTTATTTATTTATTTTTTTGGTTTTTTTTGGTGGGAGGCCAGAGTGTGTTCTACACTCCGGCCGACAATCGGCGTCGATTGGTAGAATCGATGCCGATTTAATGTAAGTGGCGCCAATTAGAATTAAATGGTGTCGACCACTTATTAACGATGCCGATTGTATTTAATCGACGCCGATTGGATAGATCATGTTGATGAGAATGATAAAATTTGTTTTGGATTTTCGGATTTGGGTAAATATGAAGCTAATATTACTCTTGATGTCGTGGATGCAGGCACGAGAGGTAATACACATGAGGGATGTTATTCTGAGTTATGGAGACCATTCTCCCGACGTCCACCGACATGATTGGCGCCACTTAGAGTTAGCCGGGCTCTGGGGCTTTCAATTACTGAGCGAGTGCCGCGAGATGTAGAGTTGATGCGAGCACTAGTACGACGATGGGATAGCCAGACTTGCACTTTTTGGTTCAGGACAGGTGAGATGACCATCACCCATGAGGATATATATAGGATTTTGAGGCTGCCAATCACCGGGGACCCGATAGAGATTACGCCACGAGAGTAGCAGCAGAGAGCCCTAGTTTGATTGTATGGAGACAGGGCAGACGATTCAGAGATAGTGTCCGGGGTAGTGAGGATAGCCTCGCAGTACAGACAGGATGTTCCCAGGAGCAGACGTATAGTTTTGATTCAGATGGTGATCTCCTATTTTGCTCTACCGATTCAGGAGGTGGGAGATTCCCATTGTTGTTACTAGATTGCGTTTGTGACATCCTGCAGTTCAGACAGGTGTTTGCCTTTGCTGATGCCTTGATAGCTCAGATATATCATGAGTTATGGATGTATACCACTGGCCGGAGGATAGGTATCGATGTTAGTTTTGTGCTCCATTGCTGGGCATATGAGCATATAGCAGTGATCAGGCCATCTGGGCTTCCTTGGATGCCAGCAGCAGTGGGAGCTATTGATTACGGATTCTCGGTGATGGCGGGCCGATATGGCCTCGGGAGATACAGGTAGATCTGCAGATTGGTATACTGAGCGTTTCAGGATGCTGACACCAGAGCAGGTCATCTGGAGACCATATCAGGTATTTCCGACATGGGCGGTCAGGATGCTCACTTGGTGGCATTGAGACAGAGCATCTTTGGTTAGGGGCCGCAGGCCTGACATGTGGGAGCGCGTCCCGTTTATATGAGTCTCGAGACAGCTTGGCCTAGCATGCATAAGGCAGTGCAACTACTTACAGCCTTACAGGTGAGACAGAGAGACCGATCTCGCCGATTTTGATTCCGGAAGATCCATTGAGAGAGGCCCCACCCTCCACAGATAGTGATGATGATGCTGGAGTGGATGATGGTTATGCGGCATGGTATGCGCAGAGCTACCACAACACCTTCCGGCATCTGTAGATTCCGGCGAGGAGGATATGGCTACTGAGTCTTGATGAGACCGGAGGGAGAGCATGCCACCCCGAAACATACACACTAGGTTCCTCTCGAGGAGATCAAAGCTCTGACAGCGGAGAGGGATGCCCTGATTTTGGAGAGAGACACCCTTCACCAGGAGCAAGATACAACGATCCAACAAAGGGATCACTACCATCGACATAGGGAGGCCCTCAGGGCCAAATATGGGGAGACAGGTACCATGTCAGAGTCTGGGACACAGGGCGCGACCATAGGAGGGGCACCACCACCAGCACCAGCAGACCACTACGAGCACCTGGTACCATGAGCTTGAGTACATATCAGTCTCTCCTCGCTGAGGTGAGATACTACGAGGATGCCCTAGCGCAGCATGCCCTAGATGTGCCTCGGTACGGGGTGAGGAGGAGATCAGCGACGGCCACAGTGAGCGGGGCATCAGAGGGAGGGAGCACCGGGAGAGACCGAGGTGGGCAGAGGCCTCCAGCAGCAGGTGCATCTAGCTTGATAGGAAGCGGTTAGGAGAGATAGCCTGGTCCAGAGGAGGGCGGAGGAGATAGTGTCCTTCACGCATCAGATTTCATGATATAGATATTGATGTATTTTGTATTAGTGTAGTGATGTAGCCTCGATTGGAAGGCATTTTATAGATGGCTTGATTGAGAGCCACCCATTTTGTTGTCTGAGACACTCATGTATATATATATATATATAGATTCATCATTTCCTTTGTCATATGATTGTTCTCCGCTTTTAATTTTGATATACATGGATAGATGTAGCGTAATTGTGATGGATGTAGAAATATCCGAGAGATGATAAATAGATGTGATTAGATGAACATAGACATAGAGGATAGATAGATGTGATGTAACTTGATGTGATTGATATGTGGATTTAATTTGATGAAAAATAGATATAGATAGATGTAGTGTAACTTGGATGTACATATTTTTAGATGTTTTGATGGATAGATGGATAGATGTGATTGATGTATGGATTTAATTTTGATGAAAAATAGATATAGATAGATGTAGTGTAACTTGGATGTACAAGTTTTTAGATGGTTTGATGGATAGATGGATAGATGGGATTGATAGATTCGATATGTTTGAGATGTTAATTTAATTTTGATGAAAATAGATAGGCAGATCCACATGTGTTGACAATACATGCTTTGATATGTCAAAGTAGATAAGATGAAATTAGATAGATGATAAATTTTGATTAAATTAACATGTGAAATGTCAATTTAACTGGATGAATAACAAATAATAATGGGGAATACTCTCTGTGAGAGCCAAGGATGTAATGAAAATGACCTTGATTAGAAATAAAGGAAATACACCCAGATAAGAAAAAAATGATAAGCTGGACTCCCAACCGACCATAAATAGAATCTGGATAGGAAACCAAAAGATCATGCATGCAAGGCCCTATATGAGGTTAAAATAAACCTGACACTAACTAGCCGCAAACCAGATTTAGGAGGGAAACGGAAGGAGCAGTAAGTAGGTATCTTGTCAAAATTTACAAGGGACAGAATACATGTTCATACTGGGAAAATAGGATTCTCCATATGATCGACAAAAGGTCTTATATCTCAGCTTCATGATTTCTGGCAGAAAAGCAAACTGATCAATGCGGGAAGTTTGCTAGATATGGAAAGACTGATCAATACGGGAAGTCTTTCAGTGATGCTAAAAAGTGTATAAACTGACTGAAAGGCTGATCAATGCAAGAAGCCTTGAGTATTCCTTTGAGAAACAGCCGTCCTTCAAGGGAGTGGTCTGTATTTTGAATTTTAATGATAGCCATCCTTCGAGGGCATGGTCTATATCTTTTGATTCATTTGATTGTATGGGTAGCTATCCTTCAAGGGATCAGTCTATCCCTTTTTTTTTTTTGAAAAACTTTTGGAAGAAGCTGAGTTTAGACCTAGATAGATCAGATAGAGGGGAAGAAAACGTATAAAGAGCACGCACTCATGCCCGAGTAGATCCGATTAAGATAAGCACTTGGGATAAATGAAACGGTGATTTAAGGTGTTACCACCATGAGGAGAAACATATCCGTAAGAAAACTTCTATAAGTAGAGCCACGATACTCATATTTAAGGTAAAAAGACAATAGGCGAAGAACCACATAATTTCGAATGACCATGAAAGTATATGACTGGTTGTTAGACGGATGAAAGATTTGTCTTGCGACTAGATTTGTGTAAGATAGATTTTAATAGTAGAAGGGCTGTAGATGCAAGGCATTAAGAGGTTCCACTTCAGGTATACCATCCATGGAAGATAGACGATAAGCCCCGACCCATATTTATGAGTGATAACGTACGGACCCATCCAGTTGGGAGCAAACTTACTACGCTGACTCCTTTTGAGTGTAGTGACATTTTGATTTTCTTTAAGAACAAGATCACCAATTTTGAAGTCACGGTGCTGCAAGTGCTTGTTATAAGCACATTTGACACGCTCAAGATAGACTTGATGATGTTCAAGAGCGTTGAGACGCCGCTCATCTAATAATTCAAGTTGTGCTAGATGATTTTGACGATAGTCCTCATCAGAGACAAATTCTCTAAGAGAAACACGGAGAGATGGGATTTGGACTTCCAAAGGAAGAACAACCTCAGACCCATAGATGAGAGAGAAGGGAGTAGCACCAGTAGGAGTACAAATGCTAGTCCGATAAGCCCAGAGAGTAAAAGGGATATGTAAATGCCAATCCCTACCAGCTCGACTAGTTACCTCATGAGGATATTACACAAAGTTTTATTGGAAGCTTTGGCCTGACCATTAGCTTGAGGATAGTATGGAGAAGAAAAGCTGAGTTTGATATTGAAAGCGTCGCAGAGGTTCTGTAAATCAATGTTCTTGAAAGACTTACCGTTATCTGTGATGAGTTTGTGTGGAACACAAAGCGACAAATGATGTCTTCGATAGACAAAATCAACTATGGGTTTAGCTTTTGTTGAAGAAAGAGGGATAGCTTCCACCCACTTAGTAAAGTATTGATGGCGAGAACGATTGAATGATGATCTTTTGTGAAGAACGGGATTGATGAGACCAATGAGATCAAGACCCCATTGCGAAAAAAGGCCACAAATCCGCTGTAGGTTATAAAGCTTGACTAGGGATATGTGTGAGATTGGAATGTTGTTGACACTTGACGCATTTCTTAGTGTATTCACAACAATCTCGATTAAGAGAAGGCCAATAATATCCCAAACGTAAGATGCGTTTAGCTACCGCTAAGCCACTAAAATGGCCACCACAGATACCGTCATGGACCTCCTAGATAGCTTTAGATGATTCAAGAGTTTTGAGGCACCGAAGCAAAATACCATCAAAGCCGCGTTTGTAGAGGATCCCGCCTAGAATAGTATAGCGATTAGCGCGTAGGATAAAAGATCTTCTACCATTGGAAGTCAGATCTGGAGGAAGCACCGAATGAGATAGATAATCAACGATCTGTTGATACCACTCATCCTGAGTATGGGTTGTGACAACATGGATTGAAGTTAGTTGCCTAAGATGAGATGGTTGATCTAATCGTTGCACAACCACATAAAGTTGCGAGTCCTCGATAAAAGGTAGGATAAGTGAGGCTAACAAAGCCATTGTATCTGTGAATTGATTTGTAGTACGAGGGATAGCTTGGATAGTGAATTTATCAAAATATTGGAGTTGAACGAGAATGATATCATGATATTTTTGAAGGATATCATTCCTACATTGATAGACACCCGTGACTTGATTAACGATGAGTTCAGAATCACCAAAGATGTCAATATGACGAGCACCAAGATTAATGGCATTTTGAAGACCCAAGACAAGAGCTTCATATTCAGCCATATTATTGGTGCACTCAAAGTTCAATTTGTGTGCGACTGGGATAGGCATACCCCAAGGAGGAATCATCACGAAACCTACACCTCCCCCTTGCTGGCATTTGGATCCATCAAAGAAGAGCTTTACTTTAAATGGAGACAGACCAAAATCAATTTGTTGGATATATTCATCGGGGAATTGAGCAAGGGGGACTTGAGTGTCTGGAAGAGGAGCATTAGCTAATTGATCTGCAATGACCTGACCCTTGATAGAATTTTGCGGGATAAACTCGAGATCAAATTTTGTCATAAGCATGAGCTAACGAGTGATACAATCATTGTGATAAGGCTTCGCATGAATTGTCTTGAGTGGATTGACACTTGTGACAATGTAAGTTTTGTGATTAAGGAGGTAATGACGAAGCTTAGAAGTTGCAAAGAAGAGAGCACAACACAACTTTTTAGCTTCAGAATAACGTGTTTCATACTCATGGAGGGTGCGACTGATGTAATAGACAGCTTGTTCTTTACCGCAAGCATCCCGATGCGAGATCATGGCTCCCAGAGCATGGTCAGTCATAGAGATATAAAGATAGAAAGGCTCCCCCTCGCGTGGAGGTGTAAGCACAGGTGGAGAAAGAAGATAAGCTTTGAGATCATCGAAGGCCTTTTGGTAATGTTCATCCCATTCAAAATGAACATTCTTACGGAGGAGATGATGAAAAGGTTGACAACGGTCCGACAATTGTGAGATAAAATGACACACTGATTGAAGACGTCCTTGGAGACTACGGAGTTGCTTTAAGTTAGAAGGGGGAGGAATCTCAAGGATAGCTTTTATTTTTGCTGGGTCTACTTCAATACCCCTAATGGAAATGATAAAACCTAAAAGTTTACAAGTGAGAACGCTAAACACGCACTTAGATGGATTCAGACAAAGACAAAAGTGAATAAGCCTCTCAAAGAGAGGTGCAAGAATGAAAAGATGATCCTGACGACGTTGGGATTTACCGAGGAGATCGTCGACGTAATCTTCCACGATTTTTGTAAGAGATCATGGAAGATGTAGGTCATTGCTCGCTGATAGGTTGCTCCTGCATTCTTAAGACCGAAAGGCATGACACGATAACAAAAGGTCCCCCAAGGAGTTATAAAAGAAGTCTTATGTTGGTCTTCTGGTACGATGAGAATTTGATTATACCCAGAGAAACCATCCATAAGAGAAAGCATCTCATGACCCGTAGTTAAATCCACGAGTTGGTCGATATTAGGTAGAGGAAAATCATCTTTTGGACAAGCAAGATTAAGATCCTAGAAGTCGGTACAAATTCAAATTTTCCCAGTAGCTTTGGTTACTGGTACTACATTAGAAACCCATTGTGGATAATCGATGGGTTGGATGAAGTTAGCCGAGAGCAAGCGCTGCAATTCTTCTTTAACAAGAAGGGCTACTCTAGGGTGCATTTTACGCAATTTTTGTTTAACTGGTTTGATGTCGGGAAGAGTAACGATATTGTGGACCACAATATCGGGATCGAGTCCTGGCATATCCTCATATGACCAAGCAAAGGCTTGATGATGGTTGGAAAGAAAAGTGGTAAATTCTCCTAACTCCTGTGGATTAAAGGACTAGCCGACCTTAATGATGCGAGGGTCTTTAGAAGTCCCTATATTAAGGTCGACAGTGGCTTCGTTGAGAAGCGTAGATGTGTCAGAAGGAATGGTTTTAGGAAGATAGGAATCCTCTGCCCCCAGATAGGTGAGGACAGAATCATCATCCACACAGTGGATAGTGTTGATAGTAGGAGAGTCGTCTCCAACTATTTCAGGGAAAATTAATGGTATGGAAGTGGACTGTCATTAGTCTTATAGGCTAGTGGCCCTAAGGAAATGGTATTGACTAAAAAAATTAGACGGGATGGAAATGGCATCATCCACATCGAGTGATGCTTCTGACTTAGCGGGAGAAGATGGTTCCTCAATAGGAAGAGGCTCATCGAGAACAGTGATGGTGGCTTTTGAAAGAGGTTTAAATCCTAAACCAAATTTTTGATGTGGCTTGAGAGTTGGAATGGATGCGAGGTCATGCACACCTTGTTCATATTTACCTAAGCCAAAGCCCTTCCACGTGCATCGATATAAATAAGTTTTTGAAAACGTGGGATTCTATAGACAATCGAACCCTGTTAAATAAGGTTTGGTCCTAGGAGGAGAATCCGGGTGATAGTGAGGCGTGTCAAGACCACCATAAATGAAATTAGTCTATTGATTGGGCAGACCAATGGTGAAAATGTGACCAAGACCTGGCTGATATTCAGATTGTTTGTCTGGTCTACCATACTCACTAGGTTTGAGATGGGTGTCAAAAGAAAGGAGAGGAAGCTCTCCTAGTGAGAAACGTTGCAATGTCTCTTCTAAATTTTGTAAATCCGGTAGTTTGGTTGCAGGTATGGAAGAAGATGAGGCCCCGTCAGGAGAACAAGCATTTTCCTTTAGAGGGGCAGACCCTGTGGTCATGTCACATTGTGCGGAAGGAAAAGGATCTCCTGGATGAGTATAGATTTTGCCCTCATATTGATATTTTAAGCATCGATGGAGGGTGGATGGGACACAATGCATTGCATGAATCCAAGAGCATCCGAGGATCATATTATAGTGGAATTTCCCTTCAACAATGTAGAAGAGTTCATGAAGCAACTTCTTACCTACTCGAATGGGTAGGACCATAGTTCCTAAAGTAACTGCTAGCTGATCGTTAAATGATCGAAGAGCGAAAGGCGGGGGTGACACTACGTTCTTCGGTAACTTAAGTTTCTCGAATGTGTGCGAGGAGATGACATTGAGTGCAGCACCACTGTCGATCATAATGCGTTTTAATGTAGTGTTGTCGATTTGGACTGTGATAAAGAGGGGAGCCTCCAAATCCTCGGAAGAAAGGGAAGGAATTTCGAATCTTCAAAAGAAATGGTGGTTGATGGTCTATTCAATCCAACAACCATCTCAAAAGGTTGGGGCTCATCTAAATTCACTGCGATGTGACGTAGATTATCAATCAGAGCCTGGCGATGTTGCGGAGAGGATTGAATGAGGTCAAAAAGAGACATTTTGACCGGAGCCTGGGTGAGTTGTTTCATAACACTCTCCTCAAATGACACAGGAATTTGAGCCCGAGCTGCAACACGAATAGAGACCCGAGGTCTCGAGGCTAATGAGGAAGGAGGAACTCCTTCGGGGGCTGCAGAAATGACAACCCGTGGTCGAGATGCTATAGATGAGGATGGATTATCATACTGTTGGGCTCTAGTGGCGATATGAATTGTGTCGATTTGAGAAGGTGGGAGATCATTTGGAGTGGAATCACTAGAAGTAGAGGCCTGAGTAGATCATTGGGGCTCAGATGGAGCTAAGATGACAGGAGGTGCTTGTTTCTCCTCCTCCAGCAAAAGATCACTTTCTTCCAAAAGACTGTTGACAACAGATTGAAGAGCTTTACATCCCTCAGTATCATGACCCGGGGTACGGTGGTAAGCACAAATCAAATCAAAGTTAAACCAGGTAGGTTTAACTCCTTTAGGGTTATAGGGTTTAATTGGAGGAAGAGATATGGATGAAGATTGGATAAGTTGGTGAAGGATTTCAGTATAGAACCCGGTAGACAAAGATGAGGACAGAGATGATGAAGGTGCCTCTTTTACTTTAACAGACTGCCGAGGTAAAAGAACCTGCATGTTAGGTTTGATCAGTCTTTTTAGGGATCATCTTATTTTTTTGGACATCTAGAGGAGTAGCCTTGGGCACTTGAGATGGAATTAAGTGAGACATGATTGATTTCGATGGAGGAGGAGCCCCTAAAATAGATTTTGAAGATGATGGAGATGTGACAAGTGTTGTGGTCTTCAGAGATAAGGGAGGCTGCTTGGTCAAAACTAATGATGATTTAGATAATGTTGATTTAGATGAGGGAGAAGCTCCCAAAGTAGGTATAATCGGAGGAACAGAGGGTGCCCTAGTTTTTGGTAATGAAGATGATGATTCTGATAAAAGAGGTGACATCTTTTTAGTAGGTAAGTCCACTTTTCGAGGTGCTGGTGAAGAATGTGTTGTAGAAGAAGATGATGGTTTTGATAAGTTTGTAGAAGAAGACACCTTCTCAGTAGACAAATCCAATCTTTTATGAGGCGCAGAGAGAGATTTTTGTGGAAAGCACCAAGAGTCTTGATGGTTCGAAATATGGGCTTTCCTTTTTCAGGAATGGTGACAATTTCAACCGCATAAGGTGATTGTAACCTTTTCGGGGGAAGCAAATGGGGAGGTACTGATGACGCAACGTTAGATTTCGGTTGTCTCGGTCTAAGTTCAGGAACCGAGCATATAGGTGTTGGTGCTACTTCTTTAGATTTTCCCTTAATAGGCAAAGTAGCATTGGTGATGGAAGAAGTGAGTGATGAAGAAGCAGTTCCTTGCGAGGGAACTACTTCTGGTACAGTAATTGTGGGTGAAACTACTGTAGGAAAGGAAACAGGAAGAGTCAAAATCGAAGACGCTTCCGTCGAAGTCAGCACAATTATAGGTACGTTCACCAATGGCATAGTTGCAGCAAAAATGGGAGAAACAGAAGTAGATGTATCCGCGGTGGAAACTCGAAGGGATGTAATTGCCTCGAGCATTGAAAGAATGTCTGACGATGAGACAGATGAGGATGACACTGTCTCGGGTATGGACGGGAGATCAGACAAAGAAGTAGAGAGAGGTGAATCTGTATCTAATAATGTTGGAATATTCAAAGACGGGCTATCTGAAGATGGTGGAATCCCAACGATTAACGAAGCGGAAGGAGGTTCTGATTTGGTCGATGTGTTCGCAGATGGCTTAGTTTTAGAAGAAGATTCTTCAGTAGAGATGAAGCTGATAGTATGAGTGTTTGGTTTTTGAGACTCTGAAGCATCATGGTTTGGGAATGATTGGGAAAAGGTTGTTTAAAGACATCCAGCGCTTGATTTGGGGGAGCATTTGGGTTATCCAGAATGAGCTCGCCTTTATCAATGAATTTCTGGACAAGATTTTTGAAGGTCTGACATCGTTCGATGTCATGACCTTTGGTTCTATGATAATGACAGAAGTCATTTTCCCTATACCAGAATGGACGTTCTTGGCTTTCATCAATATTCCTAATGGGGGGAAGTTCGATCATGTGGACTTCCAACATTTTTTCCAGGATAGAAGCATATGATTCCCCCAACGAAGTGAAAGATCGAGATGACGAGGACCCTTTTCGAGAAGATGAGGAGTCTCTTTGTGGTGTTTGATTAGAAGTGTTATCAACTCGTGATGTTTTTAATACGATAGCATTGGTGGATCCCTGATTCTTGTCTTTAGAAGTGGAAGGATTTGATTTGGTAAACCGAGAAAAATCTGGTTTAGATTTAGAGCGAAGTTTTAACTTCCCTTGTTCAATGGCGCGAGACTCAAGTTTGCGTGCCATCGTAAAGGCTTCTTCAAATGTATGAAAGGTCTGGATCCTTAAAGTGGAAGAAATATTATTAGCACAAGATCAAGTAAACAACTCGATCTATTGGGATTGAGGAAGGAGAAAGACAATTGTTTGATTATCCCTCTCCAACAAGTGACAAAGTCTGCAATAGACTCATCATCGAATTGTGAATGTTATAAAGATCTCATGTAATCGAAATCTTATGCGTGATATTTATTGAAAAGTTTTCAACAAACATCTAAGCCAATTGAGACAAAGAAAACAAGGAATGTTGAGGAATGTTATTGTACTAGTCTAAAGCAGGACCTGCTAGAGACATAGGAAAAGTATGGAGCATAAGCTCCTGATCCTGGACTATGAGGTAGCAAGCATGTTTGAATGCTCGCAAATGCTGTTGAGGGTCCTCCCGACTATGAAATTTTGAAAATTTAGGAAGTTCCCATTGGGGAGGATAAGGCTTAAAAGCCACTGAGGGATGAATGGGTTCATTACACACTTCTTCAAAAGAGTATGAAGGATGAGTCCCTTTGGTGGAGGCTTCCAAGTCTGTGATTTTCTTGAAAATAATTTGAACCACGTCAGATTGAGGAGGAGGCACACTGGCATGTCCGACATAAGAAGAAAATGGTGGATGTTATTGAGGTGTCAATGGGGGATTCATCTGTTGATTGATAGGATGATAAGAGGAGTAACCAGGTGTTCTGGGTGACGCCTGGTGGGGTATTTGTTGTGAAGGATCCTATGTATAGGCAGGCTGTGAGATAATAAGTGGTTGAGAAAATGAAGGTTGGATGACAGACGGAGCCTATGATTGGTGGACTCCTATGCTTGTTGACTGAATCGGAATGCATTGAGGAACATGGGTTCCGATTTGATTTGACATATTGGGAACAAGACCGAAAGAGGCTTTCTCTTTGCCGGATTAGTTATTAAGGGTGTTGATGCTAGAGGATGGGTGAAGGTCACTGTTGCTGGAACATTGGAAGAAAAACCCACTGGAGGATGAGAAGCAGGAACCAACTGACTAGTCGAAGGGGGTTGACTCATAAAGGGGTACTGACCCTGGGACACAATGGACGGCATAGATGAATTAACAGCAATATGCGGGTGCACAGATGCACTCATTATAGCCAGAGAAGAGGACCTCTCAGAAGTAGGTTGTGGAATAGTCGAGGTAACTGCGGTGTTAGGAATAGGTAAGACTATTTGAGAACTAGTCGATATGGTCGGTGGAAGAGAAAAAGGAGGCACAGGTGCACCACCCTCCTCCATGGCTCGAGGCAAGAAAGATGATGCTAACTGTTCTACAAAATCCTGGGATGGTTCACGAGAATAATCGTACACTTGCTGGATTGGTGGTCCCTGATCAGATATTTGAATAGACTTGTGTACTAGGTAGTCCATGAGGGCTACCGGATTGTGATCAAGGAGCACCTGAAATTTAGGATCCCCGCGAGGAACATACTCTGAGTCAGAAGCAGATGATATTTCTGAAGGACTAGGGGAAGCTGGACGTGATGGGGTTGCTTTGGCCACGATAGAAAGGATTATATGATCGGGATGGGGAACCAACTAAGCGGTCTCGAGGAAGACCGGGGTGCCAAACATCCACACTAGTGGTGATCTCGGAGGAAGAAGGGGCTAATTGAGCCATTCTTCTATATTGTAACCGAGTGATGACCGTCATAAACAAGCAGAAAACAAGATTGACCTAAGTAATGCACAGACAATTCAAGTAGCGTAGGTGATTATCTCTTTTAAATTTTTATGCTTTTAAGAAAGAGAATATTAGGGAAGGCCTTTTAGAACAGGAACTACTCAGATAGCCAAACTAAGGATGGTTTAGGGCATGTTTTGGTGAGGAGTCCCGAAGGCACTTCAGTAAAATACCAGTACGTGGCTTAATATAGGGGCCTACCCCCACACTTCACACACCGCCGAGATAAGGGAGTCGGGTGCTTTGCCAATATATACGTAACTTCTTTGAATTTATAGCGAGTCCCGAGTACCGCGTAGGCTCTTCCTCTTGGAGGTCACTTCCAAGTAGGCGAGGCTAGGGAAAGAATTTTTGTTTAAATGCTTTATACCTAGTGATTTTGGCTTTGTGTGCAAGGGTGAAAAATAAAAATCAAATAGTGTCACTACCGATTTTGATCAATTTTCCAGCCTAATTAAAACTAGAAGAAAAACATACAACTGAAATCACAAAGAAAGAGTTCTTTTTTAAGCACTTAAAAATGAAGTGTTTGATTTCGATGGAGACAAGTCAAACTGATTCTTTCCCAAATGCGATTAAATTATTTTTAAGCACCAAAAATTGAAATGTTCGAATGTGATAGAAAACAAACAAAGAAAGTTTTTTTTTTTTTTTTTTAGTTCCTAAAAAGGAGAAAACACCGTAAAAGAGAAATACCTATAGATTTAGCTCTCCAAGGTGTGTGGACTTCAAAAAGCGCATTGTTGAGCTCTTCCCCTCGAAAAATCCCACGAACAAGCAAAGTGCTCCGCAAGAAAAGGTTAAGCAAACACCAAACAAAATCCAGAAAGATATATCCAGATAATGGTGAAACGAAAATTTCTATTTTAAGGAACTAGAAAAATTTCAAGGAAATAAAAATTTCGCATAAAGAGCAAGATTGAAATGATGAAAGGAAATGCTCAAGTAGAACTGATAAAAATCAGTGAAGAAAAAGAACAAAGCTCAAAACTAAAAAAGAGATGAACTTACCAATAAGGGACTTTGGTTCAGTCCCACCGGGCGTGCCAGAATGTAGATCAAGAATTTCGTGCTTGTTACCTGTCCAAGTTAATGTACCAAACTAAACACAAAAACCTTGAAAAACTCAAATGAAATTGATACCTGATGGACAAGATCCGAAGATGTAGACGGATAAGGAAGCCGATGTAGATAAGACGGGCGCACACGAGCAATTCTGCACAGTAGATCCAAGTAACCTGCAAGACACCGATGCTTGACAGAAAAAGACCACGTTAAAATATATTTAGGTGGACTGCCCGAGAAGTGGGTCCGGGAAGCGGTAAGCTCCCTCGGCGGATGTCAGTCCACATTTTCAATTAAGTAAAGAAGCATACATGATAAAAGATGTACGTATAGGACTAGATTTTCTGATCAAAGTAATAAATAGAATCTAAACAACGAGACAGAAAGCAACAGAAAACAGGAACTATGAAAACAAAGCTGGATTTGTGTTACCTGTGTCCTTTTACCTATCTGCAGGATGATCAGCGTCGATTATGTAGAATCGGCGTCGACTGATAAAGATTGGCGTTGATCCTAGACAAAATGTGAGAAGATTTGGGAATCGGAAAATGAAGGCAAGATCGTCAACGTCTGCTGGATCTGCAGAAGCTAGAGAGATACTGACAAGACTCCACCTGTGCTGGGTGCAGGAATAGAGTCACCAGAAAATCAATGGAGACGTGTGATGTTGATGTGATAAGAGTAGAGTAACGGTGCTCCTCTCAGGGATTGATTTGGACAAGATTCACTCTCATTCGATAGATAGTGCTCACGCTTGATGCTCAAAGATCTCTCGTTCTCTCTCTTACAATCTGTGTCTCTTTCAATCTGTCTCTCAGATCTCCCTCCCAGTAACCGAGTTACGGGCTTCTATTTATAATCGTGCTGCTCAGAAAAATTGGTGTCGACCGAAAATTCGGTCGGCACCGATCATGGAACAGACTCTTGAGACAGGCAAAAATGAGTGATTCGGAAAGATAAGAGTGATCCCTCCACCTCAAATACGGGAAATATCCCACTTTGGGAGGAGGAGAAATAGGGGGATATATGGATAGGATAGATATGGGATAGATAAGTGGTTAGGATACATGTGAAAAGGTGTAATTAAATAGTTAATATTTAATTACTCACGGATGGTAAAACATAATGGGGTGAATTAAACTTAGGATAGGTGTTTAAATCACAAATTGAATAATACCCCAAGGGGATAGTGGTGATATAAACATGCCCCGGGTTACATGAGAGAGAAAAAGCACACGAGGGACACTAAATTGGATAACCAATTTTAGGTGTCTGAAGACTGATGAACACATTACACCATTCATTGTTGCATGTGGGGTCCTTGGAGTTGAACATGAGGATGTCTCTATTAGGATGTTTGTGGAGACCTTGTAAGACAATGCTACAGATTGGTTTTACCATCTTCCTGCTAGGACCATCATCAATTGGACTACTATGAGAACTCAGTTTGAGAAACGTTTCAAATATGCTGAGGATGTGCATGATTTTCTATCTCATATTTCTCAAATCAAGAAGGAGCCACATGAGCCTATGAGATAATTTGTGGCCAAGTTCAACAATTTGATTAACAAGATTCCAAAAAAAACTAGGCATGTTGATGTGATTCAAAAGTTTTTCTTCTTGAATGCTCAATTTCTGAAAGTAAGCTATGCACCAAGGAGAGAAAATATTACAACTTTGGATGCTAATCAAAGATTGGTTGTCAGTGTGGAAGATGACTTGATCATGTCTGGAAAGCTAAAAAGGAGCCTTTCAAATCCAAAGAATCTTCTTCTTCCTCTTCTCCTGGAGGTAATGTAGATTAGTTGGTGCAAAAGCTGGCTAATGACCTCATTGCCATAAAGAAACAATTGGCTCAACATGATCCATATCAAGATTTTCCAAGGAATAACTTTCAACCTAGGAACCTGCTTGCCCTCTTCTCAAACTAGGTTGGCCATTGAAGGTCCACCCCTCAAGGTTCCTATCAATGATACTTGTGAAGTTCTTCAGCCTAATGATGAGGAAGAGAATGGGCTCTATGATGAACAAGAAGCGGAACATGAAGAAGAGTTGGAGGAGCTTGGTGGTTCTCGAGTTCATTTCCTCACCACTGAAGGTGTGGATGATGAATATGACTATGATGATGTAGTGGCTGAGATGAAAAGTTAGTCATATGCTGTTATGACCAAGGAGTAGACCCGAAAAAAAGAAAAATGTGGTGCAACTTGCAAAAAGATCCAAGGAGTCCCCCATCACCATCCCGGTGATTGTAAGAAGAGGAGCTCCTATTCCTACTACTTCCACTCAAAAGGTAAGCTCTGCTAGTCCTTCTCCCTCTACTTCTACTTATGAGAATTCTTACCCAACAAATTATAAAGCTAATAGATCAAAAGATCCTCCTACTACTAGTAGTGATTCCCCATCCACATCTAGATCTTTTAACATTATAGACCATCTTAAAAATACCAAGATTCAGATTTTTGAGGCAACTGTTCTATCAAACTCATCCTAAAGCCTTTGCCAAAATGGTTAACTTTGTAAATTCCAAATCCAAAGTCTCATCTAGTACTTCTAAGGGCCTTTTTCCCACTCCCTCTCCCTCACCTCAATCAAGCCTTGTGGCTACAGTCACTTCACCTAATGAGAAGATCAAGCCCTTCTATGTGACTCTCCTCATAGCTAGCCACAAGCTTAGCAATTATGTCATTGATTCTGGTGCATCTGATAATGTAATTCCTACAAAAGTGGCTCATGCTTTGGGTCTAACCCTAACTTGAACTTATGGCTCATGTTATTCCATGGAAAATAGAGAAGTGCCTTTGGTTGGGAGATTAAAGGATGTACAAGTAGCTTTTGCTACTTTACCGAGAGAAGAAGGTCTTGGCTACCATCTTGGTTGCAGATATCCCTCCTTCCTATGGCATGTTGCTAAGTAGGAAATTCAGAAAAGATCTTGGAGGTGAGATCCAAATGGATTGGTCACATGCCTTGATCCTGTCAATGGGAATATGAATAAGTTGTTTCTGAGAAACAAGTATATTATATTGTGCATAAGACAGATGATCCTAAAGCACAAATATTGTATGTAGCTATAGGTCATGGGAACTACATGATCGTGTCACAGGAGGAGGAAAGTATGGCACAAGGGGCGTTTCTTGATCTTAATGGTGTGGGGAATTTTGAGTTTGATGGAAGCTACTCTTCACTAGTTCGGAACCGGTGTAATGTTCATTTCTCCGTGGGTAAGGTTCATCCTTTCTCCTTCAAGTTCAAGTTTGAAAATACCAACAATACTACTAAGTATAAGGCCCTTATTCTTGGGTTGATCATGCAAAGGAAATCGAAGTGAAGAAGCTTATTACTCATGGAAATGCAGAGTTAATTATAAAACAAGTTAGAGACCTTTATCGGGTAAAGAAAGAAGGTTGAAACACTACAGGAATCTGGCATGGGATTCCATTGAATTCCTTGGTGCTTTTTCCATTGAAGCTGTGCCAAGGTAAAAGAACACTAGCGCTGACTCTCTAGATGTTTTAGGGTCTCTATTGATTCCTCATCATGATTTCCCTCAAGAGAAATTCACCATTGAGATGATCCATAGACCCAGTGTGCCTGACAATGCAAATAATTAGCAATTTTTCAGTGATGAACAACATTTTATTTCTTTCTTGGAGCTCAGAGATAAATTTGATCATATGTACTTTGAAGGAAGTGACAATCTACCTAGAGAGTGTGTGTCATCTATTGAAGAGGGTGTTAAAGAAGAGATGGATCAAGATGGATGCATCAAAGCGAAAGGAAACAAAATCCCTAAAGAGTTGGTGAGTTTGGAGGATCTTTTTGATAAACATGACAAGTATATGAAGTATAAAGTTTCCCAAGGAGCCTGAAAATTTGTTGAGACTAAGAAAGTGAATATTGGGATTCTTGATGATCCCAAAATGGTCAACATTGGAAAATCGCACTCAGAAGAGAAAGTGGTGAATCTATTGAAGTGGTATGTTGATGTTCTAGCTTACTCTTATGATGATCTTAAAGCTTTTTAGCCTAAAGAAATGCAACATTTCATTCCTCTTAAGCCTGGGATCAAACCATTCAAACAGAAGCAAAGGAAAAATAATCAGAAGATAGCTGATACAATTTTCCAAGAAATACAAAAGCTTTTGAAGGCTAAGATCATCTTCCCCATCCACCATTCAACGTGGATTGCTAATATAGTGCATGTCAGGAATAATAATGCTGAGATTCATATCTTTGTGGACTTTAGAAATCTAAATCAGGGATCTTTGAAGGACAACTATCCTCTCCCCATGATGGATCAAGTATTGAAAGTTGTCACAGGCTCGGAGATGCTATCTATGTTAGATGGATTCTTGTGGTACAATCAAGTAGAGGTGAATACTACAAATCAACATAAGAATGGATTTACTACTCCTTGGGGCATATTTGCATACAAGAGGATGCCATTTGGTCTCATCAATGCTAGTGCTACTTTCCGAGAGGGCCTGAATTGGATTTTGGTAGTTTGAAAGGGAAATGAATTGTTGTTTATTTGGATGACTGGACAGTGTTTTCTAAAGAAAGAATAGATCACTTCCAACACCTTGAAACAATATTGCAGAAGTGTAGAGAGCATGGAATTTATTTAAACCCTAAGAATTCTATGTTTTGTGTCACAGAAGGAAAGTTGTTGGGACACATTGTTTCAAAGGAAGGGATCAATAGAGTTCAGAGCCATCAAAAAATTCCTCTTCCATCAAGTAAGAAAGGTATTCATTCTTTCTTTGGTAAGATCAATTTCCTAAGGAGATTCATCCCTGATTTTGTAAAACTTACTATGAGCATTGCTCACATGATGTAAGGGAAGAAAACTTTTGGTTGGTCCTCTGAAGGGAATAAATCATTTAAGGACATTAAACAGGATATTACAAAGAATCCAATCTTGGCATGCCCTGACTTTAGCAAAGATTTCATTATCTATTGTTATGCCACTAAAAATACCCTAGCTGTTGTGTTAGCCTAGAAGAATGTTGAATATCATGAGCTCCCAATTGCATTCATGAGTTATGTCTTGAAAAATCATGAGTTGAAGTACACCATGATGGAGAAACATGCTTTTGTAGTTGTCAAAGCTGTCAAGAAGTTTAGGTTTTACATCCTTAATTCTCATTTTGTGGTGTTGGTGCCTGATACAACAATCAAATCCATTCTTACTTAGCAAGAATTTGGAACCAAGAGAGGTAATTGGGTAGCAAAGGTGCAAGAGTATGATCTTGATATCAAGCCAACAAATTTGTTTCAGGGCAAGGGCCTGTGTGAACTCATCATTGAAGGAGCTACCAAGGAGTTGTCCAAATATGGATTTGATGTCCTTGTTGTTCTGTTCCTCATCTCATTAGATGTATGGTATGATGAAATTGCTCACTTTTTGACCTATGGAGAGTGTCCATCTCACTTGAGTGCCAAAGAGAAGAGAGCCATCAAACTGAGGTTTGCAAAATATGTGCTATAGGAGAATGATTTTTTCAAACAAGGCATAGATGGGAGGTTATTGAAGTGTGTAGACAAGGAGAAATAAAAGAAGTTGTTCTCTTATTTTCATGACCAGGCTTGTTGAAGTCAACCTCTGCGATAATGACTCATAAAATACATCGTGTTGGTTATTATTGGCCCACTCTGTTTAGAGATGCATCAAAATGGGTTGGTAAATGTGAAGCATGCCAAACATTTGTTGGAATACCTAAGTTGGTTGCTTTACCACTAAAGCCAATAGTGATTGATGAGCCCTTTCAACAGTGGGGATTGGATTTCATTGGAAATCTTAAGCCACCTTCCAGTGCTGGACATACCCATGTGTTGACTACCACATATTACTTCACCAAGTGGGTGGAAGCCATCCCAATAAAGAGCACTACTTCCGAGGTAGTTTATAACTTCATTAAGGAGAACATATTGATCAGGTTTGGGATCCCAAACAAAATTGTGACTGACAATGCTTCCAATTTTTATTCTACCGAGATGATGGATTTCTGCTATGGGTATGGGATCTCACTTGCTCATTCTTTAGATTACTACCCTCAAGGGAATGGACAAAAAAATCAATAAACAAGAACTTGGTGAACATAGTTAGAAATCTTGTAAATGATTCTCAGAGGAATTGACACAAGAAGCTATATGATGCACTTTGGGCTGATAGAATTACACCCAAGAGAGAAATTGAAATGTCCCCTTTCTAATTGGTGTATGGTGTGGAAGATCAAATTCCAATCATTGTAGAATTGTTAGCCTTGCATCTAATGAAAATCATTGACGATTCAAGTTTCGGTAGGTCTTTAGATAAGAGAATTTTGTACCTTCAGAAGCTTAATGAGGAAATATTGTAGGTGGTTGACAGGATAACAACTCATCAATTGAAAGTGAAGGCTTTGTTTGACAAGAAAGCCAAACCTAGAGTTTTCCAAGTGGGATACATTGTTTGCTTTGGGACAAAAGGCATGAGCCATGAGGAAGTCATGTTAAGTTTGATTCTCTTTAGCTTGGTCCTTTTAGAATCAGACATTTTGCTAGAGAGAAATCTTATTATCTAGATTACATGGATGGTTCTCCTCTCCCAATTCCTTATAGTGGGTTAGTATATTAAGTTGTTCAAGTCCTAGGTGACTAGGAAGTCCTTTTGTATATTCTGTATAGTGTTTTAGTTTTGGGTCGTTCCTTTGCGTTTTGTTTTTGTTCTTCCCTTTTGGTTTGTTTTGTTTCTTTTTCTTGTCTTGTGTGTGTTTCCTTGTATTGGTTTTGTTTTTTACTCCTTTTCCCAATGGGTAAGACACTTGGTCCTCTTTCCTAGAGTTATCTGTAGTTCTTGATCTTGCCTTGTGTCTTTGTTCCAAGCCAAGTCATCCCCAGAAAGAGCCAACTATTGTCGTCCTCAAAATTCCCCTCTTTTGAAGTCAAGTTTCAAAAAATTTGAGTCTATACCTTAGAGTATTGGATCACATCAATCCTTTTATTGTTTGTAGTTTTCCCATTCATGGAATTTTTTTAAAAGTTAGGCGTATTGGTGAAGTTTCTTCCCGTAGTTGGGAATGATAGGCATATCTTCCCCATTAATTTTTTCCCCAACATCCATGGGTAGTACGTGGATATTCCTAATTGGATATGACATGGCCATGTTTCAAGTGACAGCGGAAGCTTCCATGTGTCCAAACAACACAACTCCAGGGGCAATGCCCAAGGGACAATCCTCAAATAAGCACAAGCTTTCCGCGTGTCCTAGGTTCAAAATGAAGGTAAAACAAGCTCAAATCAGCTAAGTATGGAAGGTTCAGTGAATGGTGCCATGTGCCTCATTGGTGTAGCTTCAAGTGTCATGATGAGTGTAGTTCTTAAACTTACACCAATCCTTCACGTGTCCCAGGTCTAAAAATACAAAGAGTCAATTGTTAAAATTGACTAAGTTTGGGCTGGTTGGCAGAAGTCTCCATGTGCCTTAATGGTGCCATTTCAAAAGTGAAATCAAAGGGTCAGTATTCAAATGAGTGCCAGCTCGCCATGTGGTGAAATTCAATGGAGAGATAGAGTTGGAAGTTGAAAAGTCTGAGATCAGCAGAAGGAGACATGCGTCATCTTGGCACAATTTTAGGAGACATTTCCAAAATGAAAACTCAAATGAGTGCTAACCCTCCACGTGTCTAGGGGTCAACATAGGTTAAGCAGGAAATGGGCCTGAATCAACTAAGTATAAAGGAACTAGTGAATCTCTCTGCGTGTCAGCCTGGTGTAGATTAAAAAAAATGTAAAATGCATCCGTTGGTCTACTCTAATATATTCCTTCTACATGGGCAGCCCAAATTTAAAGTTGTAGAAGAAAATCAAATGGCCCATGTTTTAACTGGTGAAATAATGAAATGGTCGTATATTTAAAAACCTATTTTTTTCCATTAATGCTTCTTTACAATTCAAGATTTTGAAAGGGCGTGGATGATTGGAAAATTTGTAACTATTTCTTTCTTTCTCAAGAAAGTTCAGAATCGTCTCTAGTGAGCTATATCATGAGATTTCAAACCCATTATATAGGTTGGAATTTTGATATTTTGAAACTGTAATTTCAAATTAGAAGAAATCAATACAAAGGTTTTCCCCTTTTTTCCTTAGTTTTCTCTTTCCTTTTTGCTCTGATCTGTGAATCATTTAATCCTATGCTTAGAAACTTTGTGTTTTAATTTATACAATCTCAAGAACTTTGAGTCTCATGGATTGTTCCCATTATAAACGTGAATGGTTCTATTCTATATCTCATTTTCTCAATACATATAAGGGTTTTCTCTACCATCTCTTTTCCCTAAAAGTATTGTCTTCTTCTACCTCCCTCCTCTCTTCAAGTCTTCTATCCTCATGTATTGATAACTTTCTATGCATAAAACACATTTCAAGATATTGAGAAACCACCATTAAATGAAATATTGTGTATTTGTACATAGGTTTTTCCCCTACTTTCAATAAGGGAACCTCTCCCATTAAAGAGGAGGGACTTTCTTATCCCCTAACTATGGTTTCATTCCAAGTGCAAATCTGAAACCCAACAGCTGTCAACATTGATTTGGAACATCGGTGCGCCACGAACCCCTGACCCGTATTACAATAAATTTCACTCCGGTGTCAAAATTAGGTAATTTTTGACTTTTTGGAAAGGTGGTTTCATTCTCTATGCCATGAAATCTAAAAATCCAAATTTTAAGGGATAACGAGAATGTTAAAAACGGAAACATATAATATATTCATGTAAACATTGAAAAAATCATGGAAGTGTAACTAAAGATAATGTTAAAATAGTCCTATAACGAGAAAATGACCAAGGCATGTGAAGAGACATTAAAAATAGAAAATCAGTTATCATGAGTGAAGAAAATCAGTTATACTTGTCTATTTAAGACCAATTGTTAATTTATAAGGGGTGATGAGAAAAAGGAGTAATCTGCTCAGTGGTTGTTATAAAGAGAGGAATGAGACATTGTTGCATAATGTAGATATATTGATGAAAAGAGGAGACATTGCTACCAAATTAAGATCTATTGATTGAAAGAGAGACTAATGATGGATCTGTAGAGAGAAGTAAAAATCAAGTCCAATGAATGTTTGAAGGTAAAGAGTGAATGAAGAGAGAAAGAGAAAAGTAATCATAATCTATTGTATGAGCAACATAGAAGCTATATGATTAAATTATTTGTAATATTTATCTAAGTAGATGCTTAGATCATAAGGGGTTGCAACCTCCTTGTAAGTAGTGGCTTACAAAAGATCAATTGTGGCTGATTAAATTCTAGGGGGTTGAAGCCTCCTTGTAAGTTGTGGCTTACTAAAGGTTAGTGGGTGTTGTACTAAATTTGGGAGTTGTATCTTCTAGATGAGTTGTAGCTTGTCAAAGACCGAGTGGGTGCTTAGTTAATTTTTTGGAGTTGTGGCTCCAGATTGAGTTGAAGATCAATCGTGAAATTATTATAACTTTATAAGACAATTGTCCAAGTTATTTCTCTAGTTTCAGTGGGTTATTGTCCCGAAATGAGTTTCCCATATTAAATCTTGTCTCCTCATGTGTATATATGTTTATTTCTCTCTCCATCTATCAAAATTAATTATGCATGCTTATGAAAATTAATATAGTTTAACAATAATAGATTTAGAAAGTGGAAATTGATTGAAATTTTTTTGTAAGCACCGATTCAATGCCCTCTTAGTTGCTAAAATTCCTAACAATGTGAAGATGGTGAAAAAGAGAAGAAAAAATTGTAGTTCGAATGATTTGGCTTCCTTTTCTTATGAATTTCAAATGAGGTGAGGGTATATATAGGACACCATTTCCTATGGGTGATGGCATTGGCCATGATAAAATATGACATTGACACCATCACCCATGGGTGATGGCATGGGCCATGGGTAGTGAAAAAGAGGTAATGTATCATAGAGAGTAAATATAATGTGACATAGATCATGGATGTGGATAAACAAGGTGAAAAGTGGTGAGATGCAAGCAATAAGTTATGAATGCAATGTGTGTGAGACCTAAGGGGACAAGGATAACTAGTGCAAGGAAAAGTAAGGCCAAGGCCAAATAGTGAAACTCTGTCAAATGTATCAGTAACCCATAATATGGTTACAAGAATAATCATTCCCCATCCCTAGTAGTCCCCTTAAGACACCGATCAAGATTTAGATGCATCGGTGACCCTTATTTGCGCACAAGAAATGATTAGTAACAGTGTGAAATATGAAACTTGAAAAATTAGGTCTATACATATACCCTAGTCATTTATCACCATGTGTTGCAATAACGCAACATGGTGTAGTCAATACAAAAATATAGTTTGTAACATCAATATTGAAAGTAGGTATTATAAGAAATGTTGAGCAGAGACTAGAATGATATGAAATATACCCACCAATACATACTTGATAGTGTCACTCGTCTTACCACATTCGTGCACAATCCAAAGTTGGAAAAACCTTGGAGAAGAAAAACTGAAATGAAACACTATAGTATCATTAGTAAAATACTACATAAATCACATAGCTAGGGTGCCATGGGACAAATATCACGGTGTCAAGATGTTGTATGGTGATATGGTGTCAAAAATAGGTCAAAATCAAATATCGTCAAATATATACAAGTAATAGGTAATTATAAATTTCATGATATTATGGTCATAATGAAATAAATGGTGCGTGTTGTGGAGTTTGGGAGTGAAAATGATGGTCATTGGAAGATTTAGGTTGATCGTAACTGATTTTGAATAGGAATTTGAGTTTTATATAGTGATTTTGATTTTGATTTGGTTATTGTTATTTTTGGAATTTAGAACACCGAGCTTTATAATTTCAACTTTGAAGTGCATTTCGATGTCATGGCATGAGTACAAGGTGGTGATGGGAGACGAAAAGATGGAGCACAAACAGGATGTGACCACGGGTAAGTTGTTGCATTTAATTTTATTGAGTAGCTTAGGTGTAATTTAGTTCTTTTTCTTTTTCAAATTTATTGATGGGTCAAAATTAGTCAATCTTTTAGCATGGGGTAGGTTAGGACAAAATAAAAGTGGCTTTGGGAGGGATTCAATTTTTATATTGTAATTTTTCATTATTTGAAAATCAATATTTTAAAAGTCATGGTCACTTTTTGGCTAGATGTCATTGGCCCATTTGAAGGAAGGCCGATGGCATCGGGATGAGAGGAAATTTTTTCTAGGGGCCGATGGTGTTTTTTCAGAGGGTGGATGATGTAGGGAATATAATAGTAGAGGTTGCATGCTTTGAATTTTTCACTCTAAATTGATTTTTCAAATTTATGATGTTTGTTTGTTATCCCTTCATGGATGCAGTAGAGAAAAAAATCCACCTATGGTGGAGCATATATGTGTCATACCTTAGTGTGATGATTTCCATATTATCAAAGGTATAGGTTACCTAGTTGCAGGGTTGGGGATTTGGGGGTATCATGTAGATTCCCAGGATACCATTGGATATGAATTTATTACAAATGTTTTTGAACACTTGGGAGATCGGGTACAACACCTTTCAATGGTGGACATGATAGGAGATGATGGATATGGCATTAAAATTCAAGGATGTAAATGTGATTTTAGTGTTTTGATTGGATACACCCATATGTATTGTGACTTGACACCCGATCTTTGCAGAGTGGAGAGCATTGGCCATATGGGCTATGGGGAGTAGTACATATGACAAGAGCATGCTATGTATTTGATTGAAGACAGTGTAGGAAGAAGGGATTCCAAATATCCAGAAGGTAGTTATGGGGATCATGATGGAACATATACTATTCCACAAGGTAGATGGATCCATCCCATTGTTCTTGGATGTAATATGCAGAGATGTGGTGGATCATGGGGTCTTGTTTAGTTATGGAACCACCATATGAGTGTCGTTTTCATGATTTATATAGAGTGAGGTGTAAAGTCCAGAGGGTTACGATACTCATGATATTGCTTATATCTTTTTGGGTAATAATATCAAGTGAGGATACCTATTTGGGTGGACCACCACTTTACACCCCATATGTTTTAATGTTTATTTATTAAAATTTATTATACCGATCTTCCACATTTAAGAGTGAAGCAAGTGTGGCTGATTCATCTATCCTATAATAAATAGGGTGATCCCTCTTGGGATTGATAATGAAAAAAACATATACATTGGTACCATATTAATATATTAGATTTATAAGATCATGGTGAGTGTGTTGCATTGAACAATGGAAAGAAACGGTTATGTAATTATCTCTATGAGACCAAGGAGTGAAGTGGAAGTGTTGGGTAAAAGCTTATGTGAAATTATTAATAAAGGTAGTGTTTTATTCCTAGTGGGGTTTTTCCCTTTGGGTTTCCCCACTATAAATCTGGTGTTCTCTATCTCATTTACTGTACTGTTATTTACTTTCAGCTCTTGTTATTACATTATGTAATCTGCAATATATAAACATCTAAATCTATGTTTAATCACTGCACTTCATAATTTATAATCTTCAACAATCATATTGTGGATTTATAATTAGTTCACTATACATCCCTTATAAAACCTAACATGGTATTAGAGATGGTGTTTGTGCTTGTGTAGAGCTAGATCTGGATGTTTTCTAGTTTGCAGGAGTAAAGAACTTGAAGTTTTTCAGATTTGAAATACCCTAGCTGATCCACTGTTGACTACATGCTAATCAAGTTCAAAAATCCAATTTTCATCTAAATATTAATGAATATTTGTTGATTAGATCTATCTTGAGCATTTGTGTGCATAGATCTACGTTTATGTTTCTTTTACAACCTTGTTCTTGGTTCCTCATAGCTTATTTATTATCTATAGTTGTTTTTTAAATATTTTGCACTCTTTATATCTGTATATATAGCTTTGTGACTTATTTAAAATAAGTCCTTTTATTTTATTTTTATTTTCTAAGCGGATTTCTAATATATGTTCTTTTTGGCCTATTCCGTATATTTTAGGTCATGCAGTTACTTTTCCTTGTAAAAAGTGACAAAATTGTGACACCTATCCTGATTGATACATTGAATTTGTGCCACTTGATTTCATTTTAATTGATTGAGGAGTGGACCAAATTTTTTTCTGAGAATATGGTTAAATCTATGGTTCTATGTCTTACCTAACGCTAAACATATTATATATTTTGAAGTTCTATTTTTGTGAAGCTTGGGCCAATAAGATAGCTCTATATAGCTTTGTTGTATCAGTTTTTTTAATTTTTCTTTCTATCAATTGTGAAGCACGAGCCAATAAGAGAATCCCATGTTTCTTCACATTGCCAAGATTGTGTTAGCTTGCCTTTATTGCATGCAAAATCCAATCCAATAAAACAGACTTAAAGTTGCTTCATATTTCACATTGTCAATATTTTGGTTGCTAGCTTCATTTTATGTAAAATTTGAGCCAATAGAATTAATCCAAGTATCTTTACATTTCACAATTATCGGTGTATTTTCAATCGTGTCGTTGGTTAACTAATAATATGTAAGGATATTACTTGTATAAATCAGAACATATACAACAAAATAACATGAGAGAACACCAAAATATAGATAAATGATGACAATATGCTTATATAATAGTTTTTCCACTTCTTGGGGAAACCTCTAATACCACTTCGAGGGGGTAACCTCCAAACCATACAATAATACACTCAATACTCAATATGATGATTAACTACAACCTTCTAACCCCTATATATACCATTCTAACCTATGGCCAATACCGAGGCCGACCTCCTCAAAGCATAATAAATCATAAATGAATGATATAATAATATAAGGGGATGTGTGCCACATGTCGGGATCTCCATCAATACATATACATCATAACGTCCTTTCCCTAGGTGCATAGAATTCCTTCCCTCCTTGACATGTTTCATCCCCGAAACATAAGAAGAAACCATGTAATGAGTGTGTCTGTAAATTTTTACACACTTTGCGTCATGATCGATCATCCATCCATATGTGATCTTGGTAGATGATACATATCTGAACTAATATCCATATTCCATTGCACTACTCTGATTCCATTCATGACCATAGTTTATCATCCTTAGATTCCATGCATAACCATAATAAGGTTACCATGCTTCATAATCATTGCTCCATTTATTCCCTGTATAAATAAAGTGATTATTCCTCCAATTACCTATATATCTATATTGGTTGGAAATATGATGTGCCCTGGGATGTCTCCATGATTTTTTTCTCTCATGTTGATGTGGATTTCCATATGCTGCAGTTGTAGTATCCTCAACCTTATCAACCTATTTATGAACTTTCTTTTCTTCTTCCACCTTTGCATTTGATATTTCTTTTTCTCTTGAGTAGATGAATCACCATTTCCTTATTTTTCTTTGTGTTCCTCTTTTGAATCATCCTTATTCCCTTCTTCTCCATATTCTAAATCATCGTCATCGTATGTATTGAGTTTTCTTTGATTTCCATTAAGCTTGATATCCTGTAAAGTGACCTTCTTCTTTTTGTACCAAATTTCATAAACTTATTTTTCATATTAATATTAATTGTCCCCAATGTCTCTAACCAAGGATACCCAAGAACAATATCCAAACCATCCATATATAAGGCAAAAAAATCTGAATGTAAAGTATATTTGTCCATAGTAAGTTTTAAATCTTCAAAAACTTGAATTTTCTTACCATTCACTTGAGCTTCTTTGATATTACTTTCTTGAATATGTAGATGTTGAGCCATATCCTTGTTGATGAAGTTATAATTGCTGTTAGGGTTTATGGAAAAAATTATCTTATTCCTTTGAATGCATCCATGAAACTGACATATGGTATCTTCCTTCTTGGGAGTTATAATATCTTCTTCTCGCATCAATATCGTATTTTTCTTCCTCTTCTTCATAGTCTTCTTCAACTTCTTTTGTGTTTGATTCTTCAATATATGTTGCACCATCATCTTCCCTTGAATCTTCTTCACCTTCCTCTTCATCTTCTTTCTCTCTTGATTCTTCAATATATTCTTCCCCATCATCTTCCTTTGACTCTTCTTCCTCTTTGTGGTCCCATTTATCCATAAAAAGTTGTTCCATTTCCTCCCAAGACCAATCCTTCCTGTCATTTTTAACTCGAAACCCAAATCCATGAAGGACCACCAAGATAATGTGAAAACCTATTCCTTGTCATGAAATATGAGAAATATATATTCTTAAATTTTATCCACCATTCTTTAGCATCCATCTCACCATTTCCATAAAAATTTGTTATCCCCATGATCATGATTAGGGTTTAGGAATTCTGAAAATATTTCGGTAGATGGATAAAAACACAAAGAACAAACCCTAACTGAAATTTCAAGAGCTTTCCAAAAATATAAATTTTACTAAAAAATACCACAATTTGCTTCCTGAAAAGTGAATTTATGAAAAAACCTAAAACACCAATAACATCTGCAAAACAGATCCAATGGAGCTGAAATTTTCAGATATTTTGACTTAGAGTGTTTCCAAATTATGATGCAAAAATTGGGAAAAAAATTTGATACTATCTTCAAAAAATATTCGAAACAAAAAATTAGGGTTTTTTCCCTAATTTTGGCTGAAATCGCTGCTCTGATACCACTTGTAAGGATATTACTTGTATAAATCAAAACATATACAACAAAATAACATGAGAGAACACCAAAATATAGATAAATGATGACAATATGTTCATATAATAGCTTTTCCACTTTGAGGGGGCAACCTCCAATACCACTTCGAGGGGGTAACCTCCAAACCATACAATAACACTCCAATACTCAATATGATGATTAACTACAACCTTCTAACCCCTATATATACCATTCTAACCTATGGCCAATACTGAGGCCGACCTCCTAAGCATAATAAATCATAAATGAATGATATAATAAGATAAGGGGATGTGTGCCACATGTCGGTATCTCCATCAATACATATACATCATAACATCCTTTCCCTAGGTGCATAAGCATAAGATTAAGCCACCATTTTTTCACTTTTTAAGACTTTATCAAATTTTTTCAATTGTGAACCAATAGAACGTGTCCATGATTATTTCACATTTTGTTTGTCCTTTGTTATAACCATGTTAGAGTGTAAAAAAGTGATCCAATAAGTTAACCAAATGTATGTACGGTTTATCCTCTTATTTTTCCTATTAATTGGTCTTGACTTGTTTGTTGCACTATGAAGTGTGATCTAATAGTAAAGCACCACATGTCTTTGTCAGCATTTTCTTTTTCTTTGTGTTCCTTTGTGTTTTTGTCATGTTTTTAACTCTGTTGTAGACCCAATATTTTATCTATTTTAATTAAATTCCAAGGACTTTACGTCCTTCTAGGGGATCTACTTTAATTTTACGGAAAGCCGACACATTCCCTATTGCATTGTTTTGATCTTTGACACGTTGATAAATTTGGTCGATTTTTCTTATGAAAACCAAAATCTACATAATACAAATCTACTCAAAACATAAATTCTGATATAATATTTCACATGTATATAATAAAATTGCATTTGGCTATTATATAACCATAGATATAGGAAATCAACTTCCTATAAAATAGGAAGTGAGAATAACAAATAACCTAGTATAGAAACACAGGTGTAATAATATAACCAAAAATATAAGTACGTAATATTGTTTATAACAATATTACTGTTAACTAACCATACACACTATAATCAAAAAATTAATTTGCCAACATCCCCCTTATTGTTTACATGATAGCAAAAAAAACTTTCACACTTCCTTTGTAGCTTGTCACCCGTGCTTTCTCATGATCTTGGTACAACACTTGAACTAGAGGTAGAAGAAGGAACACATCAACTTCTTATCAACCATGCACTTTCAGGAACACATCTGACCGATGAGGATGAGAACACGCTCAGGAATCATTTTCTTATCAACCAATCACTCTAGGGAACACATCTAAACATCCTTCAATGGTTTATCGAGGCTAACCACAAACCTAGGTATGAAAAGGAACATATCTAACTATTCAACCTCTTCAAAAGTCATGATGTTGTATTTCACCTGTGCTATTTATTCTTCAATTTGTTATTACATTGGGAATTGTGTAAGAATAGTCACATACACAAGTGAACAAGAATGAACCTTTGTTATTATTTTTCAATCCACACTAAAAAGATGAAAATTGCACACTGGAAACTATGAATGTCTTGTAAAACATGTACTATGAAATGAAGCACACAATCGAAAGAAAAATTACATCGAAAAATTCCACCACAACGTGCAGCCCCATCATTGGTGATTGACAAAAGGTTGTTTCCTTTCCTCCGACCTCCGATGCCTCCATCTTTCATTATCGGGTTTCTAGCCCAATCGGATTTGATAATGATGCACACCCATTTCCACATTGAAATTATTCTTCCCTCTCGTAATGTGAAACACTTTATTTTTCTAGATGTTGGGTAACACTGAAATTATGTCCATGAGGTAATTTTTTTAATTTTTTAATTTTATTTTTGGACTTTTTACAATGACACGAATTTTTGACGATGATAGAAAATGACAACAAAAAATCCTAAAATCACCTATTTGATTAACCTAACAATATAATGATGTTTTTACCAAATTCACGACACAAAATGACTTTACTAATTATTTGACTCCTTTGACGAAAAATGACACATTTTAAAACCAACTCAAGGGATACTTGGACAATATGGTGACGACAAAGACTCAATGAAATAATGAATCATACATTTTATATTTTTGAAATTTGAGTGGGAACCACCACTTTACCATTACCATAGACCTAAAACAAAGCCAAAATACTAAAAAAATTGAACACATATTAACTTATAAAAACTTATACCACAAGTAACAAGTTTATGATCTCAAACCTGTTTACAATGTAAATACCATGTAATAGACCTTTGACTAGAATAACATGCACAAGATCACCAAGGATAAAACAAATTTTCTAGACATATTTAATTACAAATTTGAGCGAACATGGTGCGTTACTCAAGATAAAACAACTTGCATACACAACTTAATATGATATGTAGACCTATTTTGGAATGGGCGTAGGCCATATCACTTTGTCGATGAGAGAGAAAATTTTCACCATTTTTTATGACAATTAGTCAGTGTCACGAATCTTTCACTTACTGTTGTTTTAACAGAGATCAACATACAATGTTGAGGTCATTTGAAGAGTGCAACACAGATTACCAAGAAGGATAAATGAAAGGTTTGATGCCAAGTGGAACTTCTACAACCACCTCAACGTTGATATGCTAGACACCTCTTCCTTGTGGCATATTTGAGAGAAAAACTAGATGCTTTCTTTCACAACTTTTAGTATTTTTCAACGCAAACCACGTGGTAAGGTGTATGCCTTCTAATGCAAGATGAACCGATAGATCAAATTAGCAATGATCAATCATATCGACAAGGATTGTTAGACTACTACACAAAGGATCAAATCAATATAAGTGCATAGGTTTAGTATAATGAATATTCTATAGATTTGTCAACGATCGTAACATGCACGTTTATAGTAAGAAAGTTTGATGGAATTTTCCGTAGATATCTCAAGATTATAAAGAATCCATCCTTTGATATCGAATAACATCCCTAATAACAATGCAAAAAAATTGATGGGGTTTCAAGCAAGAAGTGTAGAAGCTTGTATGAACGAGCACAATAATAGTGAGCCAAATAAAAAAAAAATGAGGATTGCAAATAGAAAAATAATATGTGGAATACACAAATAATATTTGATCTTGCTATGCATGGGTCCTGTCTAAGAATACTTAGTGAGAGGACGGATGTGAATGAAAATTTTCTTGCATACATGAGAAATAGCTAATAAGCTTAACTTCCCTTAGCTACACTCAAAATCCCATCACAGAAATCGAGAAGATTAACAACATGCTCGATACCAAATGATAAATTTGGTCAGATTTTTCTTATGAAAACCAAAATCTACGTAATACAAATCTACTCAACACATAAACTACGTTGATAATATATTTCACCTATATATAATCGAATTACATTTGGCTATTATATAGCCATAGATATAGGAAAACAACTTCCTATAAAATAGGAAGTGAGAATAACAAATACTTGTTATAGAAACACAAGTGTAATAATATAAACAAGAATATAAGTATAGAATATTGTTTATAACAATATTACTATTAACTAAGCTGTTGTTGCAAATCAGCAGACCCCTAGATGCAAATCAAGGTTCTAAGTTGATGTTTAGGGCATCCGGTGTGATTGCACAACATTGAAACCCTTCTCTAAGTGTGGGACTTGCAAGATGAGAGAGGAATCTCCAGTTAGAGGCTGGTTCCTAAAACTTCTACGATTAGATCTATTATTTTCACAATTGTAGAGGTTCAGATCCTAATTTTATCCTAGATTGCAAGGAGACAGGGATAAGAAATGTAAAAATTGAAACTAAACTAATGATGGTGATGCACCAAAGGAGTGGTGAATATTTTTGCTCATGCAAATAGAAACAAATCAGAAATTGCAGCATAAAACATCATGCACAGGTTGATAAGCTGTAATCAAAGGTTTGAAATGAAACAAACAACACATGCAAAGGACTGAAAGCATTCACAGAGCCTGCATTGTGATTTTCAACATCAAAATCCTTGCATTCCAACACCAAAGAGGCAAAAAAAGCCTGTTACAATCCCCAGAAGGTTTGATAATTCTAAAATCACTTGTTGAAGATGAAAACAGAAGCTTGTTGTGCAAAAAATTGTTCAACCCTTTGAAAAATGAGCCAAATCTAGCTTTTACAGTGCATGGGTCGAGCCCAGGAGAGAGAAAATGTGAAAACATGTGGGAGCCATTCCTCATTGACCAAAATGCATTAAAAACAGCATGGAGGTCCTTACAAACCCATGCCCTGACATTTTTGACCATACTGGAGAAGAATGCGACCCATTTCGCATTAAAATTGGTTGTTGAAACGTCAGTTCTGTCAATGGGTGCATACCATAAGCATTTTTATTTTCTCCTCCAAACTGAACCAAAATTCAAAATTGACCATGGAATCATGTAGATAATTTTACCATCTTTCCATTGATATAAAGAACGTGAAAATCGAGCTCTGGATCGAAAGTTATGGCCGTTTGAAGATTTAGGGCAAAAACAGGCCCAAAACGGATCGGCGGGAAAAAAATTTTGAATTTTACCTCTTTTTTGCATTTGGAATTTTTTTCAAAATCCCCACACTCCACCACCTCCTGGGACACGTGGCAGCTTCCTATTGGCTGCGGGCTTCCAAGGGGAAAATTTCCCACAAAAACTCCACCGAGCCATAACTTGAAAAATATGAGGAGTTAGGAGGAAAACTTTACCTTTCTGGAAAGCTGAGAGAGAGCTCTATCCAATGGTGCCATTTCCAGAAAGATTTGAGTGCCTAAAAATAAAAAAATGGAGACTGAGGCACAAGAGAGGCAAGAACACAAGGAGTTAGCCATCCAAAATGAGCAGGGGCACATTTTGGATAACACTAACCACCCACACTATAATGAAAACATTAATTTCTAACACACGTGTCGTATCCAATTTTTTTTTCTTTATTTTGTGGGTTTTATTTTTATTTGTACTGCGGCTCCCAATTTTTTTCTTTATATCGAGGTTGTGAATTATATTTAGGCTGTGGGTGTCTATTTATTTTTACCATGGATTTCAAACTTCCTATGTCTAATGAGGTTTCAAAATTTGAAAAATTTATATTTCTTTTCCTCTTCCCTACAATCTTCCCTGACTTGTTTTTGTGTTTTGGAGGCTTCTTTCTTGGATCTTGAACCTTGTTTGTATATATTTTCATCAAGTTAAAGCTATTTTATTTGAAAATGTAATCTGTTGTTCTCTGAGGAGTTTCTTCATGCTTAAATTAAATGTTTCTGCATAGCTTTGTGTGCATTTCTCAAAAATGGAAAATAATTCTATTTTCTCAATGGATAAATCTTAGTTATTAAATAGAACTAATTACAATATTTGGAGAGTTAGATTAAAATCTTGTTTTATGGCCAGAAAACTATGGAATCTTGTAATTGGTGTGGAGACATGACCCACTAGTAGACAAACAAACCCTAAAAACCTTAGTTCCTTCTCTCAAAGCTCTCAGGAAGCCCTATTAATCCTATTACAGTGCATAAAGGATGAATTTCTACTGCATATAGGTCATATGGATTCTCTTGCAGATGCATGGAGATAATTAGAAACCATGCATGAAAGAATTGGTCTCTCTAAAACAATTAAAATCATAATGGAATTCTTTACAAGTCCCATAAAGGGGGATGAAAAAATTGTTAATTACCTAGATAAAATTAAAAATATTAAAGCTTAGTTGGATGGATGTAATTGTGAATTGTTTCAGGATAAGATTATTTATTTTATCATTCAGATAAACATTCATGAACATTTTAGAAATTATATCTCCATCCTTAACTCTAAATATAATAATGAGAACAATTTTTACGATTTGGGCATCGTCTTCTCTATTAATTCAAGAAGAACAAGCAATGGAAAATTTTGATTCAAAAGAGACTCCCTCTTAAGCATTGTTCTCTCGAGAATCATAAAATATCTCATAAGAGGAATAATATCAATCCTAATAAAAAATCTAATATCGAGATAAAAATTTATGCCTAATCTTAAATCTAATAATTAAACATAAACATAAACATTCCATAGTGCATAATAATCTAGATCTAGATCTTAGAGAATCATGAATTAAAAATAACTATAATAAGATTAACTTAGAGAATCATGAACTAAAAATGACTATAACAAGATTTGCACCATACATGAACCAGATTTAGTTATGTTTAACACCATTATCCAGCCAATATATCCATTGCATTAAACATTGTAAAACATAAGCTTCTTACATTATAAAGTATATCCATAAGTCATGCATGCGCATCAGATCCAACAACATAACTCTACAATAATTCACACCTACTCCTAAACTACATAGTTCAATACATATTTATAGAGGTGGGGACTTTCCCTTCACCACCTATGCACTTCTCAAAATAGGTCACATGTTGATAATAGCCATGCACCTTTACAATAGCATGCATACATGCAAGTGTTCTAATAATAGATGTCCTATAGTTAACTAGAAGAAGAAATCCTATTATTAGCTCAAACCATGCATGGTGCTTATCAGCCACTCATTCCCAAAATACCATTGCATGTGTAGCGCAAGTCTTCATCTCTATGTGTGCTCACACATGCTATATCTCAAAAATATCCCTTATCCATAAAAATGGCTAAGTGAGCCAAAGTGTTCTAGCGTGTGTTTCCTTTCCTATCTTTCCACGTGCCTTCAAATGTGCCTTGTTCCCATGTGCATCTTTTGTGTGTGTCTTCTCCTTAGAAAATATTTTCTACTCAACATTACCCCACACTAAAGTACATTTCATCCCGAAAATGGGAATTCTTTTTGATGTTCCCAAATAATAAAGAATAAGTGAATGAAAGAATTAAAGAATCACTATATAAAAAGAATGAATCTTTACTCTACAACACCCTCTTCTTCAACTGGGAGGATTAACTCTGGATATTCATTTTGATTTCAGCCTCCAATGTCTACCATCATTTTAGTGCACAGTCCTTTTTTTTCTGGAATATTTGTGGCTATGGCATCTAGTTCATCTTGAGTGATCTTTTCTTTCTCATTTTGTAGTACTTGAGACAACATTGGCCATACCGACATCATTCCTTCCATGAGGTCCATCTTTTTATGCTATGAGCTTCCCAATCTCATCAATCCTCTCTTTATGTGGATCTTGGGCTGCTGCAGTGAGGGCTTCACACTTTTGTTTCACCAAGTGCCAATCTTTCTGCACCCTAATGTCTCATCTTTCATTTTTCTAGAACTTCATTATCTTCAACTAGAGTTCTGGTCCTTATTACTACTCTTGGTGCCGCACACAAATTGAGAGCTTGGTCTACTTTCTTTAACTCATCCTTTAAAGTTTGGAGCAATGCCTCGTAAGTTGAAATTTTTCTAATCATAGAGGCCCTTGCTCTCTCTGCTTCTTGTTCAACATATTTTGGTGTGGGCATTTGAATTGGTCCATCTCTAACACCAAATCAACCAAAGTGTGCACATAATGCATAGCAGAAGGAAAATTTTTAGGTACCTTAGGTTCTAGATGAGGCCTTGTTTTCAGAATGTGATCACCAATCTCTCTCACCATGCTAATGAAAGCCTCATTATTTTCCCATTCTCATTCCTTCTCTTCCTTTAAATGCATGTTATCTCTATAGTTTTATCTTTGTTATCCTCCATCAATGCTCGAATGGTGGTGCCTTATCAACATTTCTCCATGCCACCTCAGCAGATACCTTGACCAAGGCATTTTGACCTTCTCATCAGACATTAGAGTAGGTTTTTTATCATCATGTGCTCCTACTTTGGGGTGCCTTCACTTCACTTCACGAGACACAAGACTCCTCACACATGTCAAAATATGGTTCATCCATATGAGTCTGCATGGACCAAGGATAATTACTTCCTTGTGTGCAGTGTAGTGGCCATATCTAGATCCATCATCTCCCACCCATATAACTCCTTAAGGCCCACAATACTACTTTAAAACCAGGCGTGATGATTTTTCTTGTGTCCTCAACATAGCCCATACTAGGGACAACATACTCTTCACTTTTTCTTTCTCTTTTTGTTCTTGGCCCCTTAGGAACCTGGGTGCCAAGGTCTGGAGTTGGCCCTTCTCCTACCTAAGTCGTAATGGTGTGTTGGGTTTCTCTTGCACATTTTCTTCTGCCTCTTTCACCCCTTCCTCTTCATCTCTCATTTCTTCATCCCGGGGTTCCTCCACATCTTTAGGTTGGACCGGGGTACTAGTGTGCTCTCTTCAGACTCCTCCTCCTCCTCGTTAAGCTTCAACTTTCTTCTTCTCTTTTTCTCTCAGTGCTTCTTTTTGAGGGGAGAGTCGAGGTGACCTTCATAAAGGTTGTGATGTTCCATGCCTTGGGTCCTGGTTCTTCTAAACACCTTCTTAAACTAGTGCCTCCTGGACTGGACTGTATCACATGTCCAAGTCTTCTCTCCTCTCTCTGCCTATGGGGGAGTATCATGCACTCACTCTCCACTTTATCTGTGGGCTGCCTCCGGCCTCTATGGTCCAAGCCTCCACTATCCTCGTGTTCTTCTTCTTCATCTATCTCTATGGTCGAGGTAGGATTTGGAGCTTGCCACATTTTCAACTGTGTGTTTTCCCTTAGGTGGCCCTGGGAGCATGAACTCATTCTCCACATACTTGTTATTTTCCAACCTAGGCTTATGAGAGATAGAAAAGCATGGCTCCATTATCCCCAATAGCCAAACTTACTGGCTTCATATTTATAACATCTGAAATAAGCCTCTCAATGTAGGTAGACTGACTGGATAAACATAAGTTTTTTTTGAGAGTATGGTAGTCACAATCTACCTTGTCGCATTAAAGCTCAACCAACGTGCATCAGTAAACCTGTGTACTGAGGCCTAGAAATAGAGTGTTGTGAAGGCATATGGTAATTTTCACCATGGACTCCATGTCCCATCCTTCATTACAAAACACATGTGTAATGCAAAAAAATGTTATACACAAATACAAACTACTACCTTACCCACTACTGAGGGTAACTCCTTTGGAATATGCCATTCCTCCTCAAATGTCATGCAATGATCATACCATAGTTCTACCCTTTGTTTGAATGGGCCACTCATTGTTCCTTCACACAAATACTTCTCAAACCTCTCTGAGGGACTTCTTCTCCATGGGGTATTCCCAAATTTTGTTCTTTGGCCCATCGGGCACTCCAATTTCTACAAACACAAGAGATAAGAGGATAGTGCCAAAACTTATCTTTTCACCTGTGTGTGCTTCCTCAATAATTTTTCTTGCTATGTAGCCTACTAAGATTGTAGACTTCTCCTTGTGACATTTCTTTGACAATATGTAGCCACATGGTATTTACTTGTGACCATCTCTCTTGATCATCATTTAACTTAGTGAGCAGATGTGGCTTACTCTACACTACACCACAGGGTACTTCCTTAATTTGTAGATGTCCATTTCCATGTGGACCCTTGGAGTATCCCAACTCCTTTGCTTGGTGGCTATAATAACTGCCTTATTAGTTAGATCACTAATAATATTTATCCCTGTGCCCTTCAATCTAATCAATGTAGCAATCAAAGGCATGTTGTGATCCTTACCCTCCATCCAAAAAATAGAAGAAGTCCTCATGGACTTTGCTCATAAGCCATTGGTATAAATTTCTAGTTTTCCAAAATATGGGAGTTCATACAATTGATACACCCCTACCTTCTTGAGAAACTTCTCCCCAACATCATCATATATTGGCATGTCATCCACCATGTGCTTGTTGGTCTTCTTATTCAACAAAGCATCCAAACTCTCCCCTTGTTTGTGGTGTGGTGGTTGTAATCACTTACTTTACATCTGTGGATATGGGAATCCCAATCCCCCGATGATCACTCCTTGGATACTGCATCTCTGAAAAATTTCTCTTGGGAGAAACTTTGACCTCGACTTCCACCTTTTTCTTCCCCTTTCACTACCTGCTGCAGGTGCTTTCTTGGTGCCATGGTAAAAATCTCACCTTTTCTTCTCTGTCGAGTAAGCCCTCATGCCCTAGCTCAAAAATGTGTGCCCTAGCTCAAAAACCTCATGCCCTAGCTCAAAAACGTGAGCCCTAACTCCTTCTCAATGCTTCTTCTTCACTCAAACCCTTCTCCAATGGGGACAAGCCACTTTTATGCACAAATCTCTCCATGTCTGGTTTCACAACTCTCCACCGCACCTCAACACATTTTTCACTTGGCTTGGTCACAACTAGCTCACTTGAATACTTGTGATCGCAAAGGTAAAAATGAACCCACATCATGTCCTTATATAGATTTTTGAAAATTTATTACATTTATTCTCCTTCCTTTACCTACCACCAATCCTCTCATTAATTGACCATTTTCCCACTTTCCGTGGTACACCTTACATGCACCCTACTATAACCTTCTAGTGCCTTCCTACCTACCTTCTAGCTATAGACCTCCTTCATGCATGTGCTTCCATGCACCAAAGTACCTCACCATTGTGCCTTCCCCTAGTAGTTTTCCACATGCTGCATACTTACCTCACGTTATATTGTTCATTCATTTATTTTCAACTATGGTCTTCTCTAGGATCAATCTTCTTTCTAGTAGCTCCTTTCCATTCTTGAATAACACCTATAATAGTATGTTCTCATGTGTTCCCTTTGTTGAATAAAAATAACCACCCCACACCAATGGTATGTGTAGTCCTCTACGCATAAAAATACTTTAGATTGTAATTAGCTTTAGTGTGCAAAAAACACTTACTTATTACAAAAACACCAAACTAAATTGACAAAGCATAGACGATGAAGAAGGAAATACATTAAAAGAAATATAAAGGGAAATCTATACTAAATGGAAATATTACCTTATTACAAACACCAAGAAGACTTATTTATAGTAGGGCTTCAACCTACTCCCATTAAAGTAACTAGGTAACCATGTTCCATCAAGCACCTCTAACTGACAAGTGCCTGATTCAAGGATGTGAGTGATAACATATGGTCCCAACCAATGCACCTTAAGTTTTCCTGGATGGTGTAAAAACTTGGAATCATAAAGAAGTACCATCTGTCCAACCTCAAGCTTCTTATCCCTGATGTGTTTGTCATGCCATGCCTTTTGCCTGGCCTTTTCCTACTTTTGACTCCAATGTGTTATATGTGTCTCTCATCCAATTAACTGTATTAACTTGTCAATTCTTTCTTCTAATGCTTTCTCATCAGCTAGACCTCCCCATGCACATGCAATACACAAAGAAGGTAACATGAATTCCATGGGAAGAAACTGCTTTTCTATGCCAAACACCAACTGAAAGGGTGTGGCCTTATTCAACCTTTTGTAGGTTGTTTCTATATGCCCAAAGTACAACAAAAACTTTATCATCCCAATCTTTCCTTCCAACATCACAATTTTTTTGTTAAGGTCTAGCTCAATATCTTGTTGAAAGCCTCAACAAAGTCCCATTTTCTTGAGGGTGATAAGGTGTAGTCTTGTGGTGTGTGACCATAAATTCATCCAATAATATCCTGATTGTCTCATTCAAAGAAGTGTGTGCCCCTATCACTTGTCAAACTCAATGGACATCCATACCTAGTAAGAATATTTTCCCATAAGAACCTTGTTGTTGTAGCCATTGTACAATCCTTTGTAGGTGTTGCTTTTTCCCACCTTGTAAGATAATATATACAAGTGATGATGTAGCGTGATCCGGTTCTACGCGTGGCTGGGGAAATAGGACCCACAAAAAGTCTATTGCCCATTTTCAAAAATGGCTCTGCACTAGAATAGGCCTCAAAGGCATTTCATCTCTTTTCCTAGGTTTTCCAAGGTGCTGAAAGTGATCACATGCCTTACAATACTCTTTACAATCCTTATACAAGGTCTCCCACCATAATCCCAAGTGAGTAGAATCTTGTGTGTGGTGGCATCACCTACATAATGCCCACCTACAATACCACCATGAGCCTCTTCCATGATATCATGTGCTCATGTTCTAATACACACCAATGCAATACTTCATCTCATCCTAGTTTGTATAAGTCACCATTGATCAACATGAAGGGTGCAACATGAATTGCAAGTTGTTTCTTCTCTAAGGCTTTCATTCCTTTTGGCACCATACATGTGCATAAAAAGACAACAATATCCTCAATTCTGAAGGTGTGTGATGTAACTGTATAACTATGCATCCGACATTGTATCTTCAATTTTCTGTGCATCCTCCCTGATTGAATCCTTGATAAGTGGTCTGGGCTAGAATTACTTTTACCTAGTTTTACCACATGACTGTAAAGTCAAATTCTTGGAATAAGAGCACCCATCGACATATGTGCCCCTATAAAATGGGCTTATTTACCAAGTATTTTAATGCCATGTGATATATATAAAATAAAAAAGGTGTTGCTAGCAAGTATTATCTAAACTTATAGCACACGTAGATCATCGACAAGGCCTCGCGTGCTCTGTAGTTGTATAATTTTGTTTCACAGAGTCAACTTTCTACTAGAAAAATAGATAGGATGATCTATAATACCTTCTCTAGGATGAGCTAACACTATGCCAATGGTCATGCTAGAGGCATCCACATGTACGTGAAATGGTTGGTTCCATGAGGGAAAATGTAGAATAGGCATTGTAGTAAGTCTCTCCTTCAATGCCTCAAATGTGTGTTGTTGTGGTTCTCCCAATAGAATGTCCCTTTTCCTTTGAGTAACTCTTCCAAGGGTGTGAAATCTTCACATATCCTTTGATAAATTTTTTGTAATACCCTGTGTGGCCCAAGAATCCACACACCTCACTTTGACTGGTAGGTTCCTCCAGGCCTACAATAACTACAACCTTAGTTGGATCTACTAACAAACCTTCCTTACAGATGATATGCCCTAACAAGAGTTCCAAAAGGTGTAGAAAACACACACTTCTTGATATTTAAAGAGATGCTTAACTATCTACATCTTTCAAACATTAAGCAAGTTGTCACAATGATCCTTAACAAGCCCATATACCATCCAATCATCCAAGTAAACCTGCAAGAATTTGTGAATAAAATCTGGAATGCTTGAACAACTATGCAAAAAATATACACAGTGCATTCTTCAAACCAAAGGGCATCATCAGTATATGAAAAGCTTCCCCATTTAGTGGTGAAAGTTATTTTCTCTTGATCCTCTATGATTCTAACCTGATGATACCTAAGAATCCATCTGTAAAAGAGTAAACTTTGTGCCCCCTAAACATGCCTTCTAATATTTCCTCGGTGAAAGGCATAGGAAAAGGATCAATCACACATGCAACATTCAATCTCCCTGTAATCCACACAAATCCTAATCCGACCATATTTCTTTATATTGATTACCATGGGGCTAACCCACTTGATTCTTCTAGGGGCTTAATGATGCCAAATTTCAACATTTTGTCAATTTCTTCTTTAACTTTTTATGTACGTAGGTTAGGGTTCATCCTGTAAGGTCTCTTCCTGACCAGGTGTGCTCCTTCCTTTAGCTTAATCTTCATCTCACCTAATGACTCATGCACCCCCTTTAACTCATGGTAGCCCCTAGGGAATAAGTCCTAGAAATCACGTAGTAACTCAATTATCTTTTCTACTTTTAATCAAGACCAATAATCTCCAATTATGGCCTCCTTAGGTTCAACATCCGTGCCAATGTTCACTTTCTTGGTATTCATAGGTTCATGATAGGCATGTGCATTTTTATCCACACATTATCTAAACCTCATGTGTACCTACTTGAATGATCTATGTCCAAATATTCTACTTCTTCATCATCCACTATGTAGACCATCTTTCCTTTCTCCTTCTCAAAGCAAAAGCATGCTTAAATAGTTTGGCATTTGTATCATCTACTTCATCAAAATGTGCTCCTTGTTCTTCCTCACCAAATAACTCTGAATGAGTTCTTCAACCTTTGCACTATCTCCCATAGTCAAAGCACTCCATAACCCATAATGCCTCTCTCACTACGGAGGTTTAGTAGAGAAGTAGTCAAATTCTGGGTCATTCCTGCAATCAAGTCTTGCCAATTTCTAGTCTCCCTATGTAGTTCCACATAAACATACCAAGCATGTGTGCACAACCTTGCAAAGTGGAATAAAGTTTGTGCACCCAAAGTGAAGGTGGTAAAGCTTCCTGCCCCTCTGTCTAGAGTCTCTCACACTATTGAATGTGGTGTTGAATAGGTTGATTACCATGATATATAGATTTGAGTAGGTGCATTTCTCCTGAGAAACCGGGTTGTTAGAGCAAATTCTTACTTCATTCCATTCTATGAGATTATCCTGTGAACCATCCACCCGTGTGCATTTCATCCCACATAGGGTATATACTAACATATTTCTTCTCTCCACTTGATCCATCCACTACTCCTCCATGGCATGCAGGAATACCATAGGATCTCCTTCTCCAAAGTATACCTGGGGTACAAAGTTGTTACCTATCCTCCTAATACAATGAGGTTTTCCTCCTCCATGCAAATGTGCACTTCTTACTTCATGCCCAACCATCTCATAGGTGCCATGTGCCCAATTATCACAAGAAATACTTGTAGTATCACTAATAGATTGTGCATCTTCCCACTGGAGGATTCCTTCCTTAGATGGCTCAAGTACTTTTCGGATCTCGAATGACGTGCACATAAATTTTGTTTAGGTCTTCCTCACTCAAAGGTTCAACATAAGGTGTATATTTCCCATCTATGTCAAAGGGATAATAACTCTTTCTTCCTTGTTCTCAAAACTTATATACCCCTTGTTGAACCATAGATCAACATTATTTGCATAACACCAAGGGCACCCAAGTAGAGCTGGGAAGTTTTTTCTTCTTTACAAGTGCTAAAACCTCAAAGTCCCTAGTGAACTTGGCCCCTTGTATAGTAATGGATGCATCCTTTAAAACTCCGATTGGAGTGGCCTTAGTTTGATTAGCCATAAATAATACATTAGAGGATGGTTGTAATGGAGGTCTTCCCATCTGTACCCATGCATCTAAAGTAAGCACATTCACTTCGCGCTTGTGTCAATCAATATATTGCTCAAAATCCATCCATCCACAACAACATTCAGAGTGATTTCCTTGTCATAATCCAAGCTATGAGGGGGAAGATTAGCATGCAGGATCTTCATCCATTCTCAAATACCTGCATGTGGAGTGTTTCCCTTTAACCAATTTCCTAGTAATGGAATAATATTCTCTGGTGCAACATCTTGCATACCTCTTTCAAATCATCAACATCTGACTAGACCATCTCTGTTGCCTTCTTTTTTGTTCCAACTTCGTGATTATTCCTTTAAACATTGTATTTCACCCTGAAGATTTCTGAGTACCTCCATGGTTTCTTGATAAACCTCCTTCTGATGTGTAGGATCTGGGTACCTTGCATGTAAAACCTCCTCCTTAGTAATGGTAGGCTTTTGTTGTAATGTCTCTCTGAGTGCGCACAACTTTAGCATGTGTAGTAATCTTCACAGGTACTACCTCAGGTTCCAGTGCCAACTTTGGCATCCACTGATTTTTTCTATGGTGCATTGTATCCTAACCATCCTGTGCCCTTTTTTCCTATTTATGTTTCTTGCTAAGATGCTCATATAAGTCTGGGCATTCCTCATAGTTATGATTCTTCCCAAAAAGAACAAGTAATATTCTGAGGGCATTCACACCTGTAGTGGTCAGGAGATCCACATGTAAAACATGTTCCATGAGGAAACTCACCTCACCCACCACCATGGCCTCGGCCCCCGAATCCACCATGGTATCCTCGACCTCTACCATGACTTCCTTCAAAGCACCCTTCATTCCGATCATAGCACCCTGAGTGTGATCATGATCATGGTGCTCATTTTTACTTTTAGAATTATCCGATACTCTTTTCTATCACACACCAATATCGATGGCATCATGGATCTGACCAATCAACCTACTGTAGTCTTTGTATTGTGAGTTGTGGACCGAAAAATATTACAATAGCAAGATACATTCTTTCTTATCACATGTTGTAATAATGGGAAATGGCTTGCATCATGGTCTAAATGACATATCTCATAGTCTAACAACAATAATGAACATCACTGACCTATGGGGAAACTATATCCTTAGTGTGCCCTTCCACTTCACAATCTGTACACCAAATCCTAGTGCATGTCTCGTGTGCTGAATTGGATAGTTTCTCCAACTACTTTTCCATAGCTGCAATCTGTGCTTCTAGGAATGGGCTCACTCCAGTGTCTATACTTCTAACTACCTCAGTGCACAACACTACTTCAAGTGCTTTGTGTGGGTCCATATATGTCTTATGTGACAACACCCTCCTAAAAGGTGTGATCAAGCCCCCAATGAACCATTGTGTGCATGTTGGCTTGCATGATATCATAAAAAGTTTAGACAAAAGTGTTTTGAAATGGGCATCATATTCCAAACACTTTTAGTAGTTCCCTACTTAATATCCTTGAGCATGCTTATACTCTTTCTGCTCAAACTCGGGGATATGAAACTCCTTAAGGAAAGCTTCTTGTAATGTTGCATAATCTATGCAAGTCTGATCAGGTCAAACTTCCTATACCAACTGTGAGTGTGTCCCTACAATGTAGTTACAAACTGACTTGCCTTGCACTGCTCTAGAAGCCATGATTCCTTTTTTACATGCCACAATATCTCACACATGTGCACATGCTCAACAACATCTTCTATTCCCATATACTCTAGAAGATGAAGTGACATCTCCATGTAAATATTTTGGGGTTGGTGAGGACCATGCCCACCTGATCCAGAACCTCATGTGTTACCTCTACCTCTAGACCCACCAGATCCACCAGAACTAGAGCCACCTATGCCCCCTTGATCCTCCACTATATAGCCGGAAGTGGACCAAGTGGATGTACTTCCCTGTGTCCCAACAGTGGTACTAAACTAAACTCCTATAGTTCTGCGAGGTGGTACTACTCCCAAAAGTGAGTCCAAAATTTTGCATGCTTGAGTTTTATGTGATGATGATGCACCTGAAAAGGTACCTCCAAATAACAAAGAAGACATTTTCCCAGCCATAGATGCACTTTCTACTTGATTTACTCCTTTTTTCTTCTACTCCCCAAACTAGCTTGCTGACTACTTGGTTACTAGATACTAGAAAACCAAGTGCAAGGGCTAGGTTTTCCAGGTAGATTATATGATGCATGCCATGGCCCATGTCATCTCTGACTGCATGCTCCCATATGAGGCCGAGGAGGGTTCCCTGTCATGCTTTCCCAAATGGGGGAGTTCTAGATGCTCTGGCTCCATGCCTTCTACGTGAGCTCCAAATCCTTCATGAGCCATCTCTCTCCTCAATGCCATCCATTCTGCAATATCACGTTGCTTCTCTATCTCCCTCTCACATGCCTCATTGTACTTAAGCCACCTTTCTTCTCTTTTCCTCTACCACTAGGTCCACCATCCTTCACCAAACCTGCTCCCCCCCCTGTGTGTGGTAGGGTTTAGCTAGCCATCGACTTTTCTTCCAAGTTCAGGGTTACCATCAAGATTTTGATCACTAGTGGAATGCCTTGTAGATAAGTTCCCCTGGGATAATAACAAAAACTAGAACTCAAGCTACCTCCGGGAAAGAGTAAGTAGAAATTGAGTACTCTAAAATATAGCTATTTAGAACACCATGGAACCAAGTGTCCACAAACACGCGTCCAAATTAGATCAACATCATAGAGGGCCTGAAATTCTTCCTACATCTAGACAAGTGTGTGATACCTCTAATTCCTTTTAGATGCATAAGAAACCACCACTCATATAACTCTATCGGAAAGATAACAAAAAGCTCTCTCATATAAACAAGTCATACAATTTCTACTCTACCCATGCACATGTGTCAAACTCAGATCTAGTGTTGAACCTCAAGCGTACTCTTCTTCTAGATCTATTATCCACTCCTCAACACTTTCTAGGGTCAACCTGGTACGTCTTCATCATGAAACATCTAAAAAACAAGCTGAAAAAGAGGTCCTGACAAAAATGGAACCAATGATGCAACCTAGAATCTACTTGTGAATAACCCAAGTGCGTTGGCACATCACCCAACCCTGAAGATGAGTGCTCACCCAAAGTGTGCAAAGGTACCAGGCCCCTCTTTAGAGTTTCTTGTGTAGGATGTTAGTGTGATGATGATAAAACATATTCAGATCCATAATTAAACATAAACATTCCACAATGCATAATCCAGATCTAGATCTTAGAGAATCATGAATTAAACAATAACTATAATAAGATTAACCATACATGAACCAAATTTAATTATGTTTAACACCATTATCCACCAATATTATCCATTACATTAAACATTGTAAAACACATAAGCTTCTTACATTATAAAGTATATATATCCAAGTCATGAATGCATTAGATCATCAACAACATAACTCTACAATAATAATTCACACACCCTAAACTACATAGTTCAATACATATTTATAGAGGTGGGGACTTTCCCTTCACCACCTATGCACTTCTCAAAATAGGTCGCATGTTGATAATAGCCATGTGCCTTTACAATAGCATGCATACATGCAAGTGTTCTAATAATAGATTTCCTATAGTTAACTGGAAGAGAAATCCTATTATTAGCTCAAAACTGCATGGCACTTATTATCACCACTCATTCCCAAAATATCATTGTGTGTGTGCTATGTGCAAGTCTTCATCTATGTGTGTCTCACGCTATCTCCAAAAATAGCCCTTCCTATCTTTCTATGCCTTCAAAATGCACCTTGTTCCTACGTGTGCATTTTTGTGTGTTTTCTCCTTAGAGAAATATTTTGTATTCTTAACAAAAACCTTTTATCATGCTCTTAGTTAACTAAATAAAACTATAGAGTGCTATTAATTCATGATAAATGGTATGTAAAATATGAACTCAATAATGTTGTTGCATCGGTATACAAAAAAATGGTTTATATATATTTCATGGATTTGTGTCTGAATCTTACTTTTCTTCCTCTTTTATGAATGATATTCAGATTTGGCATGAAATATTAGGTCATGTGAATTTCATAATTTTGTATGAAATGTCTCACCTAAATCTTGTAATTGGTCTCTCTAAGATGAAATTTGATCATGAAACATGTGAAAGTTGCCTATGTGGTAAACAACATGTTGAACCTTTTCACAAACATCATGATCAGATTCTTCTCGAGTTATTAGAGTTGATTCATAGTGATTTTAGAGGTCATCTTGAAGTTCCTTCTCTCGGTGGTACTTTGTATATTATTTTCTTCATTGATGATTTCTCTAGGATGACCTCGTCTTATTTCATTAATACAAAGTTTGATGTCTTGTATAAATTTCAAGAATTTAAAGCATTTGTTGAAAATGCTTCTAATTTTAAAAATAAAAATAATTAGGTCGATAATAGAGGTGAGTATGTTATCAAATTTCTTGATGAGTTCTTTGTGTCATGTGGGATTCAAAGAGATTTAACTACTACCTATTCTCCACAACAAAATGGCATTGTTGAAAGTAAAAATAGGACTATTTTAGAAATCGATAGGACTATGATTCATGTTGTAAATGTTCTATCATTACTAATGTAGTCTATATCCTTAATAGATTTGGAAAAATATCTTCATCAAATTATTGTTATGCTTATTTTCCCCGGAAAAATATTGGATCAGCCATGACCACACACAAAAATAACTTGAGAAATCACGTTCAAAGCCTTCAAACAAGTTGCGAGAGGGACTCTGAATGGGGTGGTGGGGCTGCAAAAGATCAAATGACCCTATACTGATAAATAAATTTATGAAATGGCTCTGTCGAGTGAATCGTGCTTCAAATCCAGCAAACAGACTCAGGTAGGCTCTAAAATGAAATAGTAGAGTCAGAGTGTGAGGCCAAGTGGTTCTAAGGAGCCAGAGGCTCGAAGAAAAGAAACAATGAAGGTTCAAATCCATCGGGCTCTCAAATGACTCAGAATGAGCCTCAAAACGACTAAGTATGGAGGAGACAACGGACGCTACCAAGTGTCAAAGTGGCACACCTCCAAAGGTTAAATCCCAAGAGGCGTAGACTCAAACAAGTGCCAGGCCCCCATGTGTCCTAGGTCCAAAATGGAGGTAGATTCAAAGCTAAAAGTCAAAAGGTAGACAGGGCAGGCCTAAAAAAAGACTAAGTATAGAAGTGCTAGCGGAAGCTGCCACATGTCAGCTCGGTGCACCCACAAAGGCAAAATCTTGAGTGGAGACTCAAACTTTCACCAGCCCTCCATGTAGCTAATGCTCAAAAATTTCAAAATGAGAGTGGGCCCAAAATTGGTTAAGTCTCCGACCCCACGGATGCCTCCACCTGTCTCACCTACGTGTTGTCAAAAAGAAAGTTTAGAGGTAGGTTTCAAATGAGTGCGGGGCTAGCCACGTGTCCCAGATTTTTTAAAGGAAAAATTTTGGGGTTTGAATAGTCAAAGAAAAGAGCAATTTGGAAGAAGGTACCAAGTGTCAGCATGACACCATTTAAAAGGTAAAATTTGGGGTAGGTTCTCAAACAAGAGCCAAGCCTCCATGTGTCTAGGATCAGATTTTTGGCTGCTTGATAAAAAAACTCGGACAAAATACAAGGGACCCCAAGGATCTCGTGGAGGCTACCACATGTCATTTTGACACTATTTCAAGAGCGAAGGGTAGGGGTCAAATCTCCAAGGTGCGCGAGGCCACCATGTGGACCCTACAGAGACAGACTCTTTAAATATTGTGCCTGCAACCCTAATATTCAAATGGCCATATCTTTCGATTGAAGAATTAAATTTGGGTGGGAGAAGACTTTACGGAAAAATATCAACATCGTCTACATGCCTTAGGAACACAAAATATCATTTTAGGAAGGCTTTGGTAGGTGAAAAATGACAAAAAATCTACCGAGGCCATTAACAAAGAATCTGATCTCTTCAACTACGGATCTCGATTCAATTTAATCCACTGGATAACAAGAAGTGACATATTGTGGGCGGATTTATAGAAGGCATTGATATTCAGTGGTTAAGCTTTCAAAATGGGATTCAATGCATATCTTAGGGTGGTTGGAGCAGGATTTGAATTCTTCCCTCTTCTCTCTCCCATTCTTCCTATATATTGTAATAGAGGGGCACATTCAAATGGTTGGTCATTATTTCTTTTCTGCCCCCTCTCCCTTTCTTCCTTAGGGTTGAATGCGGAGTCTAAGCCTCCTCTCATGGCTTTGTAATGGTGTTTTATTTCCTCTTTCCCACTGATGGTGCACTGTGTAACATTTTGGAGCAATAAAATTTGTTTTATGATGCATCTGTCCATACTTGGCTTATTTTGTTGTCTCTCCTTACCTCTCATTATTGTAGGGTATACTATGCATACTTTTGATGTCTATTACAAATCCTGGGAGCTGTGTTTAATGGGTTTCGAAATGGTGTTTTGTGTGAGATATATCTCGATCGTGGTGTGTTCTTTCCACCCTCTCCTTTACTCACCTCTCTCTATTTCAGGCAGTTGGATCTGTGATCATCCACTTCCTTTTCTGGTGTATCACCACTTAGTGTGGGCTCTTTCACCCTCTCTCTCTCTCTATCCCCTTGGAATGGTTATATTAGGATAGATTAGGTTCTTCCTGCACTAGAGTATCTTGTGGCATGTAGATTATGAGGTAAGAATTGTCTTTCTCTAGAAATCCATCTCAATTTTTGTAAGTCCCATGACTTGAGATATGGTCCCATGTTGTGAAATCACACCGTATGCCCCACTTCACACTCGAGCCATTTGGGGGTGCTATGATTTTGCACTAACTACTCCTCATGAAGTATGGAAAAATCAAAAACCATATATCTCTCACTTAAGAATATTTGGTAGTCCTGCTTCTATCTTCATTCCAAAAGTTAAAGGGAAGAATCTTGACCCAACCTCCTATTCTTGTATTTTTGTTGGTTATGGTTGTCAAACAAAAGGTTAAAATATTTATAATCCTTTCAAACATGACATAGTTAAAAAAAATGTTCATGTCTTGGAGAAAACATTCAGTGATGCTTCTTATGAACCCTCCTTTGTTTCTCCTTAAATAGAGCTTGATAATCGTTCTCCTAATAATATGGAAACAAAAGTTCAAGAGGATGATTATCCTAATTTAGATATGATGGATATTGAGGAGTCATCTCAAAAAGTGTTACATCCCAAGATTCCTAAATGTGCTCAGAATTTTATTAAAGACTCTCATCTTTTTAGCCTAAGAAAGGTTACATGTAGTTAGCATACTTATCATGCCTTGATAACCCTATATGTGGTTGAACCACAATCTTTCAAAGAAGCTTGTTAAGAAGAAAGATGGATCAAAGCTACGAAAAATGAGTATAATGGTTTAATTAAAAATAACACTTGGGAATTAGTCCCTCCTCCTTCTAAACAAAGCATTGTAGGATCCAAGTGGTTGTATAAAATAAAGTAAAACTCTATAGGATAACTAGATAAATTCAAGGTAAGGTTAGTAGCTCGTGGTTTCACTTAAAACCTTATTCTTGACTATGTTGAAACTTTTTCTCATGTAGCTAAAATGAGGACTATTAGGTCTCTTCTAAGCGTAGCTTCTCAAAATGGTTAGGAGATTCACAAACGGATGTCAAAAATGCATTTCTAAATAGTGACATATGCGTCAATGTAGTGCCCACTTCCCTTTGACACTTTTAGATATTGATTTTGATACTATTGATCATATTATGGACACTATTATGTTTTGTTTTAGTATGATGGTTAGATGTTAGATCATGGATTATTATTGATCTGGATTCGGTTATTATGCATGATGGTTACTAGAGACATTTTCTATATGTGGTTGATGATATACTATTTGATAGGGACATATTATGGATATTGATTTGGACTTGTGACACTTGATATTTGGAGTAGACCTAGTATGGTAGATTCTTGATGATGATATAGTTGATTTATGAATTAAAAATGATAATGTTGAATTCTTGATATTGTTGTGATTCATGTGTTTAGATGATCTTGAAATGTTGTTTATATCATTTTGGATGTTCTGATATGGCCATGAGGCCAAAGGAGGTATTTAAATTTTGTAGGTTAAAAATCACAACAATGTCGGGGGACTGGAGACTAACCATATTAAAATTTCAGGTGAATTCAACAAGGTCACCATGGCAACTGTGTTGTGTGTTGTGTGTGTTTTGCTAGGAATTCCCATGGGGGGATTTCCATTATATGTGACCATGGGATAAGTGTTTTATTTATGTGTTCCTTTTAATTATTGTTGTATGTATTTTATTTGTAATGTGTTCCTTCTTTTAATTAATTTAAATGTGATAGTCATATAGTTAAATTTTATTTAAAATAAATTGGGATATGGAATGAAATAAATAAAGTTGTTATAAATATTAATGTGGTAGGAGTGTGTAAGTGATGTTGTAAGAAATTTGTAAGAGTCTTGTAAGGTAGATTTTGGAAGGTCAAGCACTCCATCTTTTATGAAACTCGAATTTTCCCTTGGAGGACAAATTTGGAGGCTTGTACTTGTCCCACACCTCTTAAAATGATCCACCAACCATGCCTATGGTTTGGAGGTTAAATGTAGGCATTTATAATGCATTTTGAAGTGACAATATGTAATTTTTAATTGCACTTCCCTTACATGTTTTAAATTTGGTCCTTTTGGAGTATGGGCATTTTGGAGTATGTAAGTGATTTTGTCATTTTTATTTATTGTGATTTGGTGAAGGATGTTGAATTTTCCTTTTGGGGTTGAGGAAGAATGATGTGGCATCCCACATGGATCCACATCATCCTCTTCTCTTCCCTCTCCTATAAAAGTGAAACTCCTTGCTTGTTTATGGTTGTTGAAACTTTGTCCATTTCCTCTTGGGGTGCATTTTTGGTGCTATTTTCTTTTGGAGCTTGTTTGAGGAAGAGCTTGGAGTATTTTTGCTTTCTTGAACCTTGCTGATTTTGGACTGTATTTGGCATCTTGGAAATCTTGTGAGCTTGGAACAAACTTCAGTATGGAGAGGTAGGATCTTGAGCTGTGTTTTAATTGTTTTTCCTTCTCTTGCATGCATGTTTAAATGGTGTTTGTGTTTGTGATCTTGGCTGGTTGGGTAGACTGCTTAGGACAAGGTGTAGGAGAAGGCTATGGGGATTTCATATGGGGGGCATAAGGGATTTCCAATGGCACTAGTTCTATTAAGGAGGGAGTTTTGGTTTGGGATCCACCTTGGAAAAGAAAGCGCTTACATTCTTCTTACTCGGGGGGCATAAGGGATAAACTTCGGGGGGCATAAGGAGGGGTTAGGAGATATAATGTTTATGAGTTTGATATGTTTATTTGTGGTATGCATTTTGATGGATGCCCAATTCTAAATTGGAAGGAATAAGGAGTTCCCATAGTTCTTGCTCTTGTTGGCTTGCTTGATCAAGCCTATGTGTTGTGTGTATGATTTCAAATGCAATTGGGAACTGCTGTCTTGTTGGACTGTGTATTTTATTGTTTGTATGCAATGTGAAGAATGTTTATTTGTTGTGGAAGAAGCCTTGTTGCCATGTGTTGATGTTCATACTTTATTTCAATATGGTTGGGGCTCGGGGGCCAATGAGGAAAGGATGGCTTCTCCTTTCTCATTGGATGTCTTGGTTGGGTGGAGAGCGTTGCCTTTCCCCCTTCCTTGTTGTGATCAAGATGAAAATTTGGAAGAGCAAGCATGCTACTGTTTGGAGCAAGAAGAAAATAGTTTTGACAATCATATTTCTTTGAGCAAGTTCAATGTAACCTTTCCCCACTTCAAGTGGATGAGTGTATAAATTTTGTATGTGAAGTGATTGTATTGATGATAGAATTTTGAATTCGAATGGAGAAATGTAAGGAATTATATTTGTTCTCTGTTTTTGCAAAGAAGTGTAAATGATATTCTATGCCTTGTAAATTGTAATTTGAAACCAATTCATATTGGAAGGAGATGTGTTGTAAAAGTTGTCATTTGAATGTGAATAAAGAATTACATTAGTCCCTCTAAATTGCAATGTGTACAGGATGTGAATTGTTGTCAAGAAAGTGAGATTTCTATATTGGAAAAGGAAAAAGAAACAGTGTGGTATATTTATGTATTGGATTTGAAAACAAATGAAAAAAGGAAAGTTGTAATACTATATTTGATGAACAATGAAATACTACTTTTCTTTCATGCAAAGTGTAGTGCACATAAGATTTGAATTATTAACAAAATTTAAATTCTTTGTCAAGAATGAAAGCTGTTGTTTACAAAGAAAGCATGTGTGTGAAATACAAGATAATGTTATTTTCCTTGCAAATGTATTTTAAATTTGAAATCAGAAATGCATCTTAATTTAGAATTGAATGGATGATTTAACAAACAAATGCATTGGACAAATTTAGAAAACTATGCATATATCTAATGACCCAATTGATACTCAAATTAAAAGAAACAGTCCACTGTATTAAACTCCTTACTGACAATTCAAATTTTAATAAAAATCAACAATTCATACTTACACTAAACAATAAGTTATGAAACATTGAAAATTAGACTTAGTACTACCTAAGGAACTCAAATTCACTATAATAGTCAAGAATGAATCTCCAAAACTTAATGAATTTCAATTCGGAGCTTGCACAGTCATTTTTCCGTCTATTACCGGAAAAATGCAACCTTGAACAGATTGGATAAATTGACTTCCCTAAAACACTCTAAACCCTCCCTAGACTGATCCTCCATGTCTTTTTGACATGTTGAGCGAAGGAGGAGTTCTAATTTTATCAAAATTATAAGTTGGAAATTGCCAGTTTATCAAATAAATGCCTGCATATCTCTTTTAAAACAATGACCCTTAAAAATCATAAAAAAGTAAATTTTATGTTCCTTGTGCAAATATGGCTTTGAGAGCTTTCCAAAAGTCCTCGTTTTCCCAAAACCGAGCTTTCTAGCTCAAGTTATGACACTTTGAAGTTTTTTGTGCCTTGGCGGGAAAATTTGGGAAAAATTTCCCTAGCGGGCCTACAACCCAAAAATTTCCCATCAAAATTTCCCTTAGAATTTTTTTGAAATTTTGGGCTCAGGAAAATTTTCAATTTTCCCTCCGCCAGCCCACAACCAATTAGAGGTTGCCACGTGTCCTCCAGGGGCTGAGGCGGAGGCGCGGATAAATTTTACCCCCTTAAACTTTTTGAAAATTTTTAGAAAATTTTCACTTTTCCCTCCGTCGCCTGTAGCCAATCAGAGGGTGCCACGTGTCCCCTTGTGGCTACGATGGAGGCATGGGTTCTTTTAAAACCCTTAGCTTTTATAATTTTTGGGAAAATATTCCCATGTTGACCCCGCCAGCCCATGACCAATGAAAGCATGCCACATGGCACCTTGGGGGTAGCAGCGAAGGTTCGGGAGAAATTTTTTTTTGGGCCTTAGGGAAAAATTATAAAATTCCTCCCATGACCTGCAAATCTACCTTCTCCCTCGGCTTCCCTTCTTCCATGGGCGCGCGGACCCGCACGTCCTTTCTTTCTTTTTTTTCCCCTCGGGCGCTAGGCGCTAAATTCTTCCGCCACCCCATTCCTCCCGGTCTTCTTTGGCTTTGACTCCAGGTGCCACATGTCCCCTTGTGGCTATGGTGGGTGCGTGGACCCATGCACTTCCTTCTCCCTTTTTCCCTTCATTGGCGCAAAGTGCCAAATCGGTCCGCCACCCCACCCTTTCCTTTCCCCTTTTTCACCTTGCACCAGGACCTGACACGTGTCCCCTAGGGACCCGTAGGGGCACGAAGTGTTTTTTGAATTTGAGCCATGCATTGGGAAAATTTCCCAATGCCACCCCGCGACCCACCAACCCACCCAAGGTGCACTCCTCCTCTTGCCACGTGTCCCTCTAGGAAAATTTGATCCCCAAACTCCGCCCGCTTATATCTTGAGTTCTACAAGGAGTTAGGAGGACTTCTTTATATCACCAGAAAGGTGAGAAAATTTCCTATCCATTGGGAATGGTTTAGGGAAATTTTGAAAGCATTAAATATGAAAAAAATCTAGTTAAAGTTCTGAGCCTGTTAGAGAGCAGGCATGGGGTAAGATTACTCCCTGAATCTAACTAGAACATCTAACCCTAAAAATTTGAACCTTGTAAACTTGTTATAAGTTAATAAAGGAAACTTTTGCTTTGGTAAGTAGGTTTTGTTCCAGAACCTATTAGTGAAAATTGATGTCTTGTAATTTAGTTGTAGACACTTTAAATAAAAAAAAATTATCCCTTAATTTTCTAGCTAACCCTAGGTTGTTCCTTTGGTCTCAAGTGGTTGTTGAAATGGGAACTACATCAACCTAAATTTTTGAATAACCTAGTAAGGAACTATGTCTACGTAAGTTGAAAAAATATTTGTATGGTCTTAAGCAAGCTCTTAGAGCTTGGTATGATAAAATCAACAGTTTCTTTCAAGATCTTGATTTCTCTAACTATTGTTCTAATAATGATTTATTTTATAAGTTTGATAACAATCATATTATCATTATTTTCTTGTATATTGATGATATTTTGATTACTAGTAGTGATAAAAATTTAATTTTTAGAATCAAAGAAATATTAAAACATCATTTTGAAATGACTGACTTAGGTATGCTAAATATAGTTTTAGGCATGGTTATATTTTAGGGTCATTAATCTATTTTTGCATGTCAATCTCTACATGATACAAATTTACTTAAAATATTTAACATGATTAACTATAAACTTGTTTCCATTCCTATTGAATTTGGTGTGAAATTAGATCCTAAAGCTACATGTGCTAAATTTGATCCTACTACGTATAGACATCTAGTTGGTAGTCTAATTTATTTGACTATTACTAGGCCTGATATTTCATATGCAGTAGGAGTTGTTTCTAGATTCACGTAGGATCCATATAGGGATCATTGTAAAATGTAATTTTTAAGAATTATGTTAAAGGAACAATTAATTATGGTTTGTATTATTCTTCTTGTGATGATGAAAAATTATTTGGATATTGTGATTTTGACCATGTTGGTGATGCTACAGATAGAAAATATACTTCTGGATATGTTTTCAAGTTGGGTGTAGGTGCCATCACTTGGAGTAGCAAGAAACAACCAACAGTTTCTATCTCTTCTACTGAAGTAGAGTATAGAAGTGTTATGGAAGTAGCAAAGGAAGCTATGTGGCTGAAAATACTGTTGGATGAACTACATATGGGCATCAAAGGAAGCACTACTCTTCTATGTGATATCTAGAGTTGCATTTCTCTTGCTAATAATCTAGTTCAACATCAAAGGAAAAAGCATATTGAAGTTTATATGCACTTTATTCGAGAGAAAGTCTTGAATGGTGATATTGATCTCAAGTTCTATTCCGTTGAAGATAAAGTTACAAATATGTTCACAAAGCCTCTGTGTTCCATGATTTTTTTCAAGTTTCATACCTTGTTAGGCCTTTCGAATTTACCATTGAGGGGAGTGTGCATGATAATTCCACCTCTTAATGACCTGTTGTAAAATATCAATAATTCCTCCATTTTGTGATAAATAAATGTTCACACTATGTGAATTTTCTTGTAAGTCCCAATGAATAATTAGTTATGGGAATGCCTTATTTTATAAAAGACTCCATAATATGATTTAAGTATTCATCTTCAAAGCACTTTTCCTTAGAATTTATATATATGTTCCTTTATATTTTGGTTTTTATGGAATCCTTGGAACACTATTTTGAACCACGGAAAGATAATGTCTCATGGCCTCGCTAAAACTCACAATGTGTTTACAGTTGTTCACAGATTGTATAAGTTCGAGGACACTACAATAGTGTATTGCGTAGTTGAAAAACCCACATGAATCTACTTTAGTGCATCAAAAAATTGCAAACCCATCAAACAAGTATTTTTGGTTGCTAGCCTAAATCACGAGTTGATTTATGAATTATAATTCCTTTTATACCAAAAGATGACTTAGAATTAGGAATGAATGTTAACATGTTTTTGTGTGTTTTCACCACTTAACATTAAGGGGGTGTTGGGGTAATAATGTCAAGTGGGGATACCTCTTTAGGTGGACCACCACTTTACACCCCATATTATTTTAAATTTTATTTATTAAACTTTATTATGTCAATCTTCCACATTTAAGAGTGAAATGACATGGTGATTCACCCATCTTATATAAATAGGGTGATCCCTCTTGGGATTGGTAATGAACAAATTTATATTTGGTAGAAAGGAATGATAATCAGATCGTACCAAGCCAAGAACATAGATTCTAATCAAACACCATGATCAATAAGATGAAAGCAATTCGCTAAAATAACTTTACATAAAACCTTTGCAAACAAATGAGCAGCAATATCATATATTATTATGGAACTCAATGCAATATATTGAGAATGGGTCTTGCTTAAATAGGTAAGGAATAACAATCTAAGAACCAGTCAAGGTCGTAGATCAAGCCATAAATCAAGGAAATAACTAGTCATCAAAGAACTAGTCAAGACCATAGATTTAGGAGAGAACTAGACATCAAGAATCTAGTCAATACCATAGATCAAGGAAAGAACTATACCTAACAACTAGATAATATCTCCTAATATCTAAATAAGATAAAAGAAATATCTACACACATAAGTGGGTGAGGATAAATACAATAAAGGTAAATAAAGTACCTAGGTGAACATGAGCTAAGGTAAATACCTACTCTAACACCCCCCCTCAAGTGAAGGTAGGGGCCAAAATAGAAGTGGCATGTCCACAGTATGAGTCTCGACAACTAGGCCTAATGAGGTACTCATGTACAATATATGGGGAAAAAGGACATCGCAAGGTACCCAAAACAAGTAACAACAAAGTAAAGAGAGTAAAGACCCTCTCCAAGGCATCCCAAGAAGCTTGACTAAAAAAATCATACAATGCTGAAGAATTTTGGTGTGCACTGTGGTCTGAATCCACTGCTCGATCACAAAACTCAAAAACAACTAACACTGGGTTTCACCAGAATAGCTCCATACAAGGAGACTATCAATGGAGTGATGTCAAAAGTGTAAAAATACCAAACATAATCCAATCAACTGCTACAAATACGTGTGCCACGATCCAAGAATAATAACCAAAGCAACAAGGCAAGGACACAAACTCTAGAGTGTCACAATCCAAGAAAAGCCAAGGTAACAAGGTAAGGACATGAAACCCGAAGAAGCAGGATCAACACCACACCCTCCCATACTACTAAATGGGTGGAGTGATGCTACAAATCTGTATGATTTGTCAAAACAACTACTCAAACACTGAAAAACTAACACTGGAATGCACCAGAATAGATCCCCCATAAGAGATACTATCAACATGCCAAAAGTGTCGAAAATACAGATACAAAATCTCTCAACAAACAAGAGAGATACACTACACCTGCTAAAGAAAAATGCTCAAAACAAGAAGCATCACAATGCATAAGGTATAAAAAGTGGAACAAGAGGCCGAATGGTGGAGGAGCCATGCCTGTAGAGTCCTCTCAATGAATGTCTATGTTTCCACCATGAGTGATCAGATATCCACCCCAAATCAACACGGATGGATGAAGAAGATGCCTGCATATGAATTGGTGCAAAATGCACAATGAGTGCATGCTAAATAACATCAGAGTTGATCATGTCTGACAACTGAAATCTTAGGTTTCTCAAGCTCCGATTAAAGGTGCGAGAACTCATGTGTTGCTCATGATCCTCAGAAAGAGTTGAGCGAACAAAAAATGGAGCTCTATCAATGTGTGATCCCAATGAAGTATCTGCTCAAAAACCAATGTCATGATGAGAATTCCACTTAACATGTGGAATAGAGGAAACAATACCCTATGAATGTCTACCAATAACTTCACTAGTGAGACCCATAGAATAGAGCATGTGAGATCTGAATGCAGTGGTATGCTTCTCAAAAAATCCATGTAGCTAAGCAGAAATAGGATACACAACATGTGGTACTGTAATAGGCATAGATGTGGAAGAGCATGCAGTAACAAGCTTCATAGGTGTATGAGCATCAAGAGTAGGAATAGACTCAAAGACGGATAGATCAATGTCAGTGGGTTCATGAGCAATAGTTGCAAGTGGACTAGGAGCATGGATATGGTTGTCCACAATATGATGGTGATGTTGTAGGCTAGCAAGTTTGTTCTGCAGGAAGTGTATTATTGTATCCTTATCATGAATGAGTGATTGTAGAAGAGAATTTCACTTCTTGAGCAATCTATTTTCTTCCACAAATTTTACAATATCCTCTTGAAGTCCACATACTTCAGAGAAAAGCATATCATTCTCAGAATCCATGATAGATACAAAATGTAACTCCCAAAAGTTTAGGACGTCGGGCTCAGCTGAAATTACATCCACAATTGATTACAACACTCCTCCATATTTGGAACTTTATAATTATAGTGAAAGTCTAAAAATAAATAACTCAATGGAAAGATCATGAAAAAATAAGTACTTTTTCAAAAAACAGCACTCAAAACCGAGTTACCGATTAAAAGTTACAAGCTTTTTACTATTTTGCTCTATTATTTATTGTAGTTACCACTAAAACAAAATAAATTGTTGTTTCCTTCACCACACAAATAAAATTAAAGGGGGCTAAAGTTAAGCACCTACTAGTAGGAATCACAAGCTTTAAGCCCTCATATGACCATACCATATGTCCAAGGGCTAAGGATTTTAATGGGTGTCTTACTATTACAAAATTCGGGCATGTGTCGCGTGTTTTCGAAAAAGTCACATCCAACTGCCTCTTCTAGTAAAAATTACTATTTCTAGATTGTGTAGATAGTGACCTTTGTTTTCTAAAAATAGCAACTCATGGATTTGGCTAAACTAGTAAATATGTACACAACATCCGTGGACCCACGACAAAAATTGAAGGATCCAAAAACCTTCTGTGCGTAACCCAAAAAAGTATACACTGCAACATAAAACTACCCTCTGTGAATCTCGAGATATCCAATAGACCTGAAAAATAATCCCACATTTTTTCTTCACCACATGGATCCCAAGGCAATCCAATGTGCTTCCCTGTAACAATACTGAAAAAAACCCAAAACTCTAGACATGGTCGAGTTTACAGTCGATCTTAGGGTTTTCCACCTTCTAGATCTAATGGAAGCCTCTGTTTTGCATAAAAATGCATGCAGCAACAAAATACAACCAAATCCCAAATATATGAATATACAATGAATTTATTTGCAAAATAAAACTTATAAATGGACGTCAACAACAATCTCCTGCTCTAATACCAAGAAAGGAACGATAACCAGATCATACCAAGCCAAGAACACAAATGCTAATCAAACACCACAATCAATAAGATGAAAGCAATTTTCCAAAATAACTTTACATAAAACCTTTGCAAACAAATGAGCAAAGCAATATCATATATTATTATGGAACTCAATGCAATACATTGAGAATGGGTCTTTCTTAAATAGGTAAGGAATAACAATCTAAGAACCAATCAAGGTCGTAGATCAAGCCATAAATCAAGGAAATAACTAGTCATCAAAGAACTAGTCAAGACCATAGATTTAGGAGAGAACTAGACATCAAGGATCTAGTCAATACCATAGATCAAGGAAAGAACTATACCTAACAACTAGATAATATCTCCTAATATCTAAATAAGATAAAAGAAATATCCACACACATAAGTGGGTGAGGATAAATACAATAAAGGTAAATAAAGTACCAGGTGAACATGAGCTAAGGTAAATACCTACTCTAACATTCGTACCATATTGATATATCATATTTTTAATATCATTGTGAGTGTGTTGCATTGAAAAATTGAAATAAACAGTTCTATAATTATCTTTGAGACCAAGTAGTGAAGTGGAAGTGCTCAGTAAAATTTTACGTGAAATTAATAATAAAGGTAGTGCTTTATTCTAAGTGGGTTTTTTTCCTTTAAGTTTCCCCACTATAAATCTGGTGTTCTCTCTCTAATTTATTTTACTTCTATTTTATTTTATCTCTTGTTATTGCATTATGTAATTTGTAATATATAAACATCTAAATCTATTTTTAATCACTGAACTTCATAATCTATAATCTTTGGAAATAATATTGTGGATTTATAATTAGTTTATTATAAATCCCTTATAAATCCTAACAATATATTGGATATATGAGTGGGTATCCATGTATAGGCTAATAGGGATAGTATAAGAAGTAGTGACGGATGCCCCGAGAGTGCTTCAATGGCCTTAGGGGTTGATAGTGAGAGAATGTACGGTATACCTGACCACTAGCACGAGTTGGTCAAAGTGATGTGGTATGGAAGGCCTACATAGGGAATGTGGATTAGTGACCCAACTAGCCTAGAGTAGAGTTTTTGATACCATGATGGAGGTGACGAGACATTATGTATATTCGGTGGAGACTGTGTAGTGTGCGGGGTATCAAAGTTTTTTTATATGATCGATCCTAGCGGTGATACCATCATTTCCACCCTACCATTGTCATCATGCTCAAGAGGATGTAGGAGCATATGTTAGGGTACCAAAACTTCGACCCCATATGATACATGTAGAAGGCACACCTTGTTAAAGGTAGTGGAGGTGCAACTGTGAGGGATGCTTAGGGACCACCCACATTATAAAATTCATTGGTTCGAGAGGAGGGATCTGATGGAGGATCCATAGATATAGGGCCACATGATATAATAGGTCCTAGTACCATAGGATGGGGAGCAAGAAAACCAACACCATGGATGAGAGAACATAAGATGTGATGGCACGGAGGAGGTTTTTAACGTTGATCGTGGTACTTATGGCTATGCATATGAGACGAGAGGCCCATATCACAATGGAGAGGATATATTATCTTGGTTATCGAGACATGCGAGCATAGTATGTTGTAGTTAAGCCTTGTTGTGATGATAAGGAAGATGAGGTGTTGGGCATCTAAGGATATTGAGACACTGTTGCGGAGAGACCCGGGCATCTACGTTTGAGTGATAATATGTTATTAAGATGGATTTTTTATATATGTATGTGATATTATTAGTGACATGTGTCAATTTTTAGTTTTTCGAGTGGATAGCAGGATGATTGGCACTCATTGGTCAAGAACACCCACTACGAGATCCTAGACTTTATGTTAGATGCCCATGATATCTGCAATGATGGTGGATCTAGCAACATCGTCGATCGGGATTCACTAAGGTCATTTTGTCTACTATTTTTGGCATCAATACATTGAGGAGATATCATGATGCATATGAATTAGCGGATACGAAAACATACATGTAATTTTATAGAGTTTATTTCAAGCATATGAATCCCTAGTATAAGAGAAAAAATATTTCCTACCAAATGTCAAGAGAGCTAAGACATAAATTACTTCATTAGAGACTAAGCTGATAAAAGTGCATGGAGAGGCCTCTAGAGCTCGATTTAGGAACCATCCCTAGCTCACACATAGAGAGCGGCCAACATGACCCCATTGGCCCAAAGCATCTTAAAACACCCCCACAAGGGTTGAGGGTGCTCAAATCATATTGTAGATGGGATAGAACCATTTTTTTATGATTTTAGTTAATGTATAAAACTTTATTCGATATATATGATGATTTTTTATGACATTTGGGTATTTGGTGATGTGTATGTGATGATTTAATTATCATTTTCATGCTTTCTGCATGTATGTATGTGATAATACCATGGTAATTAGGAAAAATAATAAGGAAATAGATAGGTAAAGTTGTTGAGAAGGGGATTAGTAAGATAGCCCAAATGAAGCAATGTGAAGAAGCTAAGAGGTAGAACAAGGCTAATACATCCAACGGTAGGATGTCAAGGGTGTGTATAAATCCAAGCAAAGCCATAGGCTTAAACAAAGATGCAAAAATATCGTGGTGATCCAATAGGAAAAATCATGGTGAATCGAGAGACAAAATAGGTGGAGTTGGAGCTAACGTAATCCTACATTAGGAGAAACCACGGTGTGAATGGTGACTAATCTAAGCAAAGTGAACAACCCAAGTAAGATGTAATGAGATATTTGATAATGTGCGATAAATCTAAGTGGGATCAAGAGCCCAAGTAAGGGGAAAATATGTTTGTGTAAAACCCAAGTGGGGGCCAAGAACCAAAGAACATGTGAGGTATGGGGATAAAATAATAAAATAATATGAATTCAAGGCATTTATAGGTACCTAGCCATGATGGGAAAAATATCATACTATATTTGTTATAATATTGTCACCTTGATTCATAATATGGCTTCTAGAATGGGTCATGAGGTCCTCGATGGCATGTTGTGTAATAACAACTTACCAATGCACTTCAAACCATGTGGTGAATAATTTATTATTGAGCTAATCCTCTAATTGAGTGAAAACATCACACCGAATAGAATCCATAGTAGGAAGATGATGGTAGTAAGGTGGTAGTCCATAGGTAGGTTATGGTCTAGTTGGTTGAGGGGATTGTGGTCAGTTTTGAGAGGATTTGGCTCCATGATTTATATTGTAAGAGGAAATTTTGGGAACAAGATGCTTTCTATTTAGAACTTGACAATTAACATTGGTGTGTATGGAATACTCGTGATCAAAGACAAAGAAGGGAGTTAAAGTGGAAGGTTGTGTAGTATTTTTATCTTGATCACGTTTGACATCATATTCAATCTTCTTCATTTGGTGTCTATAGGCTCTATAATTAGAAACATCATGCCTTAGAGCCTTGTGCCATGTGTAATATGGATCGGTGTAAAGGAATGACTAGTCATAAAAGGGAAAGAGGTAGGGGAGAGGTTTTGTTGGCTACAGAGGGCTAGTGAGAGTATATGATAAGGGTGGAAATGGAATGGGTGAGAATGGTACCAATGGAGTAGTGTAGTGATTAGTCATTAAGGAGCGATAAATAGGATTGTCATCCATGAGATTATTGACTTCATATTAAAATTGGAAACCCAATCATTTGCTTTTATTAAGGAAAATGGGTCGGCTAAGCTGATGTTGAAATGTGGGAGTGTGACCCATGGACAAATCGAGGCTCAAGCACTAATGGGAAATAATTTTCAAATGTATTTAGAGGTTCCTCTTGTACTAGGATGGCATTCATGTCATGATTAATTTTAGTGAATAGTATTTATTGGTAACACATGACATCTCAATCATGAATTTGGGTGTAGGTAGCTAGGTGAGGGTTGTCTAAAGTAAATTGTCATCATAATCGATCAGAATAAACCACATCACAAGAATCAACTATGGTCTTAAGTTGGATAATACACTCTTGTGGGGGATGTAGTGCACGTGATATAATTATTGGAATGAAAGGATCCTTGTTGTGATACCAGAAGGAATGAGGGAGCTGATATATTATGAGTTAAAAAGATTGAAAGTATTGATTCTAAGTATAAATTCATTGAGTTCATCGTCATCCGATTCTAAGAGTTTGGGAGGCGGATGCCCAACCAACTTGGGATGACTAACAATGATGATAAGAGTATCTATAGGGTAGTTAAAATGCTGATACTCCTAAAAGAGGATGTGATAGTTCATCAATCATAGGGAGCTTATATGTCCCCCTTTGCTAAAGTGTATCCTAGTTCCAAGGGTTAGTGTCCTCTTGAATCTTATAAATATCCCCTTAGTGGGAAAACTTCACACATTGACTTGTGGAAGAATCGATGGCATGCATATATGAGTCCAAGGCAACCCCATGAGAATGTTATAAGATAGGGAAAAATTAAAGAACATGAATTTGATGTAGATAGTGCTAGGGGGAACGATCATGGGTAACAAAATACACCCCATGGGAGGAATATTTTGGTGATCGAATCCTTGATAAGTGGTTTATGTAGATTTTAGGTTATCATTGGAATAATTGAGGGCCTTGATGAAGTCTCGTGAGGCCAAACATGTTCCTACTCCTTATTAATGAGAGCGCATTTAACTAAAGTGTGACCAATCTAAACTAAGATTAAGAGTGGTAGATCATCTGTGTGAATCAATAACTCATCCAGAATCATAGAATATATAGGGGAAAAAAACATCTATGAGAATCCATAGTGATATCATTATGAATTCTCCTCACATTTCAATAGATTATTTGTTCTAAGCCATGTAATGTAGGACTCTACGAAAAAGAGAGAGGAAAAGGAATGTTCATATCAAACAATACCATCATGAAATGTTCACAATGGTTAGGTGATGTACACATAAGTTCCAAGAAGTGAATTACACCAAGAATTTTGGCAAGTGCTTTGAGAGGATCCCACCCATCATGTTTATACTATGTAGTAGGTTGAAAGTGTTATGAATACTCGAAAATAGAGTGAGAGGAACAAGGGTAATTAGAGATACTTTTGAAAATATTTTTTTACTTAGTTCCTACACCATTTTCACTGCATATCTTATTCCATAAAGGTTGATAGTGTTTGTGGACAAGGATCCAAATATAGAAAAATTGGACCTATAGGAGAATTTCCACATGGGCTGATGGGATTTGGAGGAGGAAGAGGAGTTTGATTATGAGGTACTTAAGGATATATGACTCTATAAGTATGAGGTTGGAATGCTACATGATATTTTGGTTATACATAAGCTATGACACGTTTTACATTGTTAATTACAAATGTATTTTCGGGAGGGTAGTATGTGTCAACTAAATCGGTGATAGTATTATCTTTCTTATTTGAACTTTCAACAACATCACAATTAGGCATAAGATTAAAGAATATATTTATCTTTTCATTATACTAGTTGATGGATTCATGACAATCCTTCTTTTGAGACATGTCATGAGATTTTCCTACTTTGGTCAAATACTTGTGAGTGATGGTGTCATATTCAAAGTTGAGTCCTAAGAAGAAGGCTGATGGTAGCCATTTGGAGTGTACAATAATTCTCATGTGAGTAACCCTAATTAGAGTGCCACAAATAACTTACTTTCATCATGCCAATGATAAATAGGTCATGAAGGAAAAGATTATGGTAAATTTCTTAGGAAGCGAGACTTCAACTCTTCCTTCCTCCTTTGGTTGATGATAATAAGGTTGGATTTTGTTGTTCAATATTAAAAACAATCATATTTGAAAAAGTGAAGAGAATAATAATATTTGAGAATCTATCATTCATCACATTCTTATTTTTAGAACATTGAAGGATTTAGAATTGTTTGTTAGTTTGTGTCTTGGAAGGAGCCTTCTCAAATTCCCTCATGAGATAGTCTTGCCTTTTGGCTTGTTCAAAGGCCTCTTCTAGGAAATTGGAGAAAAGGAACTCACCTGAGGCTGAAGGAAAGGCTCAAGGGTTTGTATGAAAAGTTGAAAGAGGTTATCATTGGGCATGTTATGCTCTGCCCAAGTGGATAAAGTCTTCCAATGATTGATAAAGGTTTGTGCTAATTCATTGTCACATTGCTAATGATTGATGAAAGTGTTGATGTTTTTCTTAGGTAGATCGTGATATTTGAATTTGATTACTAGGGTCATCACAGGGACTCTAGCTCAAGTATAGAGTTAGGAGGCAAAGTATGGTACCAATCTAAAGTATCTCTAATAAGTGTCTTTGCTAGGATTTTGGTGGCAGTGTATACAGTGGTCCTGATCCATTCCTTGTAAATATTTCTAAAGGCCTTGATATGAAGGGTGGGATTAGTAGACCCATCATAAGAAATAGATGGAGTAATGCCACCAATATCCAAACTAGCAATATAGGGTGATAAAGGATATTTTTGGACTACTTGCAAGACTTTGTTTTGAATGGGGTGTTGAGTAATGTGTACCCCATGTAGAAAAGGAGGGGGTGTTGTGCCCCAAGATCCTGTTGGATGGTGGTTGACTAACTGATCCATGTTGGCTTGCATTTGGAGAAATTAATCCATCGTAGTGGATTGTTATTGGCTCGTTTTGTCAATGAGTTGGAGAATGAGGTTGGTAGGGTCAGAATTGGAGGCATTTTCAAATAAACTTAGTTTAATGAATTTCCCCTTTTCGCCATATATGGTGAATTTTTTTGGAGAAAAATTGATAAGGTGTTTTCAAACATTTATTACGATTCTCCTTTGTATTGAGGAAATTGAGATTTAAAGTTTTGAATCTAAGGAGGATGGTCAAAAGTACCATCATTTTGGTTTGATTCTTCTTCATCCTCGAGAGGCCATTGCGGTAGGTAGTGTTGGCATGTTTTGGTTTAGGTTTTGTCATTTATGTAAAAAATCATTAATGAAAAAGTGGATGATGAAGTAGAGTCAAATGTTTGTTAGGATGATGATGATATGGAGATAGAGGTATGTTCTCGATTACATATGTGGATTTAGTGAGAATTGTTTTTTTGCAAGCCTAATCGGGTGACCTAGCTAGGCTAGGTAAGCATGCTGCATACTAGCTATCCAACATTGTGTCGGTCACTAAAAAGACTCCTAGGATTAGAATTTGCATTGAATTTTGTGATATCAATAAATTAACTTCAAAACATGATTTCCCATAACCTAACATTGGTATCATTGTCAAATTAATGGTCAGTCATGAAATGTTGTCTCTTATGGATGGGTTTTATAGCTATATTCAAATCTAGATCACAAAATAATGTCAACATAAAAAAATTACCACACCATGGGGAACATTTTGTTATAAGGTTATGCCTTTTGTCCTTAAAAATGTGGGTTCCACCTATCAATGTGTAATGAGTGTTATTTTTCATGACATGTTACATACCATAATTAAATATTATGTTGATGAAATTATTAGAAAATAAACAACTAGATTCAAACATCCACAAGTTCTACACTATGTGTTGGTTTGAAAATCTGTCACTTGGGTAGATCTATGGATAAACGAGCCAACAGTGTGTAGGGCATAGCCCCTCTTTGAGTCAAAGAAACTGGTTTATTGCTATTCTACCAGCAGGAATCTGTGTAAGTCTCACAATATTCTGCCTTCGGGGGTTTGGGATCTCATCCCAGTAGGGGTGTTTCCAACTGCAAAAAGAAAGGAATGAAAGAGAGGATGAAGAAAGATCAGGTCCGAAGGGAGAAAAGAAATGAATTCCAAAGCAGAAAGGTCAGAGGGTTTATGTTTTGGGATTGGTAGTAAACAGAGCCAAACCTACTTGCATAAACGAATAAAGCAATACTGATGAATAAATGACAAAAAAGTAGAGATAGATCCAACAGAATAAACGCATAGATCTGACATAAGAAAGATCAGATGCCCATAACACACATATTCAGCACAAAGTCTCAATATTTGTATTACTATTTTCTTCTGTTACAAAAAGTACAAAGCCTTTTCTTTTCACTTCTATTTTTCATCTAAAAATATCCACCACCCTTGAATACAACAAGTATTCAAGTATATATAGAAGGAGAGAAGAAAAGAAGACAAAAGCAAACCAACCACTTAATTACAAAAATATCTTACAATAGATTACAAAGTCATTTGTTGACTTTTGACAACTTTGGTGGATGACATCATCTCATGGTGCAACATGGATGATGTCATCATTTGTGTCAACACACTTTAGATAATTTACAAGGAGAAAGTCGGGAAGAAGGAAACTATTCATCATCGTCCCGTGGCTAAAAGGGGGTATCCTATTTTTGTTGCTTTGCTCGGGTGACGAGATGTGGGGCCAGGCACGGTATTCCATGAACTTGTTAATCATGGGTTGAAGTTGATCCTAGGAAGGATCCTTGTGTCGATCGCTGATAGCTTCGCAAGTCTCCCGCTCATCTGTGAGCTTTTCTGGGAGTTTGGAATAATCATTTTCCGCCTCTATCAGGTACCCAATGAAGTCACGACATGCCAACAGGTTGTTGATGGATTTGGCGTCGAACGTGACCTCTGGTCCTAGCCCCTGTGAAATGATCTCCTTGAAGATTTGAATAGTTTCCTCAACCTTTCTTAAGGTGAAAGAAGAAGTGAGCAAGCCTGGAGACATTCTTAGGACAATCTGCTCCATTTGATGCATTGCATCCAGGGCTTCCTCCTTTACTTTGTCGATCTTCTCCAGGATGAACTCCAGCTGATCAACCCGATAATCTAGAGTAGAAAGGATTTTGTTGAGGGCTCTAGGGTGTCCAAAGATGCCAAACTTGACTAGATCTTTGACTGAATAGTCAAGCATTTTTTGAAAGGTCTCATGTTGCATCTGGCATGATCCAGCTCTTCGGAGATGGGTCCTGCTATCACCTAGAGTTCTCTGTTCACCCGATTGATATTCTGGTATAAACTGGTGAACTTAGCGATTACTCCCTCACTTTCCTTGAGGATTTGGTTCCTCAGGGTGATAACTGCCATGCCCTGCTCCCTGATTTTGGCATACTCATTAATCTTATCCTGGCTCAGAGGCTCAAGAGTTTCGGTGGCAGTTGTAGGAGGTGCACTGCCCATTTTCTGCAAGGCGTGGAGAAGATGTTTATTTTGCTCCTTTAATAGCCTTTTCTCTTCCTTTGCTTCTGGAGCTTCTTGCAAAGGGCGTCAACTACAGATAGGGCCTCTCCTTGAAGGCTTTCTAAAGATGTCCCCATTGTGACTTGAGTCACTGTGTAATCTATCGAAGACAGATCCTTTTTATCCTTTAAAGGATTGGGGTATGCAATCTCCATTACTCTCTCCCCTGACGCACTCTGAGAGAAGCGGGTTATAGGATTTTTCTTCTTGACCCCTTTTGATGGGATGACGGAGAAGTCCATCGGTGTGATGGGAACTTTCCTCTTTTGTTGACTAGGTGCTGAGAGATCCATGTTGGACTTATGGGGGAAGGACCAGAAATAGAAAAGGGAGAAGCTGCAGTAGTAGAAGGAAAAAACGTGGAGACACTTGGAGGCGGCATTGAGAGGGAAGCCGAGAAAGTGCTCATGGGAGGAAGGGATCTGCGGGGAGGTAGACATAGGAATGGAAGGAGAGCTGAGAGATGAGGGAAGAAATGGTGGGGGACAACTCCACGAGAGAAGAGAAGATGGATGATGAAGAAGGGGGAACAGTAGAAGATGGGGGAGAGGACACGACCAAAGGAATGGTTGCTTGGGTCACTCGAGGAGGGGAAGGAGGAGAAGGAGAAGGGACAGAAGGGACCTCAATAGTTATAGTAGTGGCAACATCCTAAGTGGATGTGCCTATCGGAACATCTTCCACTGCTTCTTCTTCTAAGCTTTCCGGGATTACAACCCGTTCTTGTGAAGCGGAAGGAGGAGCTTCCTCTTGGGTGGAGCTTGACTCACCCTCTTTGCCTTTCCCTTTGCCCTTTGGTATTTTTTCCCGGGAAGGTGCGTTGCCCAATGGAGATGTAGTGAAATCAACTCCGAGGTAAATGAGGCCATTCATTCTGCACCAATGCTCTATTCTCAGAGTTTCCTTGACCCTTTCCTCTATTTTCTGAGTGCTTTGGTTTTGTCAATTATAGTGAAAGGCCAATCGTCCCCATTTGTGTCAAGATATACCTGATCAACTTCTTGATCAGCAGTTTGATAACCTTTTGGGATGATGGCCACACCGTACTAGATGATTTCAGCCAAAGCCAAGCGGGAATGGTCTTTCCTCCTGAGCTCGACCTCATGATATAGGTCGATATAAATATCCTCGATCTGTGGGATGTGGATCGGATCGAGTTTGGCCCACAGGGAGACAATTCCTTGGGTCAAAATTGGGCCTTTCCGGGAAGTTATGTTTTAGATTTAGCAGCTCCAGTTGTGTAAACATATCCTTTGCTTTGTGGTGAGAGAGACAAGTATACACTTGCCTTTGTGGGGAAAGGAGTTCCACCCTTCTTTCTCTTGAGGCACTTTTTGTGGTAGGTTATAAGTTGTCTTGATCAGCTCCAACAGGATCAACTTGGGGCTGGCATATCTCGGCAATTTGGTTGGTTCCCCAAGAAGTTGACTGCCCTCAGATAAGTGAAGGTGGGAATTGAGTGAACAAGGCCCCCCATTTCTCTGTAGCTGACAATGCTCTTGGTCATACGACCGTGAGTCATGTTTGGCCTCAAAAGGTAGATGATGCCGTAGAAGAAGGCATCGTTAATCTTTGTAAACTGGGGGATACTATTTTCCAGCTTGAGTTCTGGATAGTATTCATATATTTTAACTTGGGGCCAAACCCACACCGCATTAAAGCTGGATAATCCCTTTCTGAGGCGCGGCATAAACTACGTAGGAGTTCATATAGAACTTCCCTGTTGTGGTAAGTTGTTGGAGCTGCTCAGATATGGTGCTGCTTATGATCTCTGCCCACTCAAAGCGTTGATCTGGCACATTTTTGTTCATCGTCTCCAAGTATCTCAGCATCCATTTGTGAAAGTAGTGGGCATCAGGAAGCCCAAATACTCTGCTCAGGAACGTGATTGTATCATTGAGTTCCTCTGAAAAATCACTTCGATGAATGACTTGTGGCCATCTAGTCACCACCTTCTTATTCTTCAGGTATACCTCATTCATCATCATGCATACCTGATCCTCATTATCATCCCAAGCCTTGATGCAATCTTCCCGGCTTACGGCCACAAAGTGCCGGTGATGAGGAATGCCGAGCATTATTTCGAAGTGTCGGGTAGTGAGGTTGATTATGACCTCACCCTTCTCATTATGAACACATCTTGTATCTTTGTTGTAGCAGTGGGCTACTACCATCATGAACTCATTGTTTACAGCACTAACTGGGATCCCACCAGCAAAATACAGCCCACTTTGCCCATCGAGTTTGTCCATCCATGGACTTCTGTGACCTTAGGGTTACGGCCCAGAAATCCTCCATATCAATGTGACCAAGTTATGAGTCTCTGATATCCAGGTCACACTCTGCCTAGGATTCGGGCATCCTGACCCTCTGATATTTGTACTTCATTTCTTCCTCTGTGAGCTTGGCTTTGCCTTTAGATTTGGTAGGTCTCTTGCTTGATGTTGACATATGTAATCGAACTCGATTGCTGATCTATAAGAAGAAGAAGTGAAACCCAATGCAAGAAAGTCATATTAGCTATTTGATCTTCCATTAAAGCATTGAAATGAAGGAAGAGTTAGCAATTTTAAGGCCTCGGGCGCGGGGTGCATGAATACTGTATGTTAAATAGATTGCGGGGTTAAATAGTATATGGCACGAGAAAAGGGTGTGCATGAGGATAAATCGCCATATAATGCATTTTAAAGGCGTAGATGTTTTCATGTTACATGGGTACAGGATGCGCAAAAAGGCGTAGAGTTTAATGCGTGTAACATCATTTTTCATGCGCCACACAGGGAACTTGGGCGGCGCATGGAAGGTATGCATGACATGATGTTGTTGTAATAATATAGATGTGCTGTATTCGTTAACGATTTTGTACTTGGCGCAAATAAAGTTGGTGTTGCATGGATGCAAGGTGCCAATGGCGCAAGTTTTAACAATGCTACACATGAGTTTGGTGCACCAAGAGGGCATAGGGAAAGCGGGTGTTGCAAGCAGGGGAAGTGCGCCTTGAGGGCATAACTATTTTTATGCAACATGCATGGTGGATGCGCCATTGGCGTGACTGTATATCATGTTGCAGGGGTGGCGGATGCGCCAAAAGAGGGATAAATACAGTCTTACTTTTAAGCCTTGATTCTTTTCCCTGAGGGGTTTACATGTGTTGAAGCTTCTCTTGCAGGGTTCTTTGGGTGATGAAGAAGCTAAAACTCAGAGATTTAAGCAATTTTTTCCAAGAGCAGAGTCCTCTTCACCGCGAGATCGGAAAGAGGGGAAGTGCATGGGGAAGGATAGTAAAAAAAAGCAAAGGGGAGGGTCCATGGTTTCACAGCTCTATTTAATCCAACCCCACAAACAAGCAGCCAATAACCAAAACACAAAAAACACAAGAGCAAAGGACCACTTACCAAGAATATATATAATGTCTAGAGGTGGCGGGTCCACGACGTGATACGAGAACGATAGGTGCACCGCAGCAGTGCGAGAGGAAAAGAATAATCACGTGATTCTTGTCTGATGAAAATGACAGGGCGGATGCGCCTATATATAGGCAAGGCTGTAATAAATGCGCCAACCACTTTTTGAAGTGGCGCACCAAAACGCGTGTCGACAACGAGAAGCTTGCGCCCTTTGGCACATCAAAACACCTATTGACATGAAGTTATGTGTGCCTTTGGCGCACCAAAGGCGTTGTCAACACAGAAATATGTGTGCCCTTGGCGCACCAAAATGTGGCGCAACAAAAGTATTGTTGACACAAAGGCGCATGTGCCTTGGCGCATGCAAGAAAGGCGCAACATAGTGAGGTGCACCAAAACGCGTGTCGACACTTCAAACCGTGTGCCAAAGGATTTAAAGGGGGCGCATGAACACTTTATGTTGCATAAACATTAGGTGTGACCAAAAAAGACCAAAAATGGCTAAGTTCGGAAAACTAGATTTCCCGGGAAGGGATTTTGCAGCGTTCGACCTTGAGGAGTCCCTGACGAGGGACCGGAACAAAATTTTGGTAGGGTTATCTATAAAATTTCCCTTGCCAATTTTACGGGATAAAATTGGCTCTTTCGGGGACTATCTGCGAGTGAACCTCGGGGTAGAATCCAAGATCTTCACGTGCCTATCCATTGGGTAGAGTCAAAAACAAGGGAGACCGAGAAAGGGAAACACACAACCAACAAAAGAAAACACATGACAAAAAAAAAAACACACAAAAAAAAAAAAAGCAAACTATACTGTAAAAAAAGAGAGCAAGCTCTACTTCCTGAAGATTTTCAGATGTTGCCCGCTATAGGGAAGCGGGAGCTCAGTTCCGTCCAGATACGAGAGATAGAAACTATTCTCTCCGTTGAGCTGCTTGATCTTGAAAGGCCCTCTCCACAGGGAATCAAACTTCCCGTGCATGCCCTTTGGCTCTCTTCGTTTGTCCCACAAAAGGACGAGGTCTCCCACCTAGAAATTTCTTTGCTTAGCCTTTTTATCGAACAATCTTTTGACCTGATTCTGATGTTCGGTGATCTTGTCGACCACCCTTACTCTCTTTTCTTCGAGCTCTGCTAGATACATGATCCTTTTTTCAAGGGAATTTTGGAAAGTCTCATCTTCGATTGCCCGTGCCAAGCGCAGAGCAAGGAGTTCAATGGAAATGGGAAGCTCGGCATCGGTGCCATATAACACTTGAAAAGGTGACATACCGAGAGATCTCTTGGGAGTAATGCGGTCTACCCACAAAGCGTCGTATAAGGATTTGTGCCACATTCGTTGATTCTCATCCACTAGCTTTCGTATGATGGTTACTAAGTTTTTGTTACTGGATTTTTCACGACCATTTCCCTAAGGGTAATAATCTGAGGCGTGAGCCAAAGTTATCTTGTATTCATAGCAAAAACCAACAACTTCCGTGAAGAGAAGTTGGAAGCGTTATCAGCAACAATCTTGTTTGGAACGCCAAACCTGACAATGATATTTTCTTTGATGAAACTATAAACAACCTCGGAAGTGGCATGTTTGACAGGTATGGCTTCCACCCACTTGGTGAAGTAATCTATTGCCGTCAGGACATAACTATGTCCGGCACTCGATTGGGGATTGAGTGCACCAATAAAATCAATTCCCCACTGCTTGAATGGTTCGTCGATGATGACCGGCCTGAGGGGAAAAGCAGCCAACTTGGGCTTGCCGACAAATTGCTGGCAAGGTTCACACTTCGCTACCCAGGTAGCTGTATCTTGGAAAAGCGTCGGCCAATAGTACCTGGCCCGAATGATCTTGTGCACCATCATGGAAGAGGAGAAATGGCCCCCACAGGCTGAATTATGAAAACTTTCAAGTAACTTCACCTGTTGTGGCTTGTCAACACATCACAAGAAGATGCCATCTATCCGTGTTTGTATAAACCATCATCCCAGATGACATATTTGGCTGCTCTGAGCTTTATAGCGCACTTCTCCTTTGTAGTTAGGTGAGCTGGGCATTCGCCGTAGGTGAGGAAGAAAGCAATATCGGAATACCACTCATCGTTGGTTGTGACAAATAGGACCATAGGCAGTGAATCGGGTTTCTCCAACCGGCTTTGTGCTTCATTGGTGTAATCATCTTTTCCTCGAAACTTCTGACCCTTGGTTTTCAGCCATAAGTTGACATAGGCCTTTGCCTCTTACCAACTTGGTTGGTTTTATATCCAGATCGTACTCCTGGACCTTTGCAATCAATTTCCGCAAGCTTCCTAACTCTGTTGAGTTAAAATTGACTTGACTACCGTGTCGGGACCAGCACCACCCTTGTATGAGAGTTTAAAATGTAATACCTGAAGTTTTTTTATTTGCTTTGACAATGGCGAAGGCATGAGACATTTTTAAGTGAGGCTTGAGGAGAGCTCATGAATGCAATTGGGGACTCAACATTCTCGGAATTCTTTTGCATCAAGATGGCGGATACGGTATGCTCGGATGCATGCTATACATGATAAAATCCTTGGAGAAATCGGGACATACCGGGACTGGTGCGTGAGTGACAGAAGCTTTTATTTCTTGAACGACCTCTTCCCTTCTTCACTCCATCGGAAAGTTGGTGACCCTTTCATCATGTCTAATATATGACGAGTCTTTTCAGCAAAATCGGGAACAAAGCACCTGAGAAAATTCACCTTTCCGAAGAAAGAGTGGATGTTGGTCTTGCTTGTAGGAAAAGTAAGGCCCTGAATAGCCTTAACTCTTTCGGTATCTATCTTTGTTCCTTCTTTGCTAACAACATGTCCTAGCAACTTTCCTTCTGTGACTCCAAAAATAGACTTTTTCGGGTTCAGGGAAATCCCATGCTCTCGGCATCTGGCCAATACTTGCTCCAAATGATCACAATGGTCATTTCGCCATTTAGAGAACACTAGTTAAGTCATCTAGGTAAACCACAATGACCTTCCCCATCATACCTTTGAATGCAAGGTCCATGGCCCGTTGAAAGGTGGCACCAGTATTGGTCAGGCCAAAAGGCATCTGTTGTAGGCAAACGTGCCCCAGGGGGTAGTGAATGTTGTTTTAAATTGGTCTTCAGGTGTGACTTCAATCTGATTGTAGCCTGAAAAACCATCAAGCATGGACAACATTTTTGATCCAGTTACTGCTTGTAGAACTTGATCCATTATAGGAAGTGGGTAGTTGTCCTTTAAGGATGCGATTCGGAGTTTGAAAATCTACGCATATGCGTATTTCACCATTTTCTTGCACTTTGGCACAATGTTTGCTACCCAAGTCTTGTGATGGATAGGAAAAATGATTCTCGCATCAGCATTTTTGAATTTCAGCTGGATAGTACACGAGATCTTAGGGTTATAATGCCTCTGCTTTTGGTGAAAGGGTTTGACGTCCTCTTTCAATGGGATATCATCTTTGGACGTCCTTTGGCTTAAAAAGACTTTAGATCGGCGTAGGACCATGCCAATACATCCATGTATTTCTTTAGCAGTTTGACAAACTTCTGCTTCTCTTCAGGTGTGCAACATTTTCCGATGTTTACAAACTGTGGACGTTCTACCGAACCTAAATTAACCGGTTCGGTTTCTGGGGAGGAGCCAGTATCATCTCACCTTTTCTTTTTTACAAAATGATCATGCACATTGAACAACCACTCTAAAGAAACTAGGCCTTTCAGAATTTTATTTCCTTTGAGCTGACATATGTCGTTGTTCCCTTGATTCCCCATTTTGACCGATAACTGATTCACGGCACGTAGAAGTGGATCCTTCAAAATGAAGTTCCTTAAAATTTTCCACCTTTTCTAGAAAGGCAATGAGTTGATTGTCATCGTTGAATACTTGCCAATGTTGAGAATTGTCCGGCACGCTTGGGCGGAAAACCACTTGATGGTGTATTTATGCATTTTCAAACACAGGTGAGGAGCATGAGGGATCTTTGAAATGGCCAATGAGTCGGCCATGTCATTCTGAGCTCTTGGAATAGATTCTATTGAAAAAGTGTCAAATTCTTTGATGTTGTCCCACACCGCATTGCGGTAATGCCTGAGCCTCTCATTCTTCACTTGATATATCCTTTTAACTTGATTCACGACTAGCTCTGCATCACCTTGTACTTTCAGATTTTTGATCCCTCTTTCCTTTGTGGCTTGCATGCCAAGTAGCAGAGATTCATACTCAGCAGTATTATTTGTATTGAAAAACTGCAACTTGAAAGAGAGAGGAATAACCTCCCCTTCGGGAGATATTAGCACGGCTCGGCGCCACATCCACTAGTTGCGTAGCTGCCATCAAACTGCAAAGTCCAGATCTTGTTAAGATCTTCTTCTTGGATGAGAACAACCATTTTGTCAGACTTCGGTAGACAAGAAATAGTTCCCCATTCCTGATGATTCGAAAAGAATTTGGGCTTTGGGATCCTCAGAGTTAGTAACCAAGTACTTCTTTTGTGATTCTGGCTCCAATGTTTGCATTACACCTTTAACAGGGATTCTAGCCTTAGACCAGTCCATATGAATCTCTCCACCAACTTCACTACAAAAACTTCTTCCCAGCAAAATTCCATAGGCTGCTGGAATGTCGGCAACGAGGACGGTCATCTTTACTCTTTTCTCTGGGAATGCCGCAAATGCGAACTGAGCGTCTTTGATCTGACCAATCAGCGGAACCTGTTTGGTTTCCAAGGAATAACATCTGCCAAAAGGCTTGGTAAGGGTAAGGCCCAAAGCATGGGTGACTTTTACCGGCATGACGTTATCAGAAGCTCTAGAATCAATTATGCAGTTACTTAGTTTGTGGCCATTGATTAGGAGGGAGAGGTAGAAAGGTTCTATCTTGCCTGATGCAGAAGTTGAAGCAACATTTATGTGGGATGCAGGAGGAGTGGAAAGGATTCCTTTTAGGGAGATCTGGGGAGATATGACAGCTTGACTTTGAATATACTTGGTCAACCTTACAAGTTGTTCGGGGTTTGACTGAAGATACTCGGCTTTAGACATTTGGATCTTAGTCTTTTTAGCATGATCTATGATGTCAAACGCGGCCAAGGGTTGCATTGGTGAAGGAATGAGTCCTTCACTTCATGATGGTAGAATAGGATTACTGGTCTTCATGGAAATAGAAGAAGACTGATTTGGAGGAGAGATGGGGGGAAAATATTTCTTTGTAAAAGACTTAATAGGGGGTTGAGTAGGAAGAGGATTACCTCTTTTAGCAATGGTTGGAGGCGGGTTTGACACGGCCTTCTCTTTCTGCGCATTGGCAGTGACCTCTGCTTCTTTTCCTTGTGAGCGGGTAAAAACAACATATGATTGTCCACTTGCATACCCTTGTGTACCCTCTTCTTCGTCGGATTCTTCATCTTCAAATTCCATATACCCGATAGTAGAGTCGCCAGTCGGTTCACCGACATCTTGATCATCTTCGCCTTGAGACGAAGGTTCTTCGTAATTTTGTTCCTCTTCTTCGATTTCGACTAAAGCATTGACCGGAGGAGCCTCAAGTGCCAACCGTGGAGCAATTGCAGGAAAGCGCGACCTTTGTGGGACATTGTTGGAAACAAAATTCCTCCGTGGGATATCCTGGTATGAGGAAGCTGGGGAAGCTTGGGGCTTGCTTCTTTAATGCAAGTAAGTCATTTCGCCATCTTTTGAAATCGGATCGGATAGAGGAAAGTAGTGGGAGAAGGGCCGAAGATTTAAGCTTGGATGATTCCCTTTTTAATTCGCGGATATTAGCAAGTTATCTTGATTCGGATGGTGGCACGGGTGAGAATCAAGGTAGCTACTTGTTCTTGCAAGAGTAAGAAACTTACTTTCGAGCTCATAGCGTTCACGAAGAAACACTTCTGATTTTCGGTGTTGGAAGCATGGCAACAGGCACACGGTTGATTAATGCATTGAACCTGGTGATAAAATCACACATGGTCTCATTGGCCTCCTTCTTTAGGTGAGTGATCTGTGATAACAATGCAAATGCATCTTCGAAGGCTTATACCTGTCTTCAAAAGCATCCCGCAAGGTGGCCCAATTGGTAATAGATCCGGCCGGCAAATGCTGAAACCATTCTGCTGCGGGCCCTTGTAAAGTTTCCAGAAAAAGGTGAACCGACACATCTTCATGGGTCACATCTAGGATACTGCATGACATGATGAATGTAGATATGTGTGAATCCGTGCTTTGGTTTTCGCTCCCATCAAATTTGGGAAAATTCTTTCGGTTTCCATGTGGGGAGCACGTGAGCGAGGATGCGCGAGGCCGGGGACCCATAGCATTTCCCCATGGTACCACCATCTGGATGGGTGGAAAAAGAACATGGGCTGGAAGTACAGTTCCACTAAGTAGCAAGGCACTACAAAGGGATGTGGAGGCTCCTTGTGAAAACCGGTTCTTTCGTGGAGGTGAGGCGCTTCTGGCTGACCGATCAGCTGAACTTAGTGATGAAAAGTGCGCTGGTGTTATACTGAAGTTGTGCCTTTGAAGCAGATTGAAAGTAGGATCGACTTCTCCATGAGCTCTCCTGCTATGAGTAAATGGTTCACCTGCTAGTGTACCTTCCCGATCTACAATATTATGGAGTAGATTTAAAAACTCTTTTTGGTTGTACTTGCTGATTTTCTGATTTTTCTGACAAAAATCAGCAGCATGTACTTTTTTGAATATTTAATTTTATCCTCTTCTGAAAACCGATTGCGGTTTAATGACAAAGAACAACGAGGATAAAATGATGGTGAAGCTTAGTAAGCTGATTTTCAGATCTAGAGTTGACTTTTCAAAGAGTTTGAAAATTTTGGTAAACTGTCAAAAACTCAGATCTGGAAAAATACAGATTTTTATAAAAACTCAGTGAACTAAAGATCTCCAACTAGGCCAGATCTATGGATCTTAGAAGAAAATTTTCAATTTGGGTTACTTTTGCAAAAATTTGGATTTTGAACAAAAGTTAAAATTTACAAACAGGTAGTGATTTTTCTGATTTTTATTGATTTTCTATCATACCACTATCATAGATCGGGTAGATCTGTTCGATCCCCAGTGGAGTTGCCAAAAATTGTTGGTTTGAAAATCTATCACTTGGGTAGATCTATGGATAAATGAGCCAACAGTGTGCAGGGCATAGCCCCTCTTTGAGTCAGCAAAGTGAAACTGGTTTATTGCTATTCTACCAGTAGGAATCTGTGCAAGTCTCACAATATTCTACCTTCGGGGTTTGGGATCTCATCCCAGTAGGGGTGTTTCCAACTGTGAAAAGAAAGGAATGAAAGAGAGGATGAAGAAAGATCAGTCTGAAGGGAGAAAAGAAATGAATTCCAAAGCAGAAAGGTCAGAGGGTTTATGTTTTAGGATTGGTAGTAAACAGAGCCAAACCTACTTGCATAAATGAATAAAGCAATACTGATGAATAAATGACAAAAAAGTAGAGATAGATCCAATAGAATAAACGCATAGATCTGACATAAGAAAGATCAGATGCCCATAACACACATATTCAACACAAAGTCTCAATATTTGTATTACTATTTTCTTCTGTTACAAAAAGTACAAAGCCTTTTCTTTTCACTTCTATTTTTCATCTAAAAAATATCCACCACCCTTGAATACAACAAGTATTCAAGTATATATAGAAGGAGAGAAGAAAAGAAGACAAAAGAAAACCAACCACTTAATTACAAAAATATCTTACAATAGATTACAAAGTCATTTGTTGACTTTTGACAACTTTGGTGGATGACATCATCTCATGGTGCAACATGGATGATGTCATCATTTAATGTCAACACACTTTAGATAATTTACTGAGGAGAAAGTCGGGAAGAAGGAAACTATTCATCGTCGTCCCGTGGCTGAAAGGGGGTATCTATTTTTTTTGCTGCTGCTCAGGCGACGAGATGTGGAACTGGGCACGGTATTCCATGAACTTGTTAATCATGGGTTGAAGTTGATCCTGGGAAGGATCCTTGTGTCGATCATTGATAGCTTCGAAAGTCTCCCGCTCATCTGTGAGCTTTTCTAGGAGTTTGGAATAATCATTTTCCACCTCTATCAGGTACCCAATGAAGTCACGACATGCCAACAGGTTGTTGATGGATTCGGCGTCGAACGTGACCTCTGGTCCCAGCCCCTGTGAAATGATCTCCTTGAAGATCTGAATAGTTTCCTCAACCTTTCTTAAGGTGAAAGAAGAAGTGAGCAAGCCTGGAGACATTCTTAGGACAATCTGCTCCATTTGATGCATTGCATCTAGGGCTTCCTCCTTTACTTTGTTGATCTTCTCGGGATGAACTCCGGTGATCAACCCGATAATCCGAGTAGAAAGGATTTTGTTGAGGGCTCGGGGTGTCCAAAGACCCGAACTTGACCGAGATCTTGATTGAGCAGTTGAGCATTTTCTGAAAGGTCTCATGCTGCATCTGGCATGATCCAGCTCTTCGGAGATGGGTCCTGCTATCACCTGGAGTTCTCTGTTCACCCGATTGATATTCTGGTATAAACTGGTGAACTTAGCGATTACTCCCTCGCTTTCCTTGAGGATTTGGTTCCTCCAGGTGGAAACTGCCATGCCCTGCTCACCGATTTTGGCATACTCATTAATCTTATCCTAGCTCAGAGGCTCAGGAGTTTCGGTGGTAGTTGTAGGAGGCGCACTGCCCATTTTCTGCAAGGCGTGGAGAAGATGTTTATTTTTCTCCTTTAACAACCTTTTCTCTTCCTTTGCTTCCTGGAGCTTCTTGCAAAGGGCGTCAACTGCAGATAGGGCCTCTCCTTGAAGGCTTTCTGAAGATGTCCCCATTGTGACTTGAGTCACTGTGTAATCTGTCGAAGACAGATCCTTTTTATCCTTTAAAGGATTGGGGTATGCAATCTCCATTACTCTCTCCCCTGATGCACTCTGAGAGAAGCGGGTTATAGGCTTTTGCTTCTTGACCCCTTTTGATGGGATGATGGAGAAGTCCATCGGTGCGATGGGAACTTTCCTCTTTTGTTGACTCAGGTGCTGGGAGATCCATGTTGGACTTATGGGGAAGGACCAGAAATAGAAAAGGGAGCAGCTGCAGTAGTAGAAGGAAAAAACGTGGAGACACTTGGAGGCGGCATTGAGAGGGAAGCCGAGAAAGTGCTCACGGGAGGAAGGGATACTGTAGGGGAGGTAGACATAGGAATGGAAGGGGAGTGAGAGATGAGGGAAGAAATGGTGGGGGACAACTCCGAGAGAAGAGAAGATGGATGATGAAGAAGGGGAGCAGTAGAAGATGGGGGAGGACACGACCAAAGGAATGGTCGCTTGGGTCACTCGAGGAGGAAGGAGGAGAAGGAGAAGGGACAGAAGGGACCTCAATAGTTATAAGTGGTGGCAACATCCTGAGTGGATGTGCCTATCGGAACATCTTCACTGCTTCTTCTTCTAAGCTTTCTGGGATTACAACCCATTCTTGTGAAGCGGAAGGAGGACTTTCAGGAGCTTCCTCTTGGGTGGAGCTTGACTCACCCTCTTTGCCTTTCCCTTTGCCCTTTGGTAGCTGTTTTTCCTAGGAAGGTGCGTTGCCCAACGGAGATGTAGTGAAATCAACTCCGAGGTAAATGAGGCCATTCATTCTGCACCAATGCTCCGTTCTCAGAGTTTCCTTGACCCTTTCCTCTATTGTCTGAGGTGCTTTGGTTCTGTCAATTACAGCGAAAGGCCAATCGTCCCCATTTGTGTCAAGATATACCTGATCAACTTCTTGATCAGTAGTTTGATAACCTTTTGGGACGATGGCCACACCGTACTGGATGATTTCAGCCAAAGCCAAGCGGGAATGGTCTTTCCTCCTGAGCTCGACCTCATGATATAGGTCGATATAAATATCCTCGATCTGTGGGATGTGGATCGGATCGAGTTTGGCCCTGGGTAGACAATTCCTTGGGTCGAAATTGGGCCTTGCTGGGAAGTTATGTTTTAGATTTAGCAGCTCCAATTTTGTAAACATATCCTTTGCTTTGTGGTGAGAGAGACAAGTATACCTACCCACTATGTGAGGGGAAAGGAGTTCCACCCTTCTTTCTCTTGAGGCACTTTTCGTGGTAGGTTATAAGCTGTCTTGACAGCTCCAACAGGATCAACTTGGGGCCGGCATATCTCGGCAATTTGGTTGGTTCCCCCAAGAAGTTGACTGCCCTCAGATAAGTGAAGGTGGGGAATTGAGTGAACAAGGCCCCCCATTTCTCTGTAGCTGCGACAATGCTCTTGGTCATACGACCGTGAGTCATGTTCGGCCTCAAAAGGTAGATGATGTCATAGAAGAAGGCATCGTTAATCTTTGTAAACTAGGGGATACTATTTTCCAGCTTCAGTTCTGGATAGTATTCATATATTTTAACTTGGGGCCAAACCCCGCACCGCATTCAAAGCTGGATAATCCCTTTCTGAGGCCATGCACATAAACTACGTAGGAGTTCATATAGAACTTCCCCGTTGTGGTAAGTTGTTGGAGCTACTCAGATATGGTGCTGCTTATGATCTCGCCCACTCAAAGCGTTGATCTGGCACATTTTTGTTCATCGTCTCCAAGTATCTCAGCATCCATTTGTGAAAGTAGTGGGCATCAGGAAGCCCAAATACTCTGCTCAGGAACGTGATTATATCACTGAGTTCCTCTGAAAAATCACTTCGATGAATGACTTGTGGCCATCTGGTCACCACCTTCTTATTCTTCAGGTATACCTCATTCATCAACTGCATACACTGATCCTCATTATCGTCCCAAGCCTTGATGCAATCTTCGGCTTACGGCCACAAAGTGCCGGTGATGAGGAATGCCGAGCATTATTTCGAAGTGTCGGGCAGTGAGGTTGATTATGACCTCACCCTTCTCATTATGAACACATCTTGTATCTTTGTTGTAGCAGCGGGCTACTACCATCATGAACTCATTGTTTACTGACACTAGCTGGGATCCCACAGTAAAATGCAGCCACTTTGCCCATCAAGTTTGTCCATCCACGGACTTCTGTGACCTTCAGGTTCGGCCCGAGAAATCCTCCATATCAATGTGACCAAGTTACGAGTCTCGATATCAGGTCACACTCTGCCAGGATTCGGGCATCGACCCTCGATATTTGTACTTCATTTCTTCCTCTGTGAGCTTGGCTTTGCCTTTAGATTTGGTAGGTCTCTTGCTTGATGTTGACATATGTAATTCGAACTCGATTGCTGATCTGCAAGAAGAAGAAGTGAAACCCAACGCAAGAAAGTCATATTAGCTATTTGATCTTCCATTAAAGTGTTGACAGAAGGAAGAGTTAGCAATTTTAAGGCCTCAGGGCGCAGGGCGCATGAATACTGCAGATTGTAGGGTTAAATAGTATGGTGCACGAAAAAGGGGTGGGTGCCGCATGAGGATAAATCGGTGCGCAAAAGGCGTAGATGTTTTTCATGTTTACAGTACAGGATGTGCCAAAGGGCACAGGTTTAATGCGTGTAACATCATTTTTTCATGCGCCACAGGGGAACTTGGCGCGGCGCATGGAAGGTCTGCATGACATGATGTTGTTGTAATAATAGATGCACCTGCGCCGTTAACGATTTTGTACTTGGTGCAAATAAAGTTGGTGTTGCATGGATGCAAGTGTGCTTGATGGCGCAAATTTTAACAATGCTACACATGAGTTTGTGCCAAGAGGGCGCGGGGAAGCGGGTGTTGTTGCAAGCGGGGAAGTGCGCCTTGAGGCGCAGCTATTTTTTATGCATGCAGGCATGGTGGATGTGCCATTGCGCATGGTGTATATCATGTTGCAGGGGTGGCGGATGCGCCAAAAGAGGGATAAATACAGTCTTACTTTTAAGCCTTGATTCTTTTCCCTGAGGGGTTTACATGTGTTGAAGCTTCTCTTGCAGGGTTCTTTGGGTGATGAAGAAGCTAAAACTCAGAGATTTAAGCAATTTTTTCCAAGACAGAGTCCTCTTCACCAGCAGATCTGGAAAGAGGGGGAAGTGCATGGGGAAGGATAGTAAAAAAACAGCAAAGGGGAGGGTCCATGGTTTCACAGCTCTATTTAATCCAACCCCACAAACAAGCAGCCAATAACCAAAAAACAAAAAAACACAAGAGCAAAGGACCACTTACCAAGAATATATATAATGTCAGAGGTGGCGGGTCCATGACGTGATACGAGAGCAGCAGGCATGCTTGCGAGTGCGAGAGGGAAAAGAATAATCACGTGATTCTTGTCTGATGAAAATGACAGGGTGGATGCGCCTATATATAGGCAAGGTTGTAATAAATGCGCCAACCACTTTTTGAAGTGGCGCACAAAAAACGTGTCGAAAACGAGAAGCTTGCGCCCTTTGGCGCATCAAAACACTGTTGACATGAAGTTATGTGCCTTTGGCGCACAAAAGCGTTGTCAACATAGAAATATGTGTGCCCTTGGCGCCAAAGCGTGCAGCGCAACAAAAGTATTTTTGACACAAAGGCGCATGCGCCTTGGCGTATGCAAGAAAGGCACAACATAGTGAGGTGCACTAAAATGCATGTTGACAGTTCAAAACGTGAGCCAAAGGATTTAAAGGGGGCACATGAAAACTTTATGTTGCATAAACATTAGGTGTGCCTGACCAAAAAAGACCAAAAACGGCTAAGTTCGGAAAACTAGATTTCGGGAAGGGATTTTGCAACGTTCCAAATGCAAGGAATCCCTGACGAGGGACCAGAACAAAATTTTGGTAGGGTTATCTATAAAATTTCCCTTTCCAATTTTCATTCCTAATGCCTTTCATTTGGGTTTTCCTTGCACTAAAAATAATGCAAAGTAAAAATCCATTATAGATTGATTAAAGTTAGTAATTCAATTGTAGCATTCCCATTTTAAGACTTTAGAAACAAGGGATTTTTTTGCATAATGTTCTCTGTTCTAAATTAACATAATTTAGAACACACATTCCAAATCCAATCTATCTCATAACAAAAAACCATATGCAACTATAAATGACTCAGTGAAAACGATCTCTCATTTCATGACTCGGTATCATACCGATCTCTCATGTTAACTTTATAATGTGTATACCACGTATACTTGGTTTTGTTACCCTTTTAGAGGTATCAAGTGTTATGTTTAAGAGGCCTATTTGAATATCTATTACCAATACTCATCTAAAATCTTGCTTCTTAAACTAGGTGACATAGGAAAACATAACCAACAACTTACGATACTTTGGCCAAATATTTTTAAACATACTATTCATGTTTATATTCCTATATGGCATACTCATCAAATGGAATAATTCCTTCACCCTACTTGATCTGCTGTCTAGAATGGTATTCTCTGACTGTCAGTCCACTTGTTCAAGGTTTAACCCTAGCCAAGGTTAGCAACATGGCCAAGTGTGGAGGAATGCTTATAGTGACTAAGGGTACTTAGACATACTCAATCAAATTATGTTGATTGGGTGTGTCTATTTATCCTAAGTCAATGTGAGTTAACCCGACACTAGGTCATACCCCTATCTTTACCTAGGGAAAAACTATGATCAAGTTAGAATTTATGTTAGTCTAGTTGAACAAACTCTAAAGGGTGTTGAAACATGTCAACTGCAACATAGTATCCTCGTGAAGACCCTTGTCATCACAAAGGTACTATGTTACAGTTGGTGTGTGTCAACATCCACTGAGTTTTCCTCATCTAGATGAACATACCTTAGATAGGAAGTTATATCTTATTAATTTCCTCGTTATCGATTAATTACATCAACCCTACTAAATAACTAGGTTCCTTAATTGTTAAGATTCGAATTAAAACTACATTAGATGAAGTTATGTAGATAAATCTACTTTCTATCCAACTCACATGCTATGATTTGAACTATTAACAACCTGATTCAAATTTTACATTAAAGGCCCAATACACATGGAAGTGTCATTTATTTACTCACTTAATACAACCCTAGCTTATATAAGTTCTGAGAAGGTCTTTTTCATATTAGACTTCATTGAAATGAAGTCTAATTCCCTTTTAATTGTCTTTTCCTATTTTAATTAAGGAATTCTACATGAGAAATCACACCTTCTCTAACTACAGATAACAATCAGGATTCATATCAAAAAGGTCTTAAATTAGGACTATGATTCATTTCAATGGTCTTTCCTTTCCCTTATTAAGGGTTAAAGTCTATTATAAACCCATTGTACATTATAAACTATTATCAAGGTTTAATTCTCAAACAAACATTGATTTAATATAGTCATAAAGATATAGTTGAGTATCAATGTAAGAAAGTCAACTTTATAAGTTGCATCCTCACTAGAGAGGGTAATACATCTAACACCTCAGACTTCTATTTACTCCATTCCAAACCATAAAATTATGCTACTATTTGTGAAATAGAGTAATATTCATTATTTCCACTCATTGCATGCTAAAAGGAATTACATAAAGTACAAAAAAATTCACACATATTTCATTCAACAAGGAGGAAATTATACATTTACAAGTCCAAACGCTTCAGATATTACTAATATCAAACAACACTATTTCAATCAATTTCAGATACAACTTTCTTTTCCATCAAATACATTTCAGTAATGAACCATATTTCATCATAAAAAGATCAAGTCTCTTTGATAAAAAAAAATTAACTTCCTAAAGATATTTCTCATTTCATCACTTATGAAATCCATTTGCAAAATTGCTAGCACAGTCATTTCATTGAACTGAGCATGATAAGCACTAAATCATTAAAACAATGTGCTTTTAACTAACTGTTTCATAAAAAGAACTTTGTTGTTATGAAACAGTCCTAAAGCAATTCAGAAAGACATAGCCAAAAGGAGTTACAATACTCAAACAAAAGAAAGAGAGAAAGAGATATACAAAAATCAAAATTAAGGTTAGGTCATGAAATATAACAACTTCAGCCATCCATACTATTGTCTTTTATCAAAGGAATATAAAATGATAATTCTGATAAGTAACATTTCATCATAATTTCACTACTACTTTCATACATTTCTTTTCATGATCACTCATTTGATTAGATCCGTTTAATAGAAAAAGGTAACTATCCTAACTAGCTTTTAGGCATAGTTCAACAGTAGATCATTTACAACAATACTTCCATCTCAATATTTCATTAACCTAAATTCATCCTAAAATCTGAGCTGCCAACAATTGAACTTAAATATCATAAGAAATAAGTTAAAATAACCAATCATCATAACATTTAAGTGTCTCGGTTTAGAGTATCCTAATACTCAAACTCAGAACTAGGAACCAATTCAAGTTAACAACCAAACAAGATAAATCAGACCACTTAAAGATGTAAGATTACTTCCAACAAGAAAAAGAGTTACACTCCAATCTCAAAAATATGCACCATTGAACTACCTCTAGCCTAACACATTATTCCATCGAATTAATTTCAACTTCAGCTATACTTCCCTAACAACATTCTACAATCATTCTTACTAGACAATCAAGAAGTTGCATAATGAAACAAACCAAAGAAAGACAACATCTTCACCAAGTGTGAAGCTGAAAGAAGAATAAAGGAAGGAGAGGGAGAAAGATCACAACCCCTCAACTCTTGTATGATTAAAGGAGAACCTAAAGAAACCAATAACCTATATTGACAAGGTCATTATCTAATGTCTCAAACCAAAATCCCAAACAGATATCTAATCTGGGTTTGAATTAAATGAACAAAAACTAGGAGAAAGGAAAGAATGAAGAACAAAACAAAATTCCCTTACCTTTCATCATTCCAGGAGACAATAAAGATAGCCTTTATTTCCACAAGATAACAAATAAACCATTACTCAAAAGATACAAAGATGGAAGGAATAATTTTAACAGATGGTTAAGTCTGAACAATCTTCCTAACTTAGATCTCAGTATAGGAGAAGAAGTAATCAAAATGATTTAACCTAAAAGAATTCATCATTCCCTTTTCATGAAGAATACATTGCCTAAGCTCTGTAAGAACTGAAACCAAGTTTAATGGCCCAAGGTCTAAGAAACATGATAACACAATACATCAAAACAATGTCAATAGAACTATCAAGAAGTTCAAGTTGACAACAATAACCAAAATACAATAAACCATACCCAATGGAGTTTTCCTTCTTAGCACCAGATGCCATACTTTCAAAGGTTATCCAAAGACCCAATAAAGTAGAAAAATGAATAATATTTCCCTTACGGGATTCCAAAAACCAGGCCTCAAAAACAACTAAACAATTCCAGTGAATAGAAGAAGTATACATTTGTAGGATTTTTAAAATAACAATTGCCAAGAAAAACCCACAATAATTTACCTTTCCTAAATAATCATAGGGTCAAAATTCTACAACTGAATTAATACAACAAAACCCAAATTCACAATTATAGAAAGTTATAAGAAAACCAACACATTCACCAATTTGAACATTCCTTTTGTATTCAATAGAGTATGTTTAAGCTAGAGTCGCAGAATTTTATTCTCCTAAAAGAAAATCATGTAATATCAAACAATAGTAAGATATTCAAACATTTTATCAACTAAATTTTTCCAACGGTGAAGAAACAAGATCTTTTAGAACAAGTTCCACATATTTAAACAACTAAGTTCCTACATATTTAAACAGTTCAAACAAGATCATATACATTTTTCGACTTGATCTCAAGCCCATGCAACATGATTAAAGCATAACCCAACTATCAATCAAGAGAATCAAAACCCAGATCACTCTTTCCATCATTCAAACAAAATCAAAAAAAGCATTCCCAATAAACAACACAAAAACCTCAAGCAGAGAAATCATATTAGCAGAATGAAAACCAGTCTATTCCAAAGAGCAGAGTTGTTTTTATGAACATTTAAGTAAAAGCATAAAACTTAATGGATAGAGCCTATCATTCCTAATAGCACTTTTCCTTCACCGATTCGCAAAATTTTCCAAGCAGAGCCTCAATCTTCTTTTGAAATGCCAAAACCACATAAAAACTTCCTCTATCTCCTTCTTATAGTCTCACAGTGCCAACCCTTTCTTCCACGCCATGCAAGGAAGGAAAACTCATGCATTGACACATTGCATGCAAAAATCGAACTAGAGGTTTGAAAACAAAAACAACCACATGCAGAGCTCTAGCTCCAAAACCAAATGAATCAACAAAACAAACCTCTATCTTCTTCCTAGGTAGTTTTGCCAATTTCCAAAAATTAAATACAAAGTAGGACTGTCAATCCTTCCTACTTTCCTGCCACCACCATCTCCAAATTTGGAGTGGACTTAATTCAAACAAAACATGCCTCATAACACTTTGGTGAAAATGCCAACTCATCCATCTTAAGTTTCTAACTGCCTTTGCCAAATTTGGCTACAGAAAGAGATAAGGCTTAATAAATTGCCTTAAATTCCTTGAATTCACTACCTCCAGATTACATATTTCCCATGTCATTTCATAGGAACCCCTAGGTTATTCATTCCCTTAGTTAGGTTAGACACTAATTTAGGAAATCAACATAGGTCCATAGTTTTAGTCTAGGTCCCTCTTAATTATTTTTCATCCCAATTAAAAAAGAACATATTAACTTAGGTTAGGTTTAACCCTTAGGATAGAGTTACTAGTTTTAGAACATAGTTATATTAGGTCCTAGGTCCCTAATGAAAAATTCATCATACCATAATAAAAAATAAGAACCAAATTGTTACTTGATTAAATACAAAGTAGAGATCCATGGAGAGGTTCGTGCATAACCTTTGCACATTCAAGATCTAGAACCCTTCCACCTATCCAATTTGGACATCATGACAACAAGACATGAAAATTAGAAGAATACCTTGGATCAATGGAATTGATCCAAGGTAATGTTGTTTGAAACCCCAAAAACTATGAAAACTAAAACTCAAATTCATAATCCCTAGTAGTGAATTTATTCTACATAAAAGATATGGATTGCTTCATTTTCAATTAAGCAAAAACACGACAAAATGTACCTATTCCCAATAGATAACTTCCTATCTTCTGCAAACATGATTTCCTAAGTCATAAGAGTACACCATCTTAAGACAAAATCACCTGTCAATATTTGTACCTTCTATAGTAGAATTCATCATAGGTACCAGTCATGCTAGAGGTGTTACATCAATGGAATATCAAAGAAATAGAAGTCATTGGTGACTCAAAATTAATCATCAAATAAGTTAGGGGTGAGTATCAAGTCAAAGATGAAAAATTAATACCCTATAAGAAAATGGTTGATAGCCTTAAAGGATATTTTCATATGGTCACTTTTGACCAAGTCCCTAGATCTCAAAACAAATCCATGGATGCTATGGAAACTATCAAATCCCTTCTTGAGATCGCAACAAATCAAACACAAGCACACTTCCTTGTAGAACATCTCTTGGATCCTACTTACAACTTGCCTGAGACTACCATGGTATGTGAAATAGTTGGTCCTAATATCCCTTGGTACCATGATATCTATACCTTCATTCATGAAAAAACCTTCCCTCTAAATATGAACTCCCATCAAAAACATGCATTAGCACAATGTGCCTCTCATTATTCTATCTTATGTAACACGCTATATTGACGAGGCTATGATGGCATTTTACTTGGATGTCTCAATCAAGTGGAAGCAACTCACACCTTAGCTGAAGTATAAGCTAGTATTTTTGGTGTACACACAAATGGAATGGCCTTAGCTAATAAAATCTTATGCATTGGTAACTATTGGCCCACCATGAGAAATAACACATGCCACTTTGTACAAAAATATAGCTTATAAAAACATGGCAATCTCATTTATGTACCTTCCCAAGGATTATAAAAAGAAAAACCCTTTTCCTTTCTCTTAATGGGGGATCAATCTTATTGGGAAAATCAACCCTACATCATATGATGGACATAAATTCATCATCACAACCACCGAGTGGTGATAAAGAAAGTTAAAAAGTTATAACACACATATCTACAGGATAACACGAACATCAACCGAATTACACTGAAGCGTGATGAGGTTACATGAGGGATAAAGTATCAACAATGAAAATATTGGAAGGATAAAATATCAATCAACTCTCATTCCACCACATAGATATGAAAAAGGAAGGGCTAAAAATAAAGGGTGTTTTTTACCCCAGTGCATGCAATCATGACTCCTCAAGTGGATAATGGGAGTTACATTTGTGAAATGGAAGTAACTCCCATATGATGCACTGATGTGTAAGGAATATATAATAACCCCTATGACACCTAGACCTATGACCTCACCTAAGTGAGATGACTTGTCATCTGATGTGGAAAATTACTCACATGAACACCCCCCTTCATCTTAACTTAGGATGAGGAGGAAATTCATAAATGAGAAATGGGTCCTAAAAACAAAGTCTTATGGAGAACCTATAAATAATACGAGATCTCAAACAATGAAGGAAAACCAATCTCTAACAATCTAAGAAAGATTCCACAAATGGGTCCCAACAACTGAGGATCTTGATAAAGTACCTATGCATAAAAAGGAAATATATTTGGAAGAAGAATAAGAAGAGAGGAGAAGAAGGAGACAAGAGGAATGCAAAAGAAGCCTTAGCCAAATATGAAATTTGCAACTCTACGAAAACTTCAAGAAGAGTTTTGATGACATAGTCCTTGGTCTCTGGATGAAGAAGAACCAACTACACCAATCTATCCGCCTACCCTTAGGAAGGATAGAAATGGAGTACTGGAATTCCACCCACTCTGTGAAGGAACTCAAAGGTAAAAGTATGAATAAATCCAAAGTTGGTACATGGAAATGTGACATATGTCTAGTAAATTAGTTCCAAGGAACCAAAGGTAATGCTACGAGCACAAAAATTTTAGAGTGTGAAAGAGGAACATCCGCCAAAAGGATTCCCAAGTGATGTGAAGGAAATAAAAACCCCCATAATAGAAAGAGGATCCACAAACAAGGGCGGATCAATGATGGTCTCCTAAAAATTAGAAGTGATAAGATTCTTAGAAGGGGCACTCCCAACAAAAGATATGAAGAACCCCTCTAAAACACATGTAGAAGGATGAGGAATTCCCTATCTGCATCATAAGTAGGAATTGTAAAGATATGAAAAAGGTATGCAAGATACTCATCCTAAGAAGGGATTCAAGAAATAGAAGAGTGATGTCAGATATGTATAAATCATCAACCACGGGAAGAGGAGTGGAAAGTTCCTCACACACTAGAAGTGGAAATAAGGAAGATGTAATGATTGTATGATTCTATAAACAATACTTGAGATGATGTATGATGAGAAGGGAGGAGTGTCAACATACTTTGGAATAAGGTCGAGAAAAGGATGAGAGGAATCCTCAGTAGCACTCTCATCATCAGAACTAGAATCATAATCCTTGTCATCAGAGATGGAACCAATTGAGTTTGTATCAACGGAACTATCATTGCATGAAGAAAAAAGAGACAACTATATCAATAGTGGCGGTGAGTGAAGGGTCTCTAAACAAGGACTAAAAGATGCTCCAGATGGTGTGGGGAGGATCTGAGTCTATCATGTCAAGGAAAAGAGTCCTAGAGAGATGAAACATAAAGTGACCAACAACATGGTTTCTCGTGTCGAGGCAGTCCTCAAGAAAACACGAATCAAGTAGGTGAAGGAATTGGCCCATGTAAAAACTAAGAAATACCCTCATAGGAAAAGTAGCATTCCATAGAAGCACACCATGATTTATAGTTCTCTCTCCCAAGAAGAAGTGGAAAAGTTTGTAAAGTGATCCTACGATACTAAATTATGGAAAGAGCATCCTCCATGATGCAGAAGGAATAAGTGCAAGGTGCACTGAAGAAGAAGGTGTGGAGATAGACAAGGTTACACAAGACATTAGACTCAACCGAGAATGTGTCTACGAATAATAACACACCTAACAACAGTAATAACCACCATATTTATGGAACTTTAAGTAGTACATGATTACAATAAGGTGTGTTTGTGTGACATCGGATAGTTGACCACTCACCTTGTAGTAGGTGACAAATCACACAAGAGTTGATGCCATAATAAGTCCTATTCAAAAGCAAAGGAACGACATGCAATCAAGAATAAAAGGTGTAATCACAAAAAGGGTACAGACATTTCTCAATGTGAGAGAAGGAATCTCTCATCACAAAACAAGAGGCTCTATTATCGTAAGGTTGTGGTGGACGTGCTCACTAACCATGGGTGAAGAGGAGCACTACAACATATAAGCCAGTAAAAAGACCCAGAAAACCCAAATAACCCTAACATAGAGGCTCATAAAAATATACTCCCCCTATGAGATGAGTTTTTAATGATTTTCCCTTAAATTAGTTTAATTAATTTTGAAAAACATAAAAAAGGTAAAAAAATTCAAAAAAAGGCGAGCTAAGTAGGTAGTTGAATGATCTACTCGGTGAGATGAAAAAGATGACTCGGTGGGTGAGTTGTAGAAGGTGGTCAACCAATTAAGGAGAAACAACGAAGCTATCCAAGATGTACACTTGACTTAAGCCAATCAGGTGAGTGAAAAGTGGATGTCATGCAAGGTGGTTGCTAGTACAAAGGATCTCAAACAAATTTTATTAGGGGGTCGAGATCAAGTTGGGAGGAGACCATTGGATGACGATTCAGTCTAGATTTGGAGATTTCGAGGTTAGGTCACCATTGAAATCACCAAGGTGAGTTTTAGGGCCTTGGTAAGGTCATGAGATTCACACAGGTTATAAGAAGAGAGCTACGGAACTAGTAAAGTGACCAAGGCACGAGCATAGGTTCAAAGTAATACACACAACTAATGCACGAGAGGGATGCAACCTCATCAAAAAGAGCTCAAACTAGTGCGGGGGTGGCGATGACCTAGGGTCACGAGAGAGGGCCGAGATTGGAAGGCCAATGGTGGATGCATGAGGATAGCTCTAGGTGTAAGGAGCCAAAGTGGTTTCAAGATCAAACCAGTGTTGAGACAATGTCATGGCCAAATATGAGTGTGCGGGGTTGAGCTCGAGCGAGACACGGTTCAAGAATGGCATAAATGTATAGACTAGGACACATGAGCTGAGAAGGAAATAAAAATGATGCACATAGGAGAGGAGGTTATGGAGCTCAACAAGGCACAATAGGAACCAACATGAATATGGCTAAAATGGCGTAGAACAGGAGTGTGTTCATCAAAGAAAAGGTAGGAAAGCACGAGACCCAAGGAGACAAGTTGTCTAAGATGATCCAAACCAAACACCGAGAAACCATGTACGAGCATGCAGAGTCAAAAATGAAGAGAAATTTGGAGGTAAGGTAGATGGTGAATCGGGGCCGAGTTAGGTCCCAAAACTATTTTTTTTGCACCTTAAAGCCAACACTAAAAACTCTTAAAAAAAACAACCGTGAAACACTCCAAAACAAGCATGTGAAACCCAAAATCCAAAAACACTTTAAAAGATGAATAATAACCTTGAATTATATTTGAGACTTGAATCAACGTAAGTAGAACACAAATGGAAGATCCATTATGACGCTTTCACATGAAAACTAAAAATAATGATTGGAGAGCAAGAGGGAAAGCGATAGACGGTGAGTTAGCATAGATCCCAATAACATGTGCTCGATGATACCATGACGAACAAATAAAAAATATGATAACATTAGGTCTATGGGATAACATGAACATCAAATGAGTTACACACCGAAGAGCGTGATAAGGTTTACTGAGGTAGAAAACATCAACCATGAAAATGTGCATGCAAGGATTGGAAGGGTAAATTCTGAATCAACTCTCATCCCACACCCACAAATCTAAAAAAGTGAAGGGGTATAAATAGGGGTGTTGTGTAACCCCCAATGCATGTAATCATGATTCCTCAAGTGGAGAAGGGGATTTACATTCCTAAAATGGAAGTAACTCCCATATGACACACTGACGCATAAGGAATCTATCATAACCCCTGTGACACCTAGACCTATGACCTCACCTAAGTGAGATGACTCGCCACGTGATGTGGAAAATGACTCACACCAACAAGTTCTTCACTAAATCGGTAGAGGCTACACCTCTCACTTATGTCACCGACATTCATGTCTCCAAATTCATATTTAATAACCTTATCTATCATTTTGGTATCTCATCCTCCATTTTCACTAACAATAGTAAATCCTTTAAAAATCAAATTTTCAAAGAACTTGCTAAACATTTCCACATCCACCTTAATTTCTTCACTCCATATTACACTGGGGTAATAGCCAAGCCAAAGCAACTAACAAAACATTTAAGAGTGTCATGGAAAATGTGTTCACTACACGTGGATGAAACTTACTTACCCAAATCCACCGCACCCTTTTGGATTACTTTACATCCTATTTCACTACTATAGGAGCCACTCCATTATCTCTTGTTTACAACTATGAATATTTTTACCGATTGAGATTGAGCTTTCATCCTTGTGAATATCCCTTCATGACTTAATCAATTAAGATTAATATAATCAATCATGCATGAATGAATTGGATATTATTGATAAAAATGGCTTAATTTTGTAAACCATCTATGAGTCTATCAAAACTAGCTATGAACTAGCTATAACAAAAAGATCAAACATATATATTTTGATATTGGTAACCTTTTCCTAAAATAAAATTAAAAAATACAACCCAATAAAGATAACAACAAGGTAAATTTAAGTCCAATTGGTTAGGGCCATATGTAATCACTACTAAATTTGGTTCCTGAGCATATAAATTGGCCACCACAAATGGCCAAACACTCGATGAACCCATGAACACTATTCATCCAAATAAATTATATTCCTAGGATCATCACCTATACAAATGTACTCTCTACTATTGGATAGGATTCTTGTACATTCATTTTTCCTAGCTCGTCCAAAAATAGTCTTAATATTTTCACTCCATTGGTATATATTTGCATCATATAATCAAATCTTTATAATCATCATCTATTTATTTCATGTCATCATGAGATGAGAGTTAATGTTTCTCCTATTAAGTGTTTTACATATCATACATCTTCGGGTTTCTCCCACTCTTAATAATTTTTCCTACAATCCTAGATCTAGAAGCTTATTGATGGAAAATACTCCCTTCAAAGTAGTTATCTCTTTGATAATAAATCTCTAAAATTATTTACCTTGCTCATTTAACCGCTCATCTCGGTCTTTGGTGTTGAACAATTGCATCCTACTAGTCATGTGGGACTGAGGTTAGGGGCACACATTCCTTCCTAAAAGAACACTAAACAAGGAAAAATACATCAAATTAGTACACCATGTGCGTAATACAAATCATTATACCTTTCATTCTTCACATTATTTAGTGTCGAGACCTCACTTATTACTCGTAATGTCGGGTTGGGAATGGAGGAAGGTACCCTTACATACATTTTTATTTTGGTGTTGGACCCTTACCTCTTACTAGAGGCATAGGGAAAAGCATATGGGCCATTTTAAAAAAAAAAAACCTTTAAAATTAAAAAGTTATTAAGTCTATAAAATCCCAAAGAAGAAATTTAGACATCCACGTTAAGAGAGAACTATTCCTTAACCTGATCTTTCCAATCAGTAGGCCACTTTTAAGTCTAAGTCTAGTAAAATACCTCTAAAGTGAAAATCATTTCAGAATTGGTCAAGTAATCCTAAACGGATTGAGTCACAATTTTACAAATGGACCATTGTTAAATCTTCTATTTCTACATCCATTTCATACATCTCACATCATTCTTGAATCTCAAGTATTAATCCCTCACATCGTACTAGTTACATGGACTCAAGGGTGGAGTTGTACATCGTATCATCATCTCATCAAAAATATCTTGCTAATGGAAGGAAAAATTTAATATTTTTTGTGTGATGCCCCAAAATATTACTCACAAAAATAAGTTTAAACATGGAAAAATATGGAATAATGTTTTTGTTAGTTTTATAAAGAATTAATGGGAAGTAAGTTTCAAGTTTAAGTTATTTGATGTATAATAAGTTTCATTGCGTGACACCACTAGATTTTCCACACTTGCGAGATATTTGCATTGTGCATTCAAGCGATAGATGGATAAATTGGAAAATCCAATAACCGTGAGGAAGTATGGATTACTCAAGACAAACTGCAAGGGAGTTATTACGATGATACTTTCTATAAACCACATAAACATAATCATACTTTCTCTTGCAAAATAATTTATAATAGATATTACTCAAGTATGTGTGACCTCTAACAATAGATTTATTATCCAACAATATTTTATTCTCTTAAAACAAATATATTATTAATTTAATGGTATATTCATCTATTTATTTATATCATTACTTTTAAATCGAAGAGTCTTAAAGGGTCAACTTATTTTAATGGGATAATAACCCTTAATGGATTTTTTTACTAGACATTATATGGTAAAATAAGGTAACACACACAAGAATTTTAAACAATAGGAGTGACCATTTGATTAAGTTATAATAGGCCAATTATTTTTCAAGGCCCTCAATACTTTGACATTTCCATATAAATAAAATGGGTTAGTTCACATTATAATTGGCACTAGGTAGATCTATTTATACATTATTCAAAGTTATAAAGGTAATACCACTTACTATATGGAGACTTATTTTATAATTAGGACCTTAACAAAGAAAAGAATAATCAAAACCTATTTATAAGTAAAAGCACTTATCATTACATTTGGTCAACTTGACTTAAATGGAGGGGAGGATGAAATATAAGCCCTTAGATAGGATTAATCCTCTTCCTTAGATGTAGGGAAACTAGAAAACCCTAAGTTTTATAAATTAACTTTATATCTATCTTCTTTCATTTCCATTCAAGTCCCTTTTATTTTGTAATTCCTTTTATTTAATTTTCTTCACGGAGTTCAAAGGAGAAATATAATCCAATAAGAAGGGGGTATACATTGAATGAGAAGTACTTGTGTGTGTGTGTGTGTGCACACACATGCATGCGTGTGTTTTTATACATATATATAATATTTATAAATATAATAGATATTTATATTTTTCAAGGTTTTAATGGTCGTGAGAAGGATGAATGTCATTTGGGAGGGAGGGAGGCCAAATGGCTATTCGCATGGTTGGAGAAAGCGTGAGGTCTAGGGTGGAAAGTGGCAAAGATATGACAAGGTGAAAAATAATGTGGGAAGAGTGATGAGGGTCTTCAATCCTCTCCATTAATAATGTCAATCCAAGGTTGGTGTCGATGGTTGTATGCATCAAGAGAAAATGATCTTTGGAAAACAACTCCGTTAAACACAATCTAAACTTGCATAAAATAAATCACACATGCAAAAATGTAAAGGAACACTTGCAGAAATAAATTTTGCATGAAGGAAACACACTTGCATAAATTAAATTACTAAATTAAAATAAACAAAAGATAAATAAGACACCTGCAGGTTCACAACAGAAATTATACGGAAAGAAAGATCACATAACATGAAATCATAAGTTCACAACAAAAGGAAAATAGAATAAAGAAAGGAACATAAAACATTGATCCTTCTTCTTTGGAATGAGTGGCTAGCTCATTCCTTGGAAGATGACTTAATTCATACTTTTAAACTTAATTCAAAACCTATAGAACAATTTCACTCAGAAGATTGAGAAAGAACGGATCTATTATTCTTCATAGGAAAAATTACATATCAAAGTGTGGAAGGTTGCATCTATAATTCATGCATCCAACCAACTCTTTATTTTGGGAAATAAAATTTAATCTTATCTTTATTCTAATCCTAATAATTAAGATCTTCATCTCCACAAAATATGGAGAGAGATATATTATTGGAGTCAAAGTCTTATTTCGTTATTTTAGAAAGATTTGCTCCTAAATCTTCTCCTTGCTTTTTGGTAATGAGAATCACAATTATTTTATTCTCCTATTGTATTGGAAGGATTTTTTTCCTCAAAAAAATATCTTTGACCAAATACCACTCCCGAAATTTCTATTTGACTTTTTTATTTCTGACTGTTGAACTTTTGGTGTTCGTATGATACACTTTTTCCTTGGACGCAACTCACTAAAAGTTATATTTATCTTTATTGGTAAAAACTCAGTAGCAAATCGAAATGAGGTTTTTGTTAAACACATTGCTATAAACAAAATACTCTCTTATATTTTCTATTGAATTATCTGATTATTCACAATTCCTAATATTATACGGAGTTCTGAACTAAACTCGCAAGTTCCAGGAACTAAAACTACAAGTTCCAGAACTAAAACTGCAAGTTCTAGAGCTAACTCCAATTGTTCCAGAGCTAACTAAAAAAGATATAAATTTTTACATGATTTCATATTAAGATGATTCATTTTTTGAAATTGCATAAAATTTTGAAAATAATTTGAATATAAAATCACATTTAAGTTTAGATATACTATCTATGATCAATTCCACTTTTCCTAGAACTATCATTATCTTTCCTTTATGACTCGCACACAAAATGCCTTTCATCTTTCCTAAATAATCAATAGGATTAGTTAAAAATAGATTAAAAATAATTCTAAAGAATGAAATATATGTATATCCTATATTCTATCTCAATGAACTATAAGTTCCAAGATCACATTTAAATTCACTTTCAAAGGTAACTGGAAGGACAAAATAATGGTCCCCTCAAAGAGGGGGAAAAAAATTATGAAGAGGAGGGTATGGGGAGGTGTGGGGGATGAATCAATTATTCCCTGCATATGTTTGGGGAGTGAGGGAGGGGTAGGGGAGTGGGTCATTCATGGCCCGACTAATGTAGGTAGCGAAGGAGGTAGGGGGTGGGTCGGTCATTGGCTGCCCACCATAGGAATAAGATAAGGTAGGGTCGCAACCTACATAGTTGTGGCCCCAATACATTTCATTATTATTTAATTTTAAATTATTTATTAGATATAAATAAATTTGGTTATATATAGATATGTATATATAATAACCTTGTATTGTCCTTACTATATATTATGTTAGAATTTAAGGATTCTAATAAATACGGATTTAATCAACTTACATATTACATAGTGTTATAATAAATATTACATCATAACATAAGTAAATAAAAAATACTTACAAGAAATCACTAACATAGGCGACACAATATTTATAGTGGAAAACCTTAATAGGGTAAAAACTACTTTGAAAATAACATTTTACTTCAGATAATTTATTTTACATCCAAGAAGATCACCTCCTCCTTTGAAACCCTATTTACTAAGGGTAAAACCAAATCACTTGATTTTCACACCTTTGATATATTTCCGAATATATCAAATGAGGACGTAAAGTTATTTTCATATAAGGTGATTGGGTATGTCTCCTACCCACCTTTTCAACCTAAAATGATTGACACATACACCTAGGTTTATAATATTAAATATTAGAAATATAATAATTTTCATGATATTAAATATTTAACCTAAAGTATGTACCTAGGTTAGAATATTTAATAATATAAATATAAATATTTCATATTATTAAATATTAACCTATATATTAGTGATGAACCATATACATTAAGGGTTCACAGACCACTTAATCATTATGTTCTAACATTCCCCCTTAATGTTAAGTGGGATAACATAACATATGCCAATAGATTACCTACCCGTAGTACACTACAAGATTTACATTCCATAAACCATAAAGGTTTTAGGCTAACATATCGTTAAAAGAATTATAACACCTTCATCATTCTCAATTTACCATTTGGTACAAAAGGATTTGGAATCCCCAAGATCGGTGGCTAAGTATGATTTGTGATTTGTACATGTTCTCACAAGTTTTCATAAAAGGTTATTGAACCCAAGCATATAGGAGCCTTTTACAACTAAGGACCTCCTTAACAATATGCTTGTACTAGATGTTTACTAGTAAACTCAATATCACTAAATTTTTTACTGAAGAACACCTTTAAGATCTTTCTACACTTCTTTCTAAAAAAGAAGCCAAGGAGGTATACATGCCTGAAGGTCTTTTTACACTTGCCTAAATGTCTTTTTTACACTTTCCTGAAGGTCTTTTACAAATGTCAAAGGTCTTTTTACAAAAACCAAGTTTCATTAGGATGTGACATTGTCCTTCACACTCCCCCTCAATGGCAACTCGACAATCCAAGATTTTCACGTAAGTGACAAAACGTGCAATGCTCAAGGAATTCATGAATATTTTAGTAATCTGCTCTTTAGTCAACATGAACTTGAGATTAATCTCATCACTTTGTACCTTCTCATGGGTGAAACATGTATGTATCTCAATGTTATTCATCCTTTGATGTTGAACTGGATTCTTAATCAAAGAGTTATATAACTCGACCACCACATAGAAGAGAAATACTTCATTTAGCTTCCATGTGTATCTCTATCAATAGTTGTTGTAGCCACATGACTTCTTTACTTCTTCCATTGTACTTATTTACCTCAGTAGAAGAAATAGAGACTGTTGATTGTATTTGTTGTTCCAAGTAATGGTTCCTACACCAAAAAACTTGAACACATATCTAATATATTTTATAACACAACATCAATATGGTTATAATCACAAAATCCATATAAGATAGAATTTTCATTCTTAGTATAATGCAACCCATAATTGATTGTTCCTTTAAAATATCTAAAAATTATTTTTGCAAGATTCCATCGATCTATAAAAAAATTTCTGCATAAACTTTGAAGTAATTCCTATTGTATAGGAAATATATGATCTAGTTATAGTTAGATAAATCAAACTACCAACTAACAACGTATATAAAATAGGATCAACCTTTTTCATATGTAGATTTAGGGTCGATATTTATTTCAACTTCCATTTAAGTAGAAAATGGTTTACAATCAATGATAAGAAATGTTTTCAATACAATGGTTGTAAATTATGTTTTGAAAAATAACAATAGAATGAAATACAATCATACAAAGAACATGATGTGAGAGACTTAACTCATTCATTTCAAAGTCACGCTTCAATTTCTCTTTAATCCTATGAATTAGATCGGAATTGTCACCAGTCATAAGTAAATCATCAACATATATACATATAATGATCTGTGAGCCTTATTTTTGATGAATATATCATTATTAGAAGAATAATTAAATAAATCTAACAGTTTAAAGAAGGAAACACTTTTTGCATACCAAGCTCTAAGAGCTTGTTTTAAACCATACAAGTATTTCTCAACTTACAAACATAGTTTTCTTTAACAATTTATTCAAATCCTTTAGGTTGAAACATGTAAAGTTATTCTTTTAAATCACAATTGAAAAAGGTATTTTCTTATCCATTTGGTAGATTTCCCACTCAAATTGAGTGGCGATTGCAAATAAGGTCCTAACAATATTCATTTTCACTACAGAAATGTCTCAACATAATCAATACCAGAGTTCCAAAAGAGAGCGAAACCTCTAGAAAAATTCTACCTTTATATTTGTTAATACTACCATCAACATTATATTTTACTTTGTATATCCACCTAGACCCTATAATATTTTTTTCTCATGTTCATACAAGATAATTAATGCATGGTACATATGATGGATTCTAATCATTTTCCTAAGGTTAACAGATTTGAACTTTCTAAAGCATAGATTGAGCCAAATTTAATTTCTTATCTCAAAAATAAAAATTTCAAAAACATTTATAACATCAAAACATCATCATGACCATTTGATAAATCAAAATTAAAACCATCATTTAGAAGCATTTAATGAAGTAACTCCAAGAGAAGAAGACAACACATGTAAACCTTTCACTAGATTATATCTAGACATTTCATATAAGCTTCGATAATTAACATATATTAACATTTCATGCCATAGTTTTGAATTATTCAAACTTTTAGATATAAAACAAGATGTAGAAGAGAAATCATCAAAAATATACAAACCATTTCTTTGAATTCCTTCAAAGCTATCAGATTGTCATTACTATCCTTGATATACCAAGTATCCTTCATGCATGGATTCTAGTTGTGTCCATACCTCTTTCGGATGTTTGATATTACCCAATGTGTAGAAGGTATTCATCATTCACATTTCATAGAATCATAGAAAGAGCCTCCTAAATTCATTGCAAGAATGTATTTATGTTATCTACTGATTGCTTGACAACCACCGAGAGAAACCTCGAGATCTAGAAACAATCGTCCGAGTTTTCGCCATAAATTCTATTTCGACCCAAATGTTGTTAGTTTAATTCAGGATCTAGGTTTTGTCAAGATAGAAATAGTTGGATGTCATTGTTTTCCTTAAATTATAAAACACACCCCATTATAATATATAATGTACCATAGAGTTAGATACATATTTATCGATAAGAATAATAACACTTTTAATAGAATAAGATCTAAATTTTATAAATCTAAAGAAAATAATTGATCATAACTAATTATTTCATTACAATGCACACTAATTAACCTCCCATGATCAAAATAATAACCTACAATATAAAGGGCTTTGCATTATACCCCATATTTATATAAAAATATTTCGACCATATAAAAGTGAAGAAGAGACCCCTAAGAATGCATCACAACATCAAATTTTTGAAAAAAATAAATATAGAAAAAATCTGACCATCATCTAAATGGTCGTCATATTGTCTTATGTTTGGTCTACCGTGATAGTCATTTAACCATCAAATTTAATGAAGCCAAAACTTGTGTTTTCGAGAATGTGAAATTCTAGAATTTCTTCTTCTATATAATATTAGGGAGGTTATATTTTAATACATTATAACAACCTATTATAAATAATAATGTAAAAATGTATACACTTTTTTAAATGTATATAGTTTATAAAATGTAAATAAAAAAATATAGTTAATAAAAATTATAAACTATAGTATATTATTTTTATATAAAAAAACACATAACCCTTATTAAAGAGGTTTAAATGACATATACCAAAGTTAAAATTTTTACTAGGTACAAGTAGATTTATAAGAGTATAGATTAACCGTGTCTCCTCCTTGATTTCCTCTTAATTTTACTCGCACACATTTAAAATCGTAGAAATATTATAAAATATTTTATATAATTCATGCAAGCTAAAAACTTTAAAAAATTTATGTGGCTATAAATACCAATATTTTAATAAATATTTACCACACTTCAAGTGGGCCACCAATAAAATAGCCCCCCTTTTTAATTCTCTGTTTATACTTGAGAAATCTATAGTTATACGAGATATTATCTCATTTTATTCTCCACTCCCACTCTTATGTAAAAGAAAACTTTTAAATAGGTTTATTTATATAGTTTTTATAAACTATAAGATATAAATGAATGGGGCCACCCCCTTACATGGATAATATAAATGGTTAGGGACACATCATGTTAGGTTTTATTTAATAAGTATTAAGATTTAAAATGTAATCCCTTTATGGCCAAGCAATAAGCACGGTCCCCTTACTAGAAAATAGTAAGCACTTAGGTTTTTTTAAAACATATATAAACCAAATCTAATAAAATTTATATTTTGAGCGGTTTACACTAACCATATATATAAAATATGACTCAAACTTAGTTTGTTTCTTTTTTTTGAAAACTATATATGTTAGATTTGTAAGTTAATTTTAAATATGATTTAAAATTAGGCTTGGAATATGGTCTATTGACTCTTCCTCGATCCCATGTAATTTTAATATGGTTTAAGGCTTTTAATATATAATTTATTTTTTCCAAAACTATATAAATTCTAATATGATATTTATATAAATTATTATATAAACCTTATTATATATATATATATATATATATAAAGTTTTCAAATTATATAAGATATAGTTATAGATTAACTATAAACTATAGTTTTTCAAATTGAATCCTTTCGGAGGGCTCAAAATAACACGGGTATGAATTTACCTTCCGAAATATTTAACCTGTAAATATTTAAAATTATAGAAAACATGAAAATTATTTCATATAGTAATAAATCCTTTCCTTTTGTGTATGTGATTTTCATGCCGGTAAATATTTGAAGCCCTTTCACTGTGCATACATCAATCTCTACACAAATATTAATTTACAAAATGTAAATGAAAGTAAGAATTATATCATATTACAACTCCCCCCCCAAAAAAAATTAGGGATTTAAAATTGAAAAACCCTAAAATTCTTACTTGAGAGTTTAATTACACAAATGCAATGCCAAAATAAATTGGAAAAAAAGAAGGGGAGTAGATACTTTTAAATACCCTTTTGGGTTGATTGAAAAAACGCATACAAATTAAATAAATAAAATACAAAACATTTGATCTTAATTTATTTAATTTACCTTGCTTCTAATACCATGTTAAAATTTTAAGATTCTAATAAATACATTTAATCAACTTACATATTACATTAGGTTACAATAAATATTTAAATAAAGATTACATCATAACATAAGTAAATAAAGAAATATTTATAGGAAATAAATAACACAGTGACAATATTTATAATGAAAAACCTCAATAGGGTAAAAACTACTTTGAAAATAACCTTTTACTCGAGAGAACTTATTTTACATCTAGTAAGATCACCTCCTCCATTGAAACCCTATTTATCAAGGCTAAAACCAAATCACTTGATTTACACACTTTTGATATATTTCTGAATGTATTAAATGAGGACCTAAAGTTCTTTTTATATAAGGTGATCGGGTATGTCTCGACCCATCTTTCAACCTAAAATAGTTGACACATACACCTAGATTTATAATATTTAATATTAGAAATATAATCATTTCATGATATTAAATATTTAACCTAAAGTATATACCTAGCTTAACATATTTAATAATTGAAATATAAATAATTCATATTATTAAATATTAACCTATATATTAGTGATGGACTCATATACATTAAGGGTTGGCTAGAGCACCTAATCATTATGTTCTAACATATTATTGTAACCTATATTATTTATATATGTTATAATACCATTATATTATTTTATTAATAAGAAACTTATACCATAATTATTTTATAAATATATATTAGTCGAAATCATATATATATATATATATATATATATATATATATATATATATATATATATATATAGTTTTAAAACGGTTTCAATAACCCAAAATAAGCTTTTGTATATCAAGTTATTAAGACTTAGCCTTACAAAACCATTGTGTGGATATAACATGGTATATGGTCAAATGTTAGATTCAACTTGTGTTTAACAAAAACATGATTTCTATTCAAGTAAAATAAGTTGATAATCAAGTTTTCAACAACATTGTAACTATCATAACATTTGTATATATAAACCAAATTTCTTGTGGAACTAAGCACTTCTAATCTCTAATTCAAATAACTTCCATAACCAAAATTTATCTAGGTGAAAGATACACAATTTAGAACCCATTTCCAACTAGTAAGTTATACAATAGTTTGAAAACAAAAATAGGACTTCCACATACTTCTTTAGTTTCACTAAGAGATTGAGAAAATAGGGAATTCATTAGACAACTATTTTTCTTAATCTTTTCCACTGACTTTATTTTTGTTTATAGAAATGTAGATCTACTTAAAAATGTTCTCTTGAACAATAAAAGAATTATTTCCACCCTTTATTGATATGATGAGCCCATGATGCAACAAATCAGTCTTTCATTTCTTTTCAATGCAATATCTTACACTTTTGTAAATAGCTCTTTCAAGAAGATAAAGAGAGGGAGATAAAAAAATATTCTATTTCATTAACCATTCACAAATACAAATTTTAACAAAAATTTTGTTCACATATGGATTTTGAATCCAACAATACAAAACATAAATTTCGATTGCATTACAATGTTCCAAACATTCACAAGAACATAACTTATATAATGCATTACAACATTCTCCATTGGCACACGTTTTAACTAGTTTAAACCCCATTATCAATAATTTTATTCACAACTTCCTTAATCTTCATAAACTTCATCAAACACTCCTTTTCCAACAAAAATGAGGAATCAGATGAAACTTACCACTCAGCCACATAATGGGAAATGATCTTGTCCCTATTTCTACATAAGTTACCTAACTCACAAAAGTTTCAAGAACCAACAACCAAGCTATGGAATGAACAAAAACTCATGCCACACACAACCATGTAAACAAAGTTCATACCAACCAAGTAAGAAAGCGGAAAAACAATAAGATATGTCAACTACGAAAAATAAAATAATACACACATTCAAAGTAACTATGGTTTGAAGAGGGGAAGTAAATACCACCATATACCACTTATCAATCCACTAGGAGATGGTAGTTATCTCTTGGTTCCTCTTCAAGAAAGAAAAACAAGTTTTGGATCCACACTTATACCTCCCATGCCCATAACCACTTATCACTCCACTAGAAATAGTTACCCCTCCCCTTGGTTCCACCAAAAATAAGACCTAAAAGAAAGGACATATCCCTCACTTTGAATGCTACTCATCTCTATAGTGATAAATCAAATTCCCTAATACATAAAAACACTTTCATGCAAGCTTCAACACAACACTTAGTTGGAAAAAAACACATACCCAAGTGGGTAACCAAAACCACAATTTTGAAATTAGGAAAGAGATAGAATGAACATAACATATAGATAAAAACTTGGGTGAGACATATATATTGATTATTTTTCCCAAAATCCTTCAAGCATGCACTCTAAGCAATCCAATGAATCCTTCAAGAAATACTCAAACCGACAAAACCTCCCTAAGACCGAGTGAGCTCTCCCAAAAAAAATGAAAAGACTCTTACTTACAGGAAAACTCCAAGTGGAGCCTCCCTTAGGATCATATTATGTGGCATGATCCATCCCTAAAACAAATCCAATCCTTAAGCATTAAAATAAATCTCTTACACATTCACATGGGTCTCCCTTATGTTACGAATATATTGTTTGTAACATTATTAATAGTGTGTGTGAGTTACTATTTGTAAGATGTAATATTTAGATATTACATTATGTGAGTGAATGATGAGTTGTAATAGACAAATCATCATTAGGGAATAAAGGGATAGTTGAAATAAAGGTGGAGAGAATCATGTTGGAGAGATAAGTGGGAATGTGATATTGTTTGACTCCATATTCTAAGGATGTCATTCTCCTATATAATGTAACCTCTACCTGTGAATAAAATATCCTAGATGAATTCAATTTATAGATTATTCTATTTCCGGTGTTATTATTTTATCGTCAAATTTATGTGTTGAATGTATATGCAAATCTTTCCCATTTTCTGCATTTGGTATCAGAGCTTGGACGGCTTGCACCTGTAAATAGCTTATGCTTGGAAGATGTCTCATTTGGACTTGACCCCTGGCACTAGAGAAGCGTGGAAGCAAAGATAGGCGTCAACTATTGGGAGAATACCGTTGAGCATATTGTTTCTTATACCAGTTGCGCAGCTGTAGATGTATTTACATGCAATGATTAATTTGCGCGAGGAATCTGCCAATTCTTAGATCACTGTACATGAAGGTTCAGTTTAGCATAGCACAAAGGCTTTCGGTCAACGAGGATCTCTCAAGAGACTCTCATCAGTTTAAAATATTGGATCATCCTTCATCTTGGCCCACTCATGAGATCCCACCTCCATACGTGGTCTCCTTGAAGATCTAAGACATTCTGAGTTGGTCAACGTGTCCAACCTGGACTGTGCAACTGTGGTGTTTAAATACATATCGAGGCCGTAAGGAACAAAGCATCCTGCATGTGCTGTTATACATTCAATTCAAGAGCCATACAACTCCAACCTATCTTGGTATTTGCATCAGAGAATCACTTCTGAGCATTCTCCACCTCATTGCATGCATGTCATATGCTTTGCAAATCAAATGGATACGTGTCTTTGCCATACATTTATGAGTTGTGAGTTTCAATATATGGGATTATCTATTTGTAGACTTTTGTTTAAAGTTAGGTTGTTATTAATAGTTTGAAGTGTTTTTAGGTTATAAGCGATTCTATGATAAAATTTGAAAAGAAAACAAATCATGTCAAAAAGTAATTAAATATTACTTTTCTCGTTATAATTGTTCAAGTCACAAGTCAAAAGTATTCCTCAATTTGTCAAAAAAAAAAAAGTCAATGTCATTGTTAAGGTTTTGCAAATGTCTAGGATATTATTAAAAGAGTCTTGTTTTAATTCTTTTTTCATTTGATGGTATTTTAGCGGTCAAAATTAGCATTGAAAAAGAGTTTTAATAGTGTCAAAATTTTAAATTGTTTGTAAAAAGGGTGTATTTTCGGTTGAAACCGACACCTATTTGTGTCAAATTGTGGAGAGTCATAATGGATAAATTGGGTTATGTTGAAAAATTTGATGGAAAGGATTTTCACACTTGGCAAGTACGAACTCAGTTGACACTCATTAACAAATATTTGTGGGACATTGCGGATGGAACATTCAAGAAACCAACCAATGCTGATGAAGCGGCCAAATGGGAGAGTAGAGATCGTAAAGCAACAACAATCATTGGACTTGGGTTGTCTGATGCATATTTGCATCATATAGACCTTTCAAAAAGTTCAAATTTCATTTGGACAACATTGAACAAGTTGTTTGGATCCCAAACCGGAAGCACAATAGTGACCTTGAAGCAGAAGTTGTTTGGACTCAGGATGGATGAAGGAGAAAACATGGTACAACATATAAGTAAGTTTCGGTCTATTTTGAATCAATTGTCAGGGATAAAAATTAAAGTAGAGGATGATGATGCAAAAGCTGTTTTGTTGAATAGTATGCCATCTCGCTATTCAAACATTGTTTTTACTTTGAGCAAGATCAATCCCAGCCTAGAAGATCTAATTTCTTCACTGATAGATGAAGAAAATAAGACTGTTACACCAGAAGAAACTGCAATGTATGGTAAAAACAAGTCATATGATAAAGGGAGATTTAAATCTTCTTTTAAACAAAGATCAAATTTCAGAGATACAAAGAAACATATCACTTGTTACTATTGTAAACAAGATGGACATCTATCTATAAACTGTAAGAAAAGAGCACGAGATTTACTTGATGGAAAAATAGAAGAAAGTGCCATGGTTGCTAATGAAGAAGAAGACAGTGATAAAGAAGAACCATTGGGTGATGGTTATAATTTTGACGATTTTCTATTCTAAATAAGCAGCAGTAGATGGAGGCTGGAGGCAACGGAGGAAGGAGGACAATCAGTGTCCTCTCGCCACGGCCTTAAGCAACAGGGGCCACGTAATGAGTTTGTGGAATTTTTTTAGTTGTGTGTTTCATTGTTTGTAATAAGAATAGATGTAACATTCCTATTCAGAGTTGTATTTTCTTTTATAACCTCTTGATGTAAATATGTTTTAGTAGAAAGATAAAATCACAAGAAAAAGTAGCATCATGTTTTTCTTGAAGAGGATGAACAGAGGTTCATGAGCAGGGGCTCGTACCTAGGACAGAGGTCTTTTTTTTTCGAACAGGGGTTCGTATTTGGTGAACAGAGGTTCAACGTACCAAGATCATGAGCATGCAGAGGTAGGCAAGCTGTAGAAGACGTGTGAATGTTTTTCTCTACCTTGTTCACATTAGGGGAGTGTTTAATAGGGATTAATAATGTAAACAATAGGGGAGTGAATGTTACGAATATATTGTTTGTAACATTATTAATAGTGTGTGTGAGTTACTATTTGTAAAATGTAATATTTAGATATTACATTATGTGAGTGAATGATGAGTTGTAATAGACAACTCATCATGAGGGAATAAAGGGATAGTTGAAATAAAGGTGGAGAGAATCATGTTGGAGAGATAAGTGGGAATGTGATATTGTTTGACTCCATATTCTAAGGATGTCATTCTCCTATATAATGTAACCTCTACCTGTGAATAAAATATCCCGGATGAATTCAATTTACAGATTATTCTATTTCCGGTGTTATTATTTTATTGTCAAATTTATGTGTTGAATGTATATGCAAATCTTTCCGTTTTCTACACCTTACAACCCATCACTTTTCACCTTACATGACTTGACTCATGCTCAACCTTTAAACCAAAATCCTCACATAAATATAAATAAATAAATTGAAAATAAATAAAATAGTTCACATCCACAAGACTTAATTTGTAAGTAACCCCAAAATGTCAATTCATCAAATCACAATAAATGAAACACATAACCCAAGTGTCCTACAAAAGTCAAAATATAAGTGAAGTACTTACACAATCTCATTTAGAAAAGAAATAAATATTACAAGTAATAAATGAGGTACTAATGAGTCCTCAAGTGGCCAAAGTGGCCTAAAAAGGTACACCTACCATATGGGTAGGTGTATGGGAAGTTTTTGGAATATGGGACAAGGTTTACTTGTCCCATACACTCCAAATTTTCCCTTCAATCCCAAAATCAAATTTTCCTTAAATGGAAACTTCTCAACCACCAAATATAATCCCAAACATCCAAAAAAGAAAAATAATTAAGTTTCTAAATCAACTTAGGACTAAAATAAATCAAAATATCAAAATAAACAAACTATTCAATCCAAAGGTTAAAATGAAGGGAAAATAAATTTCAACAAAGAGAAATACAAAATTAGAAACTAAGGTCAATTTATGCATTCACGTCTACCCAAACAAATTCCGAGATTGAGTGACCCATTGTTGCCAATGATCCCCATGTGAATTATCCTCCCTTCATCCTCTTTTATTTTATTTTATTTTGTTTATTTCATGGTACTAGTCTTTTGAACACATGTTTGTCATCTACACACTCAACACACAAATCATACATCCTTTCGAAATGATATGTAAATCAATTCTAACTATTGCAAAAATACACACATCAAGAAATTTACACACAAGCAAAATATATAATTTTGAAATATTAATTTCTCAACATCAATCAAGATCAACACAATTTCCCATAGTTATCACCCCAACAATACCAAGTAAAATCTCATATAGACTAATGAAATTACGTTATCTAAACACATGTTTATCATTCATAATTATTTCCATTTTTTAAAAGTTTATTATCAAAATCATTTAATGTACCACTTTTTAAATGCAACAAAACCTATAATTCATATATATAAGTCATAGCAATACCAATTACTCTTATCATCTCCTAGAATAATTTCCACGTTACAAAAACCTAGGCACCTTGTACCGAAACAACCAATTTTACCAAAAGATCACTAGATCTATATGTTTGGCTTAACTATAGCCTAAAGTGTCATGAGAAAAATAGGTGTTACATTCCCCTCCCCTTAAACATGACTTCTTCCTGAAAGTCACAAGGAGGATTCCAAAATCTATAGCAAAAGAAAACTCAAAATATGAAGATTCAATTATCTTGCATTGCGTGGATTGCTATACTACTCTTCTAAAGATATCCATACACCACATGGTCGGTTTCATCCAAAAACAAATGAGGAAAACATTTAGAACATTGAGCTAGACCAATACCCCAACCAAGGTGATACTGAAACCCTACATGTACACACAATATGGTTAGGTTGTTATGACCATATGCATATTAAATAAGCTAAGCATAATGAAGAGAAACTAACAAAAGTATTTTGAAATGACAAAGCTAATATAACATAAACATCATGATAAATCTTGAAAAAGAAATCTATTCTAAATGCAACCAACACTAAAACATTAATTCCCAAGCCATCCCTTTGAAATTTGGATGTGCTTTTTATGTATGATTACTCGTAACTATGAACCTATCTTGATCATAAGAAATCAATTGAATGTTATCTCCAAATGAGGAAATAATCTCACCAAAATGGCTTAATGGCCATGTTTGGATCTTCCTTTACTACTCATATATGAGAAGAATGGATGCAAGAATGAAGGAGCTATTCCAATAGAAATGCCCTTATCATATGCCTATAATATCACTAGAAAAAGTGTGGTGTAAGGTGTGAAGGAAGGTAGTAGGTTCTTTATATAGCTTTCCAATTTGGGAGAAGCTAGAAACCTAGAGAATGTGGGATAAAGGATAAAGTAGAATTAGAAGGGATAAGCATGATTAGAGGGATTAATTAGTAATTAACAACTCATGGGAGTTGGAGATGATTTAATTAATCAACTAGGATTAATTAATAGGCTAGGATAAGCTTATAAAAGCTATTTGAAGGTGATTTAGAGGGGATTTAGTAGAATTTAGAGGACTTAAAGGGAATTTAATTAATAAATAGGTTTATTAATTAAATACAAGGTTTAAAAGGCTTAATTAAGTAATAATATTTAATTAATTGATTGGATGAGGATTACAACTAATGAAGTGTTGTTAATTGACCGAAATGGAGGAGAACATTAGCTAATTAGTGGGAAATCACTAATTATAATGGAAATGACAGGAAAGAGGACAATTAGTACAATTTTAGTATTAAAACTACATAGGTGGATTTTAGGTGTCTACATTTTCCCCTCTTTGGGATGCCATAAATGACATCACTTCAAAGATAGTAGACAAGTATAGAAAATTAAATTTTTAAGGAGTGGAATAAAAATTAGTAGAATGAAGGATGCCCCCTCAAGTGTTGATGGGGTGATAAAAGAGGTCGATCAACGATCGAAAAGAAGAAGGAAATGGATGGAAGAAATAAGGGGGAGGGGGATAAATATAATCCTTGTTGACCCAGTGGTGTGGGAGAAAATGTTGAAAGTGAAGAGAAAGGGTTCTAGCTGAGCCGAGGTGGCCATTGGTAGAATCGAAGAAAATTGGAGAATGATGGAGATAGTAATCATAGTAGTTGGCCTAGTAACAACTTTATATCATCACTCCAAGAGTAAGCTGTTTATTTCATATGAGCATGCACCAAAAGTTTAGAATGACATGAAAATCCATAGTAAAAATATTTATACACTTTGTTAAAAGAACTAACTCAAAGAAACATGCATGAAGAAATGCAATATGAGAAAGTAAACAAGCAGATAAGCAACTAAATAAGTACAGACAAACATTCTCAAACAAACAACATTCAAGATAGTTGTACCAATGTTTTTGTTATCTAGCTTTAGATTCCACCTGTTCGAGTTATATGAAAAGGGTTAAAAATGACACCCCAAACAAGGATACATGTAAGGTGAATAAATAGAGGACATAGAAGTCCCATGAAAAATAAATCATGCACTATGAAACTATTCCAAGAAATTTCTTTTGTAAGGAATATAGACATAACAAGAAAACCAACTTTTGTTAATGGAGGGTCAATCAAAATGATCCACATGTCACGTGCAAGAACAAGAGAGAGCCAAAGAAATATGTTTTGTAGGATAATTTTAAATGTTTGAGGATGTTGTGTCCTATAAATGATTCAGATGTGTGAATGATTTTTACTAATTTTTGGAAATTTGAAATTTTACCAATTTTTTCGAATTTTGAAATTTTTCCATTTTTTTGGGATTTTTGAAATTTTACAACTTTATTTTGGAATTTTTTTGAATTTTGGGAAGAAATTGATATAGAAGAATAATGTTATGCATGGTGCACCAAAAAAAATCACCAAGAAGCAAAAATATACTCGGGAGAAGAAAATGTCACCAAGAAGCAAAAATAGGCCTTAACAAGAAGAAAATGTTAGTAAAAATGATGATTTAACGAAATAAATTATCCTAAAAAAGTGTCAACACGTGGAAAGAAGAAAATAGAAAAACAAGTTAGTAAAATGGCCCTGGGAGGAAAGAAAAATCAAGAATTAAGGTTGGGTGGGTATAAATATCGAGTGGGAGGAGTAAAATCCATCGTGACCCACTTGTGCTATCATACTCTACTACTTTATTGAGATATTTTTCTCTAACTTCAAAGAGATATGGCATGAATCTAGGACCGTGCACAACATACTAATCGAGTTCAAGAGTTCAAGAGGCTTCTTATAGAGCATGCCTTTATAAGTAACACCATGGTTTTTGAAATTGTAGTGCATTTAATGCTTTTTGTAGCTAGGAGAATTTAGTGGGTTAATGCTAGCACAAGGCTTTAAGCATGCTTGTGTGTCTTATAATGTGCTAGCATGAAGGGCCACGCACTAGTGTTAAAATGGTAGCATGAGTGTTGAACTATTAGTGAAGTAGGTTAGTGCACGCGCTGGCGTGAAAATATAAGCATGAACGTTAAAATGCGCACACTAGTGTGGCATGTCCTATCATGAAAATGAAAGCATGAGCATGAAAAATTATGTGGTAGTGTGAAATGGGATGCACTAGCATGAAAGGAGATGCCCTAGTGCAGACTCCAACCTTTAGAAGGTTTTAGAAGAATTTTGAAGATGTTAAGAAGTTATTAGAGGAATATAAGAGTGATTAGAAGACCTTAGAAGATGTTTTTTAGAAGAAATGATGTTAATTGTTTTTGTTTTGGGTGATTTGTAGGAGCGACTCCTAAATCTAGATGAACCAGTGTGTCATGGACACCTACGAACATTTGATATGACCTTTAATTGATGTGAGTAGTGAGGTTTGGTCATCATCTTAGACGTGACAAGCTTATCTTATATTGCATGACTCTGCGCATAATGTTGGATCGTAGCCTCCTTACTTCCTTAGTAGAGATGTGGTATAGTGAGAGTCGGACAATTTTATTTCCCATGGGAGAGGTGATTATAACTCTTGAGGATGTCTTTCAAATATTACAAGTTCGATCCGGGGTAGTTTGGTGACGTACGATGAAGACCATGACCAGATTTTAGAGCACATTTGGGACATGTTTGAGTGACAGGATATACCCTAATAGGGAATGAAAGTGCACATGTACAGATGTTTTGAAAGTAGGAGGATAGCTCTCATTCTTGTATACCTCATGGCTCTTATCAACAACTACTTGTTTCCTGATAAGACCGGGACACATTTTCAACATGGTTTAATAGGAGTTGTGCATCCGCTAATGGATGGGGAGGTTTTCACCTAGGGTCAATGCGTATTGGCCTATTTATACAAGGATCTACATTTGATAGCATACATAGGTATAGGTTTGGTCATGGGATCACATTCCTATTAGATGCGCACTTGGAGTGCTATGAGTTAGAGCACCTTAGGATGATCCATATTACATGGGATGGTAGCAGTAGGAGAGGACATTAGATCTCATCTAAGATATACTAGATATTATAGATGAGCCTTTGATGACTTGCAACTATGGATGGTGAATTGGTGATTATACAATTTTTATCCAAATAAATATCCTAGTTATCGGATAACTTATATTTTCATTCTAAATCTTATGCATCACATTTTAGGTTACACTCACTAAAGATTTCCCCCTTGGCATAATTTTCTTATTTGTAGTTGTTCCACTTGCACAGGGCACCTTGCTTCCTTCTTGCTTTTGTTTCCCTTCTCTCTACATCTGCTATCTCCTTTTCCATTTTCTTTGCACCCTCCTCTTGCACACCATCCTTCTTTCCTATCCTTTCATGCACTCCTTATGCGCACCTCTACAATCTTACCTTCTAAAATGGATAAGTCCTTGTATTCCTCCTACATACTTACATACACTAAGCTATATCGTGCACCCCTTCTCTATGCCACTTGCACACCCTTCCTTATTTGAATGCTCGTACCCTACTTCCATACTTTCCTTCTGTAAGTATGAATTTTTTCTTGCCACATGTGTTACATTCACACACATGTCCTTCATGTGTGCACCTTTGCGCCTCTCACTTCCAGGCCTTACACCTTCCTCTGCACCAATCATTGTGCCACATCATCTTTCATACTTGATCATGATGCATGCAAACTATCAAAGTGTGCCAATAGGGCGCAAACCCGATAATGAACTGATTTGTGACACGTGGCAGAAATGACAAATCAAATGAATAGTTGGCTGATTTATTCAATCAATCCATGCTCACCACATGTCTTGTGTGCCCACACTATTTGACATCTTTAGACATCCATATCTTCTACTACATAGCTTCAATCAGCACATGCATGGACTTATCTAAGAGCTGCTAACATTAGCTACATGTTAGACTATTCAAATTCAAATTTAGGAGATATTTGGTAGGTGGAAAATAAGCAAATGTCTCTCAACTCATTAATTCACACATCTAATCAACTTCAACCACCATATTTCTTTGGATCTTTCCTTCTTGCTTCTTCCACATGCCAAAAAAGACATGGGGAAGCACATCTTATAGCCTTGCAAGAAAATTTGTAGGCATTTATCACTTGTTATTGGTGGTTGAAGATTTGAATATGAGTTTCCCTCTCTTTGTCTTCTATTCTCTCTTTCTTTTTCTATAAATAATAGAGTATTGCTTTGTTAAAAGGAACCCTCCTTGTTGTAAAGATACTATGCCAAAATGGTGGCTACCTTCCCATGGGTATAAAACCTTGGCATGGTATTTGCAATGTGTTCTCACCTTCTACCATGAATGTAAATGAATGTGCATCCCTTTGGTGATAAAATCATGTTTTATGGAACTCTTGTCTTCCGTATCTCATTTTCATTGTATCTCATCTCTCTATTTGTGTTTTCTAGAATGTTGTACATACTCATGTGCTTACAGTCTCCATGTTCATGTGTAACGTGAGCTGAAAGGCAGATCCTACATGTTGATTTGTGGCATGCGTTGTCCACCCTCTTATCCCAAACCCGCTCCATTTCCTTAACTTCTTATGGAAAGAGAATGACCCCTTTCTTTCGGCACTATCACCTTCCATAGCTTAGGATTTCCCCTTTCGCATGTCCTTCTATCCTTGGCCCTTGGCATGTTTAGTCTAGGATTTACTTTTAGAACTAGGAGTAGCAGATATCAATAGAAAAGATAGAGGAACCAACCTTCTTTAGATATCCGTCTCAAGCATGCAAGGTCCCACAAATTTGAGATGGTTTCCATTATGATCTCAAATGACTCAGTTCTTCCAGATCCGAGACACTAATGCAAGTTTGACGATCAACAGTTTCTAGCAGGCCCGGTGGGACGAGAATGGAGAGCTTTACATCTTCATCTAAATAAAGTTGATGTGTTTTGTTGAGATCCAACCTTTGGAGGCATTTTTCAACACATCTGGTGACTCCACTAATCCAAACGTACCCATTTTCTCATTCGCAAACTAGTCTCCCATCCTCCTTTCCTCCATTTTTCTTTCTGCCATCATTCCATATTCCTCTTTTTGAAGTTGTGCAATCATGACTTCTTTCCCTTCATGGAATCCTCATTTTGCAGCAACGAGATCTATTTTCTCTGTCCCCATAGTTCCAAATTCCTCCTCAAAATTAGTTTTATGAGCCTTGTCATCTTGAATATGCATATAACCCATTTTTTTCTACCCAAAATCTTTATGAAGAATAGGTTTATGTAGATGATGGTGGAAATTCCTTGGATGAAGCTAATTTTGATAGGTAGGTGAAAAAGATAGAGATGGACATGATGTATCTCAGATTCAAGTGCTCTATAAAGGTAACTAAAGTTGTCTACAAGGTCCCTTTTCCATGGATCATCCTTGTACTAGGATGGTTTAAAACCCATCAGAAGCTACACTTTATCACTGAGATGTTACCCTAGATTATAGAGTGGGTGGAAGAAATTAAGGCTTAAAAATATAGCACACATAAACCCTATTAATGGGGCAACCCCGCACTACAATCTTACGACCCTCTAACTTGTCCATGCCAACTTACATCATCTCAATCTGTTGTGTGTGTTCCCAACTTCTTGTGCACTTCCCCCATTAAGAATTCCACTCCTCCATCCTCTCACCTTCATTTATCTGCCATCACCCTCTTGCATGCACTTCCACTCCTCTTTCATGTGTGCCTTCCATGCCTTATGTACCCATCCTCTCATTTTATTACAAGTCCCCTTTGCCTAGCTATACCATAAACAAACAACCCCTTGCTAATGCACCTTTCCAAACCAACATCATCATGTTTGATGACTGCAGAATAGTTGAAGAATGGAATGAATCATGTGAATTTGATTGGGAAGAGGAAATCATATGAGTGACTTTTCTAGAAGAAAATTAGTTATTTTAAGAGGGTGTACCCCGGAGGAGACTTAGTTTATTATAGAGGTAGAAGCCCTTGCGCCTCGGTTTTACGTGACCCAGATATAGAGCACTCCCTTTAGAAGGAGAGTCGAAATAAAATCCTCTCTATGGGATTAAGATTCAATGTAATGGGCCAATCACAAATATCATACTATGCCCAATCATATATATGGCTAGTCTAGATCCAAACACATAATTTTCACTGGTCATGTTCGCTCCTGAACATGAGGTTAAGCTTCAGTGTGCCAAAGGTCAGCCGCAGTGCCTCCTGAATCCAAGCAAAGAACAACTTCAGGAGGTATATATTTTGTTTTTTTAATCTTTGAGGAGAGTGGAATGCCATCTGAAAGTCATTTTTTCACTCTTGTTTCAGACCATGTCCAATGCCAAATCAATTACAAGGTCACAATTTTTGAGGAAGGGAAGCTACTTCCCCCTTCTTGTAGTAGGTTTTACTTGAGCGCCCCTTGCCTCTGGTTAATGTAGTGTAGATTAGGTTTTATTTCATTAACTTAAGTTCTGCGCACACTCTGCATGTTACCTTTGGGACATGTATGTTTTTCATATTTTTTACATAGTGTTGTGCTTCTATTTCGGTGTGCTCCCTCTGGTGCCTTTCCTTTCTTGTTTTGTCCACGTGTCCCTTTTCTTACTTCCTGGGATGAAAATTCAATTTTGGCAGAGTCAATTTCAACGGTCAATGCATTTCTTTAACTCTCATAGTCCAAGTTAGAATATCCTCATGAGAACAACAATTAGGTTTAGAGTTCGAGACAAAGCTTCAAGTAACTTTAGGGATGTTCTTTAAGTTGTAGATCAAATCTTCAAGTTTAGCACTTGACTTCATGCCTAATGGACTTGTAAGGCTATATGTATCTTCATCTAGAAGGAATATGGCCCTCAAAAGTAGCCAAAACTATTATCCAAATAAATCTCCTATTTATTTGGATAACTTATATTTTCATTCTTACTTTTATGCATCACATTTCGGGATGTGCACACTCAAGCTTGCCCTCTTGGCACAATTTTCTTGGATGCAGTTCTTCCACACACCTTGCATGCCTCACTTATTTCTTTCTTTTGTTTCCCTTCTCTCTACATTATGTTATCTCCATTTCCATTTCCTTTGCACCCTCCTCCTATCGCCCTCCTTTTTCCTATCCTATCGTGCACTCCTTACGCACACCTCTACAAACTTGCCTTCCAAAATGGCTAAGTCCCTCCCATTCCTTATAGATGCTGACATACACTAAACTATGTTGTATGTCCCTTCTCTATGCCATCGTGTGCCCTTCCTCGGTTGAATTTACATGCCTTGCTTCCATACTTTCCTTCTACAAGTATGCCTTCTTTCCTGCCACGCGTGTTGCATTCACATGCATGTCCTTTGCGTGTGCACCTTTGCACCTCTTACTTCCATACCTCGCACCTTATTTTGCATCAATCATTGTGCCACATCATTTGTAAAACTTGAGTGTGATGCATGCAAACTATTAATGTGTGCCAATAGGGCACCAAGTCCTGATAACTAACCGGTGCATGATAGATGGTAGAAATGACAAATCAAACAAGCAGATTGGTTGAGCATCATGTTTATTATGTGCCGAGATAGCTCTAAAATCTTCCAACAACCATATATTCTACTACATAGCTCGGATCGGCACGTGCATGGAATTTTCTCGAGAGCTACCGACATCAGCTACACATTAGACTATTCAAATTCAAATTTAGGAGAGATTTGGTAGGTGGAAAAAAGGAAATGTATCTCAACTCATCAATGCACACATCTAATCAACTTTAACCACCATATTTATTTGGATATTTCCTTCTTGCTTCTTCCACATGCCAAACAAGACATGGGAAGCACATCGATAGCCTTGCAAGAAAATTTCTAGGTATTTATCACTTATTGTTGGTTGAATATTTTAGTCGAGTTTCCTCTCTCTATGTCCTTCTCTTCTCTCTTTCTTCTTCTATAAATAATACTGATCTTGCTTTGTGAAAAGTATCCCTCCTTATTATAAGGAAACTATGCCAAAATGGTGGCTAACTTCTTAAGGATCTCAAACCTTGGCATGGTCTTTGCAATGTCTTCTCACCTCCTTCCATTAATGTAAATGACTATGCTTCCCTTTGGTGATAAAATAATGTTTTGTGGAAATATTTTCTTCCCTCTCTCGTTTTCATTACATTTTACCTCTTTTTTACATTTTCGGCATGTTGTGCATACTCATGTGCTTACAGATCCCTGTGTTCATGTGTTGCACATCCGGAAGGTCGAACCCACATGTTGATCGTGGCATGCATCATCTGCCCTCTTCTCTCATGCCCACTCTGTTTCCTTCGCCACTCACGGAGAGAGATCAAAACTTTCTTTCTAGTGCTATCGCCTTCCTTAAATTAGGATTCCCCCTTTCTACACATCCTTATATCCTTGGTCCCTTGGCATGTTTAGTCTAGTATTTTATTTTAGCACTAGGAGTAGCGATATAATAGAAATATATAGAGGAACCAACATCTCCAAAGGTCTATCTTAAGTGCGCAAGGTCCCGTAACTTGGAGACGACTCCATTTTTATCTCAAACAACTAGGTTCTTCCAAATCGAGACATGGGTGAAAGTTTGATGACCAACACAGTATATACCGGTGACATGGGGATGTTGTGGAGGTGAGCATTTCGAGGTTGATCACTTCTTTATAGGCACCACATGCACATTTTTAAGTGGTATTGCATGGATATATTAGAATGGTAACTTGGTTTGATCTAGGGTATCTTGGGGATGAGTGATGCTACGTCTACAAGTAGCATTTGATACTTTTGACTTTGGGCCCAACATTAGACTGTGTAAAACACTAGATAGTTATTAGAGCATCATCCACGGTTATGGGTTGGATGAACATAGATTGTATATCGGGGACCACTACAGACTATGGGGCTGGTATGTTATAGTGTTACCTAGACGCATTATAATTCCATAGTCACTATAACTACCGGTATAGTAGCAACAAAAATAGGAATCTAAGGCCATGATTTATGAGATAGGGACCGATTAGGGCAGCCAGAGGTCGAGGTGGCACAAGGAAAAGGACTTGCACAATTTCCACCACCACATCAACCTCCACATGTTCGGATAACATTTTTACTACAGGGTATATGTACGGGAAAAATAGGGGCCAATTATTCATCGGATACCCGTACTTACAGGCGGACAAGTGTAAACACAACATGTGCTGTTATATAAGTTCCACCTTCACCATCCCAAGTAGCTTGTCCACATATTACGAGAGGGTGATGAAGATGGGGATGGATTGGGGGCTACAGGGGCCATCATAGATACAGGTACATGGATACGGGCTCATGGTCATGATATGGGGTGATGTGGCCTTCATTACAATTCGGACTGTAGAGATAGTTTGAGTAGGGTTCTCCAAATTAGGAATCTTTGAGGCAACAATTATATCAGGTCACTTCAAAGAGAGATCAAGCCACAACTATGTGAGATCATCTCGTGATAGAGAGAGAATAGTTGGGAGATGGGAGGACTCAGCTACAAGGCTAATATAGCTAGGCTTTTAGCAGAGTGTGACATTCTCCATCATGCAACATTATTAGGAGTAGCCACGGATCTAGTATATGATTTTATCAAGTATAGGTGAGGCTTCATAGTATAGGGATATCTATCATCTATTTGTTCAGAGGGACATAGGTCCACTCCATATAGTCATATTTTTGGCATCCGATCGAGGTCTAGATCTCTTAAACCATCAATATCTACTATATTAGTTTATATACCTCATCCCGGTCGGATGTCACCATCTAGTTATAGATCATGTAGTCCCGGTATTGTTGAGATTCAAGGTTGATTCCATTTATGTATTTATTTTTAGTATATGCCTCATGATGAAGGTACACAATTTTGACATGATGTATATGTATTATTGTTAGTATGCCTCAAAAGGAAGACACACATTTTTATCCATGTCCATAGTGGCTTGCTTTGTATCGATATATATCGAGACACATTTTGTACATGGGCATTGTTGTTTTATATGGATATATAATAATGGATTTTGATATTATTGCATTTTTGTGATGAGATAGCATGTTTAGCCCATGTTTTTATTATGTTCTATAATGAGGGGGTATAAAAATAATCCGTATTTCCCGTTGATGATATTATATGATGTTATCTTAACATACATGTTTGATTTCAATTTATGATGATGTAGTTTATCATTTTATTGATATGAATGTAAATGATGAAATGATAACAAATATTATACAAGTAATGAACACAATAACAAGGAACGTGTAATCAAATCTACTATATACACATTTTGAATAACATAACAACACAACTATGTACAAAAATGAACAAGCATGCAAACAAAATTAATCTAATGAACTTCACAATAGATTAAAGCAATACTTAATCTAAGAAAACAAATAACAAATTAATCTAGAAAATCATGTAAGACAACATACAATATGTACAAACAAGCCAACAAAACTATGTATAAACAAACAACTAAGTAAGAAAACACTACTTTATTTTTGTGGGACATTTTGAAACATTTTGTGTTGTTTTTGTATTTTCTTGATACAATGTTATATTGTTTTTGAGTTGTTTTGATTAAAAAATAATTGAATTTTTTTATGTATCGTGAAAGTTTATTTGAATGTTTTGGGATTTTATGAAAATTTTCCAAAACTATGTGCAAGAAAATGAAGAAACGTGGATGACCCCATTGATACATGGGAATGTACAAAGGAAAAATCTCCACATACATACAAAAGTAGGATCATCTGGATCAAGGCCACAAAGGATAGGCTCAAAAGCATCTCAAACACATGCAAAAACTAGCTTAGGTTAAAGCCACTGTACCCCAAGATGTGAGATTCTTGTGAACAACGGACCCTGTGATGGCGTTAGAAACCTATTTTCACCAAAGAACTTGTCCAAAGTACCACAATTGTGTGGTTTTAACAATTGGATGAATTTATTTCTCTTTACTTTTTGTTTCTTTTTTTTAATTGTTTTTACTTTTTTTTTTTTAAATTTTGACAAGTCCCCATGCTTAGGAATATAATTTTTTGAGATGCATGGCATTCATGGGTTCCTAAATCTCATTACCATTAGGATCAGAAATTTTATAAGTGCCTAAAAAAATTTAGTGACCACAACATATGGCCTTAGTGAGTTAGGTTCAAACTTACCTTTCTTCTCTAGGTCTTTTATCGTGTTGAATTGATTATATTTATAGAAAATTTCTCCTACCTTGAACTAGTGATGTATGATTTATTTTTGTAGCTTGGGTACACTCGGTTCTGATACACTTTAAGGTGGTCAAGTGAGTGAAGGAACTTTTCATCCAAAGTAGCTCAACAATTCCATCCTATCCACTCTATATTATTCCTCTTTATCTAGGTAATATATCAAAGATATACACAAACAAGGGTGCTTGATCTCAAGGGGTAAGATGGCCTTTGTTCCAAAACCATGGAATATAGAGTAGCACTAGTAGGGGTGTGGATGGATGTTCTATAATACCAGAGGTCAAAATGAATATGTAGATGCCAATTATGGAAAAAAAAATTAACCATCTTCTCCATGATGTGAAAAAGAGTCTTGTTCGAGGCTTCATCTTGTCCATTACCTTAAGGGTAATAGGGAGTTGACCATTTTTTCAGAATAGGAAAGCGTTGGCACAACGTCTTTACTTGTTTATTATTGAAATACTTACCATTTTTAGATACAATGGTAGCAGAAATGTCGTAATGGAAAATTATGTGGTTCATTATGAATTTGGAAATCTACGCACCAATGACATAGGTGAGAGGAACAACCTCTACCCATTTCATAAAATACTCAGTGGCAGTTATGATGTGAGTGTGACCATCGATTAAGTGGGCATAAGTTTCCCAATGAGATCGATTCCCCACTTTGAAAAAGGACACAGTGTCGTGATAAGTTGCAATATTTGTCTTGGATCATGTATTAGATTGCCATAATTTTGAAATAGAAATCATTTTTATAGCATTTTAGACTCCTAATATCCACCTACGTAGTTTTAATACTAAAATTGTAGTAATTTTCATATTTCCCAACATTTTCATTATAATTAGTTATTTCCGCTAATTAGCTAGCATTCCCATCCATTTTGGGCAATTAATGACACTTCATTAGGTATAATCCTCCTCTAAACAATTCATTAACTATTATTAGTTAATTAATCCTTTTTAACCTTGTATTTAATTAATAAACCTTCATATTAATTAAATTCCACTTTTAAATCCTCTAAATTCTACTAAATCACATCAAAAGGTAGAATAATATAGTATTGGTATCCGACCATATGGATCCCATCCTCCCGAGATCAAAGCCACCTCTTCCAAACGTGAAGATATTTTGTCGATTATGATAGTGAAACAAATTCCCAGTGTAGCCTCTACAAAGACCTTGCCTCCATGAATATGTTTCCTAACATGGATATTTTGACCGTAGTCCCTTCCATTCCTAAATTGAATCTTGTCCACCCATCCCTTGTAAATTGGGACAAAAAACAACACATACCAATTGATTTATTTGACTATGATGAATAAATTGGTGAATTTATGGGTATTTTTTATGAAATTCCTATTGGTGACCACAAAAAGGGCTTCTCCATCAACCTTGACACATACGCATACTTTGGGGAGGATTCTAAGTTCTATGGTCACAAAAATCAAAAGAAAAACAAGCAAAAGATATCCTCTCGAAAAGCCTTGTCAAAAGAAACTTTTCAAGTCCCACAGTGAAAACCTCTTTGAGGTACTAGTAGACAAACAAATGGAAAAATCAATAGACATAAAAATGACTAGTCTAAGGGTGAAAATCTCATTGAGACACCCTTAGAGGAAGATCTCAATATCCCCCGATCCTATGTGTATGGAAGATGAATCCAAATTTATCATGGAGGAGACTATAGACATTAATATTCGAACAAAGGATCAGCCTAGAATAGTTAAGTTGGGAGTTTCACTCTCATGACAAGAACATAACACCTTTACCATGCTTCTACGAGAATTTTTAGATATATTTTCTTGGTCTTATGTAGACATTTCAGGCTTAGATCCTTCTTTAGTAGTGCATAACCTAGTTGTGCACAAATCAGAAAATCCTATCAATCAAGAACTTCAAAATATGCATCCTCATGGTTAAATAAGAACTTGATAAATTATTGGCAGTAGGCTTCATCAAGCCTATTGATTACTCTGAATGGATTACCAATATAGTACCTATGAAAAATAAACCTTTTGGCATCAAAATTTGTATGGATTTCAAATATATTAACAAAGAATTTCCTAAGGATGATTTTCCTCTTCCAAACATCGATATGATTGTCGATTCAACTGCCAGATATGAAATGCTATCCCTCATGGATGAATTTTTAGGATATACCCAAATTAAGATTGCACAAGAGGATCAAAGTAAGACTGTTTTCACTACCCCTTGGGGAAATTCTATTATCAAGTCATGCCCTTTGGCCTCAAGAATGCAAGTACAACCTATCAAAGGGACATTACTATCATGTTCCATGACATGTTGAATGATATTATGGAGGAATATGCTAATGGAATCTTGGGAAAATACAGGACTAGAAAGGACCATCCAAAAATCCTACAACCCATCTTTCAATGTCTCAAAGAATAAAAGGTCAAGTTTAACCCAAAGAATTGTCTTTGGGGTATTATCAATTAAAATTTTAGGGTATTATCAAGAAGAGGAATTGAGGTAGACCTTGTGAAGGTCTCAACTATCACAAAAATTTGTCCTCCGAGAACCTCAAACTACTGTTTATTTTGCAAGGAAAATTCAAGCTATCCGTAGATTCATTTCCCAACTTGTAGATAAGTGTCATTCCTTCACTCATATTCTTAAGAAAGATGTTGATTTCCATTGGGGTCCTAAATGCCAACAAGAATTTTCCTTTCTTAAAGAATATTTTTCTAAACCCCTTGTTCTCATGTTGCCTACCCAGGTGAACCATTGTTACTATATATCTCAACTACCTAATTTACTATGGCTGCACTTCTAGCTTAGTATGATCTTAATAAAAAAATATAAATCCATCGATTACCTTAGTCGTACCTCGATAACTTATGAGCTTAACTACCCACAAATTGAGAAATCTTAATTGGTTGTTTAATTTTGCATTCCATAAACTTTGTCACTATTTTTTTTTTTTAATAACAAGGCCAATATCATATCCAGATTTGACCCACTTAAGTACCTATTATATAAACCTGCACTTATGGGCGGATGGATAATGAGATCATCAACCAAAAGTGAGTCAAAGGGAAAGTACTTGCAGATCAACTAGTTGAAGCCCCTTTTCCAAAGAACTAAACCATTGAGTTTAGAACTTCCAAATTCTTCTATGATGTATATTGAGGAATCCATAACATGGAAAATGTACTTTGATGGATCATTTACTTTTCACGGTTCAAGAGTAGGAGTTGTGATTATTATTCCTATATGATATCTAATTCCTCAAGCATTGGACTTAGTTTCCCATACACAAATAATATATCTGAATATGAATCCCTCATTGTATGATGAAAAATTCCTATATGGTGGGATATTAGACATGCTAATGTAATAGGTGATTCTCAACTGATCATCAAGCAAGTGAATGATGAGTACAAAGTTAAGGATGAGAATCTCATCCCTTACAAGAAACTAGTTGATACTCTATAAATAATTCTTTATATAAATCACGTTCCTACAGATGCCTAGAGGAAAAAATCACTCAACAGATGCCATGGTTACAATTGGGTCTTTTGTATGCATCCCACCTGGAAATAACGACATGCCATTCTTTATGGAGCATTTGACAATACCTACATACGACATGCCAAAATCTTGCTTGGTATGTGAAGTTTTTGGTCCCTTATCCCCCTGGTATCTTGACATCTATAATTACCTACATGAAAAAATATTTCCTCCTAACATTACCCATTCTAAAAATGTTACCTTATCTAACATATAGCCCATTATACCCTTCTTGGGCCACTCTCTATCATCAAGGCTACAATGGGAATTTATTATGTTGTCTTAATTCAAAAGATTCCATCTTAGCAGTCAAAGAGGTGCATGAAGGCATCTGTGGGCCCATACAAGTGGAATGGTTCTTGCTAAAAAGTTATTAAGAGTAGGATATTATTGGCCTACCATGGAAACTGATTGTTGTTAGTATGTCAAAAAATGCTTGCTATGTCAAAAGTATGGCAATCTAATACATGCTCTAGCGCATCATTGCAACCCATCACAACACCATGGCCTTTTTCAAAGTGGGGACTTGATCTCATTGGGAAACTTACCCCCACTTCCTTTGATGGCCACACTCACATCATAACTTCCACCGATTATTTTACAAAATGGGTAGAGGTTGTTCCTCTCACCTATGTCATTGGTGCGTATATTTCCAAATTCATAATGAACCACATCATTTGCCACTATGGAATTCCCACTGCTATTATATCTGAAAATGGTAAGTCTTTCAAGAATAAACAAGTGAAGGCATTGTGCCAATGCTTCCAAATATGAAAAAAATGGTCAAATCCCTATTACCCTCAAGGTAATGGACAGGCTAAAGCCTCAAACAAGACTCTTGTTTGCATCATGGAGAAGATGGTTAACAAAACCGTCCATAATTGACAATTACATATTCATCCCACCCTTTGGAATTATAGAACATCCATCCAAACCCCTACTAGTGCTACTTCGTATTCCTTTATTTTTTTCATAGAGGCCATCGTGCCCCTTGAGATCAATCTCCCTTCTTTGCGCATATCCCTGAGATATTACCTAGACAAAGAGGAAATCTATAGAGTGGCTAGGCTAGAAGAGCTGAGTGTATCCTTCATGCACTTGACCACCTTAAAGTGTATAAGAACTAAGTGTGATGAAGCTACAAAAAATGAATCATACATCTTCAATTCAAGGTAGGATACCTTGTCTTGAAAGATAATTAGTTCAACACCACAAAATATCGTGAGAAGAAAGGAAAGTTTGAACCTAATTGGTTAGGGCCATATGTTATGGTTACTAATTTTTTTCAGGTGCATATAAACTCATCAATCCTAATGGTGATGAGATTCAAGAACCCATGAACATCATGCATCTCAATTGTTTCCACGCCTCATCATGGGGACCTTTCAAAAATCAAAAATTCAAAAATCAGAAAAAGAAACAAAAAAAGTGAAGAGAAATAAATTCAACCAACTATGAAAAACTCACAACTTTGGCACTTTGGACAATTCCTTTGGTGAAAAATGGTTTCCAACACCATCAAAGGGTTTGTTATTTACAAGAATCTCACATCTAGAGAGTACAATGGCTTTATCCTAAGCTATTTTTTCCTATGTCCGAGACCATTTCAATCCTATCTTGTGTGGCATTGATCTAGATAATCCTACTCTTGTATGTATGTGGAAAGTTTTCCTTTTACATTCTCATCTAACACTAGGGAATCTTCACGTCTTCACTTTCTTGCACATACACATGGAATTTTTCCCTTGTACATTCCCATCTATCGTGGGGGCATCCACATTTCTTTGTTTTCTTGCACATAGTTTAGGAAAACTCTTAGAAAATCCCAAAAAATTCAAATAAACTTTTAGAAAACATAAAAATATTCAAATATGTTTTATCAAAACAACTCAAAAACAATATAACATTGTATCAAGAAAATAAAAAAGCAGCCCAAAAATTTCAAAATGTCCCACAAAAACAAAGTAGTATTTTCTTACTTAGTTGTTTATTTGTACATATTTTTGTTGGCTTGTTTGTACATATCATATGTTGTCTTACATGATTTTATAGATTAATGTGTTATTTACTTGCTTAGATTAAGTCTTGCATGCATGTTAATTTTTAACATATTTGTGTTGTGTTGTTCGAGAATATGTATATAGTAGATTTGATTACATGTTCCTGTCTTTGTGTTCATTATTTGTACAGTATTTGTTATCATTTCATCATTCACATTCATATCATCACATATAACATCACATAATCATTCATATCAATAAATGAACAAGTACATCATCATAAACTGAAATCAAAAATATATACTAAGCTTACATCATATAATATCATCAATGGGGAAATAGGGATTATTTTATCCCCCCTCATCATAGACCTTAATAAAAACATATGGTAAACATGTTATCTCATAAAAAATGTAATAATATCAAGTTAGTCATCATATATCCATATAAAACATAAATTTCCATATACAAATTGTGTCTTGATATACATCATATACAAATTAATCCACTATGGGCATGGATAGAAAATGTGTTCCTTCCTCTCGAGGCATAATAAAAAAATACATATACATCATGTCAAAACTATGTGCCTCATCACGAGGCCTATACCAAAACTAAATACATAAAGGGAATGAAACCTAACTCTCATCGATACTAGGATTTCTTGGCATATGACTAGGTGGTCACATTTGTGGGTGAGGTATCTAAAGCTGATATAGAATATTTTGATGGTGTGTGTGATCTGGACCTTTATCAACTATCATAAATCTGAATATATGAAATGGCCCTCTGTTCCTCTAGAACAGATTACATGATAGAGAGCCTTATAGTATCTAGTCTAACCTATAGCCGACATAAAATCATATACTAAATTTGAGGCTCCCCCTACTAATGTCGTATGATGAAGAGTGTCACACTTTGTTGTCACTGGCTACATCATCCTATAGTTGAGTCCTCTTAGATCCCCACTATTCTCTCTCTTTCGTGAGATGATTTCACGTAGTGGCATCCCGATCTCTCTCTATAATGACCTTTTGTACCTTCTTCTTTAAATCTTCCCAATTTGTAGAACCCTACTCAACTGTCTCTTTAGATTCTCGAACTATAATGAAGGCCACATCTCCTTACATCATGGCCAATTTCCCTCTACACCTATAAAATGACCATTGATATTTCACCTTCTCCTGGAATGAGCCTATATCTAAGCACTTATATTTTGGTGGCCCTTAATCCGTCCCCATCTCCATCACCCTCACTTGTTGCAATATGTGGACTAGATACTCATGGTAGTGAAGGTGGAACTGTATAACAGTACATGGTGTGTGTGCACTGTGGACCATATCTTGGGATCTGTTGTATAACATGTACCTTTATACAATTAGTACTTGCACTTGTGGTGTGTGCTGTGGTGGAGACTATTTTGGTGTTGGACCTTGTGTCGGGCTTTGTCACTATGCTACCTTAGCCTCTAGATGCACTAATCAGGCCTTCTCTTGCAAATCCTTACCCTGGAGTCCTATTTCTACTTTTATATTGGGAGCTATGGTAGCCTACATAATAGTAACATGTCTAGGAAACACTTTGTAGCATACTATTATCACAATAACTCTTGTAGTTATTTGGACAACTTGTATGCATATTCTGTCTCTCGAGATCTTCATTGCAAGATTACACGTGCTCAAGTTCCCTTGGCACATTCCCTTATTTTCCTCACACACCTTTCATGTCTCCCCTTCTCCCTTTGATTTTCCTTTTCCTCTTTGTTTCATTCCTTCCTTTTGCACATCCTTTGTATGTACACCTTATTCCTAGTAGTTTTTCACCCTATGTATGCACCTCACACTTTCTTCAATCAGCCAAGTCCTTGGCCCTCGCATGCGCCCGTACATAATCTTGTAATTGTTGACACTTGACCATGTGTTCTCCACTCACCGAGTTTTCCTCATTTCCTCATGCGTGTTGTATACGCCCCCTTATGTCTTCTTCCCAAGCCTCATTCTTCTACACACATACCTTTGTATCCTCCTCTACGCAATTTCATTCCACGTTGTCCTCTGACATGCTTGAGTGTGCCACATGCAACCGGTTAAAGTGCACCAACAAGTCACCGGATCCTTGCAACAAATAGATGATGAAACGTGGTAGAAATGACAAAACATTTGAATAGTCGACCATCCTTTCATTTTATCCACATGTACCACGTGTTTTGTGTGTCTTGACAACTCTAAAAAAATTATTACAATCGTATATTTTGCTCCATAGCTTTGATCAGTGTGTGCCTGGACTTATCATATATATGTTGATGTAGGTTGTAGTGCTAGACATTTAAATTCAAATTCTTGGAGGACCTAGTACGTGAGAAATGGGAAAACATATTTTTGAGCATTGATGAGCAGAGATAATTTCTCCAACCACCTGATTTTATGTCATCCACCCTACTTCCTTCTCCTAGGGAAGTGCATTTGACTGATTTGTAGGTGGATTCAGGCATTGAATGCTTCTTTTTGGTGGTTGCATTCCAAATTCATATTTTTCCCTCCTCTTCTCCTTCCATTGATTCATCTATAAATGTAAGAGTTGGGCTCATTATTAATGTTGGCCATATTTGGATCTTGACGCACTTTTCTAAGGACTTAATCTTGTATGTATTTTGAGTTGCAGACCTCTAGATCTGGATCTTGCATGTGGATATCGGCCTCTTTCACCATTGTCAAAGCTTTGTATATTTCTATAAGTAATAGAAGCATAATTTTGTTCCTATTCTCTATCCCGACGTGTTTACATTCCTTCTTCTTTCCTTTTCTTTGCATTGTGTGCATGTTTAGCCATTTCACGTCTCTTATAGCTCCTTGTTTAGTTTTATTCATGAAACTAATCTAGTAAATACATTTTAAGTTGTGTTACACATGCCTAGCCTTCTTTCATGCATTTCCATTCATTTTCACTTGGAACAAATATTGTTCATCCCTCTTTTTGGTGCTATCACCTTTTAGTGTAGTTTCCTTTCATGTTATCATCTATCCCCTGAATGCTTGGCATTATTAGCTTAGTTTTCGTTTAAGCACTAGGAGTAAAGGTAACAATAGAAATAGATAGAGGAATTATCCTTCTCCATATAATTTTCCCAAGAAAACAAGGTCCCATAACTTGGGGATGGTTCCATTTTTGTCACAAATAAATCAGTTCTTCCAAATTTGAGACACAGGTGCAAGTTTGATGACTAATAGTTTTTGGCATACCCGGTGGGACAAGAAATGAAAGATTAAATTTCATATGGATAAGTTATGGTGTGTGGATCTATTATTTCTAACCTTTGGAGGCTTGTTTCAACACATCTAGAGACTCCCAACATTTTAAGATATCCATTTTAGCATACCTGAGTGCCTTTCATGAGAAGAGTGCACATCGGGAGAAGTGCAAGAGTGAAGATTATTTCAAGTACCTCTTGTTATCCCGATAAGATTTCATTATATAAATTCCACGTGCACATCTCCATCTCTAGCATGCCACACCCATTCAACTCCTCCTCATAGCAGAAAACCAACACGCCCGTAATGGCACGTTAACCACCTCTTCCACTAAGAAACTTTGTTAACTTCACCGGAGGAAGTCCCCTGATTCTTGCCGTGCAACATGATATGCTAAATGGCACACTCAAAATTATTCCATACTTTACTGGTGAGAATCAAGTCACCCCTCAGGATCATATCCAGGATATAGCGAATGTATGTTCACTCTATTTTATCACACATGATGATGTAGAAGTTAGGCTACTTGTAGCCTAGTTTAAAGGAAAAGTGCTTCAATGGTACCAAGGCTTGAGAATTTTATCTATTACTACCTGGGATGAGATGGGGAAAACACTTTGCAATTATTTTGAAGATAATTCAGATCACCTATCTTTGGAGGATCAATTGACAACAACAAGGAGGGCACTCAATGAGTAGATGAATAATTTCAAGATAAATTTTTTGAAGATTTGGGACACAATCTCTTTTGTGGTAAGACCTAAAACCTAGCATGATTTTCTATATTATCTAAAGGCATTGAATAGTGATATCTTAGTCATGATTTAATCCATGTGAGGTAGGACTTTACTAGTTGTTTATAATATTGAAGTAAGGGCACAAAATAGTCTTATTCAGGTGGGAAAGATAGCTCCTAGACCACCTATTCCCTTATTACCAGAAATGTTGCAAGTGCCCCAGTCTTCTTTGGCCCCTATCCTTGTTCTTGAGAAAATCATGCAACATGTTGCATCGACATCCTACTCTCCAACGTATCAAAAATAAGATGAAGAGGTGAAGACCCTGATTAGAAATTTGTCAAATAAAGTCATATCATTATAAAAATAATAGGCACATAGCCAAAAATGTCAGCCTTGGAGGAATCCATATGGAAACTAAAGATATGCGTAGAACTAGCAAAATCACAAATGGCATGCTTGTGCACATCTTCCTTGTAAGTTTTTCCTCCCCGTGCCCTCTCTTCTAGAAATGAGTGCAAGTAAGGAGCTTGTTCCAGTCTAGAACAATTTGGTGTAGGATTTGGAGTTGTGTTTCCCTTGTAACATGCCTCACAGTCAATATCATTGTGTCAATGTTGCACGCACCAAATCTTATGTGATCCAAAATGTTTCAACCTATGAGCCTTCAACAAGTGCCCCTAAAGTAGATAACTAAAAAGGATAGAAGTTATTCTTGACTCCAATATGATGTTATTTGTTACCGAGGACTTCTATGCAATCAACCAAGTTTCAAAAACACAAGATACAAGAAGAGAATGCTCAAGTCTCGGCATGCAAGTAACAATCCTACCAATAAAAATAGACCAAAAAAAAAGAAAGTTGTAGCCAAGGCTTCCAGTAGTAAAAGCACCCAATTCCCTCCATAAGATGCTCCACGTAATGCTCCTTGAAGTGGCACATTCCCATCCTTTGTTAGGTCAAGCCTCGGCTTCGGCTAAGGCCCCTGTCTCCATGCTAAAATGCTCAAGAAAGGATGTTGTTGTGCCCCAAATGCACAAGTTAGTAGGTCTTCCATTTAACATTATGGACCAGATGAACAAGAAAAATATAAATGTCACAATGTGGGATACCATGACCATTCCATCTCAGTGTGACCTGTTGTATGAGGCTTTAGTAAAACTCTCACATGCTGATCTAACCATACAAAAGCCACACACTTTTATCAACATCTTCCAAGAAGAGGAGAAGCAAGTAAGTAAAGGTTTTAAAACCTCACCCTTCTATGTCTTTAACCACAAGAAAACACCTAGTGCATAATTGTATGATAGACTCAAGCACTAGTACTTTTGTCATGCCTAAGAAGATAGCGGATGTATTAGGTCTCAAGTATAGCCCCTTGAAAAAAGGAGTCTTGTAGCTTGATGGTTCAAATGTTACTACCTTAGGAATCATCAAGGATCTTGAGTTGACCCTTCATGCACGTCCAAGTTTAGCAATTACTCAAGATGTGTCAATCATCGACTTACCTCCTTTGTTTTCCCTAAGTCTATCAAGAGAATTTAGTGAAAACACGGGTGGTTACTTTTCTTTGATTGGTCTCATATGTTACTCAAGACAAGGTATGATACCCATTTTACCATACAAGATGAGCTAATATTTTCCTATCATATAGATTCCTATGTCCCATCCCCTTACCAAGCCAATTATTTAATCCAAGAACAAGCTTTAGTTCTCGAAGAGTAGCCTCTTCCCCCTCTATTCTTTTTCTAGTGATTGATGAGTGGGAAGATAGGCACCATAAATTTGAACCATATGTCATATAACTAGAAGTTTATGAAATTGGGCTGGGTACTTACCGCATTCTTGAAGAAGAAGTTGTGCTTTCATGTGCAAAGATCAAGCAAAACAAAGAAATCCTTGGTCTATGGAATTTATACTTTGATGGTTCCGAGAAGAAAAATTAAGTGAGAGTAGGGGTTGTTCTCATTTCTCCTAATAATGAAAAATTATTCTTCACGCATACGCATTGTAGTTTATGTGTTATAACAATGTTGCAAAGTATGAGGCATTGGTCCATGGTCTACTTATTGCTGAAAAGAAGAAGATCAAGGCGCTGTAGATCTTTGGGAACATAGAATTGGTTATCCATTAGGTTACCAACAATTTCCATGAAAATAATAACATCCTTAAATCTTATAATCATGGAGTTTGGGATCTCTTTGAGATATTTGATACTTTAAATATATAGGTGGTCTCATGAAAAATGAATAAGGAAGCTGTTCAAATGGTGTGATCGGTTCACAATTTTCTCCTATTGAGGAATTTGTCAAAGAAAACACTCAACACATTAAAATTGTAATAATACCATCCATTCTATATAACAATACCAGCTGGAAAGTATTTGAAAGTAACACAAATATCATCCAGTTCATCCAAAATGAATTTGATTTCTCATCAAGCCTGCAAGTTGACTTCGCATGATAGCTATGGTGACCAAGTGATTCGATGAAGTCAAATAAGTTTCCTAAAGTTTTTTTCACCTTAGAGAAAATTACTAGCCATAATAATGATTTCAAGGGTGAAGAAACATATATACTGTTGTGCAAGAATACTACTCTCCAGTCTACTATTGTACACGAAAAGAGCAGCTACTTATTAAGACTTGCATGCATTTTGAAAAGAAGGCCTTCATCTCTCTATAAAAAATACAATATTATCTTCTAATGGGAGTATTAAGACCTCAAATATTTTATCCAAGTGTTTCTCAACACTCCATTGATCTTGATCCGGTATCAAAGCACATCGGATAGAAGCGGTGACGGTCTATCCAAAGATAGAGCCCTCATAAGAAAGGAATTATCTAAACTTATTGAGGTGAAAATTATTTTTCCCATCAAGTAATCTACTGGGTCATGAATCTAGTTCCATTTCACAAGAAGAAAGGTGAAATCAAAATCTATGTTGATTTTAGATGTTTGAACAAGGCATCTCTAAAGGATACTTATCCTTTTCCTTCAATGAAATAGATTTTGTAGAATGTGGTGGAAAACAAAGATTCTTAATAATAGATGAGTATCAAGTTTCATTCAATTCCTGGTCAAGGAAGAGGATTAATTCAAAACAACGTTTATAACCAAGTGTGGAACATATTCATATTAGAAAAATTCCCTTTGGTCTATCGAACGTAGGCACTACATTTAATTTCACCATAGACATTGCGTTCAAATGCTATATCAATGAGTTCATCTTGGTTTACCTTGATGAAACTACAATCTTCTCAAAGTAGAGTGCGGATCATATGGAGCACCGAAGAAAGTGTTTGAGAGATGCAAAAAGTATGGGGTGTCTCTTAACCCTAGGAAGTGCAATTTTGTAGTGGCACAGGGAAATCTCTTGGGCCATTTGGTTTCAAAGGATGGCATCAAAATTGATCCTAAGTGCATTTCAGCCATCCTAGCTCTTTCCTTGCTAGTGCACAAGAAATACTTACACCCTTCATTGGAAAGATCAATTTTGTTAGGATTTTTATCCCTAACTTTTCATGACTAGTTTGGTCCATCACCTTGATGCTCAAGAAGGACATGGGATTCGAGATGGACTCTAAAAGGAAGAGAAAGCTTTAACATAATCAAGCAAGAAATTTCTTTTAGTGACAACACTCATCGACTCAAATTACTTAAAGGATTTCATCATTTATTCTTATGGTGTTGATGTAAGTGTTGTTTTTTTCCTCACCCAAGAAAATGAATAAATACCGTAACAACCAAAGTGGATTTTTTCAGCTAGATGTTGAAGGATTATGAATTAAAATATAGTCACATGAAGAAGGTATTTTCCATCATGCACACACTCAAGAAATTCAAAAGTATGTTTTCCATGAATCATATTAAGGTGTAAGTTTCCAACTATTCAATCAGAGACTTCATCATGGGAGAAAATATCGGTGAAAATAGAGCATGATAGGTTACCAAAATCGGGAATACAATGTGACTATTAGAGCCACAAACTGGTAAGAGGTAATGCACTCTACAAGAAGATTGTTGAATTGCGTAAAATGAATCTCAAACTTAATTTTTTCTAGATGAGGATCTCCTACACCCAAAACTTGAGAAAAATATATATCCTATCACGCATGACTAGATGAAGAACATGATCACATTCAATTTCAAGAGCGCATACCCTCATGGTTTAAATAAGACAAAGAGAAGACATCTAAGGTTACAATCTATGCTTTATGTTTTGATAGATGGAATTCTCTTTAAGAATAATCTTGATGGCTTGTTGGTAAGATGTATCAATAGTAAGTAGACTTAAAAATGTTAGTAAATTTTCATGATGGATTCTCCGGTGGACACTTCTCTGCCAAAACTACAACAATGAAGATCATAATAGTAGGAATATTTTTCCTACCCTATTTGCAGATGCACACAAGTGGGTCACAAAATTCAAGGAATGCACTTTATTTTCAGGAAAGAAAGGATTAACAACACTTATCCTCCAACCAATCCAAACAGATCGACCTTTTACACGGTGGGGTCTTGACTTCATAGGCATGATCAATCTACCTTCAAGCACTAGACACAAATGGATGTTGAAATATATAAACTACTTAACTAGATGGATAGAATCTATGGAACTAAAAGAATCAATTGAGTCATTCATCCTTGACTTTCTTGAAGGCATAATCACAAGGTTTAGTGTTCCTCAAACCATTATCTCCGATAATTGAAAAACCTTCCTTGGAACCAAAATCATTTATTAGGCTCTAAATTTGGGCATTTATATGAAGAATTCTTCCAAATATTACTCATGCAAGGCAATTGTCTAGTAGAATCAACAAACAAGAACACGATTAGAATCATGAAATTTAAAATGAACATTATCCAAAGACGGTGACATACAAAGGTCTCGTGCGCGCTCTTGGAGTACATAATCATAGTAAAAAAAGGCAATAGGAACTTTACCTTACATGCTTGTTTATGGTAATGAGGACACCCTTCCTTTGACATTGGATTTGAACTCATTGGCATTTTCCTAACAACTAGAATTTAAAGGTGGAGATAAGAAAGAAATTAGAATGGTAGAGCTGGTCAATCTTGAAGAATCAAGAAAATCTTACTGATCAGTGGAACAACATCAAAACACAAAAATAAATGGTTTGACATAAAGGCTAGGCCTCAAGATTTCAAAGTTTGGGATTTGGTCTTAAAATGGGATGCTAACAAAGCTAAACAAGGATGCCACTCAAATTTTGATGCACATTGGAGTGGCACATACACCATCAATTTGTACAAAGAGGGAAACTCTTTTGAGTTAACTTATCTTTATGGAGGCACACTGCGAATCCCAATAAATGGGATCTATATCAAACCCTTTCATTAATTTTTCTGCATCATTTTGTATATATTAGAATAACTTCAATTCCTCTAAGCATGTTGCATGCACAATGTTTATTTGTACATATTTCTTTCTTCTCACATTCTTCTTACACGACACTCTTATTTTGCTTCTCGATGTTGACATTTTCAGCAGTTTGTAGGATTTAGAATATAGTCAAGAAATGATCCTTCAAATGATTTCGGGGTAGTTCTTCAAAGCTATAGATCAAAATTTCATGATTACATAACAATTTTCCTTGGCACATTCCCTTCTTTTCCTCATGCTCCCTTGCACACATCCTCGACACGTCCACTTTCTTCTTGGCAAATTTTCACCCTATGTGCATGCATTGCACTTGCTTCAATCAGCCAAGTCCCTTTCTTGCGTACACCCCAAACATTATCTTGTAATAGTTTTTCCTTGACCATGTGTTCTCCGCTCACCAGTTTACCTCATTTCCTCATGTCCATTGCGCGTGCCTCCATTCAATTTTCTTCTTGCGCCTCATTATTCTACATGTATACATTTTTTCCCTCCTCTCGGGCCATTTCGTTCCACGTCATCCTCTGACATGCTTGAGTGTGCCACATGCAACCAATTAAAGTGTGCCAATAGGTCATTGGATTCTTGCAATAAATAGGCGAGTGACACATGGTAGAAATGACATAACATTTGCATAGTTGGTCATCCTTTCATTTGATCCACACGTGCCATGTGTTTTATATGTTCCGACGACTACGAAAAACTTATTACAGTCATATATTTTTCTCTAGAGCTTTGATTAGCGTGCGCCTTGACTTGTTAGATATATGTTGATGTAGGATGTAGTGTTAGACATTCAAATTCAAATTCTGGTAGACCTGGTAGGTGAGAAATGGGAAAACATATTTCTAAGCATTGATGAGTAGAGCTAATTTCTCCAACCACCCGATTTGATATCATCTGCCCTCCTTCCTTCATTTTGTGACTATACTCTTTCCTAACTTGTTTGCATTCCTTCTTTTTTTTCTTTTCTTTACATCATGTTCTGTTGTGCCATTTCACGTCTCTTACAGATCATTGTTTAGTTTTGTTCCATGAAACTAAACCTGGTAAATACATTTTAAGTTATGCTACACATGCCTAGCTTTCTTTCACACATTTCCATTCATTTTAACTCGAAATAAATAGTGTTCATCCCTCTTTTTGGTGCTATTTCCTTTTCTTTGTAGTTTCCTTTCTTGTTATCTCGCATATCCTAGTTGCTTGGCATTATTAGCTTAGTTTTTGTTTTAGCACTAGGATTAGAAGTAAAGAGAACTAGATAGAGGAATCGACCATCTCTGTAGATTTTTCCTAAGTGTGCAAGGTCCCACAACTTGGGATGGTTCTAATGTTGTCACAAATAAATCGGTTCTTCCAGATCCAAGGCTCACGACAAGTTTCATGACTAATAGTTTCTAGCATTCTCGGTGGGACAAGAATTGAAAGCTTAAATTTCATATTACTAAGTTCTAGCGTGTGGACCCTGTATTTCTAGCCTTTGGAGTCTTTTTTCAACACATATAGAGACTCATAACATTTGCATATATCCATTTTAGCATCCCTAAGTGCCTTTCATGAGAAGAGTGCACATAAGGAGAAGTGCTATAGCTGAAGATTATTTCAAGTACCTCCAGCCTATCCTTGAGAAGAGATCATTATAGAAATCCCATGCGCCCATCTCTATCTCCAGCGTGTCATGCCCATTCAACTCCTCCTCATATCGATAACTAGTAATGGCACATCAACCACCTGTTCCACTAAGGAACTCGTTAGCTTCAACAAAGGAAGTCCTTGGTTCTTTTCGTACAACATGATATGCCAAATGGTGCACTCAAAAGTATTCCATACTTTACTGGTGAGAATTAAGTCACCCCTCAAGAGCATATCTAGGATATAGTGAACATATGTTCACTCTATTTGATCACACATGATGATGTAGTAGTTAGGATACTTACTGACCTCTTTCAAAGGAAAAGTGCTTCAATGGTACCAAGACTTAAGACTTGGATCTATGCTACCGGGATGAGAGCTGGGACAACTCTTTGTAATTATTTTGAAGATAAGTCAAATCATCTATCTTTGGAGGTGAAATTGACAACAATAAGGAGGGCACCCAATGAGTAGATGTTTGATTTCAACATCGATTTCGAAGATTTGGGATAGAATCCCTCTCTTGTGGTAATACTTGCATCCCAACATGCTTTTCTATATTATCTAAAGGTGTTGAACAATGATATCTCAATACTTATTCAATCCATGTGAGGTAGGACTTTACCACCGCTTATAATATTGAAGTAAGGAAAAAAATAGTCTTATTCAGTGGGAAAGATAGCTCCTAGATTGCCTATGCCCTTATTAGTAGAAATGTTGAAAGTGCCCCACCTTCTTTGGCCCTTATCCTTGTTCTTGAGAAAATCATGCAACATGTTGCATCACCATCCTACTCTCTAACATATCAAAAATAAGATGAAGAGGTGAAGACCTCGATTATAAATTTTTCAAATAAATTCATATCATTTGAAAAATAATAGGCACATAGCCAAAATAGTCAGCCTTGGTGGAATCAATATGGAAACCAAAGATATACGTAGAACTAGCAGAATGAAAATGGCATGATTGTGCACATCTCGCCTCTTGTAAGTTGTTCCTCCCGCACCCTCTCTTCTAGCACCGAGTGCAAGTAAGAAGCTTGTTCCAGCTTTTTTAGAAAAATTTGGTGTAGGATTTGGAGTTGTGTTTCCTTGTAACATGCCTCATAGTAAATATCATTGTGTCAATGTTACATGTGCCAAATCCTATGTGATCCAAAATGCTTCAACCTGTGAGCCTTCAACAAGTGCCCCAAGTAGATAACTAAAAGGATTGAAGTTCTTCATGACTCCAATATGATGTTCTTTATTACCGAGGAATTATATGCAATCAACCAAGTTGCGAGACAACACAAGATACAAGAATAGAATGCTCGATTCTCGTGCACAGTCATAATCCTAGCAACAAAAAATGAGTAGCAAAAGTAGAAAGATGTAGCCAAGGCATCCAATAGTAAAATCACTTAATTCCCTCCACAAGAGGATCCACACAAAGCTCCTTGTAAGTGGTGCGTTCCCATCCTTTGGTACTTCAAGCCTCAACTTTGACTAAGGTCCGTGCCTCTCGTGCCGGATGTTCAAGAAAGGATTTCATTGTGCCCCAAATGCACAAGTCAGGAGGTCTTCCATTTAGCATTATGGACCAAATGAAGAAGACAAATATAAATGTCACAATGTGGGATGCCCTGTCCATTCCATCTCAACGTGACATGTTGCATGAGGCTCTAGCACAACTCCTACACGTTGATCTAACTATATAGAATCCACACACTTTTATCAACATCTTCCAAGAAGAGGAGAAGCAAGTAAAGTTGTTAAAACCTCGCCCTTTTATATGTGTTTGATCACATGAAAACACCTAGTGCATAATTGCATGATAGACTCAAGCATAAGTACTTTTGTCATACCTAAGAAGATAGCAGATGTATTAGGTCTCAAGTATAGCCCTTTGAAAAAAGAGTCCGCAACTTGATGGTTGAACTATTACTACCTTAAAAATCATCAAGGATATTGAGTTGACCCTTCATGCATGTCCAAGTTTAACAATTACTCAAGATGTGTCAATCATCGGCTTACCTCCTTTGTTTTCCCTATGTCTATCAAGAGAATTTACTTGAAAACATGGGTTATTACTTGTCTTTTGATTGGTCTCGATATGTTACTCAAGACAAGTTATGGTACCTAGTTTATCATACAAGTTGAGCCAATATTTTCCTTCATGTAGAATCATATGTCCCATCCCCTCTCCAAATCAATTGTTTAATCCAAGAACAAACTTCAGTTCTCGAAGAGCTGACCTCTTCCACCCTCTATTCATGTTCTAGTGCTTGATGAGTAGGCAAAGAGGCATCATAAATTTGACCCATATGCAAAATAACTAAAAGCATATGAAACTAGGCTTGGTACTTACTACATTCTTGTAGAAGAAGTTGTGCTTCCATGAGCACTCAAGCAAAACGAAGAAATCCTTAGTCTATGGAATTTATACTTTGATGGTTTTAGAACTAGAAATGGTGTGAGAGAAGGAGTTGTTCTCATTTCTCCTAAGAATTTGAAATTATATTTCATGAATAGATTGTAGTTTATGTGTTCTAATAATGTGGAAAAGTATGAGGCATTGTTGCATGGTTTGTGTATTGCTAAAAAGAAGAAGATCAAGGCACTGCAGATATTTGGGAACATATAATTGGTTATCTATTAGGTTACCAATAAATACCAAGAAAATAATAAGCTCCTCAAAGATTATAAGCACGGAGTTTGGGATCTATTTGAGAGATTTGATGTTCTACATATATAGGTGGTGCCACGAAAAATGAATAAGGAAGTTGATCAAATGGTCATGATCGGTTCACGCTTTCTCTCCTATTGAGGACTTTGTCAAAGAAAACTATCAACACATTAAAATGGTATTAAGACCATCCATTCAGACAACAATACTAGCTATAAATTGTTTGGACAGTTGACACACGTATCATCCCATTCATCCAAAATGAAGCTGATTTCTCATCAAGCATGCAAGTTGACTTGCATGATAGTTATGGTGACCAAGTGATTCAATTGAAGTCAAATAAATAGCCTAAAGGGTTGGCCTTTGTTGGAGAGGAAATTTATCGGGTGGACAAATTATTGAATTCCTTGCCAATGCTCTAGGAATCTAAGTCCCTCTACTTAATCGGTTCGGTTGTCATAAATGCATGCTCAAGAAAATGTGAATCTCTGTGGTGGATTTTCAACCGAGGATCCAACAGGGGAACTCTCATCGACCCTATGGCAAAGCTATCAATTTCTTGCTGGAGAGGAATTTTTTTGAAAGTGGGAAAGGGAGTGAGAGTTGAGGTAGGAGAACTAATATTGTAGGTAGAAAATCAGATTCCCGCACACACTAGTTAGTAACTTCAACACATGCATTCATGAGAAGAAAAAACCCCGCAAATGGAAACAAGACAAGATAAGATTGTGAATTAAAAGTTTCTAAAATCTCCTCATCAAAGAGGCTACATAATCCTTCTTCTTGTATTGATGCTTAAACAAGAGTTTTACATACTATGGGAATGGAAGAAATTTGAGAATGGAGGAAAGTAGAAGAAATTTTTCTATCTCCTTTGCCTTCGCTACATATAATGCACTCTTGAGTTTAAAAGATCAATTGCCCCCTTTTATAATGGTGTGAAGAATCCATTAAATATCTTGCAAGAAATGGTTACAACTTCTTCTTTGTTAGAAAGAAATGGTTTACAATACTTTCAATCACTCACGTCTGTTTAGATTCTTGATTCGTGAAGAAACACCAATGGCAAGAAAAACCATACTTTTCATAATGCGGCCGTTACACTCATTTTGTAAATTTGAATTTGAACTGTTCATCTTGCCTTTGGAACTTTAAACCGAGTCATCCACGTGGGAGAAATTTACTGGAGCAGGCATGGAGGATGCCTTTTGCATTTTGTGACTTTATAGAGATTTGTAATTTTTTACATTTTTGGTCCGCTCGAGTGGAGACAGAGTCATGGGTTGCTTTTATAATTTTGGTCCGCTCGAGTTGTTCTGTTTTTAATATGGTCTTGACACGTGGCCTTACTTGAGTGGAGACAGAGTCATGGGTTGCTTTTATAATTTTACCATTTTTTCAATGCTGCCTCAAAAACACAAATTTCTTCTGGCCTGCCTCCCGCTTTGACCTTTGATGTGGGCTTAATATTTGACTTTTTTCTTTGGTGTGGGCAAGGTTGCGGGTCACTTTTTAACTTTAAGCCCCTTTAATGAAAACAAGGCTCAAATTCTCAAATCTCCTTGATGGCCCACTTCCCCACCTTGACTTTCTATTTAGGCTTAATATTTTCCTTTCTCCCTTTTGTTTGGCAGGGCCGTACATCTGACCCTTGACACGTGGAGAGATGGCACTCATTTGGAACTTGCCTTTAGATTTTATCTTTGAATTTTGCATCAAGTTGACATGTGGAGAGCTCCGCCGCTTCTTTTATTCTTATCCGATTCGAGATTACTTCCCACTTGACTTATGTTGACCTTTAGACATGTGGAGAACTAGAGCTCATTTGAAGATTGGCCTTTTGGTTTCATTCCTAAAATTGCACCGTTGAGGCATGTCGAGGCTTCCTCCACCCCCTCATACTTAGTCAATTTAAGAAATCAGATTTTTCCCCTTTTTATGACCTCGGGAAACCTAGAGGATTGGCACAATTTTGAGAACTACCCCTAGTTTTAAGCCTTGAAATTTTGCCTATGAAGCACATGGCGCCATCCGTTGAACCTTCCATACTTAGACAATTTGGGCTTGTTTTTTCTTGATTTTGACCTTGGACACGTGGAAATCCTGTGCTTATTTGTGGACTGTCCCTGGAGTTGTGCCATTTGTAAATGTGGAAGCTTCCATTGTTTCTTGAAACATGGCCAGGCCGCATCCAATCAGATATATCCACTTACTACTCATGGATAATGGGGCCAAAATTTGATGGGGAAGAAAACACCCATCATTCATGACTATGGAAAAATGCAAAGAAGAAGAAAAATCCACCATTTCACACCTGATTTAAAAATTTATTTTGCAAACTAAGGGATTGAAAATAATACAAGGTTTGACAATCCATGGCCATAGAAATATTGAAAATTTCATCCAAATGAGGACAACAATAAAATTTGTATGCGTCTAGACAAGAAAACAAAAAATTTATCAAAATGTGCATATTGGAGTGTTTAAACAACTTCAAAGCATGAATTTCTCTATCTCTTTGGACTTCCAACTTTACTTGAACACTTCTAGAGGGCGTGAGATTAAAATTTTGAATTTGAATTTAAAAGTGAGGAGGGATTTTGAAGGCGAAAACAACTGACTCTAGCTTGGGAACATGACATGAACTGAGCATAGTGAAGACATGACATGGGAATCCATAATCTCAATCTCTAGACCCTATAATTCGTTGACTAGTGCCTTATCCATTGGGCCTTGCAGATTCATGTACAACTTTGAGAAAGAAAGATCAGAAGAAGGAAACACACAAGCACACAATGGGAAGGAAACACACAACACGCAACAAAAGGGGAAACAAAACCACACAACGGAAAGGGAACAACCCTCTTTTACCGATGATACAATTTCAAGTATTTTCCACTCCAAGGAAATTCCAGTGATGTTCCATCCAAATATGAGAGAAGAAAAGTGTTCTCACCGTAAGCTTCACAAATCTATAATGGGTCGAGCCATAATGAATCAAACTTTACATGGCTACCTTTTGGTTCTCTTCTCTTGTCCCATAGCTAGATGAAATCTCCAACTTTGAATTCTCTTTCCTTGGCCTTCTTATCAAAAATATTCTTTATTTTCAATTGGTACTCCTTAATGCAATCCACCACTTGGAGTCTATTTTCTTCTAGCTTCTCAAGAAAGAGGATCCTCTTGTCAATGGAATCCTTGTATTGACCATCTTTTATTGCTTGTAGCATCTTGAGAGCTAGCATCTCAATCGTGAGAGGAATTTTTGCTTCGACTCCATACAACAGTTGGAATGGTGACATACCTATTACCTTCTTAGGAGTGATCCTATCCACCCACAATGTGTCGTATAAGCATTTGTGCCAACTCCTTTGATTCTTATTTGCAAGCTTACGGAAAATGGTTACAATGTTCTTATTGCTTGATTCAGCCTGTCCATTTCCTTGTGGATAGTAGTCAAAAGAATGAGATAGGGAGATTACGTAGCTATAAAAAAACTCGATCAGCTCTATTAAAGAGAAATAGGTAGCATTATTTGCTACAATATTCTATGGCACTCCAAAATGGACTATGATATTCTCCTTGATGAAGTTGCATACTATTTTAGTGTTGGCTTGTTTGGCCGAAATGGCTTCCACCCATTTGGTGAAGTATTCTATTGCTATGAGTACATAGGTGTGCCCCATGCTTGAGTGAGGGTTCAGAACACCAATGAATTCTAGCCCCCACTGTTGAAATGGTTCTTCAATAACCACATGCCTGAGTGGTAATGCAACAAGTTGTGGTCTTCCAACAAACTGTTGGCATGCTTTGCATTTAGAAACCCAATATTGAGTGCCTGCAAAGATGGTGGGCTAATAATACCTTCCTCAGATAATTTTGTGTGCAGTGACCATTGCTAAAAAATGTCCACCACATGCTTGGTCATGGTATTCTTTAAGAAACTTTTCTTGTTGCTCTTTATCTACGCACCTAAGGAAACGACCAGCCAAGCCTCTTTTGTAAAGCGTATGATTCCATATTACAAATTTAGGTTCCTTTAGCTTGAGTTTTATCCTTTTCTTGTAATAAATATGGGGAGGGAATTCTCCATAAGTCGTAATATGAAATATCAACATACCACTCATCAAGATCTTGGTGACAAAGAGAACCTATGGGTTGTCTTCTAAACAAGTTGAGAAAGCACAATTTTCTTCACCATGTTGAACTTAGAGTTTTCCCATCTTCAGCAATCAACTTGCACAAGCCATTTACCCTTCCCAGATTGGAGGGTTGATTCTCCAAGTCATATTCTTGAGTATTTGTAATCTAATTTCATCTTTTAGCTATGGGATCTTGGCTTTGTGTCAAGATGGACTTGATTGCACTTTCATGGACCATCACCACCATATGGGAATTGAGGATGTAACACCTAAACTTTTTTATAGCCTTGACCACTATATAAGAATGCTTCTCCAATTGTTTATATTTTAGCTCATGATTTTTCAAAGGACAACTCATGAAAGCAATAGGTGCTTCCATGCCTTCATCATTTTTCTGAACGAGAATGATAGAGAGTGTATGTTCTAATGCATAACAATACATGATGAATTCTTTGTTAAAATATGGAGATACAAGAGTCAGAGCCTTGGCAATGGATTTCTTGATTTCTTCAAATTCTTCCTTCCCTTCATTGTTCCATTTGAAGTTTTCTTGTGGTTTCATCATGGAAGTGATGTGCTTCATCAACTCAGCAAACTCAGGCACAAAATGACGAAGAAAGTTCACCTTTTCGAAGAATGAATGAACTCCTTTCTTACTTATGGGCAGGGATAATGCTTGAATGGATCTAATCCTCTCAAGATCAATGTGTGCTCCATGTTTATTTACAATTTTCCTTTCTTTCAATGACTCCAAAAATGTACTTTTATGGATTTAGTGATATGCCATGTTTCCTACACCTTGCAAGTACTGCTCCAAGTGATAGATATGATATCCCATCTTCTTTTAAAATATTGTGAGATCATCAAGATATATGAAAATGTAATGCTTCATATATTTTAAGTCCAAGTCCATTGACATTTGGAATGTAACTCCCTGCATTAATTAGGCCAAAAGGCATTCTCGTTATAGGCAAAATCTCCCAAGGTGTTGTAAAGGTTGTCTTGGTATGGTCCTCCTCTGCCACTTTGATTTGATTATATCCTAATCCATCAAGTAATGAAATCATTTCAGATCCAGTGACTTCTTGTAGGATATGGTCCATGATAGGAAGAGGATAATTATCCTTTAGTGATGCCTCGGTTCAAAGTTGCAAAAATCTACACATATCCTTATTTCACCATTCTTCTTCTGCACTGGCATAATGTTAGACACCCATGTTGAATGGTGGATGGGAAAGATGATCCTTTCATTAAGCATCTTCATTACCTCCTCCTTGATGGTATAAGAAATATTTTGGTTGCACGGCCTTTTTTTCTTCCTGAAGGGCTTAACACCCTTCTTTAAAGGAATTGAGTGATGTATTTTCTTTGGCTGGAAGGATTTGAGTTCATCATAAGAGTAGGCAAAGACATCTGAGTATTTCTTGAGTAATGCAAAAAACCTTCCTTTTTCTTCAGGAGAGAAACATTTTCCAATATTTACCATCCTTGGCTCCTCCAAGGTACCAATGTTTTCTTTATCAAAATCAGCTAGGCACCAAGAAGATTACTTTTCTTTCTCTTAAATGAATTTGTCATGTTTGTCAAAGAGGTCTTCTAAAGAGACTAGAGCTTTGGGAATTTTGTTCCCTTTCAATTTGATTACTCCTCGTTATCAATTCCTTCTTTCTCTTCTTTGGGGACCACTTCTTGGTGTGGATTTTCACCTCCTTCAAAGAAGAGATTATTGAAATTATCCCTTTTCTCTAAAAAGGATAGAATTTGGTTATCATCATTGAAGACTTGCCAATGAATTACATTGTCTGCGGTACACTAGGCCTCGAATACCATTTTAATGGTCACTTTGTCTTTATCTAAAGAAGGATGAGGTGTCACTAGGGAAGCGACACCGCAAGAGAATCAGCCTTTTCATTATGTTCCATTATAATAGCTTCAATCGAAAGTGCATCAAAAGATTCGATGCGCAGTCCACACTTTGTTTCTATAATGCTAGAGTCTTGGATTATTCACCGATATTGTTGGTAGACCTGATTTACTACAAACTTTGCATCACCTCGAAACTCAGTTTCTTGATTCCCATTTCCTCTTATGCACTTATGCCTAATAGTAGTGCTTCATACTCTGCAGTGTTATTTGTATTATCAAATTGCAGCTTGTAGGAAAATGGGTACAACTCATTCAAAGGAGAGTACAATACCACACCAGCTCTCGAGCCCGCAATAGAATGACTACCTTTAACTTCCATTGTCCAAATTTAATCTTCCTCTTCCTCCATGAGAAGTGGCAAGTTATCCTCTTTTCTTGATGTGAGGAATTATTTTCCTAGCCCACAATCTTGAAAGAGAATGTTTACTTTCAGATCATCAAACTTTCATACTGTGAACTTCATCTTTCTTACTGGTAATAACTTCTTCATTTTTCCTTTTATTGGGATAGTTATAGATGACTAGTCCATTTTTATCTCTCCACCTAGGTCTCTACAAAAATCTTACTCAATAGCATACCAAAAGATGTTGGGATGTCTTCTACCAGTATGGTTAGGAGCACCTTCTTGTCTGCAAAATCAGCTAGTGCTACCTATGCATATTTTATTCTTCCTACCAATGGCACTTGTTTGGATTCCATTGAGTAGTAGGTGTCATTTACTCAGGTCAAGGTGAGGCCTAGAGAATTTGCAGCTTTGGCTGGCATCACATTTTTTGAGGCTCAAATCTATGATACAATTATTTAGCTAGAAGCCTTTAATGAGGAGTGATAGGTAGAAAGGTTCAACCCTATTGGTTTTGGAAACATTGAGGGCTAGCATGTTTGGGGAAGTTTTTGTGGATGGTGTGGGTAGTAAGCCTTTAGAATTAGGAATTGAGGATATAGGGTTATCACCACAAATTGCATTAATGAACCTATCAAACTGGGTAGGGTGTGTTTGTAGGTATTCTATTTCTGAGAGATAGACTTTGGTTTTCTTGCATGTTCCAAAAAGTCAAATGGGGTTATGGTGAGTGAGGAAGAGGTTCTAGAAATGGATAAATATTTACATGGTAGAGGTTTTCTACTTTGGGTGTTGAATTCTCCTTTTCGGGTGTAGCAATTGGCTTCAAGGGGGTGAGGGTGTAGCTTTCGATTGAAGCTTAGATGTTTTTACGGGAACAACATTTAAAGGAGAATTATTATTAGAAACTTTTGAGTTGGGAGAAGAATTAGATGATTTACTTAGCACAGTAGTATGATCCCTGACAACCAGTGAGTTTGGTTTTTCTTTGGATGACTCCATAGAAGGTGGTAATGTTGATCCTTTGTTGATGATTTTATTTTATGTGACCTCTGGAGGAGAATCTTCTTTATTCTTCTTATCCTTTATCATAATTGTTGAGGATGAAGCACCTTTCTGGATTGCACACAAGTGAAAACAACAAATGAGAAACTTAGAGCTTATTCATCATTGTCATATTCATCAACAACGTACTTAATTAGTCCATTATGCATATCAATTTTTTTAACCTCAAGATAGTTTTCATAGTCTTCCATATTTTCTTCTTTAGTTTCATCAATTTCATCTTCCTCCTCTAGCTCTTTGGTATCACAAATGGAATTGAGTGGTGGTGCTTCAAGAGTAAGTCAACGAGAAGGTGGAGTAATCCTTGGCCTATTCGGAGGGTTTGGTTTCCTTGAAGCATTCCGTATTGTGATCTCGAGATAGCCGCTTCTTCAAGGAAACCAAGTTGTTTGCCATTTTTGGAACATTGGATATGTGGTGACAGAGTTTAAATTCTAAACCTTTTTCTTTCCATTGGAGCCTTTCACCTTTTCGAAAAGGATTGGATCATCATTATTTTCTATTACATAGTCCTTGGCTTCCCTAAATGTTCTTGGTTGGGCTCTTCTGAGGAAGAAACCTACTTCTGATGGAAAATCACTGATGAAAACCTCTTCAAATTATTTTTAGGAGGCACCACATCTTCAAGGATCCTTCTTATCACTCTATCATATCTTGCTACGAAGTCCCTCATTGACTCAAAGGTTTCTTTCTTCATTTGTACCAATTGGACCAAAAGATCCTAACAATATTCTATGCTCTTGAACCTGTGTTCGAATGCACTTCTTATATCCTCTAAACACATGACCGACCTTAGGTTAGCATGTAGAACCATTCGACAATTTTTTCTTGAAGTGACTCCACAAAGAGTCAAACTGACACGTCTATATCCTCAACACCCAACACACCGCAAGCAGTGATAAATGTTGGTACATGCTCTTCAAGGATTTGAGAACCATCCCCTCTAAATTTTGGGAAGTTTTTTCTCGAGCCTCTCGGTAGCTCATGGAGTGGTTGAGTAAGAGCCAGTGGACCGGTGTTTCCTCCCCATGGTACATTAGGCCTACGGGCATCACAATCATGTTCACACTCATGATCATGATCCCCCATTATATTTTTGTTTCTAGCTTTTAACCTTACTAAGTCTTTGGATTCTACTGCTGCTCTTTTGTCTACCTTGGCTTGAAATCTCTCGATTTCTTTGAGTTGAGCTCTTATTTATTTTTCGGTTGTCACCTCTCTTTCTCTAGCTTATTCTTTTGTCTCCACATCACTAAATTCTAAAAGGTTCTCGTTGATGTATGGAAATTCACCGTCCAAAGGATTGGTAACACTCTGTGCCCGGTGTGAGTTGTTGCTTGAAAAGGAAGCCTTTGGATTCCAAGTAGCTCTTGTCTCCTTTAAATTAACTCAAACCGGGATCATTTTGTCCTCCTTGTCTCTATTTCTGGGTGTATATTCTATCCACCATCTTGAAAATCTATGCTCTTCTTTGTAGTGATGGAATTTGTCTTTTCCTCTCCAATTCAGCAGTGTATTCTTCTTCAAGGTCCAGAATTCTCATGGCAATGAAGTAGTGATCGGCACTTTATCTATTATGTCGTAAAGCTTCCTTAAATATGAAGCAACATCTTCTTGGATGTGGAAGAGAAATTCGGGTCTTTCAACAAGAGGGTTTCCCGGAATAGCCATGATTTGAATCCATGTGGCTCATATAGCCATTCAAATTCTAGAAATTTTTCTCTTTTTTGAATTTTGAATTTTCTGACCTTATAGTCGCATTCAGGTGCGAGATCTTTGCTAAATCGCCCCACGGTGGGTGCCAAAAACTGTTGGCGAGGAAATTTATCGGGTGGAGAAATTTTTGAATTCCTTGCCAACACTTTGGGAACCTAAGGCCCTCTACTTAACCGGTGCAACTGCCATATATGCATGCATGAGAAAATGTGGATTTCAGTGGTGGCCTTTTAACCAGAATCCAACAGGCACTCCACCGACCCGTGGTAAAGTTAGCAATTTCTTGTTAGAGAGGACTTTTTGAAACTAGGAAAGGGATTGGGAATTGAGGTAAGAGAACTAATGTTACAGGTAGAAAATTAGATTCCTACACACACTTGTTAGAAACTTCAACACATGCATTCATGAGAAGAAACAACCCTGCAAATGGCAACAAGATGAGATAAGATTGCAAACTAAAAGTTTCTAAAATATCCTCATCAAAGAGGCTACAAAATATTTCTTCTTGTATTGATGCTTAAATAGGAGTTGTACATAATGTGGGAATGGAAAAAATTTGAGAATGGAGGAAAGTAGAATAAAATTAGCTATCTCCTTTTCCTTCTCTAGGTATAATGCACTCTTGATTTTACAAGATCAATCACCCCCTTTTTACAATGGTGTGAAGAATCCATTAAATATATTACAGAAACGATTACAAATTCTTCTATATTAGAAAGAAATGGTTTATAATCTTTTCAATCACTCGCGTCTGTTTAGATTCTTGATTCACGAAGAAACACCAATGGTGTGAAAACCCATACTTTTCATAATGTAGTCGTTACACTCATTTTATAACTTTGAATTTCAACTGCTCATCTTACCTTTGAAACTTTAAACCGATTCATCCACGTGGGAGTAATTTACTAGAGTGGGCTTGGAGGATGCCTTTTGCATTTTGTGACTTTATAGAGATTTGGCATTCTTTACATTTTTGGTCCGCTCACCTTCTTTTGATATGGTCTTGACATGTGGCCTTACTTGAGTGGAGACAGAGTCAAGGGTTGCTTTTATAATTTTACCTTTTTCAATTCCGGCTCAAAAATACAAATTGCTTTGTCACCCGCCTCCCCACTTTGACCTTCAATGCGGGATTAATATTTGAATTTTTCTTTGGCGTGGGTGGGGCTGCGGGTCACTTTTTTACTTTAAGCCCCTTTAATGAAAACAAAGCTCAAATTCTCAAATCTCCCCGATGGCCCACTTCCCTCGCCTTGACTTTCTATTTGGGCTTAATATTTGACTTTCTCCCTTTTTTTGGTGCAGCCATATATCTGACCCTAGACACGTGGAGAGATAGCACTCATTTGGAACCTGCCTTTGGATTTTTCCTTTGAAGTTGCGTCAGGTTGACACATGGAGGGATCCACCGGTTATTTTATACTTAGCCGATTCATGCTTACTTCCCACTTGATTTATGTTGACCTCTAGACACATGGAGAACTGGTGCTCATTTGAAGATTGGCCCTTTGGTTTCATTACTGAAATTTCATTAGTGAGGCATGTGTAGGCTTCCGCCGACCCGCTCATACTTAGTCAATTTAAGAAATCGGCTTTGTCCCCTTCTTTAGACCTGGGACATTTGGAGGATTGGCGCAAGTTTGAGAACTGCTGCTATCTTCAACCTTTGAAATTGTGATGATAAAACACATCACGTCATCTACTGAACCTTCCGTACTTATCTGATTTGGACTTGTTTTGTCTTCATTTTGGACCCTCGACACGTGGAAAGCCTGTGCTTATTTTTGGACTACCCTGGAGTTGCATCGTTTGGACATGTAGAGGCTTCTTTTGTTGCTTGAAACATGGCCATGTCATATCCAATCAGAGATATCCATGTACTACTCATGGATAATGGGGCCAAAATTTGACAGGGAAGAAAACGCTTGTCATTCACGACTGTGGAAAAATGCAGAGAAAAAGAAAACTCCACCATTACACACTCGATTTTCAAATTTCTTTCAAAAACAAAGGGGTTGAAATCAATACAAGGTTTGATGATCCATGGCCATAGAAATATTTACAATTTCATCCAAATGAGGACAACAATAAAATTTTCACGCGTCTAGAGAGAAAAATAGAAAATTTATCAAAATGTGCAGACTGGAGAGTTTAAACAACTTCAAAGCCTGAATTTCTCTATCTTTTCAGACTTCTAACTTTATGTAGTCATTTTTACCCTTAACATAAACAAAGGAATCCCATGCACATCGGCCTATCACCCAACGAAAGTTGGGTGCTCACCGAGGCACGCACGGTACCGAGTCTCTCCTTTATGTGAGTTTAGTGGGAAACATCATCTATGATTTGTGTAAGAGACTTTGAAGGGAAGTTAGGATATACAAGAACCATAGGGCTTAGAATGGCCTCTAGATCCTTGTATTCATTTCAGACCGAATACTTAACAGAATCCATAACGTGTATTATGATAGAAAGAAACATACAAGCATCCATACTTAGCATGAAAGGAAAGAGAACTCATGAGAGAGAAGTATGCATCAGAATCATTAATATTCATGTATATATATAATAGATAACCTCATTACATCCATTGAGCCATTACAGAGTGTCATAGAGAAGTAGACCATAGTCATGCATTGCACTGGACTTATGTAACTAAGCTATTCAAAAAGAAAATTACAGTCCCTAAGCATAATGCATTCTCTCCCGAATACAACTATCCACTACCGAGTTGCAATATTTCTGTAGAGCTTCACCCATACTCTTCATCTCTCCCTTTTACTCTACAGACACTTGTATTTATAGCTTTTTGGATCGCCAACTCACCCTTCAACACCCTCGGATTTTGTGCCAAGTGTTCAAATGTGGTCCTCCATGCGAGCATGCTTCTCTAGGCCTGAGCTTTCCACTTTATCCCATGATGTGCTTCTAGAAAATTCTAACATGCTCCTTCCTAGGCCAACCTATCACTAGGCTGGCACCTTATCCACGTGTAACTAGGTCATGCTTTTCATGTGTTCTTCTCTGGATGTCCAAATTGACTAAGTCTGGTAAGCTTGGCTTTGTCTTCGCGTGTCGGCGCGCTTCTTTTCGCGTGCTTTTACCTTACACGCCATTCCATAACTGGGACCTTGTGTGCCTACATGCCTTCATACTTGGTCAATATTCTAGGGGTCCAACATCACCCCACACTATGCATGTTCTCTATCTATGGAAACACTCCACTTAACCAAGATGTATGTTGCCTTAAGGAACCAAGGTGTAGTCTTACATTTTGTAAAATAATAAAGGAATGAAATAATTGGGGAGAAGGAAGAATGGGGGGGCATTAACTCAGCAAGCTAGGAAAATCCTTCCACAAGTCTACCTCCAGCTTGTTCCATATGTCAACCTTGCTCTATGCCTTCTGACAGAGGTCACCGATCAGGGTGCTCACCTCGTCAAAACTTAGGCCAATTCCTTGGGTGCCCAAAGTGTCAACGATCTTCTCCATCTCCTTTCCTAGGTCTTTGAGTGTGTCCATCCTCCTGGTAATCTGAGGGTATAGTTCTTTTAGTTGGGCCTTGATTGAACCCCTTAATGTTTCAATTGCCTCAGATTTTCTTTCTACTTTGGCAAGAACCTTGTCCCTCTCTGCCCTATTTCCTTTATTCTTCTCTTGGAACTCCTTTAGCTCCACTTCGAGTGTGGCAACCAAGGTGCTTGCTACCTTATCCCTATTTGCGCAAGTATCATATGTGGCCTCAATAGATTGGGCAGTGACTTTAACCTCTATGAGCACCTTGCTATACTCAGCAATGAGTGCTACCACCCTCAACTTGTCCTCTTTCTTTAAGCACGTGGCCACTTCCTTTACAGACTCTAGGGCCAAAGGTCATCTCTCCATGGTGAGGATGCATGTTATATATTTTAAGCATTCCAAAGTGGATGTGTACTTTTGTGAAGGTGGCGCAAGGTATAGGTGCTTTAAAATGATGGCACTCTTGATAGACTCCACCTTCTTATATACTTCATACACCTTTGTCTTCTCATCCTTTAGCTCACATCTCAGCTACGTGTTGATCAGTTCTTCTTGCTTCAAGTTATTGGCCTTCTAAGCCAGCTCCTCTTCTTTCTTCCCTAGCTTTCCCTCTAGTACTCTTATTATGTAATTAAGCACAAAGATCCTAGCCTCTATCTCGATCGTGGCCTTGTTCAAAGACGTTACATGACCTACTCATCTGAGAGTTCCTAGGAATTTACCAAGGGATTGGCTCCCTTAGAATCTGGTACTATTATGACTACCCCTTGGAAAAATTTGAAGTATGGATCATCAATGTGGGATTCAAATTCCCAAGAAAGCATCTTCTTCATGCTAGGGTACGCGCCCTCCTTTTCAAATGACCACATGGCTAAAAGCCTTTCTATGGGTACAAAGTGCTCTGAATTGTGCGTGTAGCACCTTCTTTTGGTCATCGGTGTAGCCCATCACTTTTCTTTTCTCTATATCAATGGTCCTCCTACTTGAGCGAGTGCATTTGGGAAAACTTACCATTAGAGCAGGACCTCCTCCCACACTGTCATGCTCCTTTTCAATGTTTTCCTCTTTTCCTTCCTCCAAAGACTATGTCAATGCTATGCTCCAAATCTTGGTCTACTAAGGCATTGAGAATTTTCTCGCCCCTTTCTCTACTACCTCGATTATCTACTCCTTTATGAAGCCTATGGGATCCTACTTCTCTGCACCAATCTAGTCATTCCTTTCCATGTCTTGGGTGCATTCTCCATCCTGTGTGCCATTGCATTGGATGAACACAAACTCCTGTTTCTCTTCTCCACTCTCTTCTTTTGAATCGTACATTCTCAAGACATGTGGCTCCTGGTCTCTTTTAGGATCATCTTCCTCACCATCATATTCTTCATTCTCATACTCTTCCACCCATGTACTTCTCCAAGCTATTGGTCTCCTCTGAGTTAGCTTCCTCTTCCATCCTCTACTTTTTCCTTAGAGGTGATTCTTTGATAGGGGAATCAACCCTCTCTTCTTTCTCTTGCAGCTTCTCCTTGGTGAGGGGTTATTCTGGAACCTCTTCCTTTAGTGTATTTTCCTTTACCAGTGATTTATTTCTATGTGCGTAGGTGCTATGCTTGGCACTCGTTGATGGCATGCTTACCATTTGAGCAGTCTGCACACTTGGTGCTTCTTTACCTCTTCCCCTCTTCTTGGGTGTGGCCATCTTCCTACCCATGGAATCTTCAAGTATGGAGACATTGTTATCTAGGTATGTGCCTTTCTCAAACTTCCACCTTATGCAGAGGTATACGCGCGTCGTGGATCCTCTTGCAATGGGCAACGTTATTAGTCTGGTCATCTATACTTAATGTGATATGTATCTGTCTACATACGTGTGCTTGCTGTCGGGGTAGTTCAACTTTTTACACAACTCTCTATGGTCCCGATCTAGGCTTCCAAGTTCTAGCTTTAGCTTCTTGGATTCCTTGAATCTGTTTACTCCCGTTTTGAAGTATTGAGCTGTGAAAGTGAAGGGAAGCTTGCACCATGGGCTCTATGATTCATCTATTAGCTTGAACCTACCCAAGAAGAAATGTTGCTAGTAGTTGTTTAAGAATCCTCCACTCTACCCCGAACGCATTCCTCAGGCACGTATACCACTTCTCCAGTCACACCTTGTGGGGTGTTATCATTGTTTTGCATGCATACTTCTCGAATCTCTTCATGGGTGAAGGATCCTTGGCAGGGTACTCCCATAAAAAATTTCCGATGTGTCGGGCATTCCAATCTCTGAAAACACAATGGTTAGTAGGACATTTCCAAAGAGGATTCTATCACCTTCCTTCACACAACTAACAATCTCCTCCACGATGTATGTAGACAAGTTGTATATGGTGCCTTCTACAATCTTTTTGTAAACATGTAACCATGGTTTCATCGACTGGTCAATCTCTCCTGGCCATTCAACTTTGTTACCAGATGTGCGGCCATCTTCATCACTAGGTCCTTGATGTCTGAGATGTCGTAGTACCTCGACCCCTTCTTGCAGGCATATTTGGTGATGGTTTCCTAAATTGCCTCCTTGTCACCTAGGTCATCTTCCAAGCTGTCTCCTTCACATATGAGGCCTATGAACTATGAGATGAGTTGAGGAGTAATGTGCATCTTGCACCCTACAAAATGGAAGTAATCTTCATGTACTCGTGACATTAGCCATTGGTATAGGCACTCTGGTTTTCCAAAATAGGGCAACTCATAGAGTTGCAACAACCCTACCTTCTCCATCTTGACCTTAACATCATCATTGTAGATGGGAAATCCATCTGGTGTCTGTTTACTTGTGGGGTGCACTAATTATAGTTCCATTTCCTTCTCGATCATGTTTTTTCAATGGTTATAGTCACTCACAGGGACGTTCCTTAGGTGGGACTCCCACTCCTTACCCATCATTACCCCATCCGGGTGTTGCATCTCTACATACCGGTCTTCATTCATATTCAGCTACTTGGCCTTGGCCTTGGCCTTTCCTTTCTTGGGTGTCATTGTCAAGGTCCTCCTATCACTTCACTCCTTCCTTGTTACTCTTCTCTTCCACTTCTTCCCAGCCTTAGATCTCAAATCTATGATGAGAAACCTCTTAACTCCATGCCCTAGTTTGTCAAACCCTAAGCGGGATAAAACTTCCACAAGACGGTGCCTCCTCAAAAATTTCTCATGCCCGTGAAACCCCTTCCTTCGGTTTGCAAATTCAAACTCGGCTGCTCGTGCTTCAACTTCTTAGATCTTTATTCACACAATCAAATCTGGGAACCCTAGTTTGTAATAGATGCGAAAACAAATTGCTTCTCTCTCTATTTGCAAAGTTAAAATGAAAGTGCCTCGACACTTTACTTATAGCTTTTTACTTTTTGAGAAATAATGCTACTTCATCTACCACCATAATTTTTTCATTTAATGAGGTTTTTTCAAACAAAATCCCATCTTTAGCACTTTTAATCATGCACCCAACATGCATAAAAAATCCTCCAACCTTTTGGTGTAAAAGTAATCCAACCCGACAGAGACTCTTATGCATGTAAAACCCGCACCGAAGGCACTTCTTCTATCCTAATTTTTTCTCTCGCCTACCTCATGTTGCTTAATGCGCTTTCTCCTCCTTAGTATGTGGGATCTAAAAGTAGCTTTATCCTAGCACCAACCATCCTTCTTCCATCTTTTCTCTCCATACACCTCTTTCAACTGGGCCATTCAATAGGGATTTTTAACATACACTTCCTTGGCACTCTAACCATGCACTCCTTCACATTACTCCACCCCACACTTAAAATGATGTGTGGTCCTCTATGCACTCACAAATTCTCCAAAGTAGCAATAAGGTTACGGCGCCCAAGGCACAAAACAAAACAACAACGTGAAAGGGAAACACAAGAAAGGGAATGCATAAAGGAAATTTCTAAACTAACTAGAAAAACTACCTTATTTACAAACACCAAGAAGACTTATTTATAGTAGGGCTTTAACCTACTCCCATTGAAGTGTCCAGAAAATTCGTCCCATCTAGTGCTTGTAACTAACACGCGCCCAAATCAAGGATGTACAAGATTGTGTAAGGACCCAACCATGGACTTTTAACTTTCTAGGATGACACGAAACTTAGAATCTTATAGTAAAACCATCTACCCAACCTCAAATTTTTGTTTCTAATGTGGTGATCATGCCAAGACTTCTACTTTTCTTTTTTTGTTGTTTATCTCCACTTGGTGAGTGATCATCTCTCATCTATCTTCAGAAACTCATCAATCCTTTCTTCCGGTGCTTGCTCATCAGTCAACCCTCCTACATGCGCTCATCAGCCAAACACCAACTAAATGGTGTGGCTTTTTTAGCCTTTTATACGTTTTCTTGTAAGCCCACAATATTGTTGATATTTTGTCATCCCAATCTTGTCTTTTGACATCACAAATTTTGTTAGGGTATGACTCAAGTATTTTGTTGAATGCTTCCTCGTTTCATTTTCTTGTGGGTGATAGGGCATAGTCTTGTGATGAGCCACCATGAACTCGATAATAGTATCTTCATGCTCTCATTCAATAAATGCACACCCCTATCGCAGTCAAACTCAATGAGCATCCATACCTTGTGATAATGTTCTCCCACAAGAACCTTACTATATTGTGGCTCTTTGTGCAATCTTTAGTTAGAGTTGCATTTTCCCACCTTGTCAGATAATCCATGTAAGTGATGACATAACGTGACCCAGTCCTATGCGTCATTGGTGTAATAGGTCCTACAAATTCTATTTCCCATTTTTCAAAAGGCTCTGTGCTAGGGATAGGGTGTAAAGGCATTTCATCTCTCCTTCCTAGTTTTCCAATGTGCTAACAATGGTCACATGCTTTACAATAGTCTCTACAATCCTTATATAGGGTTTCCCACCACAAACCTACCATTAATATTTTACATGCATAGTGGCATCACCTACATAATGCCCACCCGCACTTCCCCATGTGATTCCTCCATGATGGCCAGATGCTCATGCTCTAATACACACCTACGCAAAAATTCATCACGTCCCAACTTGTATAAGTCTCCACTGATTAACATGTAGGGTGTGGCACATATGGCCAACTAATTTTTCTCTAATGTCTTCATTCCTTCTAGCACCACACCTTCCTTTAAAAATACTGCAATCTCTTCCAAATCTGAGGGCACGTGCCGCAACCTAAACAGTTATGCATCTAGAATTTTCTCCTCAATACTCTGTGCATCCTCCCCTGAATCAATTCTTGATAGATGATCAGGCCCACAATTGCTTTTCCCAGGCTTCACTACAATGGTGAATTCAAATTCTTGAAACAACAACACCCATCGACATATGCACCCTTGTAGAATAGGCTTGTTCACCAAATACTTTAATGCCATGTGGTTGGTGTAAAACACAAAGGGTGTTTCAGCAAATACTACCTAAACTTGAAAAGCATGTAGATCATCGACAATGCCTCATGCTTAGTTGTGGTATAGTTCTGCTCTGTTAGTGTCAGCTTCCTACTTGTAAAACACTAGAGGATGATCAATAATCCCTTCACCTAGTTGTGCAAGCACTGCTCCAATAGCGGTCCTTGAGGCATCTACATGGGCATGAAAGGACTTGTCCCAAGAGTGAAAATGTAATATAGGTACGGTGACAAGCCTATCATTTAATGTATCGAATTCCCTCTGTTGCACATCTCCCCAATGGAAGGCACTTTTATGTGTAAGAAACTCCTCTAAAGGCATAATGATTTTGGCATATCCTTTAATGAATTTCTTGTAATAGCCCGTATACCCAAGGAATCCGCACACTGCGCTCTTGCTAGTAGGCTCCCCTAACCCCATAATAACTACAACTTTCACGAGATCAACCAGCAAACCCTCCTTACATATGATATTCCCTAATAAAGTCCCAAAGGGTGTAACAAACACACACTTCTTAATGTTTAGGGATATCCTCAACTACCTACACCTCTCAAACATTAACCTTAAATTATCACAATGGTCCTTAACTAGACCATACACTGTACAATCATCCAAATAGACCTAAAGAAACTTATGTATGAAATCCTAAAACACTTGCACCACTATGCATGAGAAAATAATAGGCACATTCTTCAATGCAAAGGGCATGGCCATGTATGAAAAACTTCCCACTCATTGGAAAAATTCATGTTCTCTTGGTCCTCCTTTGCAATGCAAACTTGATGGTACCCTAAAATCCATCAGGAAAGGAATATATTTCTTACATAGTGAATCCTTCCAAAATTTCTTGAGTGAAGGATGTCGAAAGGGATCAATGACACAAACTACATTCAATTCCCTATAATCCACGTAGATCCTAATCTACCCATTCTTCTTGATGTTGATTACCATGGACTCATCCATTTTGACTCTTCCACTACCTCAATGATCCTAGAAGCTATCATTTTTCTATCTCCTCCTTAACTTTCATATGCAAATTTGGATTCATCTGGTAGGGCCTTTTCCTAACAGGGCATGCACCTTCCTTCATTTTAATCTTCATCTCCCCAAGGAATGGTGAACGCCTTTGAGCTCATGGTACCCACGTGAGAATAAATCCTCAAATTCATGTAATAAATCAATGATCTTAGATACTTCCTTCTCGATCATTAGTCTCCAATAATAGATTCCTTAAGTTCTTCTTTTTAACTGATGTTAACCTTATTTGTCTTTAAGGGTTCATGGTAGGCACGCGCATGAGTATCTGCACTATCCACTACCTCGTGTGTCCCTATAGAATGGTTAACATCCAATATTTCCAATTCCTCTCCATCAATAACATACACCAACTTCCCATTTTATTTTTCTAAACATGCACAATCATGTTGTACCTCTTTTGTTTCCTCTACTTCTTCTTCAAAGCACACCCCCAATACCAATTCACCTAGTAATTCCAACATGACCTATCCTCTCGTCTCCGGCACTATCCCCTATGGTAAGGCACTTGATACCCTACAAGGGATTATCAACTACTGGTTTGGTACTACGATAATCAAAGGTTTGAATAAGCTCAACCGCAAGCTCTTGCCAATTCCTTTTTCTCGGCAAGGTGTGTCTCGAATGAATGCACCATGCGTGCACGTAACCCCGTAGTGTAGAATACAACTTACACCCGGAGGAATGGTATAAAATATTATGCGCCTTATCTCTAGACCCATTCACACTTCGGATATGGAAAGAGGTGGGCTCCTTCCCATGGTAGTCGTTGATGATAGTGGGCACATTGCTCCTAGAAAATCGACAAAGAGGGCAATTCTTACCCCGTGCCACTCTAAAAGGCTCTTCGATGTGTAGCCCACCACCGAACCACTTTGGCTTTGAGTAGGACATAAATTAACATACCTCTTAAATCCTTCCCATCCCTCCAATAAGCTTCCACCTCCTACAAAAATATCTCGTGGAAGGCTCCTCCCGAATACTTGGGCGAGTTATTTTCCTCCAAGGCGCCGAACCATGCATGCCTTTATTACCTTATTCACCGACCCTCACAACTTCTGTCCCATCAATTCATAAGTTCCATGCACCCAATTTTCACATGATAGTGGTGGTATCACTCACTGACTAAGCATATTCAAACTAGATAACCCCATTAGTAGGGTGTATCATCTCTAGGTCTCTGATTGAGTGCACATATATCCTATCTAGAAATTCTTCCCCCAATGGTTTAATATAGGGTGTCAAATTCCCATTAGCTAGGGGTATAATGACCTATTCCTCCTTGTTCTCAAAGCTAATGTACCCTTTGTTGAACCAAAGGTCCGCATTGTTCTTGTAACACCAAGGGAACCCAAGTAAAGGGAAATTGTCTTCCTCGGCAAGTGCCAAGACTTGAAGTCCCCAAGTAAACTTAGCTCCTGGATAGTAATAGATGCATCCTTCAAGACACCGATGGGAATTTCCTTAGTCTTATTTGCCATAAAATGTACATTCGAAAATGGCTGTAATGTAGGTCTTCCCATCGATGCCATGCATCCAAAGTTAGAAAATTAACCTCCACACTGGTGTCAATGAGGATATTACTGAGGAACCATCCATCTATAACTACATTCAATGTGATCTCTTTGTCATAGTCAAGGTTGTGAGGGGGAAGTTTTTCATGCAAGACCTACCTCTTGCACTCTCCTCTGGTGCGTGGTACCTTCTCTCTCAACCATGATCATAGAAAGGGAATGCTATTCTCCTACCTTAGCATTTTACACACCTCCTTGACCTCATCCAGGTCATCCTTTGGCACCTCGATTCTCCTTCCTTATGTCCTCCCTCCTGGATTGCTCCTTTAGACTCTAGATTTCCCCTTTTAATATTCAAATGAAATCCATGGTGTCTTGATATATCTCCTTTTGATGCGTGGGGTCCGGATACTTTCCATGAATGACCTCCTCCCTTAAAACCAGGTTCTTCTATCTTGGTATCTCTCTTGCGTGCATGGCTTCTGCCCTTATTTTTACCAAGATAGGCTTCAAACCTACATCTCGTGTTACCCGAGGCATCCATTGTATGTATGCCTTATTAATACTGACCATTAAAGCACCTTTTTCCTTCCGGTGCTGTTGATTCATATACTCAAACAATTATAGGAACTCCTCATACTTATGCTTCTTTCCACACCATGAGCACTACAACAGGTCTAGGCATTCATGTTTGTAATGCTCTGTAGATCCATAATTGAAATAGGTTCCACGCGGGAACTCACTCCTTCCTCTGCGGTCTCCACGACCATGAAACCCTCTTCGAAAACTTCTTCTACACGTGCCTCCCATTGCGCGCTTCTCATGTGATGATCATCACCCTTGGAACTACTGGTAATGCTAGTTTGGTGTACCCCATGATCAATGGCCTCATGAATCTGATCAATGAGCCTACAAGTCCTTAGTATCATGGGTTGTAGAGGTGTAAATTTTGCAATAACAAGATACATTCTTCCAAATTTCACACTAAAGCAACAGGCACCTACTCACATCATGGTCCCCATGAAAATTTCATAATCTACTGTCACGACATGTACTATCCTCTGGGGGATATTATCCTTAATGTGCCCCTCTACTTCACAATATGTGCACCACAAACCACTATGAGTCTCATGGGCTAAGTTCATAGACAATTTTTCCAACTACTTGGCCATAGCAGCAATCTGAGCCTCCAAGAATGGGCTAATGCCAGTATCAACACTACCGATAGCTTTGGCGTGTAGGGCAGCTTCCAATGCCTCGCACAGTCTATAAATTTTTATGAGATAAGGCCCTTCTAAAAGGAGTGATCAACCCCCGAAAAACCATTGAGCATGTTGTGAAGGGTGAATATCATATGATAATTTAGACAAGAGAGTCTTAAAGCACACATCATACTCCCACACACTCTTTGCCATTCCTTGTTGAATCTCCTTCAAAGCATTGATGCTCTTCTTCTCAAACTTAGGAATGTGGAATTCTACCAAGAATGCATTCTTTAAAGTAGTATAGTCCACCACTATTTGATGAGGGTCATACTTCCTATACCAGCTATGCACGCACCCTTGTAATGTGGTTGCAAATTGACTAGCCTTTTGTTATGGGGTTGTGATACCCTTTATGTGCCATAGTAGTTCACACTTGTGAACATGTTCGTAGCATCCTCAATACCTCTATAATCGGGAAAATGTAGAGACATTTCAAAGAAAACCTATGGGGGTGGTTGGGGCCCGAATCCTCCTGAGCTAGAGCCTTGGTTTCCACCTATGTTTCCTCCACCGCCTGATCCACCAGGTCCACCAAGTCTTGAACCACCAGATCCACCAAGCCCACTAGGTCTTAAACCACCAAATCCACTAAACCCACCAGCTCCTACTCCTCCTAAACCACTAGATCCACCATGCCCACCAGGTCCTGAAGTGGTCATGCCAAGGGTCCCCACAATTCAACTGAGATGTGCACCTATGGTTTGCGACAATGCCCCACTACCAATAGTATACCCTGCACCACTCCTAGACATGAGACCAAATTCTTGTGTGCCTATACCTTTCCTGAAAAGTCCTAACACTGGGCTGGTGTTTGCAGCCATAGAAGTCCCAAATGAGAAATTATACCTCCTGGGTGTAGACCAATCACCTCCAATGTAACCAACTAGACTAGCAATATTATCCCCCTGATCTAGAAAACCAAGCACTAGGGTCCGGTCACTAGGTGGGATCAGACGCGCACTAACGATTCTTCTTTCTCCACATGAAGAACTCTCATAAGAACCCGAAGGGGTTTTTCTCACGTGCTTGCCAAGATGGGGTCTCACAGATTGCTCAGGTTCCACGTCCTCTGTGTGAACCTCAAATCACCCCGTAACATCTTCCATCATACATCCATTAGACCTATAACCTCACATTGTCTAGCAATCTCCCTTTTATGTGCATCACCATCCGGAGTCATCTTTCCTTCCTATCCTTCTCTGTCGCGACATCTACCATCTTCCTCCACCCTATCTTCCTCTCCCATTTCTTAGAATGGTTTAGCCACCATTTGGAAATCCTCTAAACTCATGGTAATCATCAAAATCTTTAGAGAAAGAGGGACATCATGTAGAAATGATCCTTTGGAATCTTGTAGAAACTCAAACTCAATGACCTCGGACAATAATATGTTGAAATGGCATACTCTGGAGTGTAGCTAGCCAATACTCCTTTCCACCAATGATCCACAGCATGGGTCCACATCAGATCTGCATCTTGTAGCCTTTGGTATTATTCTTAGGTCCACACATGTGATCCATAATGCCAACTAGATCTAGATGCATAGGCTAAGAGCCTTTCATATAGCTCCACAGGGAAGCAGAGAAAAAAGTTTCATATAGATCATGGTAGAGATTCTCTTCTACCCATCTACACGCATTAAACTCAGGTGCAATGCTAAATATCTAAGAAAATTCATCCTCTATGCTCTTGAACTATGATTCAACACTTTCCAACATTAACCACTCTGTCATTACTCATTACACAGATCATGATGTATGTTAAATCCCACTACAACTTCAAAAAGAGGTCCCAAAAACAGAACCAAGATGTAGTCATTTTTACACTTAAAAAATGAGGGGGGGATTTTGAAGGTGACAACAGTCACGTTACAACAAATGTTTAGCCCTAATGATGAGTTCAAGGGTGAAGAAACGTATATACATGTCGTGTAAAAAGACTGCTCTCTAGTCACTATTGTACGTAGAAAAGAGTAGCTACTTAGTAAGACTTGCACACACGATGAAAAGAAGGCCTTAATCTCTCTCTATCGAAATACGGTGATATCTTCTCTTGGGAGTATGATGACCTCAAAGGTTTTATCCAAGTGTTACTCAACACTTCATTGACCTTGATCCTCGGTATCAAACCTATCAGATAGAAGTAGTAGCCATTCAATACAAAGATAGAGCCCCTCATAAGAAAGGAATTATCTAAAATTATTGAGGCAAAAATTATTTTTCCCATCAAGTACTCTACTTGGGTCGGGAATCTAGTTCTAGTACACAATAAGAATGGTGAAATTAGACTCTGTGTTGACTTGTGAGATTTGAACAAGGCATCTCTAAAGGATCATTATCCTTTTCCTTGAATGGAACAGATTCTATAGATTATGGCTGGTGCATAGAGATTATCAATGTTAGATGAGTATCAAGTCTCATTTAGATCTTGGTAAAGGAAGAGGATCAATTCCAAACAATGTTTACAAAAACTAGGGAACATATTCATATTAGAAAATTCCCTTTCATCTATCAAACGTAGGTGCTACATTTCAATGCACCATGGGCATTACGTTCAAAGGCTATATCAACGAGTTCATCTTGGTTTACCTTGATGAAATTACAATCTTTTCAAAGTAGAGTGCGGATCATATGGCACACCTGGAGAAATTGTTTGAGAGATGTAGAAAGTATGGGGTGTATCTTAACCCTAGGAAGTGTAATTTTGTAGTGGCACAAGGAAATCTCTTTGGCCATGTGGTTTCAAAGGATGGCATCGCAATTGATCCAGAGCTCATTTCATCCATCCTAGCTCTTTCCCTGCCAGTACAAAAAAATCCTTATAGTCCTTCATTGGAAAGATCAATTTTGTTAGGCGTTTTATCCCTAACTTTGCATGACTGGTTTGGTCCATCACGCTGATGCTCAAGAAGGACATGGCCTTTAGATGGATTGTAGAAGGAAGAGAGAGCTTTAACATAATAAAGCAAGAAATTTCTTGTGCGCCAACACTCATTGACTCAGATTACTCAAAGGATTTCATCCTTTATGCTTATGGCATTAATGCAAGTGTTGTTGTTGTCCTCACCCAAGAAAATGAATAAGTACTAGAACAATTCTTGACTTTCTTCACTAGACACTAAAGGATTATGAATTAAAATATAGTCACATAGAGAAGCAGGTCTTTTCCATCATGCATGCGCTCAAGAAATTCAAAATTATGCTTACCACAAATCATATTAAGGTGTTAGTATCCCAATCTTGTGTCGAGATAATTCATCACGGGAGTAAAGATTAGTCAAAATAAAGCATGATAGGTGACCAAAATCAGGTAATACAATGTGACTATCGTGAGCCACAAAATTGGTAAGAGGTAGTCCGCTCTATAAGAAGATTGTTGAAATGCATAAAATGAATCTTAGACTTCATTTTTTCTGGATGAGGATCTCCCACACCAAGAACTTGAGAAAAATATAGATCCTCGCATGCATGACTTGATGAAGAACATGATTGCATTCCTTTTCAAGAGCGCATACCCTCCTGATTTAAACAATACAAAGAGAATAGATATGAGGTTACAATCTATCCCTTGTGTTTTGGTGATTGAATTCTCTTTAAGAATAATCTTGATGGTGTGTTGGTAAGATGTATCAACAGTGTGTTGACTGAAAAAATGTTAGCAAAATTTCTGATGGATTCTCTGGTGGACACTTCTATGCCAAAACTACAACAATGAAGATCATAATGGTAGGAATATTTTTGCCTACCCTGTTTGCAGATGCACACAAGTGGGTCACAAAATTCAAGGAATTAACTTTATTTCCATCAAAGAAAATATTAGCAATGCTTCCTCCAACCAATCCAAGCAGATCAGCCTTTTACACAATAGTGTCTTGACTTCATAGGCATCATCAATCCACCTTCAAACATTAGACACAAATGGGTGTTAAAAGATACAGACTACTTCACTAGATGGATAGCATTGTCGCACTAAAAGAATCAATTGATTCATTCATCCTTGAATTTCTTGAAGGAATAATCACAAGGTTTGGCGTTCCTCAAACCATTATCTCTGATAATGCAAAATCCTTCCTTGGAACCAAAATCATTGATTAGGCTCTAAATTTGGGCATTTATCTGAAGAATTCTTCCAATTATTACCTACAAGGCAATGGTCTAGTAGAATTAACAAACAAGAACCTGATCAAAATCATGAAACACACAATGGACATCAACCAAAAACAATGACATACAAAGGTCTTGTGTGCGCTCTAGAAGACAAAATTATAGTAAAAAGGTAATAGGAAATTCACCTTACAAGCTTGTCTATGGTAAGGAGGACACCCTTTCTTTGATGTTGGAGTTGAACTCATTGGAATTTTCCCAACAACTTGAATTTGAATGCACAGACTAGAGAGATATTAGAATGGTAGAGCTGATCAATCTTGAAGAATCGAGAAACTCTACCATGATCAAGTTGGAACAACATCAACAAGTAAAAAATAAATGGTTTGACATAAAGGCTAGGCCTCAAGCCGTCAAATTTTGGGACTTGGTCTTAAAATGGGATGCTAACAAATCCAAACAAGGGTGCCACTCAAATTTTGATGCACATTGGAGTGGCCCAAACACCATCAGTTCATACAAAGAGGAAAACTCTTTCAAGTTAACTCATCTTGATAAAGTCACATTGTGAATCCCAATACGTGGGATCTATCTCAAACCCTTCCATTAAGTTTTTTGCATCATTTTGTATATATTAGAATAATTTCAATTCCTCTAAGTGTGTTGCATGAACAATGTTTTTTTGTACATAGTTCTTTCTTCTCGAGTGCTTCTTACATGCACACTCTTATTTTTCTTTCAAGATGCTGAAATTTTCAATAGTTTGCAGAAATTAGAATAGAGTCAAGAATTGATCCTTCAAGTGATTTCAGTGTATTTATTCAAATATACAGATCAAAACTTCATTATTATATAACAAAATCCATGCCTAATGGATGCTTGTGCCACCTATCTCCTTCATCTAGCAAGCGGATGGCCCCAAATGTCACCAAAACTATTATCCAAATGATTCTCCGAGTTATTTAGCCAACTTGTTTATATCTTTCGGCTCGAGCTCTTTATTGCAAAATTGTGTGTGCTCAAGTTCCCTTGGCACATTCCTTCTTTTCCTCATGCTCCCTTTCACACCTCCCTTTCTCCCCTTTCATTTTCCTTTCCATCTTTGTTCCACTCCTCCCTTGTATACATCCTCTACATGTCCACTTTCTTCTTTTCATCTTCTCACCCTACGTGCATGCCTTGCACTTACTTTAATCAGCCAAGTCCCTTGCCCTTGTGTGCACCCCCACACAGTATCTTTTAATATTTGTGCCTTGACCATGTGCTCTCCGCTCACTATTTTTCCTCATTTCCTCGTGTGCATTGTGCGCACTTCCATTCTATCTTCTTCTTGCACCTCATTTTTCTACGCGTATACCTTTTAACCCTCCTCTATGCCATTCCATTCCACGTCATGCTCTAACATTCTTGAGTGTGCCACATGCAACCCGTTAAAGTGTGCCAATATATGATCAGATCCTTGAAAAAATAGACGAGTGACACATGGTAGAAATGAAAAAACATTTACATAGTTGGTCATCCTTTCATTTGATCCACATGTGCCACATGTTTTGTGTGCACAGACGACTCTGAAAAACTTATTACATATGTATCTTTTGGTTTAGATATTTGATCGGTGAGTGCCTAGAATTTTCAAATATATGTTGATGTAGGCTACAGTGTTAGACATTCAAATTCAAATTCATGGCGGACCTAGTAGGTGAGAAATGGGGAAACATATTTTTGGGCATTGATGAGTAGAGCTAATTTCTCCAACCACCCGATTTGATATCATCCGCCCTCTTTCCTTCTCCTAGGGAAGTGCATTTGATAGATTTGTAGGTAGATTCACAAGCATTGAATGCTTCTTTTTTGTGGTTACATTTCAAATTCATATTTTTCCCTCCTTTTTCTCTTCTCCTTCCATTGATTCATCTATAAATGCAAGAGTTGGGCTCATTATTAATGTTGGACATTTTGGATCCTTACACACTTTGCTAAGGACTTCATCTTTCTCGTATTTTGAGTTACTGAGACCTCTAGATTTAGATCTTGCATGTGGATATCAACATCTTTCAGCATTTAAATAACTTTGTACATTTCTAGAAGTAATATAAGCATCATTTTGTGACTATTCTATGTCCTAATGTGTTTGTATTCCCTCTTTTTGCCTTTTCTTTGCATTTTGTGCATGTTGCGCCATTTCATGTCTCTTGCGGATCCTTATTTAATTTTGTTCCACAAAACTGATCTAGTAAATATGTTTTAAGTTATGCTACACATTCCTAGCCTTATTTCATGCATTTCCATTCATTTTTGCTTGGAACAAATAGTGTTCATCCCTCTTTTCTAGTGTTATCACCTGTTAGTGTAATTTCCTTTCATGTTATTTGTCTATCCCTTGTCGCTTGGTATTATTAGCTTAGTTTTTCATTTTAGCACTAGGAGTAGAAGTAACAATAGAACTAAATAGAGGAATCATCCTTCTATGTAGATTTTCCCAAGAACGCAAGGTCCCACAACTTGGGGATGGTTCCATTGTTGTCACAAATAAATTGGTTCTTCCAGATCTGAGACACGGGTGTAAGTTTGATGACTAACAATTTCTAGCACGCTCGGTGGGACAAGAAATGAAAGCTTAAATTTCATATTGTTAAGTTTTGGTGTGCGGACCAAGTATTTCTAGCCTTTGGAGGATTTTTTCAACACATCTAGAGACTCCTAATAGTTTTAGATATCTGTTTTAGCATCCCTAAGTTCCTTTCATGAGAAGAGTGCACAAAAGGAGAAGTGCAATAGCTAAACATTATTTCAAGTACCTCAATTTATCCCCAAGAAGAGTTCATTATAGACCTTTGTTAACTTCACCAGAGGAAGTCCCCTGGTTCTTTCCGTGTAACATGATATTCCAAATGGCACACTCAAAAGTATTCCATACTTTACTAGTGAGAATCAAGTCACCCTCGGGAGCATATCTAGGATATAGTGAATATATGTTCACTCTATTTAATCACACATGACGATTTAGAATTCAGCCTACTTGTAGCCTCTTATAAAGGAAAAGTGCTTCAATGGTACCAGGGCTTGAAACTTGGATCTACTACTACCTTGGATGAACTCTGGGACAACTCTTTACAATTATTTTAAAGATAATTTAGATCATCTATCTTTGGAGGATAAATTGACAACAACAAGAAGGGCACCCAATGAGTAGATTATTGATTTCAACATTAGATTTTAGAAGATTATGGATAGAATCCCTCTTATGGTAAGACCTACAACCCAACATGATTTTCTATATTATCTAAATGAGTTGAACAGTGATATCTCAGTCATGATTCAATCCATGTGAGGTAGGACTTTACAAGGTGCTTATAATATTAAAGCAAGGGCACAAAATAGTCTTATTCAGGTAGGAAAGATAGCTCCTAGAATTCCTATGCCCTTATTCCCGTAAATGTCGCAAGCTTTTGACCTTCTTTCGCCCCTATCCTGCTTCTAAGAAAAGCATGGAACATGTTGCATCAACATCCTACTCTAAAGAGACAACAAAAATAAGATGAGGAGTTGAAGACCCTAATTATAAATTTGTCAAATAAATTCATCTCATTAGAAAAATAATAGGTGCATCACCAAAAATCCAACCTTGGAGGAATCAATAGGGAAACCAAATATACACGTAGAACTAGCATCAATGACAGGATGGCATGCTTATACACATATGCCCTTGTAAGTTGTTCCTCCTGCACCCTCTCTTCCAGCACCAACTGCAAGTAAGGAGCTTGTTCTAGTTCGAATAATTTGGCACGGGATTTGGAGTGGTGTTTCCCTTGAAACATGCCTCATAGTCAATATTATTGTGTCAATTTTACGTGCCAAAGCCTATATGATCCAAAATACTGAAACCTGTGAGCCTTCAACAAGTTCCCTTGAAGTAGATAATCAAAAAATGATAGAAGTTATTCCCGACTCCAATATGATGTTCTTTGTTATTGAGGAATTCTATGTAATCAACCAAATTTTAGACAACACAAGATACAAGAAGAGAATGCTTGATTCTCACACACAGTCACAATCCCAACAACAAAAATGATCGGTAAAAGTAGAAAGATGTAGCCAAGGCATCTAGTAGTAAAATAACTCAATTCCCTCCACAATCATATCCATGCAAAGCTCCTTCGAAGTGGCACATTCCCATCATTTAGTAGGTCAATCCTTAGCTTCAGCTAAGGCCCCTACCTCCGCACTTAGATGTTCAAGAAAGTATGTCGTTGTGCCCCAAATGTACAAGTCAGGAGGTCTTCCATTTAACATTATGGACTAGATGAAGAAGAAAAATATAAATGTCACAATGTGGGATACCCTGACCATTCCATCTCAAGTGATGACTGTTGCATGAGGCTCTAGCACAAATCCCACACATTGATCCAACTATACGAAGCCACACACATTTATCAACATTTTCCAAGAAGAGGAGAAGCAAGTAAAGTTGTTAAAACCCCACCCTTCTATATATCTTTGATCATAGGAAAACACCTAGTGCATAATTTCATGATAGACTCAAGTACTAATACTTGTCATGCCTAAATATATAACGGATGTCTTAGGTCTCAAGTATAACCCCTTGAGAAAAGGATTCTTGCAACTTGATAGTTCAACTATTATTGCCTTAGGAATCATCAAGGATCTTGAGTTGACCCTTCATGTATGTATAGGTTTAATAATTACTTAAGATAATTGACTTACCTCCTTTGTTTTCCCTATGTCTATAAAGAGAATTTAGTGAAAAAGTGGGTGGTTACTTATCTTTGATTGGTCTCATGTGTTACTCAAGACAAGGTATGGTACCTATTTTACCATACAAGATGAGCCAATATTTTCCTATCATGTAGAGTAATATTTCCCATTCCCTCTCCAAGCCAACTATTTAATCCAAGAACTTCAGTTCTGAAGAGTATCCTCTTTCACCCTCTATTACTGTTCTAGTGCCTGATTGGTGGGCAGATAGGCACCATAAATTTGACCCATATGCCAAATAACTAGAAGCTTATGAAACTAGGATTGGTACTTACTACATTCTTAAATAAGATGTTGTGCTTCCATGTGCGCTCAAGTAAAATGAAGAAATCCTTCATCTATAGAATTTATACTTTGATGGTTCCGAAGTAGAAATGGTGCGGGAGCATGGGTTTTTCTCATTTCTCCTAAGAATGAGAAATTATTCTTCGTGTAAAAATTGTAGTTTACGTGTTCTAACAATGTGGCAAAGTATGAGGTGTTGGTGCATGGTTTTCTTATTGTTGAAAAGAAGAAGCTTAAGGTGTTGCAGGATATTTGGGAGCATAGAATTGGTTATCCATTAGGTTACCAAAATAATCTAGGAAAATAATAATATCCTTAAAACTTATAAGCACAAAATTTGGGATCTCTTTAAGAGAGTTGATGCTCTAAATATATAGGTGGTGCCAAAAAAATGAATAAGAAAGCTGATCAAATGGTTGTGCTCGGTGCATGCATTCTCTCCTACCGAGGACTTAGTCAAAGAAAACACTCAAAGACATTAAAATGGTAATCAGACCATCCATTCCAGACAACAATACCAGATGGAAAGTGTTCGATACGATTGCCACACATATTATCTAGTTCATCTAAAATGAAGTTGATTTCTCATCAAGCATGCAAGTTATCTTGCATGACAGCTATGGTGACCAAGTGATTCAATTGAAGTCAAATAAGCTTCCTAAAGGGTTGGTCACCTTAGAGAAAATGTTTATCCCTAATGATGAGTTCAAGGGTGAAGAAAAGTATATACGCATCATGTAAGAAGAATACTCCCTAGTCACTATTCCACACAAAAAAACAGCTTTCTTAGTAAGACTTGCACGCATGATTAAAATAAGGCCTTCATCTCTCTTTACAAAAATATAGTGATATCTTCTCATGGGAGTATGAAGACCTCAAAGGTTTTATCCAAGTGTTGCTCAACACTCCATTAACCTTGATCCGGTATTAAGCCTATCGAAAAAAAGCAACGACCAATCAATCCAAAGATAGAGCCCTCATAAGAAAGGAATTATCTAAACTTATTAAGGTGAAAAATATTTTTCCCATAAATTATCCTAGGTCACGAATATAGTTCCAAAGTAATAAGAAGAATGGTGAAATCATACTTTGTTCGATTTGAGAGATTTAAACAAGGCATCTCTATAGGATCATTATCATTTTCCTTAAATGGAATAGATTTTGCGAGACTATGGCTCGCACCTGAGAGATTCTCAATATTAGATGACTATCAAGTTTCATTCAGATCCTGATCAAGGAAGAGGATCAGTTCAAAACAATGTTTACAACCAAGAGGGGAACATATTCATATCATAAAATGCATTTTCGTTTACTAAACGTAGCTACATTCCAATGCACCATGGACATTGCGTTCAAAGGCTATATCAATAATTTCATCTTGGTTTACCTTGATGAAATTACAATCTTCTCATAGTAGAGTGCAGAGATCATATGGTGCACCTAGAGAAAGTATTTGAGAGATGCAGAAAGTATGGGGTGTCTCTTAACCCTAGGAAGTGAAATTTTGTAGTGGCACATGGAAATCTCTTGGGCCATGTGGTTTCAAAGGATGACATTGCAATTGATCTTGAGCTCCTTTCAACCATCCTAGCTCTTCCCCCGGGTGCACAAGAAATCCTTACTGGTCCTTCATTGGAAAGATCAATTTTGTTAGGCGTTTTATCCCTAACTTTACATAACTAGTTTGATCCATCACCTTCATGCTCAAGAAAGACATGGCCTTCAGATGGACTATAGAAGGAAGAGAGAGCTTTAACATAATCAAGAAATAAATTTCTTGTGTGCCAACACTCATCGAATTTGATTAATGAAAGGATTTCATCCTTTATGCTTATGGCATTGATGTAAGTGTTGTTGTTGTCCTAACACAAGAAAATGAACAAGGTTTGGAATAACTAGTGGCTTTCTTTAGCAGACGCTAAAGGATTATGAATTAAAATAAAGTCACATGGAGAAGAAGGTCTTTTCCATCATGTGCGCACTCAAGAAATTCAAAATTATGCTTGCTACAAATCATATTAAGGTGTTAGTCTCCCACTCATTTGTCAGAGACTTCATCATGGGAGAAAATATCGGTGAAAATAAAGCACGATAGGTGACCAAAATCATGGAATACAATGTGACTATTAAAGCTAAAAAATTGGTAAGAGGTAGTATGCTTTATAAGAAGATTGGTGAAGATGCATAGAATGAATCTTAGACTTCATTTTTTTCTAGATGAGGATCTCCCACACCCAGTAACTTGAGAAAATATAGATCCTAGTGCATGTGACTGCATGAAGAACATGATCGCATTCCTTTTCAAGATTACACACCCTCCTGGTTTAAACAAGACAAAGAGAAGACATCCGAGGTTACAATCTATCCCTTATGTTCGATTGATGGCATGTTGGTAAGATGTATCAATAGTGCACAGACTGAAAAAATGTTAGCAGAATTTCATGATGGATTCTCTAGTGGACACTTCTCTGCCAAAACTACAACAATGAAAATCATAATTGTAGGAATCTTTTTTCCTACCCCTGTTTGTAGATACAAACAAGTGGGTCAAAAATGCAAGGAATGCACTTTCTTTCCGGGAAAGAAAATATTAGCAGACTTCCCCTCTAACCAATCCAAATAGATCGACCTTTTACGCAATGGGGTCTTGACTTCATAGGAATGATAAATCTACCTTCAAGTGCTGGACACAAATGGGTGTTGACAGCTATGGACTACTTCACCAGATGGATAGAAGTTATCACACTAAAAGAATCAATCGATTCATTCATCCTTGACTTTCTTGAAGGCATAATCACAAGGTTTGGCATTCCTCAAACCATTATCTTTGATAATGAAAAATCCTTCATTGGAACCAAAATCACTGATTGGGCTCTAAATTTGGGCATTTATCGAATAATTCTTCCAAATATTACCCGCATGAGGAAATGGTATAGTAGAATAAAAATACAAGTACCGATCGAGAATCATGAAAGGAACAATGGACATCAGCCAAAGACAATGACATACAAAGGTCTCATGTGTGCTCTGCAAAGACAGAATCATAGTAAAAAGGCAAAAGGAACTTCACCTTACAAGTTTGTCTATGGTAAGCAGGACACCCTTCCTTTGACATTGGAGTTGAACTCATTGGCATTTTCCCAAAAGTTGGAATTTGAAAGTTCAAACTAGAGAGAAATTAGAATGGTAGAGCTAGTCAATCTTGAAGAATCAAGAAACTTTTCCATGATCAAGTTGGAAAAGCATCAATAAGTAACAAAGAAATGGTTTGACAGAAAGGACAGGCCTCAAGCTTTCAAATTTGGGGACTTGGTCTTAAAATGGGATGTTAACAAAGCTAAACAAGGGTGCCACTCAAAGTTTGATGCACATTAGAGTTGCCCATACACCATCGGTTCATGGAAAGATGCAAAATCTTTTGAGTTGACTCATCTTGATGGAAGCACAATGAAAATCCTAATAGATGGGATCTAGCTTAAACCCTTCCATTAAGTTTTCTTCATCATTTTGTATATATTAGAATAATTTCAATTCCTCTAAGTGCATTGCATGCACAATGTTTTTTTGTAAATAGTTATTTATTCTCACATGCTTCTTGCACTTACACTCTTCTTTTGCTTCTAGGAAGATTTAGAATAGAGTCAAGAAATGATCCTTCAAGTGATTTTGGGGGTAGTTTTTCAAAGCTACAGATCAAAATTTCACAGATTACATAACAAACTCCATGCCCAATGGATGCTTCAGCTACTAATCTCCTTCATCTAGCAAGCAGATGGCCCTAAAATCACCAAAACTGTTATCCAAATATCTCTCCTAGTTATTTAGACAACTTGTATACATCTTCTGGCTCTAATCTCTTCATTGTAAGATTGCGTGTGCATAGGTTCCCTTGGCACATTCCCTTCTTTTCCTCATGCTCCCTTATGCACATCCCCTTCTCCCCTATCATTTTCCTTTTCCTCTTTGTTCCACTTCTCCCTTGCATGCATCCTCTATGCATCCACTTTCTTCCTAGAAGCTTTTCACCCTACGTGCATGCCTTACACTTACTTTAATCAGCCAAGTCCCTTTCTCCTTGCATGCACCCCACACATTATCTTGTAATAGTTTTTCCTTGACCATATGTTCTCTACTCAACATTTTTCCTCATTTCCTCATGTGCATTATGTGTGCCTCCCTTCTATCTTCTTCCTATGCCTAATTCTTCCACACGCATACCTTTTTGCTCTCCTCTACACCATTCCATTCCACATCATCCTCTAACATGCTTGAGTGTGCCACACATGCAACCAGTTAAAGTGCACCAATAGGTCACCGGATCCTTTCAACAAATAGATGAGTGACACATGGTAGAAATGACAAAACATTTGCATAGTTGGTCTTCCTTTCATTCGATTCGCACGTGCCACATGTTTTTTGTGTGCCAAATACCCTGAAAAAATTATGATAGTTGTATCTTTTGCTACAAAGCTTTGATTAGTGTGTGCCTAGACTTTTCACATATATGTTGACGTAGGCTAGAGTGCTAGACATTCAAATTCAAATTCTTGGTGGACCTGGTAGGTGAGAAATGGGAAAATATCTTTCTAATCATTATTCAGCACAACTAATTGCGCTAACCACCTGATTTGATATGATCTATCTTTCGTCCTTCTCCTAGGTAAGTGCATTCGATAGATTTATAGGCATTAAAAGTTTCTTGTTGGTGGTTGCATTTCAAATTCATATTTTTCCTCCTTCTTCTCTTCTCCTTCCATGGATTCATCTATAAATGTAAGAGTTGGGCTCATTATTGATGTTGGAAATTTTAGATCCTTACGCACTTCATATTTTCTTTATCTTGAGTTGAATACCTCTAGATCTAGCTCTTACATGTGGATATTATCCTCTTTCTCCATTGTAAGAAATCTACGCATTTCGGGAAGTAATCGATGCATCATTTTTGACTATCCTCTATTTTAATGTGTTTGCATTCCTTCTTATTGACTTTTCTTTGCATTGCATGCCTATTTTTCCATTTCACGTCCCTTGCAGCTCCTTATTTAGTTGTGGTCCATGAAACTTGTCTGGTAAATATGTTTTAAGTTGTGTTACATGTGCCTAGCCTTATTTCACGCATTTCCCTTCATTTTCTCTCAGAAAAGATAGTGTTCATCCCTCTTTTCTAGTGTTATCACCTTTTAGTGTAGTTTCCTTTCATATTATCCTTCTATCCTTGGTCCTTTGGTTTTATTAGATTAGTTTCCCTTTTAGCACTAGGAGTAGTAGTATCAGTAGAAATAGATAGAGGAACCGTCCTTCTCTGAAGATCCATCCCAAGCATGCAAGTTCCCACAACTTGGGGATGGTTCCATTGTTATCACAAACAACTTGGTTCTTGCAGATCGAGACCCAAGTGCAAGTTTGATGACTAACGCATACCAAGCCCCATAATCTGTAGTTGTCCCTAGATCTATAATCTATGCTCATCCAACCCATTATTATGGGAAGGCACCTCGGTAACTATCTAGTGCTCTTTGTGGTCTAATATGGGGCCCAAATTCAAAAGTCTCGTGCACTACTCATGCATACCATTACTCATCCCCAAGTATACCCCAGATTAAACCAAGTTTCGCTTATACTCTATCCATGTGATACCACTCCAAAATGTTCCTATGATCGTATATCAAGAAGTGATCAACCTCGAAATGCTCGGCTCCTCATCATCCCCACGACACTAGTATAAACAAGTATGGTTGTGTGTCACCATCTATAGCTTCAAGTCATTAAAGGATCCTCTTTAATATGTAGTATCTCCCATATGAGATCTAATGGCCTCTTCTATTGTCTCTCATCATATGTAAGATGGCTCATATGGCACTCTAACTCATAGCACTCCAAGTGGGTATCTAATAGCAATGTGATCCCATGACCAAATTTGTAGAAGATTTGTAGATCTTAGAATCCGCATACATTTATATGCTATCAAATGCACCCCTATATAAATGGGCCAAGATGCACTAACCCTAGGAGAAAAATCTCCCCATACATTATTCAAGACACAACTCCTTTCAAAGCAAGTGGAAAATGTGTCTCGGTCTTATGAGGAAGGTAGCCATTGATAAGAGACATGAGATATATTGGACTATAAGCTATCCTCTTGCTCTCAAAGAATCTATACAGTGCATGGCCATACCCTATCGAGGTATATCCTATCACTAAAACATGTCCAAAATTCTTAACATCTTCTAATCACTCCTATATTCCTCTAATCACTTCTTAACATCTTTGAAATTCTTCTAAAAACATTCTAAAGGTCAAATTATGCATTAGTTGTTCTCCTTTCACAATAGTGCATCCCTTATGATGCTAACACATCCCATTTCACACTAGAACATGAGTTTCCATGCTCATGCTTTCATTTTCACCTTAGCGCACACATTTTAATGCTCATGCTTCTATTTTCATGCTAGCACATTCACTAACCTACTTCACTAATAGTTCAACACTCATACTACCATTTGAATGCTAGCACGTTTCATTTTACACTAGCACATGGGAAGACATGATAGTGCACTTAACTCCCTATCTTGTCATTAACCTACTAACTTCTCCTAGCTACAAAAAACATTAAATGCACTAAAATTTCAAAAAAATGTGTTACTTATTAGGGCACGCTCTATAAGAAGCCTTCAAAACTCTCACCCTCGTTCGTGTGTAGTTTGTAGAGTCTTAGATTCACGTTATCTCTCTCTCAAAATTCAAATAAAATATCTCACAAAGGCAATATAGTATGATAGCACAAATGGGTCATGATGGATTTTACCCCTCCCACCCTACTATTTATACCCTCCCAACCCTAATTCTTCATTTTTCTTTCCTCCCACAGCAATATTACTAACTCATTCTTTTATTTTCCTATCGCCATGTATTGGCACTCCATCACGATGATTTATTTCCTTAAATTTTCATTTCTACTAACATTTTTATCTCGTTGAGGCATATTTTTGCTTCTCGGTGACCTTTTCTTCTCCCCAAGGTATATTTTTTCTTTGTGTTGATTTTTGTCGATATACCCTGCATACCATCATTATTCTATATCACTTTCTTCCCAAACTTAAAAAAATCCAAAAAAATGGTAAATTTTCAAAAACACCCTAAAAATTCGCAACATCCATTAAAAATCCAAAAAAAATGGTAACATTTTCAAAAATCCCATAAAAATAGGGTAAAAAGCATTCACACATTTGAGCCATTTATAGGACACAACATCCTCAAACATTTAAATTATTTGACAAAACATCTTTCTTTTTTATCGCATGTTCTTTCATGTGACATGTGGATCATTTTGATCTACCCTCTATTAATAAGAGTCATTTTGCTTCCTATGTTTGTATTCCTTACACAAATAGTTTCTTGGGGAAGTTTCATAGCACATGATTTATTTTTCATGGGACTTCTATGCCCTCCATTTATTCACCTTGCATGTATCCTTGCTTGGGATGCTAGTTTTAACTCTTATCATATAACTCACACAAGTGGAATCTCAACTGGATAACAAAAACATTAGTACAAATGTCTTGAGCATTGTTTGTTTGAGAATGTTTCTCTATACTTGTTTTGTTTCTTATCTTCTTATTTACTTTCTCATATTGCATTGCTTCTTGCATGTTACTTTAATTCAACCCTTTTAGTAGTCCATAAACATTCGTATTATGGCTTTTCATGTCATTATATGCTTTTGATGCATGCTCATATGAAATAAACATGATTGTTCTTGGACCGATAATCTTAATCATCTAAGAAATATGATAATAAAATTTTCTTATTAATCCATCTGCTATGATTGATATCTCCATCATTCTCTCTAATTTTCTACCCATCATTTTATGATTTTCCTTGATTCTACCAATGGCCACCTCGGTTTAGTTAGAATCCTTTCTCATCACTTTCAAAATTTTCTCCCACAACACTTGGGGCAAAAAGGATTATATTTATTCCCCCTCCCCCTTGTTTCTTCCATATATTTCCTTCATCTTGCAACATTCCCATTTAAAGACTTTAGAAATAAGGGGAAAAAAATTCTTAGACAATGTTCTCTATTCTAAATAAAACATTATTTAGAACACACATTCCATGTCAATCAATCTCATAATAGATAACCATATGCACTGTAAATGACTCAGTAAACTACCGATCTATCATTTCATGACTCAGTTTCTAACCGATCTCTCATGTTTGTCTTTAAGTATGGAATAATTTATGTATACTACGTATACTTGGTTCACTTACCCTATTTAGGGTATTGAGTGATCTATTTAAAGAAGCTATCTAAATATTTGTTACCAATATTCATCTAACATCATGTTTCTTTAAACTAGGTGTTATAGGACAATGCAACCAGTAGCTTGTGATAGTTTGGAAAAATATTTCCAACATATTGTTCATGTTACTATTCCTAGACGGCATACTCGTCAAATTGGAATACATCCTTTACCTCACTCTTCTATTATCTAGAATGGTCTTTACTTGTTTCACTCCAATTGCCCAAGGTTTAACCCTAACCTAGGTTAGTGACATAATTTGTTGTAGGGAGATTCTCGTGATGACCTAGGGTATATGGGCATACTCAACCGACCTAATTCGATCGAATGTGCCTAGATACCCTGAGTCATAGGAAGCTACTTCCTATTTCAAAGCATGCTACTAACTTGACCTAGAGAGAATCTAAGTTCAAGTCCAGATGTGTGTAGATCTAGATGAACAAATGTGGAAGGGTGCTGCCACATGTCAATTGCAACATTGTATCCTCGAGAAGACCTTAGTCTTCTCGAAGGTACAGTTCTGTAGTTGGCGTGTGCCAACATCCGTCAGAACTGCTTCATCATAAAGTACATACCCCTAGGATATCATTAACACTAATTAATTTAGGATTAAGATTCAGATTACAGCAACCTTGCAAAACCCTAATTCCATCACTCCTTAAGTTCTTCATCCATATTTGATTGAATTAATATAAAATAACTTCATTAACTCTGATTGCTTTTTTATATTCATTAACTTTGGCATAACATGCAGTTATCCAAAAATAGGACAACAACCATCATAAGGTTAATTTAAAGTAACTTATCCATTCAAAGAAGGTGTAGCAACCACATAGGTTCAACAGAGTAGACTTCATAGAAAATGAAGTCTAAATGATTAACGATCAAAAACACCCTTCTTTCATTTTACATTCTTTTGAGAGAGGAAGAGTCTTCCTCTACATGATTAAGTGATAGGGTTTGTCATGCCCTTTTTATCTTTCAAAATTTCTATAGTTTAATTGTATGTCCATTACACATTCCATAATTATACTATAATTGTTTCGATAGTTAACGACATCTAATGCAACTTAGCAAGTTGTATCTTAGTAAGGGAGATTGAACTATTTCCCTCCTTCCAACTTAATAAATGATAACAAAGATAGGTATACAAACAGATATGAAGAATATCAACAAGATAGTATTCCAATTTCCTCAATAAAAGTACAAGAGAAATACACAACCATTTGAAGTAGATCTCCAAACTTTTCAATTCATCATGATAAAAATACACAGTTTACAAATCTATGCATTTCAGACATACTTCATGCCAATCAACATTAAGATCATAACAAAATACAACTTTTCCTTTTTCAATACAACTCAAGAATGAATCTAAATTCACTACATAAGAGCCAGAATTTAAATCAGCCAACACATCATAAAAGTTATTGCCTTCTTTTATCACTTACGAAGTCCATCTGCAAAAATTTCTATAGCACGGTCAGTTCATTGAACTAAGCATGATAAGCACTAAGCATTAAAAAAGTGCATTAAACTAATTGTTCCATTAAAACAACTCTGCTTTAATGAAATAATTATTGTAATCATACAAATAAGCATAAGTAATAACAACCCTAAAATAAGTACAAATAATAAATCAGAATTCACTTTTAAGAAAAGATCATAATATAATCAACAACTACTACATTATATCAGATAAGTATTGTCCCAAACAATTACTTATTTATATCAAACAACAACTCTTGACATTTAATTATTTCATAATTCTTTCTGAATTTGAAATACATAATTAACTTTACTACATAAACAAAAAGAGTTACTTTCAGAATCAAATACCTTCTTGTCATTTTTACCAAGTTTCCAGAAATCATGTACAGACAAGTTCATTTCAGCATAGTACATATTTAGGATGAATCATCCAACAACTTAAATAAATAAGAGAATCATAATTCAGATGTGGCATCCTAATTCTAGGTTAAATAATATAACCTAGGTTCTTAGATTAGGCTTCTTATCAATACTGGAAAAGTATTTACCAACATCAATGTTTCATTTCAAATAACTGAAACAATGTACAAATCTCCTTAATCATAATTTAAGTAGAGAAGTAAATAGTAATCATTACTAATCAATTACATAATAAAAGTTATGCAACTAATTCATCTAAACCTATAAGTGTTTTTATATAAAGGAAGGAGAACGAACTGAATGGTACATAGTTTACAATTTCTTTTGTCATTTGGTTAAACCAAATTCTCATATGCATCTTTAGAAAAGAAGAGTCAACATCCTACAACTTAAATAAATAAGAAGAAGAATCAATACAGACTATCCACAACTCACCATTCTTCTAAGAGATAGAAATCAGGTTCAGAAAGTACATAACCGATTACCTACATAACTGTATCAGTCAAGGAAACCAATAAAAAGATTCATCATTTAAGAGACAACAACCATTAACAAGAATCTCAATCCAATCGAGAAGGGAGAGAAACAAAATAGTCATCAACTCACTTGCAACCCTTATGAATTATTCAACATTATTGGAGATATCAGTCAGTGATCTGAAACCATACGTTCCATAAAACAAAGTAAGACTTACAAAAGGATTATTTCTTACTCGTATCCATCCAGGGAAGGATCATATTTACTATTGAGTGCATAGAGAGGAGTCCATCAGAAAATAATTTCCTAATGATGCATGACTCAGCCATTCAAAAACAATTGACAAGAAATGATTACGTTTTCCTTTCTACTAGGATAGGCTCAATTGTACATTGCCTGAATTGACAAGACAATTGATTCCATACAAAATAGCCAAGATCAAGAAAGATCAAATGGGAATGGTTTTTTTTTCCCCTGTACCAAAAATGACAGTCCCAAAAGTTTCTTAAACATTCAACTATTCCCATGAACTCTCCATAGTCAACTAGCAACAAGTTAAGTTTAAACAACCACAAAGAAGTTTCCAGTTCTGGAGAGTGAGTTCTCATTACCTCATCCAAGATCAAAAGGGTAGAGAGCCAAACTCAAGAATTCGAATAGGCCTAGGAAGGTAAACACCCTAACAACTTGGAGAGAGAGATTCGATCTATAGAGTAGTTCGAGAAAATAGAACTTCAACCATTGAACAAAACTTAACTTCCCAAAATTTAAAGGAAACTTCAATAGAAAGGATCCAAACTAAGAACTTATTCACCATTGTTTTAACAATTGAATTCCAAATCCCTTTTTAAAACCCATAATTCCATTCAAAATTTTTGATAGAGAATACAAAAACCCAACATGAAGTTTAAAGTCAAACATTGTTTCTATATTCCTCACGAATTCAAACTGTAGCAGTGATTCCAACTACAATAACTTACACAGCTCCATCAAAAACATAAAGTTTGAGGTAGAGAAGTTCAGTGTAGAGAAAGGGTAATTATTCCTTCTAGATTTAACACAAGTTGAAGTACGGAACACAACACTTCCAAATACTTCAAATACCCATTAACGATTGCTTTCAAATGAGTTCGAGTTCATATTGAAGAACAAAGTATACAATACAGTCCCGAAATAGAAGTACTATATCTTCACAAAACAAGATACATTTTTTAAAAGGATATTCACCTATCTTTCAAAACAATCAAAGACATTCAGTTTAAATAATGTAGGTTACCTAGAATAGAGGGAAACAAGATATCCTTAACACGTTTTCACGCAAGTTTGAGTTCTTGGAATACGTTAAATATATATCCATACAGACTGAAAGAGAAATAATAAAACTTTTCAAACTCAAAGATGCATCAAAGAGAAGTATCCCTTTTATTTTCCAATTTCTAAAGAGACTTCAGTTTGAAACTCAAACCAAAAACCATTTACTCAAGCTCTTTTTCGAGCAGACAGTCCAGAATGCATGTTTTAATCAAAACACTAAAGTCTCGAAAGTTCTATATGCATTTCACCATTAAACTTACTCAGAGAGAAAACATCCAAAACCAACATTATCATGCAAAGGTTTCCATAACCAAAAGAATAGAGATTCTTTCCATATGAAGCAAGTAACCAAAAAAAAATAGAAACCCTTTTATCTCCTGAGAGTAGAGTTATTTTAATGAAACATTTAGAGAAAAGCAAGAAATATTAATGGGTAGAGCCTATCATGCCTGATAGTGCTTCTTCTGATTTGAAGAAGACTTCCAGCTGAGATTTCAACACTTCTTCTCCAAGCAAGATCAAAAACTAAAAATCTCTTTCCCCAATGCCTCATATACTTCCCTTGAATTGAAAATAGACCAGGGAAACCAAAAATAGCCATAAAGTGAAGATCGAACTACTGGTTGAAGAACCAGATAGCTCCATGTAGAGAAAAAATCACAAAGCATGCAAGACCAAACAACCCCAATGAATCCACTGCATGGTTTCCAAGATGGTTTGCTCACAAAAACTAAGACTCATTAATGCCATTTACTCTCAAATTCCCACCTATCTCTCCTTTCCACCGCCATCCAAAATTGGTGAAGCCTATTTGAACTTCTGCATGCATCACTAAACCTTAGTGATGAATCCACATCAACTTCCTCCAAATTCCATGCCCTTTCCTAATCTGGCAGTACACTGCCCCATTAATTTCCAAAAATCAAATCACATTAATAGCTTAGGAACCATCGCCTAGCTTCCCACTTTCCTTATGACCCTTAGGTCCCCTTTCCATATTTCAATAGTTTAGGATAGATACCATTAGCTTAGGATAAGACCTTAGGCTAGTTTTAAAGTATTAACCTTAAGTTATAAACATGGCAATAGGTAAATCACCATCTTAGGTTAGATCATAATTCATAACCAAATAGTATTAGGTATTAGGTTAGAAATAACCTAGCATCACCTTAGGTTATTTCCCCTTATTCCAACTTAGTACAAACAACTTAGGTTAGGATGCCATCCCAACAAAATAGACATAGGTAGCAGATAGGTATAATTACCTTAGTTTAGAATCCTGCTAGGATAGATCTCATAGGTCTAGGAATTTTTTTATTTTTATTTTATTTTTTTGACAATAGTCTGACATAGGCCTCTTTTCACTTAACACCCTTATGCGTCCTATAGAGATCAATCAAGAAGACCCGAGCACAAAATATAAATGAATGCAGGCACGATCTTACAAGATAATAAAGAAGTTGTAAACATACAAGAGTTCAGTCTGTTATGTCTCACAACCTCTGAATGTCAGTTTACCATTCAGACCAGGTAAGGATATTTAAAACATACCTTAGATCAATGGAATTGATCCAAGGATGAGTCAGTTAATAGAGATAAGTTTGTAACCATCATTACCAGATGTGAAAATGGATTCTTTGCAAACAACAACATTTCAGTCTAATGAATCCAAGAGTAGAAATGACTTAACCATGGCAAGCATGATCTTCAACAATCAAAGGAACACACCTCATCAAGAAAATCACATGTCAATGCTTGCAATGAAAAAGAGGAATATAACAATTTTTCAAAGGTGTTATACATCTTTTCGAATGTCAATCAACCTCTTTTATCATGCCATCGACACTCGAGGGGGAAATCTTCATTCTACTAGTTTTTCTTCCACTCCTTCAAAATTTAATTGTTTCTACTTATCTACTATCTTTGAATTTTCATTGATAGTGCCACCCCAAAGAGGGGCAAATGTAGACACCTAAAATTCACCTACATAGTTTTAATGCTAAAATTATAATATTTTTCCTCTTTTCCATCATTTCCATTATAGTTAGTGATTTCCTGCTAATTAGCTAACGTTCCCCTCCATTTTGGTCAATTAATGATACTTTGTTAATTAATTAGCATTCACCCATTCCGGATGCCAATTAACAACACTTCGTTAGTTATAATCCTCCTCTAATCAATTAATTAACTATTATTAGTTAATTAATCCTTTTAACCTTGTATTTAATTAATAAACCTTCTTATTAATTAAATTCCCTTTTAAATCCTCTAAATTCTACTAAATCAATTTCAAATAAATTTTATAAGCTTATCCTAGCCTATTAATTAATCCTATTTGATTAATTAAATCATCTCCAACTCCCATGAGTTGCTAATAACTAATTAATCCCTCTAATCATGCTTATCCCTTCTAGTTCTAGTTTATCTTCTATCACACATTCTCTAGGTTTCTAGCTTCTACTTTATCTTTTATCCCACATTCTCTAGGTTTCTAGCTTCTCCCAAATTGGAAAGCTATATAAAGAACCTACCACCTTCCTTCACACCTTACACCACAATTTTGCTAGTGATATTATAGGCATATGATAAGGGAATTTATATTGTAATAAATCCTTCATTCTTGCATATATTCTTCATATGTGAGTAGTGAAAGAAGATCCAAACACATCCATTAAGCTATTTTTGTGAGATTCTTTCCTCATTTGGAGATAACATTAAATTGATTGATTATTATCAATCTAGGTTCATAGCTAAGAGAAATCATACATACAAAGCACATCCAAATTTAAAAGGAATGGCTTGGCATTTAATGTTTTTATGTTACATGCATATTAAAGAAGCTAAGCATAATGAAGAGAAACTAACACCAAGTAGTTTCAAATGACAAAGCTAATATAACATAAAAATCATGATAAATCTTGAAAAAGAAAGCTATTCTAAATGCATCCACATAAAAACATTAAATTTGAAGCCATCTCATTGAAATTTGGATGTGCTTTGTATGTATGATTTCTCTTAACTATGAACCTATCTTGATCATAAGAAATCAATTGAATGTTATCTCTAAATGAGGAAATAATCTCACCAAAATGGCTTAATGGCCATGTTTGGATCTTCCTTTACTACTCACATATGAGAAGAATGGATGCAAGAATGAAGGAGATATTCCAATAGAAATTCCCTTATCATATGCCTATAATATCACTAGCAAAAGTGTGGTGTAAGGTGTGAAGGAAGGTAGTAGGTTCTTTATATAGCTTTCCAATCTAGGAGAAGCTAGAAACATAGAGAATGTGGGATAAAGGATAAAGTAGACTTATAAGGGATAACCATGATTAGAGGGATTAATTAGTAATTAACAACTCATGGGAGTTGGAGTTGATTTAATTAATCATCTAGGATTAATTAATAGGCTAGAATAAGCTTATAAAAGGAATTTGAAGGTGCTTTAGAGGGGATTTAGTAGAATTTAGTTGATTTAAACGGGAATTTAATTAATAAGAAGATTTATTAATTAAATACAAGGTTAAAAAGGCTTAATTAACTAATAATAGTTAATTAATTGATTAGAGGAGGATTATAACTAACAAAGTGTCGTTAATTGGCATCCATAATGGGGTAAAGGCTAATTAATTAATGAAGTTTTTTTAATTGACCAAAATGGAGGGGAATGTTAGATAATTAGTGGGAAATCACTAATAATAATGGTAATGATGGGAAAGAAGACAATTAGTACAATTTTAGTATTAAAATTGCATAGGTAGATTTTAGGTGTCTATAGTGACACTATGAAGAGCCTCCTATTCTAGGGTTAGCACAAGGTCCATTATTACCATAAAATAGTCCTATCACATACAATCTAAGGCCTTCCATTTGACTCCATTACTGATTGGGATGTCCTAGAGGAAAGGATAAATTTAAACAATATTTTCTACCAACAATTCCACTACAACACGCTCACATGCGAATGCAGAGAAAGATCGATTTACTAAGTTCGTGAAGATTGGCAGCCTTATTCTCTTAGATTTTGTTTTTACTATTTGACAGGGTTCCTAGTGTACTTAGGTGCACTTTGAATTTTTTATTTTTCTTTCCCATTAATCCCTTTCCTTTTCTGGATTTACTTATAAGGTATCTCTTCCATTAGTCTTGATCAATATTTTTCCTTGTCATTTGATTTACTATGTTTCCATTATCATACTATTTCAACCTTCTTAGTACCTACCACTTGTTCAAGGATCAATTATAATTTTCTTCTTACACCATTTAATACCATCAATACCTTTATCATTAATTATCTTTCTTGTTGAACTATTAAGGGTCATTTAGGTGATTTTCTCTTAGCTTACAACTCATATTCTAAGTCTCACTCTTATCCGTTATATTTTCAAACCTCTTTCTTAAAATTATATTGTTGAAAATATAATTAGATTATATGACTCTTTGTTAGGGCTTACTATTAGGTTTTTGATTTATTCCCATTTTCTTCTTACATCTTATCTTGATAATTATTAAGTTAAAATTAATTTTGTTAAATTCCTCTTATTGTATTATAACAATGTTTGATTCTTACTTTAGACTGTAATATGTTTTCTAGAGTTTTCTTCCTATTTGAATTATTTAAAGTATCTTAGTTTAAGCATTTGATCTCTTCATTTTCAATTTTATTAGCACAATTCTATGCTTAGTCCTTAAATATTTTCCATTTATAAGAACACAAATCATTCTCTTTATACTTGTTAAGATGTCTCCTTTCTTATTCAATTAGATTTGTTCATTGTACCACAAATTATGTTTTAGATAATAACCTTGTTATAAATAAATTTGGATCATTTCACATTTCTAAGAATATTGAAACAACGGTATATAATATTTCACAAAAACACACATACACAAAAATTTGTACAACACACTTTAGTACTAGTCTTTCAAACACATGTTCATCATCTACACACTCAACAAACAAATCACACCTTCCCGAAATGATATGTAGATCAATTCTAACTATTGCACACAAACACGCGCGCACGCACATACACAACACACACACACACACACACACACACACACACACACACACACACACACACACACACACACACACACACACACACACACACACACACACACACACACACACACACACACACACACACACACACACACACACACACACACACACACACACACACACACACACACACACACACACTTACACACTTTATGCACCATCCAAATATATAATTTGAAAAGATCAATTTCTCAACATCAATCAAGTTCATCACAATTTCCCATATCTATTATCCAAACAAAACCAATAAAATCTCATATATACTAATAAAATTACATTATCTAAACACAATTTTATCATTCATTATTCTTTCCATTTTTCCCCAAGTTTATAATCAAACCTCATTTCATGTACCATTTTTTAAATGTAACAAATCCTAATACACACACACACACACACACACACACACACACACACACACACACACACACACACACACACACACACACACAAGTAGTAATACCAATGAATCTTATCATATCCTAGAAAAAAATGTGGGTTACAAGAAGTTAGGAACCTTGTTACAAAATAACCAAGTTTACCAAAACACCACTAGATCCATATATTTGGCTTAATTAAAGCCTAAAAGTGTTATGAGAAAAATAGGCATTATAGTTTGAACATGAGTTCCCAAAATGCATTGTGTACACTTGTATATTTCCATATCTCATTTCATCTAACCTATACTATCACCTCTCATGTCTTCTACTATCCTTTTTTTCAAAAAGTCAAGGCATTTTACTGTCTATTATTCATATCTTTAATATATATTCCAAAAAAATTCAAATGAAATATTCCAAAACTACCAAAAACATTCAAAAAGTATACACAAAAATGTAAAAATAAAAAATTACACATGAATCCTATCCCGGTGTTTGTTCAAACTATCCTACAAATCAATCAATAAAAATACTCTCATCCCATATGTGTATCCTTGTTTGAGGGGAATGACTCAATCAATACCAAATAATCTTACCCCTTCGGGGGCACACCCAATCAATCAATCATCACTATGTAACACATTAAGGATAAATTTATGTAAAATTGTGTTGCATTATTACTTTTATTAGTTAACTATTGACCAATTAAAATTTTATTGTTTATCATCTTGGTTCATTTATAGCCATGGTGCATATGTTTATGTGTATATTGAGTTTGTTTTTACTTTGTTTTTCTTCTCTATGTATATTAAAGGGGACATCTTGATTTTTTTGTATCATGGTGTTCCCTATAATATGCTCCTTCTTTTTTGTCATTACTTATGTAATATGATTACATTTCATACATTGACATCATACTACTCTATTTTTTTGTTGGACCCTTTCTATGCTCCATTACATATTACAACACAATCATAATGATATTTCGTATCAAGGTGCATCTTGTTGTATTCTAGATCAAAATTTAGATGCTTTGCAACCTGTGAATCCTACTTGAGGATCCACCTATAAGATGGTTTGTTATCCTAAAACTCATCGTCCCCCACCATGGTCAACATATATTTTTTCCATTTGTCCTCCCTCTTCATATAAACTTACATGAAATCTTTACACACCTACTTTTCACCATTCATGTTCCCTTCCCCCATAATGTGTTCCTTCATCTCTTTTCTTCTCTCCTATGTATTCCTTTTCACCCACTTCTCCATGCCTTACCCTTTAGATAAGGAATCTTATTTGACCATCCATAAAACCTACAAATATTATTTGAGGTAAATCATCTCACCAAGTTTTTCCCATTATATAATCTCATTCATCATCACATCTCTCATAGCACCAACATAAACACCACAAACATCTTTTCTGTCTCGCCTCTTTGTTAGGAAAGAAGGGATAAAATATGTGGAATAATCCCTCACGTAATCACAACAAGGTAGAAACTAATATGCAGAAATTATTACAGATCTCAAATAAAATTACGAATAAAATAACACAACACAAAGAGAGAGATTTAACGTGGTTCACCCAATTTGGGCTACATCCACCAAGAATCACTTGCTCAGATTTTATTACAAGTCACCGCTCTCTCAATACAATACCCAGATCCATTTGGAGCTATGCTCAAAAAATCTACAGAATTCACACCCAAATTCAAAACACATCTGCAATACATTTGTTTGTACATCTATCATATGCATAAGACCATATAAATAGACAACTGCTTAAGCAGTTTTACAAAACCATGGGTATCAAAAACCATAGGCAAAACCCATCCCATAAACCTATGGGTCAAAAAACTCACCCATATGAGAAAAGCACGTTTCCTGATATGTCGGGTGTATTTTTCGAGGCCAAAAATTTTACGCCTAAAAAAAAATTGGGGTGTGCTCCCAAACCCCGACGAGGATACATGAAAAGTGTATAGTACTCTTTTTATATAGTAATCAACACTTTCACACATGAAAATAGGCTCCACAACCTAACAATCTCCCACTTGGAGACTAGTTTTCCTCTGAGCAAGCTTCTCAACCCTTCACTAGTTTTCGTGAAGACCAACCAACGCCGAACACAACTTTAGTTTTTCCCTTATGACCACCTTGGTCATCATGTCTCGTAAGATTATGACTAGTATGAATCTTCTCCAACTTCAACTTATCTTCCTCCAAAGTTGTCCTGATGAAATGGTACCTTAACTCGTATATGCTTTGTCCTAGAGTGGAAAGTAGAGTTCTTAGCTAGGTGTATAACACTCTATCACTATGCAGCTTACATTCCTCCTGCTTATGCCCCAACTCCTCAAGAAATTGTTGTAACCAAATCATCTCTTTACTTGCCTCTATGGCAGCAACATACTCAGCCTCGTGGTTGACAAAGCCACCAGCTTTTGTAGTCATGAAATCTAGCTCACTGTTGTCCCACCTACAGTGTAAATATAACCTGTCGTGCTCCTCCTGCTGTCTACATCTCCAGCCATATCTAAATCTACATAACCACATAAAGTGGTGTTTGATCCATGAGCACAAAACTGTCCCCATTATCCCTCTCAACATCAAGGATCTACTTTATGCTTGCAAATGCTCTTTACTTGAATCACTCATAAATCTACTCACAGCTCCCACTTCATGGGCAATATCAGGCCTAGTGCATACCATGGCATACATCAAACTGCCAACTGCTGATGAGTAAGGTACCTTGGACATTTGGTTTCTCTCATGCTCTATCTTAGGACACTGCTCCTTTGATAACTTGAAATGGCCTGCCAAAGGAGTCTCAACCGGTTTAACATCCTACATATTAAACCTCTCCAAGACCTTCTTAATGTAGTCTTCCTGAGATAAAGTCAGCTTCCGTTCCTTCCTATCTCGAGATATCCTCATACCAAGGATTTGTTTGGCTGCACCCAAATCCTTCATAGCAAATGATTCACTTAGCTGCTTCTTGAGTACTTTTATTTCCTGCATGTTTTTACTCGCAACCAACATGTCATCAACATACAAACACAGGATAATATAACTTCCATCCTCAAATTTCTTTGTATACACACAATGGTCGAATGACATCTAATATAACCTTGCTCCATCATGAAGCTATCAAATTTCTTAATCCATTGACGTGGAGCTTGTTTCGTGCCATACAAGCTCTTCTTCGATTTTGCATACCATCTCCTCTTTACCTTTGACTTCATATCCTTCGGCTGCTGCATATATAGCTCCTCCACCAAATCGCCATGGAGAAATGCGGTCTTTACATCTAACTGTTCTAAGTGTAAGTCTTCTTGCCACTATTCCAAGCACAGATTCGATAGAAGTCATTTTTACTACAGGAGAAAAAATCTCATCAAAATCTATACCTTTTTTCGTGCAAACCCCTTGGCCACCAATTGGGCCTTGTATCTTTTCTTGCCTCCTTCTTCCTATTTGACTCTAAACACCCACTTATTCTCGTAATGCTCTTTTTCCTTCGGGTAGCTTTACCAAATCCCATGTCTGGTTCTCCATGAGAGCCTGATGCTCCTCATCCATGGCTTGCTCCCACTTGTTCCTGGAATCTACCTACATTGCTTCATCAAAACTCTCTGGCTCTCCACTATCAATGAGTAATAAATAATAAAGAGAAGGAGAAAAATGTTGGTTCTCTTCTTACCCTAGAAGACCTCCTCAATATAGGAGTTTGGGGTTCCTGTTGAGGGGTTCCCGAACCGATTCATGTGTCGCTTTCCCATCCGAAGATCCTCTACCGCCTGCATATTCTTTCTTGGATTATTCCCTATTTTCTTGCAAATCGCCTTATACATGACTTTCTCATTAAATACCACATCCCTAGATCGAATGATTTTATTGTCCTTAATACTCATACATTTATATCCAAATTCATCACCACCATAACCAATGAAATTACATTTTTCTGATTTAGCCTCTAGCTTGGTCCTATCATCCTTGTCTATATGAACAAACACCTCACATCCAAAGACTCTAAGAAATGAATAATCAACTTTCTTACCATACCAAGCCTCCTTAGGTATGCCTCCATCCAAGGCACTTGAGGGTCCTCTGTTTATCAAGTACACAACTGTGCTCACCACTTCTGCCCAAAAAGAAAGAGGCAGTCCTGCATGTAACCTCATGCTCCTAGCACGTTCCATTATTGTTTTGTTCATCCTTTCTGATACCCCATTCTGCATGGAGTTCCTGGAACCATCTTTTGCCTACGGATTCCATTCTTAGAATAGTAATCATCAAATTCATTGTTGCAATACTCCCTCCATTATCGACTCGAGACATTTTAGCTTAAAACCTATTTCATTCTCTACCAAAGCTTTCCATTTAGAAAAAGTGTCGATACATTAGATTTCTTTCTAATACAATAAACCCAAACTTTCCTTGTTGCATCATCAATAAAAGTGACATAATAACTTAAACCCCAAGAGATGATACGAGAGCCCCACACATCGAATGTACCAACTCTAACTTACTCTCTTTCTTTGTAGGTCCAACCTTGAGAAACCTTACTCGCTTCTATTTCCCATATATGCAGTTCTCGTAAATCTAAAACTGTTTTCGTATATCCAGAAAATTCTTCTTTATGATGTCCATGCCCTTATGGCTCATATGACCGAGCCTATAGTGCCATAATGTTATATCTACATCTGAAGCTATAAGATTACAATCATTAGTACTATCAGTGGTTAAATACAAGGTTCCAACCTTCTTACCTCTTGCCACCACAAGAGCACCCTTTGTAACCTTCCAAGAGTTAGCTATAAATATCACAGTACAACCATCACTTCCCAATTACCTCGCCGATATCAAATTTCTCCTTAATGTAGGCACATGTCTAACATCCTTCAATATCCATGTATTCCCATTCTACATCTTAACTCAATGTAACCTTTTCTAACTATAGTGCAAGGCTCATCATCATCACAAAGAAAACATGCCCAAAATCCCCTTGAACATAATCAACAAAATAATGCCTATGTGGAGTAGCATGAAAAGAAGCCCCTGAATCTAAAACCCAAGATTCAGTAATATTATGCAAAGAAAGAATCAAAGCATCCTAGCTCACATTACCCGATGCCACATTTGCCTCCTTGTTTTCTTCCCGTTATTTCTTCTTATCCCAAAGCTCCCAATAGTCCTTCTTTGCATGCCCAAGATTTCCACAATTCCAAAGATACAATCTTGTTCTTGGATTTTGACCTTGCCCAATGTTTTGATTTTCCACGGTTTCCTTTATTCTTTGTCTCTCCTCTAGTTTCCACTGTCAAAGCATTCCTCAAAGTAGAAGATTCCTGGAGCTTTTCCTTCACATTTCCTCGCTTAGAATCACCCCTACAACATCCTCAAACTTCAACTTTGAGTTAGCTAGAACTGAGTTACTTACCGCCATTACTAAGCTATTCTAACTCTCAGGTAAAGAGCACAGAATTAATAAAGCCCTAACTTCTTCATCAAATTCTATCAGAATCAAGCTAACATATTCACAATCGTATTGAAATCATTTAAATGATTTGCTCATCGAACTATTCTCGACATCTTCATATTAAACAACTTTTTCATTAAAAATATCTTGTTAGAGGTAGAGGGTTTTTCATACAACTTCCCTAATGCATCCATTAGATCTTTTGTAGTCTTTTCCTTTGAAACATTAAATAATACCGAAGATGCAAGACACGGATTGTCCCAAGTGCTTTCCTATCTAGAAAATCCCATTCCGCATCTGTCATACTCGAGGGTTTGTTCACCTTCTCAGACAACGGAGTATAAAGATCCTTTTGATAAAGGTAATCTTCCATCTGCATCTTCCAAAGACTGAAATTCTACCCGTTGAATTTATCAACCCTAGATCTTCCTTCATCTGCCATAGCTCCCACTCAAGCTAAAAACTTTCCCTGCAATTCAACACTTCAGCAAACCAAACCAGCTCTGATACCAATTGTTAGGAAATAAGGGATAAAATATGTGGAATAATCCCTCACAGAATCACAACAATAGAAACTAATATGCAGAAATTATTACAGATCTCAAATAAAATTGCAAAATAAAATAACACAACACAAAGAGACAATATTTAACGTGGTTCACCCAATTTGGGCTACGTCCACCAAGAATCACTTGCTCATATTTTATTACAAGTCACCGCTCTCTCAATACAATACCTAGATCCATTTGGAGCTATGCTCAACAAACTCTACAAAATTCACACCCGAATTCAAAACACATCTATAATACATTTGCTTGTACATCTATCATATGCATAAGACCATATAAATAGACAACTTCTTAAGTAGTTTTACAAAACCGTGGGTATCAAAACCATGGGGAAAACCGTCCCATAAACCTATGGGTCAAAAACTCACCCATATGAGAAGAGCACGTTTCCCGATATGTCGGGTGCATTTTTCGAGGCAAAAAAATTTACGCCTAAAAAAAAATTTCGAGGGCTACGCCCGAACCCCAGTGAGGATACATGAAAAGTGTACAAGACTCTTCATGTACAGTCTTCAACACTTTCACACATGAAAAATAGGCTCCACAACCTAACACTCTTCGGCATGGGAATCTTTCTTAAGGTCACCCTTCTAACTAATTCTTTCCTACGAAAAACCCCTTCATCTTCCCATCTCTCACAGTTCTCACATCACCATCACTAACATATTTTTACATGCGCTCCTCAACTTGGGAATATTATTTAACTAGTTTAGTAACATGAGAATCTTACTTAAGGATTCCCTTTTATGTTAGTATTCCCTACTACATGTCTCCCTATATCCATAACTATTACATTCCATGTTTCCCAATATTACTCATAATCATCTCCTCTAATCCACCCCTTTATCACAACTCCCCAATAATCATCTTCACATATCTTCCTTTATCATACTTAATATTACAGCTTGGGAAACTTACTTGACCACCTTTGTCACATGGGAATCCTACTTGAGGATTCTCCTCAAAATCATTTTTTTGTATTGCACCTCTTCCATCATCCACTCCTCCTAAACTCAATTGGTGTCTTCTTTCCTCTTCGTAACCTATTTTAATTGACTATTCCATTCTCACAAACATCATCTCTTCTTTTTTTCCTCCTTCTTCATATCCATCTTCTACATGGTAATCTTATTTAATCATTCCCACAACATGGTCATCTTCTTTAAGGGATATCCTTAAGTCTAACTTGTCATCATGTACTTCCCCATTAAACCATGTATCCTTCATACTAACTTTTCTATCAACACATACATTATATTTTGATTTCTCATCCTTCATCATCACCATCCTCACCTTGAAAATCTCACTTAACCACTCCCGCATAACAATATTACTTAAGGTTTCCCCTTACTATCAACTTATTATCATGTACTTCCCCATCAAACCACATTTTATCCATACCATTTATCCCACTCCTCATTTTCATAATCTATTTCAACATTTTATCCATATTTGCACCCCCTATAAAATGGATTAACCTACAAGTCTAGGCATTGATAGTTAATGGGGAGTAGTTTACAGCAAGCTTGCCACAACAAAGGTTTGGAGACAAGTTTGTTTTAATAGTAAAGCTATAAAAATGTATTTATTTTCACCTCATTGTCACACGTCAATGCCACTCTTTGTGTCGTGTCAACCGCTTGTTGTCACGCATGAACACCCCTCTTTTTATCGCATGTCAACCGCTTGATGTCACATGTCAACCAAATTTTTGACACACATCAACCATGTGTTAACTTCCATCTCCTAACGCACATCATCAACTTCATTCGATTCGTGACAACCATTCTCTTAACGTGCATCAATTACCAATTCTTGATGTGTGTCACCACATTCTTCCTATCACGTGACAACATTCCATCTTGATGCGCATCAACCTTCCCTCATTTTAACGTGACAACATTTCTTCTTATCGTATGAAAATCATTCCCTCATTGGTGGTGACTCTCCCCGTTCTTTTCGAATGTCAATCGATGGTTACTATCAACCATCAACAAGGAGTTTCAGATATAACCTGACATTAATGGCATCATACATGGTAAATAAACAAATAGATTAATGAGGTATGACACCCATGTTCACCATGTAAGAAAAGTACCATTGGAAAGTGAATCAAGTATGGTTACTCGGACCTCCGTATAGGAAATTAATGAAATATGTTGGCTGATAGCTCCTTTTCTCTATATATATAGAATTTCCCCTTCATTTAGAGGGAGAGACATTCGGAATGTAAAAGAAATTTGAAAAAATTGTTGCAACACCTTTTCGACGACTGAAGGCCTCAAATTTATGCAATTTGTAGAGGATTTTTTCCTTGTTCCCATATTGTAATGGATTATGCATCATTTTAAGCAATAAAATTGGTGTTTTGTGTCTTTTCTAGGCCTAGCTCGAGTTGTGCTCCCTCATTTCCCTTTCATTTCATTTGCGGGTATATTTTGCATGTTGTATTCTTTTGCGGGACTTAAATTCATTGTGGTCCACAAAATTAGAGGTTTAGTTCCTTGAATTGTGGCACTTTTTCTACCATCTTCTACCTCATTTCCTTCCATTTTCACGCACCAATGATATCTACATCCCCTTTTCTTGGTGTTATCATCTCCCTTAGTTTAGGGATCCCCTTTTATGCATCTATTTCTTCCTTGGTCCTTGAGAAAATCTAGGTTAGTGTTAGGATAGTTACATTTTCCTTTCTAGGAGTAGTTTTAGCATTCGAATAGGTAGAGAAACCAGCCTTCTCTAGAGGTTTTTCTCATTTTTGAGGGTCCCACACCTTGAGACAGTCCCATGTTAGTCAAAATTAGGGTTTTGTATTGTGAAAATCCTAGGGTGCTACTTTTTGACATAATAGTTTTAGCTTACGACTAGGTGGGACAAAAGTCAATATTCTCATTTTTTTATCAAAATTCGGTGGTGTCTTTATGAATTTCCATCCTTTAGAGGCTTTGCAGCAACACATCTGGTGAATCCTTCATTCAAATTCAATAGTTTCAATAGCCCAAGTTTATCAAGTTCATGAGAAGAGTGCAAACCCGGTCTAGAGCAAGAGAAGAAGGTATATTTGAATACTTGCAGTTATCTCCAAGTAGAGGAAGGAGAGGAAGAAGAGTACAAAGGTCTCCATCTCCACCAAACATAACATTATCCACACCTCCACCTAGTAGACCCTTTCTTCAATCGACTAGGGTTCTTAGGCCACTCAGGATGGCTCATCAACAACCACCAAATAAGCCACCTCCAAACCCCTATAAAAATTTCACGGGAAGCAATCCACTTGTTCTTAATGTAAATAATCGGTCTGATGGAAACATTAAAAATATCACATACTTCACTGGAGAAAATCACACAACTCCCATTGAACACATTCAAGACATTGTAAATGTTTGTGCCATACATGAGATTTCGAGATGGATGTTGCAATCAAGTTATTGGATTCTTCGTTCAAAAGAAAATTGTTGGAGTCATTCAAAGGCTTGGGAGCATGGTCAATTACAAATTAGGATAAATTGTGCACAACTCTCTGTGGCTAGTTTTGGGAGAGGGCTAATAACTTATCCCTTCTAGATTAGATGACTACAATCAAAAGGGCACCAACTGAGAAAATGAAAACTTCAATTCCATATTCCAAAGAACATGGGAGAGGATCCCAATTGTGGTCAGACCAACAGCTGAAGGTGCATTTCTCTATTTTCTTAAAGTTCTAAATTCAATTTATCTATTATGATATAGTCTATTGGAGTAATAACCCTACTGAGACACCTATTTCATATTCATTGGAGATGAGAATTACCTAATTCAAGCCAATAAACTTACACCTATGCCTCTCTATCTAGATATGGGGAATCCTAATCCTAATCAAACACCTACAATAGCCCACATCCCTAATCCAAGAAATCAAAGTTTAAATGATTCTTCTTCTATCCCTTCAAATGAACTCCAAGAGGTTATGAAACAATTTCAAAACTTAGGAAATGAGTTGGTAACTCTTAAGAGGTAACAAGATCAAAATTCTAGACCTTATCAGCCTCAATTCCAACCTAATAAACCTCCATATTAGCCAAACAGACCTCCTGCTCAAGTTGCTAAGCCATTCCAATCATATAACCCTAATGTAGTTTCAACATCTAGGGCCTTGGTTCCAAATCAAAACAACATAGCATAAGAATGGCGTTTCACATGTAACGAACCACACAATCAGGAAACATGCTTCAATGGTGCTTTAAATCAAGAATTGATGGTGAGTATAGCTAGTGTTCCTAAAAGACCAAACAAATAATAAATTAAGCAGTAGGTAGCTAATCAGGAAGCACCTCCAAATGAGACAACAATTGTGAATTGGCAAGTTGAGGATTTATGTGGAATAAAATCCTTCTCAAAGTGTGGCAGCCAACACGAGGTCTAAGAAGAGGAGTATAGAGGAAGGGAAGTTGTCTAATCCAAGTACTTCACATATATATATCACACTTAGAGGTATTAACAATCCAAGTGTAGGCCAAAAATTCAAAATCATCCCTGACTACCTTGAAGCCAACTCCGGTACTAGTTGCAGAGCCCATGTGTAGGAGAAAATCATGCCTATTAGGGGCGGTGAGAAGAAGAATCCATCTCCTTTTAAAATTATTTATCAAATGAAGAAGACCAATGTAAGCATGTCTACGCGGGAATCATTGAAAATTCCGAGCAAATGAGATTCGTTATAAGTAGCAATGACAAAATGGTCAACATCAAACAAGTTTCCCAATAATCTAGAGAAGGTGCTCACTAATACAGCTCCAAAATAATTAATTCATGGAGGTCAACAAGGTAAAACATGAAGCCTCCTCCATTTTAGATATCTTTGATTATCGGGAAAACCTTGTACACAATTTCATGATTAACTTAGGGGCTAGTAATTTGGTAATGCCTAAACAAATTGCAGGTCAATTAGACTTGAAATACAACCTAGTTTCCAAAGGAGTGGTATAGTTAGATGGGACAATAGTGGGGACTATTAGGATCATAAAGGTTTAAACCTCACATTACATGCATGTCCTAATGTCACAGTTCAATAGGATATATCAATGATTGACTTTCCACCACTCTTTGCATTGTGCTTGTCAAGAGACTTCACCACAAAATTGGAGGCTACTTATTAGCTGATTGGTCACATATACTCTTCAGAACAAGGTATGGAGCTAAGGATACAATCCGGTCTGAACCTATTGCAAATTTCCATATTGAGCCTCATGTACCAAGCCCAATCAATGCAAATTTCTCATCCTTTGATCAAGAGGATTTCCCAAACACTCAGGAAGCAAATACCAAAGTTGGGGGCATCCTGGATTTGAATCTTGATGAATGGGAAAACAAAAAACACAAATATGATCCATATAAGGAAATAAAGGAGGATGAGTTGGGAGTTTATTTTTTGCACGAGGAAAACACACCTCTTCCTAGCCTCACCAAATTGGATGATAAGGGTGATAATGAAGTATGACAGCTATTCTTTGATGGCTCAAGGAGTAGGAAAGATGCTAGAGGAGGAGAAATGCTTTTTTCACCACAAGGTATGAAGTACTAATCAACTTTCCATTTTCAGTTTACTTGTTCAATCAAGATCTGACTAAGTAGGAAGCTTTGATACATGGTTTGAATAAGGCAAGAAAGAGGGGTATACAAAACTTGCAAGTGTTTAGGGATAGTGAATTAATTATCAACCTAGTTAGGGGAAAACATGATGCTAAGAATGATCTACTCAAAGCCTACAAGCATCGGGTATGGGATCAAATTGATGATTTTAAAGCGTTCAATATTCAAGCCATATCGAGGAAGAAGAATGAGGCTGCAGACATGATTGTGGCAATCGAGAGAAACATTTGATGTGGTGGATAATATTAAAAGAGATAAAACATAGCCACATATTCATGTAATTGTGAGGCTAGCTATACCGAACAATAACACGATCGATAGGTATTTGAGAATGATCAACATATCATTAATTTCTTGCAGGAGGAGGCTAAGTTCTCGGTTAAAAATCAAGATAAATTGGAGCAACAATATGGGGATCAAGTGGTACAGCTATGGAAAAACAAATTTCCAAAGGGTTTAGTGACTCTAGAGTCAATATTCAATCCCAATGATCAATTTCAGAGAGAGAAGACCAACATTTCTGTAGACACCCTAAAAATACATACATATTTTATCCCACTTCTATCTAATTAGAATTAATTAAATTAATTCTATCTCGCCGCAATACACCCCTTTGGAATTAATTAAATTAATTTCATCATTCAAATACTCCCCTTTAGAATTAATTAAAATTAATTCTATTACCTAAGCTATATTCCTACCCATTGGAATTAAATAATTTAATTCTAACATGCCTTTGGAATTAATTAAATTAATTCCTACACCCTCTTAGCTAATATAATTAAACATTTATTTATTTAAATGGTTAATTATATCCTTATAATATTAATTTAATTATATCATTCTCTTTGAATTAATTAAATTAATTCCTACACCCTCTTAGCTAATATAATTAAATATTTAGTTATTTAAATGGTTAATTATCTCCTCACAATTAAATACTAATTAAAGTTAGTTATTTAATTCCACCTATTTCAATCAACAACCACTTAGACACCACTTGTACTCCACATGCTCATCTTAGTTAACTACACTTCTAGAATCCTAGAAAGGTGTGGGAAATTGAATTGCATATACAACCACCTTCCCAAATGCAACTTCTACAATTAAATCCATTACTACCCCTAAATGCCCCGACACTACTGTAACTTCCTCCAATGTTATTTTTAACATGTGCATTCAACTAAATGTGTTCAACCAACTTCCAACAACTTTTGGTTCTATAAATTGCAAGCTTACTCTCTTACAAATCCTCCTGAATTGTTTGTAAATAAACTCTGTCAATTTACAATCTGAAGCTTTCCAAAGTATTTGTGTTTGTAGAATTTTCACTCACATTTGGAGAATATTCAAGAGCACCCACATCCATTTACAAGGTTCCACAAACAAAGTCTCCACAACCTTACTGAGGTTTACAATGAAGGATTACAGGGAGGTTTGCATTGTTTTTTGTTTATCTTTCATTCTTTGTGATTTTTATCTGCATACATTTTGGCATGCACGGTGGGAGTCCCTACATTTTTCTTTCCTTAATTTTAGCTAATCATTTTGTGATCTAACTCTTTCTTTATGTTTATTGTTCTTTTTTAACCATGTTTTCAAAATTTTAACTTCTCGGGTGAAGTACAGAAGTTAGAAAACTAAAAAAACTAGTTGTCAGGGCATTTTTCTCACCTTCAAATTTTTCCCTAAGAGCGCTACCATAACCCATCTTTCGAAGCCATAACATTTGCTAGAGAACTTGAAATGAATTTGTTGTTTTTTGACATAAATGTATTGAAAAGATCTATACAATGGAAAAAAAAATGATTTGGATTTACATAAACATTATGGTTTGATTTCTTCTAACACTTATCTTTTTTAAAAAAATAAAAAAATTGTAGTTTTGTTAACCTTTAATTCGCTTTTTTAATTTATTTAACGTAACAACCTCATGTATTTGTTATTTTCTCACACTTTCAAAGTGATCTTGGAAATCAAAAATGTGATTGTTTCTTTTGTTTTGGGAATTAACTCGTATTTTATTTTTTTAATTAAAGCTTGTTTTACGTATATGCTCTTTCCTCACGCTTTTTAAAGAGATCTTTGAAATCACAAGCATGAATTTGATTTTGTTGTTTTATCTTTTACCTCATTTCATCAAACTTTATAATCTTTTCTTGCATGACCCGCTCTCAAAAAAAAGGTGGATAAAAACTCAAAACTTATTAACTGAAGGTTACCAAAGGAGTACAACAAAAGCACATTAAAATCAAAAGATTGAAAAACACCACATTCAAAACACTTGATTTTTAGGTTCAATTAAGAGCTACATATCGACCACTTAAAAATAACATAACCCCTGTGGCATAATACTTAAGCTACAAAAAGGGGGTGGTTCTAGGAACCCCAAAGTAGTCCACACCTTGAGGGAACTGGTGGAAAAAACGGGAACCTTTTTATCCTACCTGAATAGTAAAGCCTTTGTGAGTTAGAATCACGGATATTCTTAATGGTGACCCAGTGTGATTCATTACGAGAAAGGTCTTTGTGCAAGGTTTTAAAGGGGTTAAAGGAAAGTCATCAACTAGAAATAGCTTTGCGCTCACTCGATATTTTGTTGAAACCTAGTTAAGAGAGCCACTTAGGAAGCCATGCCTTATTGAATCCAATCTAAGGTAGAGGCCACAAAAAATAGTTAAACAAGAACTCTTTTTGATTTTCTTCTTTTATTTTCTTTCTCTTTGTCGTAGTGTTCCACACTTGATTTTTTCCAAACATTCCTTGTTTGGGATCCATCTTTCATGTTCGTATCTTTTTGTCATTTTCCAAACATTCCTTGTTTGGATTATACATTCATTTTCCTTTCATATTTTCAAGTACACTTTACTTGGATTACTTTTCTCCTTCTTTTCGAAATCCAAAATACTCCTTATTTCACTTCATCATCTATTGTGTTTGTTATCTCCAAATTTATCCTTATTTGGACTTGACATTCACTTATTTTTCTTGTCATCTTTTCTCTTCATCATCACTTCTCTCATTAAAGCATTCACTTTGTTTTAATTTGAGATCACTAATCAATCACTTCCCCCTTGTCTCTTATCTCCATTTTTTTATTTTCAGGACCTTTTTCTCATCATTTATTCATTTACTATAACGACCTTTATCTTTTCATTCTTTTAATGGTTTCATTTCCTTATTGTGTCTTATATTTTAACACACTTTTGTTAAGATTTGACATCATTTATCTTCTTCTTAAGTATCCCCTTTTAACATACACCTTGTTAAAATTTAAAAAATCATCATTTTTCCTATGCGTCTTCCTTTAACACATTTTTGTTGAGATTTGAGCATCGTCCATCATGTTTTAAGTATCCTCTTGTCACACTTACTTTGACGCAAGTTGAGCACACTTACTTCTTTCGTCTCTTCCCTCTTTACCTTCAATTTCATAAATGGTCGTGACATATTTCAAGCTCCTTCATCTTTCTTAGCACTCATTTTGCTAAGATTCTTCTAAACTAACACTTCAGTCCATCTTCCACCTTAACATCATTCATTTTGTTAAGTATTGTGAAGTCCCTTTTCTCGTCACTCTTATCACACATTTTGTTAAGATTTGATCACCTTCATCTTGTTAAGTCTTGTCTCCCTTGACATTCATTTTGTTAAGTGTTGAGCACGTTTCTCTTTTCCCCCCTTTTTGTTTCTCTTAACACTTACTATGTTAGGAGTTAACCTTTTTTTACATTTCTTCATCACTCTTATCATTCATTTTGATTACGAGTTGATCATGTCCACCTTGTCAAGTCTCTTTTCCTTCGTGAATCATTTTTGTTACAAAATAGAACACATCTAACCTCTTGTTGTCCCTTTTTCTTTTTATTATCATTTTGTTAAGAGATGAACACTCGACTTCTTCCTTCTTCCCTCTTAACACTCATTTTTCTATGGGTAAAACTATTTCCATCTTCTTCCCTCTTCCATATTACCATTCACTTTGCTAGAGTCAAGGTTTTAAAAGAAATTCATCACTTCCATCTTAGCATTCACTTTTCTAAGGGTTGGGTTATTCATCATACCTTTCTTCCCTATCTCTAATTATTCATTAAAATGGTGGATTTATACAATTCAACCTTTTCCCAATAATGGAAATGATGAAAGACACCATTACGGGTATGCAAAAACAACACAAACAATTCAATTTTGATGAATGGTGTCCATACCCTTTAATATGGACATCTTTTGCATACCCTTCCCATAATATTTTGAGAAGCTCAAATTAAAAAAAAGGGCAAAACTGATCCAAGATAGCATATCAAAGAATTTTCCATAGCATGTCACGAAGTGACATATAACGATAGCTTTATATTGTGTATTTTCCCTAGTAGTATAGGAAGACAAGATTCCGATTGGTTCTTACACCTTCCAAAGGTACCTATCACCACCTTCGTAGACCTCTCAAATAAGTTCATCCAACATTTTTATTTCAACCTCACTCCTCATAATCACTATACTAGAGATTCTCATGATGAATCTTGGTACATCACCTACAACCATAATGTCATCACTACTAGTGTAACGAATAATCAAAATATCACCCAGCATACATGACCGATCAATCAAAAATTCAATCATATAACCTAGCCAAGAAACTATGCCACATAAAATTAAACGTAAGTTTACACCGCGGAAAAAGTATCTCTAGTGTTTTTCATCAACTCAAAGAGGTTGGGATGGTAAAATATCATCTTACAATACCTTGGATTGAATGAAAACATAAGCCATATTTGGTACAAACCTCATGCATATTATGAATTTCATCATATTGATGGCCACTCAACCGATAAATGTACACATTTTAAGAACTATGTTCAAGACTTAATTGATGACGAAGAGATATTTGTAGATATTGATGATAAAGCTCTCATAAATGATGACATGTCAACTTCCACACATTCAAATGAATATTTGTCTGTTATTCCCATTTCTATTCAAACTAATATTATATGAGATCACGGCAAAGGTCAAGTATCTCCCCTTCGAACCAATCCATTTCTTCTATATATTTTCTTCCTATAGTCGAAATCGACATTGAACATGTTTCAAAAAAATTATAACACCTAACGAGAACTAGAATTTTCTTCAAGACTCATTTTCAACCCTTGACATGATATAAGAGGTTCGATCATCAAACATAGTTGAGCTCTTGTTATATTCTTTTTGTTCCAGCTCCTATGAATAACATCTCTAGTGTTGTTATCAAATGACAACAACAAGAAGATTGGACACTTTATTCAACGTAAAATTTCATGTCCATTATACCTCACATGATCCATCCTACGGGAATATCATCAAATATGATTCCTACTTGTAAATATATCTACATGCTCACACTCTATGAGGTACGTATACCTAGGAATATCCTTATTCAACTGTTTCAAGATTTAATAGAAAATATTTTGTCCAAACAAATAATTCACAACCTAAAAGGAGAAACATTGACTATTTACTCTCCATGGCTTACAAGGAACCATGAGTCTACATCTAGAGATCAATCCTTATTTCCTCGCACTCTTTCGCTCACGGGTGAATATGTATCCAAACATCTTCCTCACATTGACAATATTTTTCTAACATCACATATGTCTTTCAATCTCATCGAAGACTTATCTAATCACTTATTGAATCTTTGATTCAATCCTTTGACTTGGATCCTGTCCACCCAAGTCTAGTACTTTAGGACCCATTGAATCATTTGATTCAATCCTTTGACTTGGATCCTGTCCACCAAAGTCTAGTGCTTCGAACCCATCAAATCATTTGATTCATTCCTTTGACTTGGATCATGTCCACCTAATTCTAGTACTTCAAGACCCATCCAATCATTTGATTTAATATTTTGACTTAGATCATGTCCTCCCAAATCTTATATTACAAGACTTATTGAAATTTCGATTTCCTCCTTTAACTTGGCTCATGTTCATCCAAGTCTCATATTTCAAGACTTATCGAATATTTTTGATTCTCCCTCTTGACTTGCATTTAATTTACACAAGTATTGTATCTCAATACCATTCACCTTCAATAAACATTGAAATTTTTCTAAATAATTCCATTTCAACTCCTCATCCACCAATATCCGAAAACTCAAAAATCCTCCAAAAAGAATAAAACTCAGTATTAGAGCACGGTTTTCCCACCAAAATGAAAAAGTGTGTAAAAATAATGTTAAGCATTCCATCTATTGGTAGATACCTTAATCATACCATTATCATATACTCGCCTTCTTCACCTCTTACAACACATGTTAATCTTGTTCCTCTTGAGCATTGTCTGTCTCATCTTTGCTATGGTTTCTTACCATTTAGGATATTTTTACCTACATTTTTCTCTTAAAGCTTACTGATGAAAACTCCTTCTTTCAAATAATATCTCTCTTTAAATGACAACACTAAACTTCTTTATCCATTCCTTTTGACTACCCATCTCAATCTATGGTGTTGAACCCTTATGTCTTACTAGTCACATGAGGTGAGAATTGGGAGTAGAATGTTCCTTCCAGAAAAACATAATTTCAACATACAAGGAATATTAAATCAATAAAAAATATTTTTAAAAAAAACTATAAAATCAATTCAACTTTCATCCTTCACAATATTAGTACAAATCTCGATCATGCATCGGCATCGGCAAGTATGAGACTAAGATCAAAGAAATACCTTACTCGCCTACCTTTTTTTCTTTGGTTTTAAGACCTTTCCTTTTTTTACGATGGCATGGGGCAACATGTAGGGGTCCTTAAAAAAAATCAATAAATAATCATTCAATAAAGCCTTTATGAAATCTTAACCAAAGTGCTTAATCAAAAACATCCCAAGAAGTAATTTAGCTTCTCATGTTAAGAGAGACACAGTTCCTTCACCTGGATTTTTCCAATCTATAGGCCATCAACGAATCTAAGTCAAGACAAAACCTATAAAGTGGAATCATCTTATAATTGATTAGATAATATTAACTGGAGATGAGTTTCATTTCTTCTCACATGGATCATTGTTACACTTTGTGTCTTAGCATCCATTAGCTTAACTTTTCATATCATTCTTCATCTCATTTTCACGTCCTTCTTGGCTCTTTGTGATGAGCCCTTCCATATTCCTAGTTGTGTGGAGCCACAATTGGAGTGAAACACGTTATCATTTTATCATCTACACTTTTGCCATTAGATGGAATGCTTTTATTATTTTCACATGCTTTCAAGTAGTGCACTCTTTTTATCAAGTTGTCTTTGTACAAAAATAATTTTGCAAACATGTATCACAAAGATTCAAAAACATTTCATGAAAAATAGAAAAATCAAATTAAATTGATCAAAATACAAAAACAATATAAATTATCCAAAACTCAAAAATAGTTTCAAACTTTCATAATCACAACATTGAGATAATTTTTGAAAAAAATTCAGCAGAATTGGATAACACAGTTCAATAATTTTGCCATTTGACGATGCTCCTCATGATCGTTCTAGATCATACTCATCTTTATTACCCATGGTGTATATCTATTCTTGAGGAAATCATTTACCCTTTCGTAATATAACTTTTCCTTAGGGCACACTTGAATTTTACATTTTAATCCAATATAGATCAAACTTCAATGAGATCGATAAGAGTATGTTTTGGAGTATCTACGTATCAATCAACTCTTCATCTCAATCCAATCCTCTCGTGTGCTAAGCTATCACTTGGGGGCATTCAAATTTGTCTATTTCTTCAATATCGGACACATTGAGTGTTATTAGATGTTTCTACATGTTGCGTCAAAGCTGTTGTGGTTTGTCAACAATGTGATGATGCTTTTTTCTTTTAGTTTCTTCTTTTTTATACTTTGTTTTCCTTTATTTTAGACAATTGCGGGAAAAAAAAATTAATTTTTTTAATTTTTGGCAAATAGTTTTTTGAAAGGGACTATACCCTTAAGAACAAAAGAGGGCCTAGAAGCCAGAATAGGAATGAGAACCAGAACAGAAAGGATCAAAATCTAGATGGGACAATGAAGCCCAAAGTAGCCAAAGAGCAGCTACCCCCAACAAAACAAAAATAGCATGAACACTGCAGAAAAGCAGCAAAAAGACAACATAATAACAACAATAATTACAAAGAAGTGTAAGCAAAAGCACCCACAATTACTTCTTGGTGGCTTTGTCGATGTTGGATTTGATATTCTGCCAAGATTTGAACATAGCCAAAGTTGTCATGTGGGCAGAGTCAGTAACATCCAGCTGATCAATGGTCCTTTTGCTTTCTTTATCAGTGCCCCAAAGGGTTGCCGGAACCCCGCTGAGATTGGAGACACTATGGACATGCTGCTCAATGAACTCTTCAATTGCATTAAAAATGGCCATATTATAATCATGGCGAGTCTTGGCCTTCCCTAAACGGGAGTCTAAGGAGTTCAGCTTCTTGTAAATATCTTCAATCTGGCTATTATTCATAGCCACCTCCTCCTCCTTCTTCCTCTTACCTTTTTGTTTTGCCAAGTTTTTGACCTCTTCCTTCAATAACTTCATGTCAGCTTCTAAGGCTTCCAGCATTTTTGTGGAGCTCTCCATATGTGCTTCCTGAGAACTAGCACTACTAATATGAAGGAGGTTATGGGCAATTTCAATCTCTTGAGGACCCTTCCCCACAACAGGGGTATCAAGGTTCAGTCTTCTAGAGGACCTGGTAACCGGTCTGGCCGAAGTGGAAGTGAAGGGGGTGGGAGCAGAGGTGGGGGGAATGGGAGATGGAGCTGGGAAGGCCAGAGGGGGGTGATAGAAGTGGCGGGGACGGAAATGGAGAGATGGGGCTAGGGCTAAGAAGGCTGAATCGGGCAGGGGGAACAGATTTGGGGAGGAAGGGAAACCAGGAGATCGAAGAAGACACAATTTATGCAGCAAGAAAATTAGCCCCTGGTGCAAAGGAACCGCATGAGCATGCTTTTGAAACTCCAAAATGGAGCACTCAAGAGAGTTAAGCAGATAATGGGGGAAACATACCGTGTGATTCCTGTGGAAGTGGTTGAGGAAGACAAGATGCTTAGCTGGCACAGTGATGAACCTCCCTTCCAAAGAAATGAACCGCACCATCATATGGGTAACCTCATCATAAGGCAAAGGGATTGAGCTAACAAGCAGGCCCGCCATGACAAAGATCAACTTCTCTGTTCCCTCAACAAATCTCCTCTCCTCAGCTTCTCTATCAACCCTTTTATTAAAAAAGTGGTACCCCTCCATGCCAAGGCCAGTCGCTTCAGCAATTAACTCCTCGTTGATCAAAATCTTCTGCCCCCCATAATCCACAGTGCGATCCTTCCACTCCTTCACAAAACACACTGAAATACTTTGGTCATGGCCCTGAATCTTCTCCATAAAGTTGGTGATGCCTCCCTGGCTGAGAATATTCCAAAGCTCCACATTATCCTTCCAATCTGGATCCGCGTTGGGCTCAATCTGGCAAGGGGGGCCCCCATTATCACTATGTGCTTAACTGCTTGCAAAAAATTAGAATCCTTAAGAGCGCTAATACCAGTCCGCCTTTCACTATTGTTATCCGTGTAGTGAAATTGTTGTTTAGAATAGTCGTTGCTTTTCCCACAAATACCCGCGTGACTGCTGATTTGAACTGTGGAAGTTTGCATGTGGGAACTACGGCCCTTTTGCTAGCCCACTCCCTATCATCATTAACATTATTTTGTCTTGGGGATCCGTAGAGTCTTGTAACCAGATTGTAGAGAGCACAATGTTGCCCACATGCATGACTTTCATTTCTATATAAATCCACTTGAACTTTCCATTATACTTCATACAATCTTGATTGTTCGACAAGATTTGTATAAGCTTAGTTTTAAAGTCAACACGTGTGGGAGCTTTATTAATACTAATCCACTCCCAATGATCATAACCCAAATCATGAATTTGCATGTGTATAGATATCCACTTGAATGTTGCTTTGAAGCTATTTAGGAATGCTATTATTATCCCAAACAATGTGGTTAACATTAATGCCATAATTAGCCAATGCATCTGCCAACTTGTTACCCTCCTGTAAGTATGCATGATCCGAATGTTATTGAAGGTTTGGCAGATACTTATGGACTCTAAGATAAAATCCTTGATGTTCCAACTTGGAGGTGAGCACTGATTAAGGTGATTAATGATATTCAGGGAGTCCCCTTCAAGAATGAGGTTTTGGATATTATGAGTCTGAGCAATTCTCAGGCCCCATAAAGCAGATAATGCTTCGGCAAAATGATTGGTTTGAATTCCCATTTTTCTAGCATACGCAGCAATCAGACTACCTTTATGATCCCGGATCACTCCTCCCCCTACCGCAATCCTAGGGTTACCCTTAGAGGCCCCATCAAAGTTCAACTTATACCAGTTAAAATCAGGAGGATGCCATTGAATCAAAGATCTATCAATACTATTACTGGAATTGCTACGGCTATTGACAGCTCCAATCTGCCAGTTGGATAAGACATATTCTTCATTTTCTGGATAACTCTTGTTCTTGGGGGGTTTAAATCTAGCAATATTCTCTTTGATATCATTAGAAATTTTACCAATACTAAGCTTATAGTTTTGATTCTTATTTCTAAAAATAATATCATTTCTATCTTTCCATATCCTCCAAATAATATGAGGGATAACCAGCTTCCAGATCCTTCTGACAACACAATGCCTATAGGGTGGGTTCCATTGAGTCCAAAGCTGATTGAAATCCTTCGGCACCACCCAGAGAGCTTCAAATTTAGAGAGGGCAAAACTCCATATTCTGGTAGCATAATCACAATGGATAAACAAATGACTGATATCCTCATAGTATTTTTTACAAAGATGACATCTATTAGGCATTATAAAACCTCTTCTCATCAGGTTGTCAGTGGTAAGAATCCTACCTCTGATAGCCAGCCAAAGGAAGAAATTTATTTTAGGAGTTAATTCAGCCATCCAAATCCTATTCCAATTGAACTCTGTTTGACTACTGTCGAAGAAAGTATTATATCCAATTTTGACAGAATAGTCCCCATCAATGGAATTATTCCAGACCAGCTCATCCTTAGTGTCTAGTTGACTTAAGGGAATAAGATCTAACTGATCTTGAAGGGAGGATATAATTTGTATCAGATCATCTCTCTCCACTGAAAGTTTTTTCCATTTCTTTCTATTGCCATTTCCCTCAATATAATCCTTGATTTTAATGCCATACTTGTTTACAAGATTGTCCTTAACTATCCCAAATTTGTCCATAAGATTTCCATTAAACCAGTTATCATCCTGAATATCCCTACCATCACCCACTTTCCATTTATTGCCCTGCTTAATGAAATTTCTACTCTTAACCAGATTGTTCCAAAAAATGGAACCATAGGGGAGGTGCTCATCTTGCAGGAAAGAATAGACAGTTTGTTGATTTAGGTATTTAGCTTTGATTAAATCTATCCAGGGTTGTTTCTCTAAAAGCATTCTCCAGCCCATTTTCACAATGAGAGCCTCATTCATTTTCTCGATGTCTTTTATACCCAATCCTCCCATAGACTTCGGGGTACAAACCTTATCCCAAGCAACTAAGTGAAATTTAAACTTCTCTTCCATGCCCTGCCATAAGAATTTTTTCTGAATCCTCTCAATATTTTCTTTGAAGGAAGAGGGGATCTTGTAGAGTGACATGATATAAATGGGTAGATTTTGAAGAGTACTTTTTATGAGTAGGCACTTACCAGCACTAGACAAAATGGCTCCTTTCCAACCAGCCATTTTTTTAAATCTCTCCAATAAATCATCCCACACCTTGCTAGAGACTTTTTTAGTGCCGAGAGGAAGGCCCAAGTAAGTGGCTGGAAGCGCACTTATTTTACAGCCCAAAATTTTAGCAATTTTAAGTTGTCTTTCTTCAGGAGTGTTGAAGAAGAAAATGGAGCTTTTATCATAATTTATCTCTTGCCCAGAAGCATGATTCGTAGAGCTGCAGAATAGCCTTGGTAGCCTTAGCTTCAATGATGGAATCCAAAAGAAGGAAGATAGTATCATCCAAAAATTTCTAATGGGAGATAGCTTGGCTGATGGAAGTGGGTTTTGAGCCTTTCAAAAGACCATCATAGACTCCTTTACCAATTGTTCTACTAAGGTTGTTAGCCATAAGAATGAAGAGCAGGGGGGAGATGGGGTCCCCTTGCCTTAACCCTCTGCTCGCTAGTAAAAAAAACCATAGGTTCACCACTAACCACCACTGAGAATCTGACCGTAGAGATACAAGCCTTAATAATTTTTCTAAATTTGTCTAGAAAACCAAATTTAGTTAAGACTTTGTCAAGAAAAACCCAAGAAACCTTGTCAAAGGCTTTATTCATATCAAGCTTAAGAACCATATTTACTTTTTTATTATTCTCCATAGAATGTATGGTCTCATGAACCATAATCACTCCATCTTGTATAATCCTGCCTTTGATGAATCCACTCTGCTACCTTGAGATTAAATCATTCATAATGAGTTGAAGCCTTGTAGCAATAATTTTGGTAAAAATTCTATAGATAGCGTTCACAAGGCTGATGGGTCTGAAGTCTTTGAAGTCTTTAGCATCCATTTTTTTTGGGGCCAGCACAATGTGAGTGTTGTTCAGCTCTTTCAAAATATTTCCAATTATAGGAAATTTATTCGCATCCTAGTTCACATATAACTTTGGTGTGGTTATTTCTTGTTCATATTGGGTTTATTTCGATTACTTCTTTTATATATTTTTTCCATTTACATGTGTTATGTTTTCCTCCTTGTTTATTTAAGCCATTTAATGTCTTCATTTTTGTTTGCATTTTTATTTCAAAACTTGTGAAAATTCAAAAAAATCAAATATTTCAAAAATCCAAAAAATCAAATATTTTATTTCAAAACATTCAAAAAAATAAAAAAATTACAATTTTTTTAATAAAGATTCACTTGTCATAGACATCCTACAATTGGAAAACTCTTGAAGTTAATCCTTTACCATCTCAATACAATCTTGATAAAATTCATACTTTTATCTATCACCCTAGTGATTGTGTCGATCTTACAACTATCACTTTCTTCCCTTCGCATGATATGCTAAATCGCTTGGGGAAAGTCACAAAATTGTTTTTCCTTCATGATATAACTTCACTTGAGGTAATTTATCTTATATCATTTTCACAACATATTCAACAAGAGTGTCATAAGAAGTTGTTTTAACTCCTCTCTTCCAATCTTATCCTATTCCCACTTGGGAGCATTATAATCTACTTAATCATCATTATGGCATGCATTAGGAGAATGGTTGATTGTCTTCTTTTTTGAATTTGTGGTGCATTGTTTATGTTTACTATTTTGGACCAATTACAAGTAGTATGATTTATCTTGGTTCTTTTATAACCCGATGTTGGCACCTACTTTGTATATTGGGTTTGTTTTCTTTTTTATCTTTTATTTGTTGTGTGTGTTTGTTTGTGCGCATCTTGTTTAACCATCTTCATTCTTTCATAATCATGGTCATAACTCTATTGTACAACAACAAAAATAAGGTTTCTCTAAAATTACTCTCCAAATGACACTCATGCTATGAGCACATTCCTTTATCATCCTTGTTCCAATCCCTTGCTTTCTTCCTATCAAGTGGTTTTCCACCCCCTTGCTACATCACCCATCCACTTGAGGGGGCACGCCTCATATATCTATTCATTGGGGCATCCTAATGCTTCACAACTTTCTGCATTCACTTTGATCGCATGTGTATACTATCTTTAAAGCACTATTACTTCACAATAACAGTTTAAAGAGGAGAAAAATATACACCCTAAAAATACATACATATTCCATCCCGCTTATATCTAATTATAATTAATTAAATTAATTCTATCTCACCACAGTACACCCCTTTGGAATTAATTATATTAATGTCATCATTCAAATACTCCCTTTAGAATTAATTAAAATTAATTCTATTACTTAAGATATATTCCTACCCATTGGAATTAAATAATTTAATTCTAACATGCCTTTGGAATTAATTAAATTAATTCCTACACCTTCTAGCTAATATAATTAAACATTTATTTATTTAAATGGTTAATTATCTCCTTATAATTAAATTAATTTAATTATATCATTCTCTTCAAAGTAATTAAATTAATTCCTACACCCTCTTAGCTAATATAATTAAACATTTATTTATTTAAATGGTTAATTATCTCCTCACAATTAAATTAATTTAATTATACCATTCTCTTGGAATTCCTTAAATTAATTCCTAACACCTTCTAGCTAATATAATTAAACATCTATTTATTTAAATGGTTAATTATCTCCTCACAATTAAATACTAATTAGATTTAGTTATTTAATTCCACCTATTTCAGTCAATAGCCACTTGGACTTCACTTGTACTCCACATCCCCATCTTAGTTAACTACACTTCTAGAATCCTAGAAAGGTGGGCAGGGTAATTTAATTGCACATACAACCACCTTCCCGAATGTAACTTCTGCAATTAAATCCATTATTGCACCTAAATGTCACGACACTATTGTAACTTCCTCTAATGTTATTTTTAGCATGCACATTCAAATGTGTTCAACCATTTTCTAACCACTTTTGCTTCTATAAATTGCAAGCTTTCTCTCTTACAAATCCTCTTGAATTGTTTATAGATAAACTCTATCAATTTACAATCACAAGCTTTCCAAAGTATTTGTATTTGTAGAATTTGCACTCACATTTGGATAATATTCAAGAGCACCCACATCCATTTGCAAGGTTCCACAGACAAAGTCTCCACAACCTTACTAAGGTTTACAATGAAGGATTACAATGAGGTTTGCATTGTTTATTTTTTATCTTTCATTCACTGTGATTTTTCTCTACATACATTTTGGCACGCTCGGTGGGAGTCCCTACTTTTTTATTTCTTTCATTTTAGTTAATCATTTTGTGATCTAACTCATTTTTTATGTTTATTGTTATTTTTTAACCATGCTTTATCAAAATTTTAACTTCAAAAGGTGAAGTACATGAAGTTAGAAAACCAAATAAACCAATTGCAAGGGCATTTTTCTCACGTTCAAATTTTTTCCTAAGAGTGCTACCATAACCCATCTTTCGGAAGCCATAACGTTTTCTCCCAAAATAAGAATGGCTTTGTTTTTTTATGGAAAGGAATTGAAAAGATCTATATAACGGAAAAATAATTTTTGATTTGGATTTAAATAAAAATTATGGTTTCATTTCTTCTAACACTTGTCTTTTTTTCAAAAAATTAATAAATTGTAGCTTTTTTACTTTAATTCGTTTTTTTTAACATAACCACCTCATGCGTAAGTTCTTTCCTTGCACTTTCAAAGTGATCTTGGAAATCATAAACATGATTGTTTCTTTTTTTTGGGGAATTAACCTTTCTTTTATTTTTTTAATCAAAGCTTTTTTTACATGTATGCTCTTTCCTCGTGCTTTTAAAGCGATCTTGGAAATCAAAAGCATGAACTTTATTTTGTTGTTTTATCTTTTACCTCATTCGACAAACTTTCTAATCTTTACTTGTATGACCCACTCTCAAAAACATGTGGATAAAATACTTAAAAATTACTAAGCTGCGGGTTGCCAAAGGAGTACAATGAAACCACATTAAAATCAAAAGATAAAAAACACGACATTCAAAACACTTGATTTGTAGGTTTGGTTAAGGGACACTTCTTGACTACTTAACTAGAACATAACTCCCTTAGAATAAGCCTTAAGATACAACAAAGGGGGTGGTTCTAGGAACCCCAAAGTAGTCCACACCTTGAGGGAACTGGTGGATGAAACGGGAACCTTTTTATCCTACCTGACTAGTAAAGCCTTTGTGAGTTAGAGTCACGGATATCCTTAGTGGCAACCCCAGTGTGATTCATTCTAAGAAAGGTCTTTTCTCAGGGTTTCAAAGGGGGTAAAGTAAAGCCATCAGCTAGTAATAGCATTTCGCTCGCTCGATATTTTATTAACACCTAGTTGAGAGAGCCACCTAGGAAGCCACCCTTTTCCAAACCAATCTAAGGTAGAGGCCACAAACAAACAGTTAAACAAGAACTCTTTTTCTATTTTCTTCTTTTGTTTTCTTTCTCTTTGTCATAGTGTTCCACACTTGCTTTTTCCAAACACTCCTTGTTTGGGATCCATCTTTCACGTTCATATCTTTTTGTCATTTTCCAAACATTCCTTGTTTGGATTCTACATTCATTCTCCTTTCATCTTTCCAAGTACACTTTACTTGGATTATTTTTCACCTTCTTTTCAAAATCCCAAATACTCCTTATTTGGGTTCATCTTCTATTGTGTTTGTTATCTCCAAATTTATCCTTATTTGGACTTGACATTCACTTATTTTTCTTGTCATCTTTTCTCTTCATCATCACTTCTCTCATTAAAGCATTCACTTTGTTTTAATTTGAGATCACTAATCCATCACTTCCCCCTTGTCTCTTATCTCCATTTTTTGTGAGATTCAGACCTTTTTCTCATCGTTTATTCATTTCTCATGATGACCTTTATCTTTTCATTCTTTTAGTGCTTTCACTTCCTTGTCATGTCTTATATTTTAACACACTTTTTGTTAAGAGTTGACATCATTCATCATCTTCTTAAGTCTCCCTTTTTAACATACATCTTGTTAAAAGTCAAACAAAATCATCATTTTTCCTAAGTCTCTTCCTTTAACACATTTTTGTTGAGATTTGAGCATCGTCCATCATGTTTTAAGTCTCCTCTTGTCACACTTACTTTGACACAAGTTGAGAACACTTACTTCTTTTGTCTCTTCCCTCTTTACCTTCAATTTCGTAAACGGTCATGACATATTTCAATCTCCTTCATCTTTCTTAGCACTCATTTTGCTAAGATTCTTCTAAAATAACACTTCAGTCCATCTTCCACCTTAACATCATTCATTTTTTAAAGTATTGTGAAGTCCCTTTTCTCATCAATCTTATCACACATTTTGATAAGAGTTGATCACCTTCATTTGTTAAGTCTCATCTCCTTGACATTCATTTTGTTAAGTGTCAAGCACGTTTCATTCTGCCCCCTTTTTGTTTCTCTCAACACTTACTATTTTAGAATTTAACCTTTTTTACATTTCTTCATTACTCTTATCATTCATTTTGATTACGAGTTGATCATGTCCACCTTTTCAAGTCTATTTTCCTTCATGAATCATTTTTTTGTGGAATAGAACACATATAACCTCTTGTCGTTCCTTTTTCTCTTTATTATAATTTTGTTAAGAGACGGACACTCGAATAACCTTTTTTCTTCTTCTTCCTGTTAGCAATCATTTTTTTATGGGTTAAACTTTTTCCATCTTCTTCCCTCTTCCATATTAGAATTTGATTTTCCAGAGTCGAGGTTTTCAAACATTTTCATCACTTCCATCTTACCATTCACTTCACTAAGGGTTGTGTTATTCATCGTACCTTTCATCTCTCTCTCTCTCTAATTTTTCATTACAATGGTGGATTTATACAATTCATCCTTTGCCCAAGAATGGAAAATGATGAAAACGACGTTGCGGGTATTTAAAAACAAAGCAAACAATTCAATTTTGATTAATTGTGTCCATACCCTTTTAATATGGACATCATACACATACCCTTCCCATAATCTTTTGAGACACTCAAATTGAAAAATACAAGGGAAAAACTGATCCAAGATAACATATCAAAGAATTTTCCATAGCATGTCATGAAGTGGTATATAACGATTTCTTTCTATTATGCCTTTTTCATAGTAGTCTAGGAAGACAAGATTTCAATTGGTTCTTACACCTTCCAAATGGATCTATCACCACCTTTGCATACATCTCAGAGAATTTCATCCAACATTTTTCTTTCAACCTCACTCATAATAATCACTGTACTAGAGCTTCTCATGATGAATCTTGGTACACCACCCGCAACCACAATTTCATCACTACTGGTGTAATGGATAATCACAATATGGCCAGCATACATGACCAATAAATAAAAAATTCAATCATACAACCTAGCCAAGAAACTACGCCATGTAAAGTTAAACGTAAGTTTACACCACTCGATGAATGTCTCTCTAGTTTTTTTCATCAACTCAAAGAGGTTGGGATGATAAAATATCATCTTACAAGACCTTGGATTGAAGGAGAACCTAAGCCATACTAGTAAAAACCTCATGCATATTGTGAAATTCATCAAATTGATGGCCACTCAACTAATAAATGTACATGTTTTAAGAACTATGTCTAAGACTTAATTGATAATGGATATATCTTTGTAGATCTTGATGATAAATCTCTCATAAATGATGACATGTTAACTTCCACACCTTCAAATGAATATTTGACTGTTATTCCCACTTCTATTCAAACTAACATTTTTTGAGATCAGGACAAAGGTCAAGTATCTCCCCCTTCAAACCAATCCATTTCATCTACATATTTTCTTTCTATAGTCCAAACAGACATTGAACATGTTTCAGACAATTTTATAACACCTAACTAGAACTTGAAATTTCTTCAAGACTCTCTTTCAACCCTTGACATGAGAGAAGATGTTCCATCATCAAACACCATTGAGCTCCATTATATTCTTTCTGTTCCAGCTCCTACGCCTAACATCTCTAGTCTTGTTGTCTAATCACAACAACAAGAAGCTTGGACACTTGATTCAACACAACATTTCATGTCCATTATACCTCACATGATCCATCCTACAAGAATATCATCAACAATGATTCCTACTTGTCAAGATATCTACATGCACACACTCTACAAGGTATGTATACCAAGGAATATCCTTATTCAACCTTTTCAAGCTTTAATTGCAAACATTTTTTCCAAAAATAGTTCACAACCTAGAAGGAGAAACATTAATTATTTCCTCTCTATGGCTTACAAGGAACCCTAAGTCTACATCTAGAGATCAATCCTTCTTTCCTCGCACTCTTTCACTCCCGGGTGAATATGTATCTCAACATCATCCCTGCATTGACAATATTATTCTAACATCACATGTATTTCAATCTCATAGAAGATGTATCTAATAACTTATTGAATCCTTTGATTCAATCCTTTGACTGGATCTTGTCCTCCCAAGTCTAGTGCTTTAGGACCCATCGAATCGTTTGATTCAATCCTTTGACTTGGATCTTGTCTGCCCAAGTCTAGTACTTTAGGACCCATCAAATTGTTTGATTCAATATTTTGACTTGGATCCTGTCCACCCAAGTCTCATATTACAGGACTTATCGAAACTTCATTTCCTCCTTTGACTTGGCTCATGTCTTGCCAAGTCTCGTATTTCTAGATTTATCCAATATTTTGATTCTCCTCTTGACTTGAATTTCATCTACACAAGTCTTATATATCAAGACCATTCACATTCAATAAACATGGAACCTTTTATTGATAATTTCATTTCAAATCCTCATGCACCAATATTTAGAAAACTCAAAAATCCTCCAAAAAGAATAAAACTCTATATTAGAGCATTTTTCTCCCACTAAAAATAGAAAAGTGTGTACAAATAATGTTAAGCATTCCATCTATTTATAGATACCTTAATCATACCATTATCATATACTCACCTTCTTCACCTCTTACGACACATGTTAACCTTGTTCCTCTTAAGCATTGTATGTCTCATCTTTGTTATGGTTTCTTACCATTTAAGATCTTTGTACTACAGCTTTTTCTTAAAGCTTACTGATGAAAAAATCCTCCTTTCAAATAATCTCTCTCTTTAAATGATATCAATAAAATTATTTACCTGGTCATTTTTGATCGCCCATCTCAATCTACGATGTTGAACCCTTATGTCTTACTATTTGCATGAGGCTTAGACTTAGGGGTATAATGTTCCTTCCCAATAAGCACACTATCAACATACAAGGTGAATCAAATTAATCAAAAAATATTTTTAAAAACTATAAAATCAATACACCTTTCATCTTTCATAGTATTCGGTGAAAATCCCATACTTCTTATTGGCGCAAGTATGGGACCTGGGAATAGAGAAAACCCTCACTTGCCTAAATTTTATCTTATGTGTTGAGCCCTTTGATTTTTACTCATGGCATGGGGCAACATGTAGGGGTTCCTTCACAAAAATCAATAAATAATCATTCAATAAATCCTTTATGAAATCTTAACTAAAGTGCTTAATAAAAACATCCCAAAAGTAATTTAGCTTCTCATGTTAAGAGAGACACCAATTCCTTCACCCTGATTTTTTCCAATCAGTAGGCCATCAATGAATCTAATTCAATTAAAAACCTATATAGTGGAATCATCTTGTAATCAGTCAGATAATCTTGACTAGAGATGAGTTGCATTTCTTCTCGAGATGGATCATTCTTACACTTTGTGTCTTAGCATCCACTATATTCATTTTTCATGTCACTATTGATATTATTTTCATGTCCTTCTTGGATCTTGGTGATGAGCCCTCGCATCTTCATAGTTGGGTGGAGCCACCAGAGGAGTGAAACACCTTATAATTTTATCATCTACACTTTTGCCAATAGACTGGAATTCTTTTTATTATTTACACCTGCTTTCAAGTAGTGGACTCTTTTTACCAAGTTGTACTATACAAAAAATAATTTTGCAAACATGTCTCACAAAACTTCAAAAACATTTCACAAAAAATACAAAAATAATATAAAATTGTTCAAAATACAAAAATAATATAAAATTTTCCAAAACTCCAAAAATAGTTTCAAACTATCATAATCAAAACATTCAGATAATGTTTGACAAAATTTCAACAACTAGATAACATAGTTCAATAGCTTCACCATTTGATAGTGCTCCTCATGATCATTCCAGATCATACTCATATGTAGTACCCATGGTGTATATCTATGCTTGAGGAAATCATTTACCCTTTTACAATATAACTTTACCTTGGGGCACACTTGGATTTTACATTTTAATCCAATACAGATCAAACTTCAATGAGAACCCACAAGAGTATATTTTGGCATATCTAAGTATCACTTCACTCTTCATCTTGATCCAATCCTACCACATGCTAAGCTATCACCTAGAGGAATTCAAATTTGTCTAGTTATTCAATGTGGGACACATTCAAAGTGTTATTAGACATTGTTTTTTCATGTTGTGTTGAACTATTGTGGTTTTCCAACATTGTGATGAAGTTTTTGATTCTTTTCAGTTTCTTTTTTTTATACTTTGTTTTCCTTTATTGTAGACCAATTGCAGGAAATTTATTCACATCATAGTTCACATACAACTTTGGTGCTATTCTTTCATGTTCATATTGGGTTTCTTTATTACTTATTTTATATTTTTTTGTCATTTGCACGTGTTCTGTTTTCATCCTAATTTATTTAAGCCATGGAATGCCTTTTTTTTTTCTTTTTTTTTTCAAAACTTAAGAAAATACAAAAAAATCAAATATTTCAAAAATTAAAAATTAAAAAAACCAAAACATTCAAAAAAAAAATTACAATTATTTTTAACAAACATTCACTTATCACGGACATCCTACAATTGGAAAACCCTTGAATTTTATCCTTCAACATCTCAATACAATCTTGATAAACATCAAACTTTATCTATCACCCTAGTGATTGTGTCAATCTTACAACTATCATTTTCTTCCCTTTTCATGATATGCTAACTCTGCTTGGGCAACTCACAAAATTGTATTTCCTTCATGATATAACTTCACTGAGGTAATTTATCTTCAATCATTTTCACAAAAATTCAAAAAGAGTGTCATAAGGATTTCTTTTAACTCTATTCTTCATATCTCGATCATATTCCCACTTTGGAGAATTTGTATCTACTTAACCATCATTGTGGTATGCATTAGGGCATGGTTGATTGTCTTATTTTTCAAAATTGTGTTGCATTGTTTATGTTTACTCTTTTTGGACCAATTACAAGTAGTATGATTACATCTTGGTTCCTTTATAACCCTGATCTTGGCACCTACTTTGTATATTGGGTTTGTTTTCTTTTTAACTTTTCTTTGTTGTGTGTGTTTGTTTACGCGCATCTGGGTTAACCATCTTGATTATTTCATAATCATGGTGATAACTCTATTGCATGATAACAAAAATAAGGTTTCTCTAAAATTACTCTCCAAATGACACTCATGCTATGAGCACAATCCTTTCTCATCCTTGTTCCAATCCCTTTCTTTCTTCCTATCAAGCGGTTGTCCACTACCTTCTACGTCACCTACCCACTTGAGGGGCATTCCTCTACCATTATAATCGTTGGGGCATCCTAATGCTTCTTGCTTCCTATTCTAATTCTTTGGGGTATCCAAATGCTTCATAAATTCCTACTCGTTGGGGCATCTAAATGCTTCAAAAATTTCTCGCTAAGCGATCTACATGTGTCTACTATCTTTAAAGCACTATTACTTCGCAATAACAATTTAAAGAGGTGGAAAATGTTGACACCCTAAAAATACATACATATTATATCCCACTCTATCTAATTAGAATTAATTAAATTAATTCTATCTCATCGCATGATACCCATTTGGAATTAATTTCATCATTCAAATACTCCCCTTTAAAATTAATTAAAATTAATTCTATTACCTAAGCTATATTCCTACCCATTGGAATTAAATAATTTAATTCTAGCATACCTTTGGAATTAATTAAATTAATTCCTACACCCTCCCGACTAATATAATTAAACATTTATTTTTAAAATGGTTAATTATCTCCTTATAATTAAATTAATTTAATTATATCATTCTCTTTGAATTAATCAAATTAATTCCTACACCCTCTTAGCTAATATAATTAAGTGTTTATTTATTTAAATGGTTAATTATCTCCTTACAATTAAATTAATTTGATTAATTTAATTATACCATTCTTTTGGAATTTTTTAAATTAATTCCTAACACCTTCTAGCTAATATAATTAAACATTTATTTATTTAAATGGTTAATTATCTTCTCACAACTAAATACTAATTAAATTTAGTTATTTAATTCCACCTATTTCAGTCAACAACCACTTGGACTCCACTTGTATTCCACATCCTCATCCTAGTTAACTACACTTCTAGAATCCTAGAAAGGTGGGGGCAATTGAATTGCATGTACAACCACCTTCCCGGATGTAACTTTTGTAATTAAATCCATTACTGCCCCTAAATGCCCCGACACTATTGTAACTTCCTCCAATGCTATTTTTAGCATGTGAATTCAATTGTGTTCAACAAACTTCTAACCACTTTTTCTTATATAAATTGCAAGCTTACTCTCTTACAAATCCTCCTAAGTTGTTTGCAAATAAAATATTTTAATTTGCAATTTGAATCTTTCCAAAGTATCTATGTTTTTAGCATTTGCACTCACATTTGGAGAATATTAAAGAGCACCCACATCCATTTGAAAGGCTCCAAATAAGAAGTCTCTAAAACCTTACCGAGGTTTACCTTTGAAGGATTATAGGAGGTTTGTATTGTTTATCTTTCATTCACTGTGATTTTTCTCTATATACGCATTCAAGTGAAAAGGGAAGATTCATAACCCATTTTGGTTGACGAGGGTAAAATTCTCCAAGTGTGCAAGGTGAGATAAAATCAAGAAAATATAAATTCATAAATCTTTGTTAAGAGTTCCCAAATGTCTTTTCTTGGAGCTACAAGGATTTTAGAGGGTTTAATCCAAAATTGGCACAACACACCATTGAGCTAGATCTAGAATCCAAGCCTATTAGACAAAAGCAAATATCAGTAAACCCTCACATTGAGCCTCTCATGAAGAAGGAATTGAACAATCTCATAGAGGAAAACATCATCTTCCCAATCAAGCACTCTTCATGGGTAATGAATCGGTGTCGGTTAGGAAGAAAAATAGGGAAATAAGGTTATGTGTGGATTTATGAGACTTAAATAGGGCCTCTCTCAAAGACCACTATCCACTTCCTTCCATGGAGAAAACATTGAAATTAGTAGTTGATTAGAAAGGTTTTCATTGTTAGAAAATTACTCAAGCTATAATCAAATAATGGTTAAAGAGGAAGACCAATTCAAGACAACCTTCACTATGAAGTGGGTTACATATGCTTATAGGAAGATGCCATTTAGATTGTCAAATTTTGGAGCAACTTTCCAAAAGATAATGGATATGGCATTCAATGTTTTGATCAATAAGATAGTTCTTGTGTATCTAAATGAAATTACTTATATTCTCCAAGAACGCAACAAGTCACCTCTTTAACCTTAGACAAGTATTCCAAAGACGCAATGATTAGAAGTGTCTTTGAATCTGAAAATTTTCATATTCTTAGCTCATGAAAGTAAGCTCTTAGGCTAAATCATGTCTAAGAAGGGATTGGAAATTGATTGAGAAAGGGTAGAAGCTATTCGAGCATTACCATTACTAAGTCACAAGAAGGCTCGCCAAAGCCTTTTGGGGAAAATTAACTTTATTAGGAGGTCTGTTTGTAATTTTTCCCATCAAGCCTCCAACATTGATGATGAAGAAGAACATGGGTTTGAATTGGATGCTGAAGAAAAAGAAATCTTTAAAGCCATAAAGTAGGCCATCACATAGGCTCCAATCCTCATAAATCTAGATTTCTCGAAGGACTTCATTTTATATGCTTTTAGATGCTCGGATACAATATATTTCATACCAGTACATCCAAATTAAGAAGGACTAGAGCAGCCTATTGCATTCTTCAACCAAGGTCTTCAGGATTATGAGGTGATATATTCATTCATTGAGAAGTATGTCCTTGTTATGATTGAAATTTTAAAGGAATACTGGCATCTCTTGTCAAATAATATAATTCATTTATTAGTTTCACATGTTGGTGTAAAATATTTTCTTTTGAATAAGGACCTTGATGAAAAGAGAGTTGATTAGATAACCAAGGTCACGAAGTATGATATTGATATAAATGTGACCAAATTAGTTATGGGGAAAGGGTTGTGTGAGAATCTAGCTTCTAACCAGACATGTTGAATCAAGAGAGGAGGAAGAAGTTGTTATGGTATTACAAGATAATCAAGAACATACTACATATGGTATACCCAATCCTTTTTGGACTCAGGATATTGTATATTTTCTTCAAAAGGTCAACGTACTCAAGGATTGAGTAAGTCCAAAAGAAGGTATTTCAGACTTCATTGCATCCCATATGTACTTGAAGATAATATTTTTTTCAAAAGGGATGTAAATGGTGTCCTCCTAAGGTGCATCAAGAAAGATCAAATATAGAGGGTATTACATGAGTTTCATGATGGAGAGGAAGTTGGTCATTTTTCCCGTAAGTAAAAATATTAGAATCATGAGGGTTGGTTATTCTTGCGGCCTAATATTTTCAATGATTGCTACTCATGGATCAAGAAATAAAAGAAGTGTATTTTCTTCATAGGTAAAGAGAAGCTAGTATCCCTCCCATTCCATCCTATCTCATTTAAACAATCTTTTCATGCAATGGGGTGTAGACACCAAAATTGGGTCACACTCCCCTTGGTCCCTTTTCAAGTAACCAACTTAAACATATTCACCTAACCATGACCCTTTTACCCCACATTAATATTAGTTTAATTATTTATAATTAAAGTAATACCCATGCTCAAAATATTTATTATTTAATTACCCTAATTAAACTAATTTCAGCCTCGCCTAGACACCTCATCACAAACTTATTCTTAGAATGTTTCCTTTTACTAGGACTTAATGTTCACTCACCATAACTAACTAAGACTTATTCCTACATACCTTAATGAACTAAGACTTAGTGAAACCTAAAATCACATGCCTATTCTCCCTCTAACCACATTCTTGCTCATTAAAATGTAACATTTCATTTTGATCCGTGAGAATAGACAGAGCTAGCCCAAAAGATTGCCAAGATCTGGCATTTTTAGTAAACCTAGGATTTCCCACCTTAACCAACATCATTCAACCCTAAACCGACACCAATCACCCTAAACCATCATCAGTTACCATATATTCATTTTGGTAACCTTGTTTGAGAGGTTGGCCACATTCTCGAGTTTTGGAATGAAGGAGATCTGCATGCAAGAAAGAACCAAATCCCTTTTGCATATCGTGAGCCATAGCCAACATCAATACTGATTCAAAGGTATTTGCATTCATGGTAGCATTATGGGAAGCATGTAATGTAATCTCGAGCACCATTCCACATATCAACCTTCACCAACATCTCCAACCACCTCTCCACCACTACGGGCATTTAGAACCCTTCTGAACTCCAAGTAAGTTGGTTTCTCCTCTATCACTTGTAGTTATATTCTCTCTTTGTCTTCATCCATTCATTTTTCCTACCTAGATCTATCCTTTAGCTCTCTCTATCAACCACCCACTCACACCCAACCTAAACTTCACAAAACCTATCCCAAAATTGCCTCCCTCACGTAGACCTCACAAAAACCCTCCAAACTCTTTGTGCAATCACAAAGAGGACCCAAAACACATTCTATAGCATCTTCCGGCTCCCCACAGTCACATGACTTTGGTTAACCATAACCGTGGTCAATCCATCCTATACCGACATTGGTCTCCTTAATTGATATCAGTCATTGTGATTGTTAATCCAACCTAATAATTCAACCCTTAGCCTACACCAAACCTCACTCAAAACCTTACCACACCTATCTTGGACCTATCACCTCACCCTCCCCCACAGAGACCTTTCTAACTCTCTGTTCTAAGATTGAAGAGATCCCAAACACCCTCCACCTAACTCCTTACCACTTTCCATAGTGACCGATATCAGTCACCCTAAATTGGTATCGGTCATACCGAAATTGACATTTGACTCCCCGATAACATCATTATCTATGTCTAATAAATATACTTCAGACTAGCAACCAACCTACCCCACCTAAAACAACTCAAACACCTTACCCAACTTTACCAAGACCTTGTCTGTGACCCACAAACCACTTGCGTTACCCACAACCTAACTTGAAACCTTTACCTACACAACACCTTAGTATTTAATCGGATCGATCACTGATAGTAATATGAGGCACCTAAATTAGAACACCAGTACTAGATTCTTTTATTTACATGTTTAAGCTATTTTACATTGATTTATAAATAGTGGATTGACATCCTTCTAGGAAGTATCACACTTCTTGGATCTAGTATACGCAAGCTAGTCGAGTCCACTATCATATACTATTTAACTCTCTTTTTTTGTCTTGTTTTTATTTCAGTTAGTTCCTCCTAACCAAAAGGAAGCTCTCACAGTCTTCATTGGATCAAGAAGTTAGAATGTGCACAAAAAACTTTAAACGACCATCACAACAAGTATTCTTCCTTGGCCCATACCCTTATCTTTTCATCAAATCCATACAGTAAAACGGTGAAACATTTTGGCACACCAGTGGGACCCATCAAGGGTTCTTTTTTTTATTCATTCCTAGGTGAAAGTTGTGTGTTTGTTTCCCTTTTGAAAAAGCATCCACATTAATTTTATTCTTTGGAATCTTCCCCTCTTTATATTGTCTAAAATCAATCATGTTTTGGTGTTTTAAAAGAATACTTCTTTCTTTCATTAGTATTGCATTAGTTAAAGAACATCCCTCTTCCTATTCATCACTTGCTACATCAAATATCACATTTTGATGCGGGTTTAAAACACTTGCATGGAATTATGATTTATTGCATTGTATCTCACATTAAAATTGAGGGCAACCTATATGCTAAAAGTCATGACCAGGTGATGGTTGACACTGTTGAATCATAGAAAGCACATTCTTTCTTCTCTTTCTTTGCCAAACTACACAAATTGGAATAAATAAATCTTCTTAAACAACATCCCACCGGAAGAATTTGTCAATGATCACATGATCGGAAGATTGAAAGTGGGTACCAGGTTGTTTATTTCTATCCATTCATCACCTAAGAGAATGGCACGCCCCCAGAACATAACTTGAAACCTCACCTTTATAATTTCCTTCTTCATAGGAAGCCTTCCCAACCAAAAAATATGTTCTAAATTCATGAGTCAGACTTTAAATAGCATAAGATAAACACACTAAATTCACTTGTAGGATTATGTCTTTTTCTTAGCTTTGTGCTTGACTTGCATTTTGAGGTGAGGTTGTATTCTTCATTTTCTTTTCTTTCACACTTAATAATCATATTTGGTGTATTCTAGCTATTTACGAGTGTGTCAGGACTCATTTTTACCATACTCTGACTTCTAGGTTAGTATCTCATTCAACCTTAATTCACAAAAATAATTTTTTTCTTCATTCTATAGATTTCATAGTAACCGGCATCGGTTTACATCTGACCATCATCAGTTTACCTAACCGGTGTTGGTTCCTTGTTATTTTGGTTATTTTACCCAAAGGACACTTATCTCATATTATCTTCTATTTAGAGTCTCTATGTATCATTGTACTCTCTATACTTTGATAACAATCATCAAATATAACTTTCCTATCTAACAGTCATCAATTTCTGCCTCATTTGTTGAAACTATTGTTTTCCAACAAGTAACTAGTACCCATTCTTGTAACCGTCATCGGTCACCCTTGACCATCCTCGGTCACCCCTTAATGATCATCGGTTAGTGGCGGCATCAATCAATCTATTTTGATTTTAGTCAAAAAATTTACCAAATTTCCCTCTCATAATCAATTTTGTCCCATCTCTATTGTTCCTTGTGTCATTTATAGAGTACAATTCACCTGATATACATTGATTTACATGGTGTTAAATCACAGCCAAACTAATACCCTCATATTTAATACCATCTCTCGAGACACTCCCACATAGTCCATCACCACCATCCATCCTGTCACCTATGGATCTAACTTAGCTTATCCCCATTTCTACGGATGACAAGGAGTTTGCAAGAATCCTTCACCAGAATCCCACTACCCTTAAGTACTACCTTACTCATTCTTCCACCCAAGTATTCCTTAGGAAAACTAATACATGACATGATGATATCTATCCCTCCTACTCTTCCCCACCTCTCGCATTAGTTAGCACCATCTCAATGCTACCAGTCATCCACTTTACCACATGTGGTGTCTCAACTAGATCCCACAGCCCGCTATAATCTATGCAGCATCTATGTCATCTATCGCACCCATGACATCAATTGTCCCTCCAATAACCACTTTAAGTATAGCCCCATCTACACCTTCCGCCTCACATATACCTATTGTCATGACCACCTCCAGTTTTGGAAACTTACACCTCTTTCCAAAACCTCATCCTTTCTATCTTACATTCCTTACCCCTAATCACCACTAGAGTTATTCTACAACTACCCTCTCACTTACACATACTACCAATAACCCCCGACCTCATTTATCACTTATTTTGGCTATGTGTCACCTACATATATTCTTACTATGCAATTTCTCATACTCAATGCCACCATACACTAGCATACCACATACCTCATACATTCAACATCAAATGCCTTTTCTCGTAGGGGGTACCAATTGATCCTCACCTACTAACAACCTCATTAAAATGATGATGGAAAAGATGCAGACCTTAGAAACATCTATTTCTAGCTCCCATAATTCTTTAACTTATGATGAAATATGTAACGAGCCTATCCATCAATATATTCCCATTTTCACCGACCATATGCATTGGGAAATTCCTAAATTCAATCGCTTTAACAGTAAAGAAGACCCATAGCAACACTTTCAGTCATTCAAACATGGGTGCTACCTAATCACCCACGATGATGCTTTTATCCTACAAACTTTCCAAATGTCCTTAATAGGACTAACATTAGATTGGTAGAGTAGACTACCTTGACATTCCATTTATTCCTTTAATCAAGTATTCCAAGCTTTCTTAGATAATTTTTCAATCAATGTTATGAAGAAATTCACCATGACCGATCTCTATTCAACCTGACAGTATGAAGATGAATCAATCACAAATTTCATTGCCCCTTTGGTAGAGTCTTATTAACCAATTGGCGTTCAGCTACCTTAGATCTGAACTTATTGAGTTGTTCACTAGATCTTGTGTAAGACACATCTCACCAACTCTACAAGTAGAAAACCTTCGAACCTTTGATGATGTGTTCACCCTAGCACAAAAACAGGAAACTTGTGCCATTGAAGAAAATAAAATCCAATTATGAAACAAGAATGCCCCATTCAAATCAAATGACTCTTCTTCATCTTTAAAACCCCAAAGTAACTATTCAAAGCCAAAATTATCTACCAATGCATCCTTCTAATCAAGCCCAACCGTTTTCCAATATTTCTCCCATCTAGGCCTTTAAACTCCGGTGGGAGAAGTGGAAGTACACTTCGATTGGAGCCCTATTCTTCAAAAGATTCTTAAATATGGAGCCATTACACTTCCTCCCATAAAACCTAATAAAGGTTTCGATCCTACTTTTCCTATGCATGCATGGTATAAAGAACACAACTACTATAATTACCATCACATTAAAGGCCATAGTGACGGTAACTGCATAACTTTCAAGAACATTTTCCAAGAGATGATAGATAATGGAAACCTTGAACACGCCAACAAATCAAAATTTACACATCTTTAAAAAGTCATTCCCTAATCATAAACCACCGTCTAATAAAAATAGTGAACCCTAATCCAATGACAACAATGTCCTTAAATTCCATGTAGTTTTTGATATCGTACCAACCATTCCTCAAATACCACCTATTTTGTCTATTGATGAAATTTCGGCACAAGACCCTCTACACATAGAGGAGCATACCCATTTTACATCTTCACCCACAGAAGAGTCCCTTCATCCCCCGCTCTCATGGAGGAACCCACACCTCCTACCGATACCGTTTCACCATCTACCTCATAACCTACCAAACAGTCAACACTTTTTATTCTCCCATCCACAGGAGAATCATCATCACCTTCTTCTCCACTAAGGGATAAGTCTACATCACCCCACCTATTATCTCTCCTACCCATGGGAGACTCGTCAGACATGCCTCTACCTGTTGGGGAAGTTCCCCTCAGCATCCTAGAACCCCATTGACATGATCTTGGCTCTTCTACCTACAAAGTTTGAGGCTAGCCAATTCCCTATCTCATAGACATATTTCATAGGGATTGCCACCAAACCAACTCCATCTTCTTCTTCAACAGTCCCATTTTCACGGTTGGCCAATCACTTGGATTACATTGATAATTCCATGCTCTGGGGACATCTTTAGCTCCCCTTTTCGACCCAAATGCAAATGTTTCCTGAAGATACTTCCACGATCTACCCAAAGGTATTTTCAGCAACCAAATCAACACTAACCATGCCTATTGAAATAGATTCTTCTTCATCATCTCTACCTACATCCAAACCTTTACCCATGACCAAAACCATTTCAAAACCTAAAATCCTACCCACACCTATGTCTTCATCTATATCTAGACCCATCACTACCTTGGGTGTCATGTCGACATCCACCTTACTCATTCACCATTAAAATTAGACTTAGCCACGTATTCCCAAGCCCACACCAACATTATCCCTAAACCTAAAAAGAAAACCCAATCTTCTAGGCCACATACACCGGTCTCACCTACCACACCTTTGTCACCTTTCCCTTTTCCATCCATCCTAGGGCCCCATTCATCTACCCTGATCAAATAGTCTCCTACCCAATGCTAGTTAAAAGCTAAACAACCTATTATTGCATCATGAGGATTTGTTACACATCATTCACCCAAATACCAAACACCCTTACCCTCACCCATGCATTTCTTACCACCTATACCTCCACTAGTTACTATAACTCCAATGTTTCCTATACAAATTCAACCCATGCCATCTACCCAACCTCTACTAACCACTTCCATTACAACTCGGTTGTCCCCATGGGTAACCTTTCATCTTCCACCATTTGCTTTCCCTTCTGCATCCCATACCCCATGTCACCTTTACCCAAGAAGGTGCAACCCAAAGATAAGAACCCACTACCCTCCAATAAAGTAGTCAAACAAAAAAAACCTTCTAGTGCTAGCTCTTCTACCATGCCTTTACCCAAACAGATGCCATCAAAACCTAAGACAACATCACCTACCAAACTAGTGGGCTAACCCATTCCTCCTCATATAAATTCTCTTCCCTCACAATCATTCACACATGTACCCAAACCCACACTCACTTCCCATTGTGATCCGTTATGGGTCCTACGAAAACATTTTAACCAATCTCTTAGAGACTTCCATCATCACATTACCACCGCTTTGACTCGAGGATCCTCTTAGACCCAAACCAAAAGGGTTTGATGAAACCAAGATTTGTGCCTATCATCATGTGTCAGGACATGATGTAGAAAATTGTAAGGCTCTAAAGACTTTTCTTATCCAACTTTTTCTCCTAAAAAAACTTCGACGATGATGACCTTCTTAATGAGGACCATGTTCCACCTTCACCTATCACCACACATCATCATCCTTTAACCATTTAGCAATCAATATCTCCACCCCGACAACCATTTTTCCCATTTCCAAAATTTTAGATCAACATGGTCCATATTAGAGAGTTAGCCAAATCACCACACAAATGTCGATTGTGCCTTACTCATATCACAAGGATCTTATCCACTGCTAGGATTTTTCCCCTCATGTCATTATACCTTTCATCACATACCCTCTCCATCCAACTTCCCTCAAATTAACATGGTTCGCGTTACTATATGCGCTCAAAAAAAAAAAGGCAAAGAAAAAGAAACTATCCCATCAACCAACCTTGTGCCCAATATACCATCTGCACCAACACCCAAAATCACCATCCGTAGACCTACATACCCTATATCTGACATGGTCACCCCTCACACAATGATAAAATAATTACATCACTCTCCTCTAAATATGTCTTTGTATGATCTCATATAAACTTATGAATCCCATAGACAAGCCCTTATCAAGGTTTTACCCTCTAACTTTGATTTCCAAGACAAATCCATTCTACCCTCTCCTTAGAAGATACCACTTACCAAATGACCCTCTTCTTTAATGGTTCCAAATTTCGGTGTGAGGGTGGCAGTGGTATTATCCTCATTCCCTTTGGTGGTGTACCCATGCATTTATCTTTAAAATTATATTTTTATTGTATAAAAATATCATCGAATACAAAGATCTCGTATTAGGTCTCCAGCTACTTATGCCTTAGATTTTAAGTCAATCAATATCTTTGGTGATTCCTAGCTGGTTGTAAATAAAGTCAATAGTATATACCAGTGTCGTAATGAAATAATTCAAAAGTATAAACATCATGTAGACATAATTTTGACTACCTTTGACCATTATGAACTTCAAACCACCCCACACTCTACCAATAAATTTACAAATACCATGGCCTTCCCACTTCTCGGATACCCACTTTGCCTTCCGACTCCAAAATATTTGTCACAATACAAAGGTTATAATCACCCTCTAATTTACCTTCTAAGGTCCACTTCGTCGAACCGTTGCATTTTGACCCACATGACCTTTGGTATAAGAATTTTGGAGACTATCTTTCCCTTTCCATTATACCTCCCAATATTACTTGTAATGGACAAGGTGCCTTTCTTAAAAGGGTCTCTTGCTATGTCATCATGGGCAGTCTCCTTTATAAGCATGGCTTGATAGTATTCTCTTATGATGCCTTACAAGTTCTGAAATTCCTTAAACCATCAAGGAAGTTCATGACATAATTTTTGGAGGTCACTTTAGTGGTTTAGCTCTCACTAAATGCATTCTTTTCCTTGGATATTATTTTCCAACCCTAAACCATGACTATTGTGAGTATGCCAAACATTTTATGAAATGCCAACAACATGTTAATCTTCATCACACACCTAATCATGCCTTATAGGTCGCACGATACCTTTGGCCTTTCTCTCAATGGGGTATGGATCTTATTGGAGAGATCAATCTCCATTCTTCACAATGCCATTAATGGATTAATACCACTATTGAATATTACACTAAATTGGTAGAATCCATTCCCCTCATTTCTATAAAATATGAGAAAATATATGAATTCATCAACCATCACATCATTTTTCTCTTTGGCGTCCCTCACCGTCTCATCACTAATAACGGAAAGAAATTCAAAAACAAAACCTTACATAAGTTGTGTGATGATTTTAGCATTCAAAAAAGTTTCTCATCACCTTATTACCCACAAACTAATGGCCAAGCAGAATCAACCAATAAAATCTTGAACAAAATTCTTATGAAAGTAGTTGACAATACTTGGGAAAGATTGGCATACAAAAATTCCTTTGCCTTGTGTTCCTACCACACTAGTATTCACACTTCACCTACAACCACACCTTTCTCTCTAGTCTACATTCGAGGTTTTCTTGCCTCTCAAAGTCCAAATTCTATTTCTCTGCATCTCTCTATAAGATATGCTCAATGATAATGACTTTTGACAGGATCGTTTGACACAACTTGAATTATTAGATGAATGTCATCTCAATGCTCTTGACCATCTCCAAATATACAAAAACATATCAAGTGCACCTATGAAAATGTGTCCACGAATGAACCTTTTAGGTCGGTGACCTCATCCTAAAGGAAAATCAACATGTAACCAAATAAGAGAAAAGTAAATGTGGAAAAATTTCTCCTAATTGGCTTGGACCCTATATCATTACCCATGCCTATGGATTAGGTGCTTATCATTTTTCATCACTCGAACATAAACCCAAACCTAATTCCCTCAATGCATTGAATCTTCAACCCTTCTAGTGTTTAATCATGTCCTATATCACCTTCTATAAATTAAACGCTTGTCCCTTGAGCACCATTTATTATTGATATCAAGTCCAATATCACTTTCTATCAATTAACCGATCATCCCTTGAGCATTTTTCACCTTCCATATTACCCATTTTATAGGATCCATGACTAAACAAGAATCATGTGATTACCCATCACCTTTAAGCATTTATCTTCAATATGATTACCAAGGCTCTACTCATAGCATGATTCTCATGGATACTTTTCATCTTTTTAAAGATGGAATCCCATGGTCATTCATCACTTACAACCTCACCATCATAGTTAACCTCTGTATGCTCTAGTTTTTCCTCCTAACAAGAACCAAATTTCCTCTATAGTCTTGTCCATGACTTAAACACCAAAAATAAAATGAGTTTCAAAATGGGATTCAACTCCTTGAGTCAAACTTCCAGTAAAAAGATGACTCCCTCAAAAGGACATCTACTCTTTCTATTTTTCTGCTATAAATAGACTGCTCCCTCGAAGGACAACTATACAAAGCTCGCCATACTACATATAGTCTATCACAAAAGAAGACTATTCCTACAAAAATAAAATAAAATATTCAGAAGCTTCCTGCATCAATCAGCTTTGTGAAGACCTCAAGGACACAAATATACTCATCCCACATAGACTTCCCACATTGATCATTCTATCAAAAACAAAAAGAAAAGAGAGATTTTTCGTCATGGACTCACCTATCTTGATTTTGGGTTTCTTGCCAAGTAGGCATGCTATCTCACATCGGGTTACGCTAAACCAACCTTCCTACACTTCATCACCATTTTCACTTATTTTCCCTACTGCCTCAAGGGACTTTCCGCAACCAAGACATTTCATGATCATGTGAATTTCTTCATCCTTAGAAACAGTCCATTATGTAACACCTTTAGGCTCTTAAGTTCATAAGCCCATCTTGGGTATGGTAGAATCATTAGGGTTCTTATCAATTAAGCGGCTCTTTTACCACCTCTTACCATTCACCTTCCTCATTACTTTTTGATTATCCTATACAAGACTAGACCATCGATACCTATATTTTAAGAATTTCCTCTTTCACTAAAATCAACCAAAATCACCCATGCCTATGACCTAAACTCAATCATGCCTAAATCAACCTAAAATCAACCTTTCCTATGACCTAGACTCAATCATGCCTAAAACCTACCAACCCATTCCTCAACCTCATATTCTTCTTCCCTAGCTTATGGAAGAACTACATCGGCTAGAGGCCTCTTTTCATTGGAGCTATGTAGGCAGCACTCCTAGGGCATGGGGCCCTTGGAGGTTAGCTTGGCCACTCTTTACCATAACAAATTTCCCCTTCACTTTCCTATACACACTCTACCTTAGTTAGTTTCCATTTTATATCAACAGTTGGAAATTAAACCAAACAAGCACCAATTAACAAACATTTTTACCACTTCATCAAATCATTCATTTATCATTTTTATATTTCCACCATAGAAAATATTTGGAAATTTAAACCATAACATGCATGACCATCATCATTTGTCTTCCATGTTACCAAAAACTTAGAACCTAAAGAAAAACCATGACTCAACCATGCCTAAGTGACCTCACTCAATCATGCCTATGACCTTGACTTAATCATGCCTAATCCACCTAGCTTCCATCACATAAACAATAACACTAGAAATTACACACATAACTACAACCTCATACATGTATCTATTTTTCCTTGCTAAGATTCCTTTTTCCTGCAACCATTAGTGCCAACACACCTTTTATCATTTCAGCCACCCATTGAACCATACCTACAAGCTCAACCTACCCATACATCTCCTTTGTTGCGTCTTAGGAGTTGTTATTTTACCTATACCTTGGCCTTACTGTGTCATGACCTATTTTCCTAAACTGACAAACTTTGTGTGTCCATTGACCTTATGTACTCGTTATACCTTGCGATGTTGTTACCTATGTTTTTAGCCTAATAACCATACCTTACCTACTATCATGTTGTTTATCTGATCAAACCTTTGGTGTCTGGGAACACACCTAAATTTTCCTGCACTTTGACCTATGTTGTGTTTTGAAACATATCCTATACCTTGGATACCTGAATCACTTCACCCTTGTTTAGATAAACTTATCGACCTTAGATGATGTAGATTTCGTAAGCTCTTCAACCTGGTACCGTGTTGCAATCTATACATGTGCGTGTATTTTATTGTCATTACCCATGACCCAATTCTGACCCCACCCTATTACCTATTACCCACTTTGACCATAACCCTTTCCCATAGTACTCATACCCTTCTCCACCTATCTTCACCACCTACAAATTTATCAAACCACTCACCAATCCGTATTACACCTCATTAGTGCCTCGTTTGAGGGGGATCACCTTCACCCACACATGGGGCAATCACTTCATATATTTTTCAACATATCTTACCAATAAAAGCTACACAAAAATGGGCAAAATGTAGACACCAAACTTGGGTCACACTCCCCTTGGTTCCTTTTTGAATAACTAACTTAAACATATTCACCTAACCATGACCCTTTACCCCACATTAATATTAGTTTAATTATCTATAATTAAAGTAATACCCATGCTCACTATATTAATTATTTAATTACCCTAATTAAACTAATTTCCACCTCACCTAGACACATCATGCCACTACCTCACCTATAAATCTCATCACAAACCTATTCTCAAAGCATGTTTCCTTTTATTAGGACTCAATATTCACTCACTATAACAAACTAAGACTTAGTCCTACCTACCTTAATGAACTAACACTTAGTGCAATCCTAAAATCACATGCCTATTCTCCCTCTAACCACATTCTCACTCATTAAAACATAACATTCCATTTTGATATGTGAGAATAGAAAAAGTTGGCCCAAAATATTTCTAAGATCTCACATTTTTAGTAAACCTAGGATTTCTATCTTTAATCGACGTTGATCAGCCCTAAACCAACGTCGGTCACCTAAACCATCTTCGGTTACCATAAATTTATTTTAGTAACCTTTTTTAAGAGGTTTGCCACATTCTCGAGTTTTGGAATGAAGGATATGTGCATGCAAGCAAGAACCAAAGCCCTTTTTCACATCTAGACATCCATAGCCGATGCAAGATAGATCCAAAGGTATTTTCGTTTACGGTAGCATTCAGGAAGCACTATCAAAGCAAAGTGAGAACCATTCAACAGATCAATCTTCACTAACATCTCGAACCACCTCTCCTCCACTATGGGCATTTAGAACCCTTCGAACTCCAAGTAATTTATTTTCTCCTCTATCACTTGTTGTATTCTGCTTTTTCTTCATCCATTTATTGTTCCTACCTAGATCTATTCTTCAGCTCTCTCACTCTCTCTCTCTCTCTCTCTCTCTATCAACAACCCCTCACACCCAACTTAAACTTCATAAAACCTATCCCAAAACCACCTCCCTCACGTAGACCTCAAAAAACCCTCCAAACTCTCTTTTTGCAATCACATAGAGGACACAAAAATTGTTCTACAACATCTTTTAGCTTCCCACGAGTCACTAACTTTTGAGTTAAACCTAACCATTTTCAGTTCATCTTATCATGACATTGGTCTCTTTAATCGATATCGATCACTATGATCATCAACCCAACCTAACAACTCAACCATTAGCCTACCCCAAACCTCACTCAAAACCTTACCACACCTATCTTGGACCTGTCACCTCACCCTCCCCCACAAAGACCTTTCCAACTCTTTATTCCAAGATAGAAGAGAGCCCAAACACCCTCCACTTGAATCCTTTCCACTTTCTCCATCGGTCACCCTAAACTAGTATCATTCATACCTAAACTAACATTAGACACCCTGATGGCATCGGTTTTGTGTGCGATAAAACTACTTGACACAGTGAACCAACCTACCCCACCTAAAACAACCCAAACACCTTACCCAACTTTACCAAGACCCTGTCTATGACCCACAAACCACCTACGTTACCCGCAACCCAACCTAAAACCTTTACCTACACAACACCTTAGTATTTAATCAGATTGATCGTTGATAGTAATCTAAGGCACCCAAATCAGAACACTAGCACTAGATTCTTTTATTTACATTTTTAAGTTATTTTATATTTATTTATAAACAATTGATTGAATACCTTCTAGGAAGTATCACACTTCTGGATCTAGCATACACTAGGCAGTCCATTATCATATACTATTTAACTCTCTTTTGTGGTCTTGTTTTGTATTTCATGTAGTTCCTCCTAGCCAACAAGAAGCTCTCACAGTCAATATTGGATCAAGAAATTAGAACGCGCACAACAACCTTTAAACCAACCATCACAATAGGTATTCATCCTTGGCCCATACCCTTATCTGTTTCATCAAATCCATACTGAGAAAACAATGAAATAGGGGTTGGATTTCATTGGGGTGAGCGATCTAAGTTCCAAAATAGGCCATAAATGGATTCTTACAACCACATACTACTTCACTAAGTGGATAAAAGTAGTTACACTTAAGGAATCAAATGAAGCTAGCATTTTGGATTTCTACAAAGGTATTGTAATAAGGTTTTGTGTTCCTTCCACTATATCGGATAATGCATTAAATTTCATTGGAGAAAATATATCTAATTGGGATATTAGAAATGGCATCTATTTGAGCACTTCTTCTAATTACTACCCCCAAGGTAATGGGAAAATAGATTCCACGAACAAGAACTTGCTAAGAATCATAAGAATAACCCTCGATGAAAATCAGAGGACTTGGCATACCAAATTGAAATCAGCCTTGTGGGCTAATAGAATCACTCCCAAGAAGTCAACTGGTTATTCCCCTTTCAAGTTGGTTTATGGAAGGGAAGCACAATTCCAATATCCCTTGAGTTACCAACCTTGGAGCTTATCAAGAAGTTGGAGTTGTTTAAAGTTCCAGCTATGGAAGTTAGGTATGCAAAACTCATGGAGCTAGAAGAGCTAAGGAACCAAGCCATGAAAACAATGGAGAAGGACCAAGCTCAAATCAAGATGAGCTTTGACAAAAAATCCAAAAATAGAAATTTCCAGGAAGGAGACTTAGTTTTGAAATGGGATGCAGACAGAGCCAAACCAGGAAGGCACTCCAAGTTTGATGCAATATGGAGTGGCCCTTACTTGATCTCAGGGTGCAAAGAAAACAATGCTTTCCAATTGTCAAAGTTGGATGGAGAAGAATTGTAGATTCTAGTCAATGGGATCTACTTAAAGCATTGTTGTTAAGGATGAATCTCATTTATGTACATACTAGTTTAGGTTCTTAATTCCTCTAAGTGCTTGTAGCACATTGTTCTGTTGTAGTTAGGTTTTCTTTTAGATAAGTGCTTGTGCACTCTCTGCATGTTCCATTTGGGATATGTATGATTTTTTTATTTGTACATAGTTGTGCTTTGTTACTATTGCACTTTCCAATTTTAGGAAGGGTTTGGTGATGAAATAATGTCTTAGCAATGTTTCAAATGTTTAAGAGGTTTCAGAATCAAACCAGTTTCAGAAATCAGAATGAATCCATTCCCAATAGATGTAAAATCACTGGTCTTTCAGATCTAGCAGGAAGATCACCCCACAAGTCACCAAATTTTTATCTATATTTGCACCCCTTTGAAAGATGGATTAACCATGCAGTCTAAGAATTGATATTTAATGGGGAGAAGTTTACAACAAGATTGCCACGACAAAGGTTTGGAGCCAATTTTGTTTCAATGGTTGATATTGAAATATGTATAGATTTTCACCTCATTTTCACGTGTCAACACCACTCTTCTTATCGCACATCAATGCCCCTCTTCTGTCACACGTCAATCGTTTTGTCACACATCAATTCCCCTCTTTTCATGCATCAACTAATTTCTTTCATGTGTCAACCAAACTTTTATGAAGCACGTCAACCATGCATCATCGCCATCTCCGACGTGCATCAATGACTTCATGATGATGTGCAAAAACCATTATCTTGATGTCGCGCCAACCGCCACTTCTTGACACATGTCACAACTTTCTTCCACTTACGTGATAACATTCCATCTTGACGTGTGTTATCACTTTCTTCTTTTTGCATGAAAAATTCCATATTGATGCGCGTCAACCTTCCATCATTGTCATAGGATATTATTTCTTCTTGTCATGTCACAATCATTCACTTGTCATTGGTGACTCTCCCCATTCTTTTTAGGCGTCATGTGGTGGTTACTATCGAATGTCAATAAGGTGTTTCAGATACATTTCAAGTATTAATGAAATTTTACAAGGAAGCTCAATAACCAGATTAATGAGCTATAACACCCATGTTTTTCATGCAAGCAAAGTACCATTGGAAAACAAACTGGTATGGTTGCCCATACCTACGCATGGGTAATTAATGAAAGATATCAGTTGGTAACTCCTTTTCTCTAGATATATGTAATTTTCCCTTCATTTGGAGGGAGATACATTCTCAGTAATGTAAAAGAACTCGCCAAAATTGTCCCAGCACCTTTTGTGAGCTACAAGCCTCAAATTTATGCATTTTGAAAATAATGTTTACCTTGTGCACGTATTGTAATGGATTGTGCAACATTTTAAGAAATTAAATTGATGTTTTGTGCCTTTTATAGCCCTAGCTCAAGTTTTGTTTCCTCCTTTCCCTTTCATTTCATTTTCGGACATATTCTCGCATGTTGTATTCTTTTACAAGACTTAAATTCACCATGCACCATGAAATTAGAGGTTTTAATGTGTTCCTTGAACTATGGCACTTTATCTTCCTCTTCTATCTCATTTATTTCCATTTTCACTAACCGAGGATATATCCATCCCATTTTATAGCACCTCCTTAGTTTAGGACCCCCTTTTATGCATCTCTTTCTTCCTTGGTCCTTTGGAAAATCTAGGTTAGTGTTAGAATACTTGTATTTTCCTTTCTAGGAGTATTTTTAGCATCGAATAGGTAGAGGAACTATCTTTCTCTGGAGGTTTTTCTCATTTTTATGATCCCACACCTTGAGACAATCCCATGTTAGTCAAAAATAGGGTTTTGTAATGTGTAAATCCTATGGTGCTAATTTTTTTGACATAACACAACCAATATTACCTCACCACATAACATCATGTATTCTTTTCACACCCTTCGTCGCCCCATCTTTGGCTCAAAAATATTACTTAAGGGATCCCCTTAAGATCAATTTTTAATTCTTTACTTCTCCATTTGACATCATTTCATCCCTTCATTTGATTGTTCCTCCCCACATCTCCTCTCCCAACCATCCATACCCCCACTAACTATTCTTCATTAACCTATCACATCACATGCCGGTCCACCATATTCATCTTGTGAATCCTACTTGATCACCCTCCTTTTGGCCACTTTCCTTTTTCCTATTTTTCCTAGATATTTCTTTATCTCTTCATTTTCTCTCGACATTCTTCTCATATCTCATTTATTGATGTTGTTTGCATTTGTTCTCTACACTTTTCCTTCTTTTTCCTCTTCTCACGATTCCTCCCTCACTCTTTCTCTAATCATCGCTCTATTTATTCTCTCATGCTCCCATATTTCCACCCCTTTTCTCCAACCCTAACCATTTTTATCTCCCTAGCATTATTTCATTATCATATTTTGTTTCCTCTTTCACTCTCTTTTTCCTTCCCCTCCTCCCCATTCCTACCTATTTTTGTGTTTTCCTACTCACTTGTGCATCCTACATTCATCCATACCAATATATTTATTTTCTTCATCCATCATTATTTTTATATTTCATCTTTATACTAGTTTTATCCTCATCTTCATCCTTTTCATCATCTTAAGATCGACCACCATTTTTGCACCACTCGTTGTTTATCCTTTCTTTCTTCTTCTTACATTCTTGATGTTTCCCACTCTCACCTAAATATCATCACTCTCAACTTCCTTTCCCTACATCATTTATGATTTATTTCTCTCCTTTATCAAATTTATATCATTTTCCTCCTTGACCGCTCACTCTACCACCCCTATCCATCTCTTTTCCTTACCACTTTGCCATCAAAAATAATTTATCCACACCTCCCAATCAATTAAGTCTCTCCTCCTATTCTCCTCCTTTGTCTACTTTGTCATATTTTTAAACTTCCATTAATCATCTTCCTCTTCCATTACCTCATCCTCCATAAACATCTCCATGCGCTTTTTTCCATATTCCTATCCCCTATAGTTTTTGTATTTGTTCTATGGTATTATCTTTTTCACCATTGTATTTTCCTCCTCCTCTCACATCCTCCTCTTTCACCACAGGTTTCCTTTATACTTCTTCTTCCCTCAATATCCTTTTTCTTTCTCTTCTCTCCAATATTTAATTCTTCATCTTCCTTAAGCCACCCTTCCCCACTATTTTACTCCACTTCTTGCCTCATTCTTCATCAATATTTTATAATCCCTTTACTATTTGTCGTCCTTTTTAACTATCTAATTTCTTCTCTCTATCTATTCTTCCTATTCTTCTCATTCTCTTCCCCTTAATTCCTCCTTGTTTCCTTTCCTCTTTATTCCTCCTCCATTTCTCTACCATTTCTCTTCCTTCATCTCCCACATGCATATCCATGCATTTTGTTCCATCATATTTTATATACAAGATCTTATTGTTCTGCGTACCCCATACTTCCTTTTTCCTTCAATTATCTTTCTCGTTTACTAAGAAATTACCTTTCAACAACTAGTAATCTTTATCTCATATTTTTGAGAAACCACTTATTCCTTTTTTAGTCTCCATCCACCACTCTTGTCCACTCACATCTATTTAAGTCCTCAACACATCATCAATCCTCACATTCAATGTTGATTGACTTATTTCCCCCTTTCGCACTCATGTTACTCTATTCCTCACCATCCAATTTTCATCCTCATCTATCATCCATTCATCTCTCTTTCACATCCTTGACACTCAAGACATTCTGACCCCTCATTCTCTTTCAATTCCCTTCATAATCACTTAAGCTCTTACACCCTGAATCCTTTTATCTCTATCTCATCTTTTCAAGAGAATTTACACATCTTCCATCCTCTCCAGCCCTCTTGAGGGGGCATCATCATATCCACGTTTAACCAACCTATCTATAATATTTGTATTTAGAGGATACCATCATCAAGCACCTTCTATTCTCATAAGAAAAATCTTTGTCCTACTTTTTTCTTAGAGAATACTCTTTTCTTCCTCTAATAACTTCTCAATCTGTAACAATCAATTTTACATTGAGAAGAATATTTTCATTCACAAATCACATCGTATGGGGTGGCTTCATTAATTTTTCTACTTTCTTTGAAAAGGAAGCTGTAGATAAAAAATTATGCACTTTAGACATTATTTAGCCCGGTCGATACTACTATTTAGAAGGTTCTCAAGTGACTAAAGTACTAATTAATCCCACCTTTTGGCCATTTTTATTTCATATTTCCCATATATTTTCTAGTACTTATCATTCTAGCCCAAAATTAGGGCATCCCAGCCTATACTAGGGTGCCTCGGTCCCACCCTAAGCACCCGATCTATGCACATCCTTTCCCACTTCTTTTTAGGGCCATTATAGCCATTTTTCATCCCTATCCTTTCCCCAATTGGCCTTATTGATATTAATTATGAAATTAATCTTGAGATCCATATAAATATTAAGTTATAAGACCATAATGAGGTTCCAAGCGTCACATACTACTATCACTCTATCTAGAGTTACATCCATTACATCCATATAGTTCCATGCATCAAGGCTAGGAGATTTGCATCACACACTTTGGAGGGATTCTATTTTATTACATGCACACATGCTATTTACATTTTCTATAGTTACTATTTCTTGCTACTTCATAAAGTGCAACTAGAACGAGAACACTTATGGTACGAAATGCACATACTCATCAAAACTACATCCGGGTTTGAGATGTAGTAGAGTGCTCATCATAAGACCAATAGTTTGGCGGTGAGGATAGTCTAACCCATTCATTTTCATATTTTATTTTTCTAGGGTTTGATACTTCCTTTTGTATTCCAGGTCATTATACTGACTCATCTAGAAAATTTGGTGAAATAGATAGGAAGCATTTGAAAACACCTTGCACTCATATTAGAAGTTGTTTTAAGTATTTACAGAGATTAAAGTTCCCAGGATCGTAGACTAGGGTTCCCGAGGATCTCTAGTACCATCCCGTGCACCTCGGTCACTTCAGATCTTCCATATCTGGTCTTCGCAGGTCCCTAAGTGATCGTCTCGCACTTACTGATTTTATTTTGAGATCTACGATAACCTATGATAGTCACTTTGAATTAGCTAACCCACTTACCTCCCTTATCTTGCACATTTAGGGTTTCATTTCACTTAGAGTAATTAATTTCATTGGTTCTTTACTGTTTTAGTATTTCATTACAACATTTTAGTCCTCCTAATTAGATTAACTAGGGTTATTATTTCTTAGCATATAGTTATATTTTAGTTAATCGGGAACTACTCTCATAATGTCCTTTTAAAGAGGGGAAAATGTAGACACCTAAATCTTTCCGCCTCATTAATCAATTTATTCCACACATCATTCCCATAAAATATATGAAAATTTATTTGATATTAATCAATTAATTTAAACCTTCATCATATTCTAATTAATTCTTCCACCTCATAGGGTTTTAAATTTGCACCTCCCATCATGGGTAAACATCATAGAAAGTCTTCTTCCTCAAATTCTTCAGCTACTCTACAATTTGATAGTCATGGTCATGCTTTCATCGACACTCCTACTGCTACTTCTGGTTATAACCCTTGTCCTTCTTTCATTCAACTGCCATCTTCTGGAATGGATCCTCATGTCATTCAAGATGTTGTTACCACTTATTTATGCACCATTAATCCTGTAAACATAGCTCAACTTGTAGCAAAATTCTAGGCTCTCCCTCCTGAGGACATATTTGACTCTAGTGCTATAATATCTCCCCCACACCTCCTTCTTCTCCACCCATGATTGATTTTTAACCTCAACCAAGTCCTCATGACCTAATTCCTATCGTGTGTATGGTTTTTATGGTCCCTTCTACCAATTCTCTGATACCATCTACCACACCTGCTCTACAATACTTGGTTGATTTTCATATTCCTCCCTTGTCCCCTTTTCTCTATGAGATGCCATTTGCAGCCACTATTTACATGCTTAGCAAAGTCTCTTCCCCACCATATGTTACTACTACCACTATTGTTTCATACTAGGGACCTTTACCATCTATGGATCTCATCCCATCCTCTCTATCATCATCCTCCTCCTTAGTATGCTCACCATTCACTTACAATTTCTTCATCAATAATTCTTATTGGCAACACATACCACTAAACACATCATGTACGCCCATCGTATGTTCTGTTATGGTCTCCCTCAACTTGGGTATGACTTGATGACATTCATGCTCCTTTATGTGATCCACATTTGTATCATGGTTCTTTCATTCTCATGGCCACCTATGGCCTATGCGTTTTCCACCTAGTTGTCCACCTCACACGTTGTCCTACTACTTCTCCACTTACACTCGAAAGTCTTGGTTAGATTATATTGGAGGCACACTTGATCTTGATCATGTTGATATCACATTCCTCATGCCTTGTGGAATAGCTCACATTTATATTAGTTCTTTTATTTTCTATAAAATGAACTTCACTATTTGGTATGCTCAGGGATTTCACTACCTCCCTTTATGGATGAACAATATACCATGGTCATGTATATCTTACGCATTCATGGTTACTTAGATGACTAACCGTACACCTTTCCTTATAGAATTTCCTACACTTTGTCCAATATGATTTCAATACTTATATTGAGGATCATTTCAAAAAGTTTGGTCTTCCATATCCTTTTTGTGTTAACACTAATTCACCATTGTCTCCAATAGGATCTATATCTACCACTGTCATTGTTGATTCTCACCCTTATGATCCTCCATCTAATACACACCTATTGGAGGCTATACAAGCACTACAAGTTCATTTTCATTCCATGGAATCCATAATTATGTTTCTCCATGGTGAGATAGGAAAAATTAAGGATGTCTCTACCTTGCATGCTCCTACTAATCCCACATCTCTTGCACCATCCACGTCCCCTACCCGGCCCCTCACTAGACCATTGTCACCACCTCTTATCTTTCCATCCCACCCTATTCCACAAGACATTCAGGCACCTTCTTCATCAACACCTCATTTCTCTACTATCTAATGGTTGTTACCTTCCTTCTCAATTAGAACAATCTTTTGTGATCAATCATTTTTCCGCTATCATCAGATTTGAGGGCATCATACCGACTTGTGTCACACTTTGAGCCATATTATTCATGATCTCCAACAGCTAGGCCTCATCTCATTTTCTCCACTTCCACCTTCTATTCCTCATTCTACCCATCTGGGTTGTTTGGATCATAGTACTACCCAAAACCCATCTCGAAAGCCTTCTCTCTCCCTATCATTCACTATGTCAATTTTTTTCCTTTGCTCATCCTTTGCACTATAAGTAGTTTTCATTCACGGGATCCAATTTGATCTATTATATCCCCCTAGTGGATCAAGTTCCTACGCTTTCATTATACTAGGCACCGGTTAATGGACCTTTGTCCTTTGACCTCATCGAGTGATTTCCCTCTCAAGACCACTTGGGGGCATCATCATTACCCAATCTCCCCTTCTTCATATTAGCATATTTTTACCTCTACAATTTACATTCTTCTTCACATATACATATACTTATTATACATTCTAGCACCCTCAATACCGATGAAACTCTCTTGTGCTTCGGTTCACACTGTACTATTGAGGGATTACCATTAAACCCCACACACTACACTATAGGTTCTACACACTTATCCTATCACGTACATTGTGCATCCTACACTATCCATTCAACACTTAGTCTACATCCTACATTATACTACATCCCTCTCATGCACATATTATATATTTCTACATCATTTCATCTCGTGTCTAGTTTTGCATCCCTTTCTTACATTCTATATTTACGCTAGGTCACATTATACATGGGTCTAGCTTTACATGTCGTCACTACATACTCTATCTACACCTACTTCCAAATCTTACATCATCTATACACCCTACATTTCTTACGTTGTATGATTTACATAGCGCATTTATTCATCATGTACATTCTACATATTACACTAGGTTAAATTACATATGGGTCTAGTTTCATCTTATCCTCCTTATACATTCCATTTCTATAGACCATCACTATTTCATCTCACACATCACATATTATATACACACTACCTATCTTACATTTTATTATTCACACCACATGTTTACATCCCATATTCATTACTTGTTCTCTTAAACTACGTTATTTTCTACACACCGCACTCACCACCCTATCACACGCTTTAGTTCCTCTGTCCATACTTGACTATTGAGGGTTTACCAATAAAATGGAACGTACATTCACCAATGCAACATTTTCCTCATCCAACATTTCCACGTTAGTGACGTAAACCATCTATTAAATTATCACCCCTTTTTATCATCTTATAGTGTCCTCCACCCTAGGGTACATCACCACTCCCTTCTTATCCATCCCATAGTGACATACGCTTTAGGATAAATCATCACCCATCTTCATCCTTTTCATATTATAGTGATATACGCTTAGGGCTAAATCATCACTCCTTGGTTCAACAAGTCATGGTATATGCTTAGGCTATAGGGTCCACGCACATCTTTCCATATGTCTCTTCACCATCTACTCATTCTATAGTGATATACGCTTAGGGCTAAATCATCACTCTTCCATTCAACAAGTCATGGTATACACTTAGGCTATAGGGTCCATGCACATCTTTCTATATATCTCATCCCCATACACTCATTCCATAGTGATATACGCTTAGGGATAAATCATCACTCCTCCATTCAACAAGTCATGATATACACTTCAGATATAGGGTTCACGCACATCCCTCCACATGTTGCATTTCATCACCATTACATATACACACTCATCGCAACATGCTAGATACAACCAACACTACTCGACCATTTCTCAATGATGCACTCTCGTTTACAGTTCATTCTTTACTAATGAGGGGGAAAAATGAACCTCATTACATACACATTCAATCCACTTGGGGGCATGTTTCTCATATAATTCCATTTTGCATTTGATTCCATCCATCCACAACATACATTATTGTCTTGGGCACATTTACTCTTGTTTACCAGTGTTTTACATGGTCACTTTACTAAAATACATGACTCTACATGCGACATGGATTTTTTCCTTCTACCCTTCCTATATTGGTCATTGGGGTTATCCACATTCATCTTATCCAGGTGTTATTGTTTCATTTTTTACTTATCATCTTATACTACTTGTTTATACATGCTTTGACATATTGGTTATCGCTCTAACATGATAATGGGTGTTCCATGTGCAACACTTGTTTTCCAGATTACATGTTTCCATGACTACTTGTTTGTTTCTACTTGTCTACTTTGTTTTCCATTGTATGCGGGCTTTGCCCTTTGCTTGTGTGCACACTTGTCTATTTTTGCAGCCATCATGGCCTGTGTGTCTTGTGACATCGTGAGTGATGTCACATGTTTGAAGCCCTCTTTGTATGGTTTTCTTGTTTTCTTGCGTGTTTACACTACTTTGTTTCGTAGTTTATAGTTTCCACTTATTACATGTAATAACACTTATATTGGCTAGTCATCCCATTTTTGCAAACCTTGGTGTATACCAAGTGTTTCCCTTTCCCCCTGTGCAGGCGAGTTCTATAGGTTAGAGTGTGGTTGTTCCTCTTTTGGGGTCGTATTCTCCTTTTGTAAAGAGGGGGGAATCATTGAGGGTTTTATACTAACACAATGTATTTACACCAATTCACACACAACAAGTGATTTCAGAATAGTCTATAAAATCCATACACAGTGGCCTCAACAAGACATGGTGTCTTTCAACAATTTTGCAAAGCGATTAAAATATTAGGGGTTACAGTGGGTGTGTCTCTCTACACTTCTCCATCCAATGGTTTCGGATCACCCAAAAAAAAAAAGGATAGTATAGAGACCTCTGCACACATTTTATCTTAAGCGAGTTAAATTTAGAGGATACAATGCATCTCCACCCTATACTTCTTTAGCTAGGGTGATGTGAGATAGACCAAAAAACTCACGATAGTATAGGATATCCTTATACACCCTTCTTTTGACATGGATCAGGTGCACATGTTCCATTTACATTTTTTTCTAGCATATTTTACATTTGTGTACTTTACACATTTCTATATACATGTGTATTTTAAACAAATTTTTACATACATACATACTTGACTACTTGATAATTTTCACCTTGCAGGTCCACCATATGAGAAATAAGCATTCAAATTAGGGGAAACAAGAACAACAACAACAACAAAAATGACAACACACCGCTATAGGAATTTTCCTTTACTAACCATGTAGGTACACTACACACAGCAACAAGCTACTACACAATTTGTTCCACCCGAGGCTCACTATCATCAATTTTTATTTGCATTTTTCATCTTTAGAATCCACACTCTTCCAAAATTTTTTTAATCCCATGCTTGAGTCTAGTCCATCGACAAATATTCTTCTACACTCTACATGGATATCAGGTACACATCTCTATCTACTTTATGTTACCGAGCTTTCCCTCACCAACATAAAGTGGGGGAAAATGTAGACACAAAATTATGCACTTTAGACATTATTTAACTTGGTCTTATACTACTATTTAGAAGGTTCTCAAGTGAATAAAGTACTAATTAATCCCACCTTTTGGCCATATTTATTTTATATTTTATTTCATAGTTCCCATATATTTTCTAGCACTTATCCATCCATTTCACAACTTCCCCATCATTCTATCCCAAAATCAAGGCACCTAGCCTTTGTTGGGGCACCTTGGGGTGCCCGGTCCCAATCTAGGCACCTTGATCTATGCACATCCTTTCCCACTTCTTTTTGGGGCCTTTCTAGCCATTTTTCATCCTTATCATTTTCCTTTCTAGGATTAATTATGAAATTAAGCTTGAGATCCCTATAAATATAAAGTTATAAGACCATAATGAGGGTCCTAGCATCACATACTACTATCACTCCATCTAGAGTTGCATCCATTGCATCACTTACATCCACATAGTGTCATGCATCAAGGATAGGAGATATACATCACACACACTTAATGGGGGATTTTGTTCTATTTCATGCACACATGCTATTTACATTTTCTATAGTTACTATTTCTCACTACTTCACAAAGTACGACTAACACTAGAGAACCTATCACACGACATCCGAGTCCGAACTACAACTACACTAACCACACACTAACCGTAACTACATCCGAGTCCAAAATGGAGTGCAATGCTTAGTGATAAGACCACTAGTTTGGTGGCTAAGGTTATTCTAACCCATTCATTTGCATCTTTTTTTTTCTAGGGTTTTATACTTCCTTTTGTATTGCATGTCATTATATAGTTCATCTGGAAAATTCAATGTGACAAACAGGAAGCTATTGAAGACACCTTGCGATCATACCGGAAGTATTTTATGAGCATTTACAGATATCAAATTTCCCATATTATAGACTTAGGTACCTCAGGGTACCCCAATACAATCCCATGCACCTCAGTCACTTTAGATCTTCCAAATTTGGTCTTCGTATGTTCCCGAGTGATCATCTAAACTTATAGATTTTATTTCCAGATCTGCAACAACCTACAACAGTCACTTCAAATTAGGTAAGCCACTTCTCTCCCTTCTCTTGCACATTTAGGGTTTCATTTCACTTACAGTAATTAATTACATTTGTTCTTTACTGTTTTAGTCTTTATTATAACATTTTAGTCCTCCTAATTAGATTAACTAGGGTTATTATTTCTTATCATATAGTTCTATTTTAGTTAATCGGGAACTAATCTCATAGCATCCTTCTAAAGAGGTGAAAATGTAGACATCTAAATCTTTTGCCTCATTAATCAATTTATTCCACACATAATTCCCATAAAATATATGAAAATTTAATTGATATTAATATTTTAATTAAACCTTCATCATCGTCTAATTAAATCTTCCACCTCACTACCCACATCAATTTTCCACCATGACCCACTTTAGAATTAAATATTCAAATCAAATCCTTCTCCATCCTCCATGTTCCCCACTTCGAAATAAATATTTGAATAATATCATCCTCCATCCTTTATGTCCCCAAATTTTGAATTAAATTTTCGAATCGAATCCTCCTCCATCCTCCATTTCCCCACTCTCAAATTAAATCATCCTCCATCTTCCATGTCCCCCACTTTCGAATTAAATATTCAAATTAATTCTCCATCTTCAAAACATGTGAATTTTCTATAAACCATGTTTATTTAAGTTTTGTAATTAATCCCACCTTAAAAGGCTATAAATGGATCATCTACCCTTGCTCTAAAAGGGATAAGGGTATCATTTAAGCGATATTTTATTTTTTTCTTGTGTGAAATCCTCTCGCTTAGTGCCTTCGTAATGTCCTTATGAACCTTTGATCCATATATCCCTAATCCATCCCTCTTCCCCAATCCGGTGAAATACAAGGCAAATTCTTATATTGGTCATGTGATGAAACTCTACAACATTGTAACACCTACATCACAAATTGACTTTAGACTCATCCATGTCTTTTTCTCAATCCAAGAGATTCAACAAGCTTGGTGCTTCATTCCAAGTTTCAACTAATCTCATCTAAGGTGACAAGGAGCTACTTCTGAAGGTTTGAATTTATTTATTTATCCATTTCTTGTTAGTGTGAGTGGTATTTTCCATATTTTATTTATTTATTAGGTGTATTACCACCTCACTAGGTGATTCATCTCACTTAGGTGCGATCATATGTCATAGGTGTCATAGGATTTATGACATATTCCCTCATGGAATCTGTCATATGTGTCACACAAGAGTTAATTACATTTCTAGAAATTAAATCCTCTTCTCCATCATGGAGGTATGATGATCCATGCATGGGAGTTACACAACACTCCTTTATATGTACCCCTTTTTCTTGATCTATGAGTATGGAGACCTATTTTTATTAATACATGCACGATTTTCTTGTGGTTGACTTATTTATTTCATCTTAGAGATACTTAATTTCTTGGTTTGAGTGTAACTCCTTGATGTGTACATATTCCTCTTAGATCCTCCTACTTCCTCACTTTTTCATGATATCATAGCTTGTGGCTTGGAATCATATCTCTCTCTCTCTCTCTATGGTACATTTACTTACTACTCTCCTTTTTATAGTTTTATGTACAAGTTCATCAATCCTTTCCTTGTGCTTTACTTGAATTTTTCAAGGGTCCTTGTGCTTAGATAGTGTGTTGGGTTGTGCCTTTTGTAGGTGTCATTTTTGTATAAGTTCAACAAAATCAAGAGGAAGTGCAGTTTTTTTATTTTTAACAAGGAGGTGGGAGAATTATTTTAAGGGCTCAACTCGGCCCTAGCTCACCAAGATGGGAACTAAGTTATCCTAGCTCGCCATTGATTTAGACTTCTTAACCCACTTCTCTCCTCTTTACATTTTTCTCGCCTTGTTATTTTCAACTCATCACTTATAGAATACATGCTCATCTTGACACCATGTCCGCTTCATTAATGAACTCTCATGCTGTGACTTGTGCATTGATTTATTCAAACCTTCATGGCACCCTCGTATGCATTGAACCCCCATATTTTCATTGTCCCACCTATGATTAATTTGTTGCTTGCATTCGGTTCTAACATGCCACTTTATTCTACATTAAACCATGTGGCATTGCCATCCAGATTCCCCTCTTGAGCTCGATGGTTATGTGTAGCTTCATCTCTACACCTCGACACATTAGAACATCCCCTCTTGAACTGGTCTATCCATTTCAACCTCACCTACAAGGGAATATTTATAAAACCATTATTCTCTCTACTTTGTTAGCTTAGCGATTACTTTGGCCACTCAACCATCACCCTTGACCACTCAATACATGGACATCTTCATGGCTTGGTGTATCATGCTCCCGTAACTCAACAATAATCTCACCAACTTGTCACATCAACTCCGACTCGACACTTAACTTTCAACCCATCAACTTGGATCGGTGACCCTTCACCAAGATCAACTCACTTATCAACTCAGAGAACCATTCCCTCATCTCGATATGCAGCCCTAGATTTTCCAAGAGTCGAGTCACTAAGCCGTGAGTTAGCTATCCAACACCAAAAAGGCAATTTTTCTCCTTTCCATCCTTGATTTTTTTAATTACAGATTAATTAAACACTAATTAATCTCATTTCCAATTAATAAAATAGTAAAATCTATCTCTTTGAGCTTGAATATAGTTTTATCGGGCCTTCTTTTCTTCCCATTCACATCCCATTGTACACACTCTTCTTAACTTTCCGGTTATTGAGGACATCAGTCATAACCTTGTGACAAGAGATCCCCATTTTGTAATTGGGGGTGTTTATTCTGTGGTTCTTTTCTCTCCAAAGTATCTTCTTTACTTACTTTTATCTGTCATGGATCTCAATATTGTTTTTTTCTTACCCCATTTAACTATCACCAATGGAAATATTTTGTATTTATTTCCTTGCGGAAAAACAAACTCTACTAGATAACTATGGGATTGTGAGCTAAACCTAGAGATGTTGTAGAGAAAGAAAATTTTCTTGAAAAATGTGATGAAGCTTTCAGAATTTTAGCTTTCAGAATTGTCTTTTAGTATCACCTAAACTACACTTTCACATCAACACATCCAAATCAAGCAAGGAATTTTAGGATGCCTTAGAACAAATTTTCAGGAAACATGATGAAATGAAAGGACATAAATTGGAAAATGAGTTGATTAGTCTCAGCCCTAACAATTTTGACACTCTCTAAGACTTCTTCACCAAAATCAAATCTCTCATATTGTAATTGAAAGATTTTGGAATTGATAAAAATGAGTCACAACTCATACTCTTTATCCTTTCCAAACTTTGTCCCAACTATTTTGTTGTTTTCTCTACCTTCCATTCAAAAAAAAGTACATTTGTTGTAAGTTGGACTATGCCCTTATTTGATGACTTCATTACTTATTTAACTAGGGAACATGATAAGCTGATTCATATGGGTGCTTTAAAATCCACAAAATCTTGTTCCTTCATTGTTGGTCAAGAAAAACCTAAGGATTAAAAGAGAAAAAAAATTAATAAGTCGTGATAATAAAAATGGACCAATCCACCACTAAATCTAACTCTTCTACTTCCTCTTCTAGTTCCAAACCTCATAAATAATGGATAAAATTTGGGCACTGCAGTGGTAGGGATGATGAAGAAAACTATTTGAAGAATAATATTGACCTCCTCACAAGTCTTCTTGAGAATAATAACGTAGGAGTTACAGATTCTCTCAAGCCATCTTCTTCATCAACTCACAAATGTTCTCAAGAAAAAGACAATAAAGGGGAAAGTGAAAAAGAAGGAAAAATAAAAAGAATAAACCAAGGAGAAATAAAAGGGAAGAGATTTAGTTGTAGTTGTGTTACCTACTCCTAGATGGGTTATGTATTCAGGTGCATCTCATGTATGGCCTCATCAGATGTTGAGTTTGCTTCATTAGAGCTATGTAACATGTCCTCTATACAACTTGGTGACAAAATTTCTACACATGGGGTTTCGAGAAGAGGATCTCGTTGAAGTGAGTGGTGGTACTTTCGACAATGTGCTTAGCATACCTTTACTCACAACTAATCTCCTTTCAATTTAATATATCACTCACCTTAGCAAGGGCATGCGGATTGAGTTCGCTCCAGATTGTGTATATGTTAGAGAGCTACATAATGACACTATCATCGCAGTTGGTATAGAGGATCATCACACTCAGATTTAATCCTCTCACTTTTTTCCTCCTTTAGATTCTTCATCCAACTCACTTTATGCTTGGGAAAAATAGGAGAGATACTCACTTACAAGAGGATTCATACAAACTTTCTCAAGAATAAACACATAGATTTCTCTTCCACAAATATATGGAGATCTCTTATAGAATTTGGATTTCCCAAATGATTGAGAAAGGGGTATTACTTTATTGAACCAGTCAATTGGTTTGTAAAGAAATACCATTTGGTGTTACCCATACACATGTAAGATCAAGAGAAGAAAAAGTAGTACATTGAAATTGGGTTGTCCCCCACTTGTACATAGGTGAAACGGGTTTGTTTTGTTTTTACCTATTTTGTTTCCTTTTGAGTTTCCCTTTTCGTATTGTTATTTTTGTGTTTTTAGTGTTTAATAAATATTCAACAAGAAGGTGTTTCCCTTTAAATCTATTTTACTCAATGGATAAACCATTGGTTTGCTTAATGTCATGAGATTTTGGTGTTCCTACTTATCTTGTTTACAATGTATCTAACCCAAGATAATTCCTTAAGTCAAATACATTTTTGGCACGTAAAATTATCATGTATTTTATTCTACAACCCTATTGAAATTGTTTCCCCTTTTTGGTCAAAAATAGTCAAAATTACCAAATTGCCTTTTTCAAAAGTCAACTTCTAGGAAAGGTTTCAGGAGCCTCAAATAATTTTCGTGATCGATATTATAGTCAATAAAAATGTTGAAATTTTACTCCATTATAGGATCCATAAGAAGATATTTTGTGAGCTTCAGAATGGTCTTGTGAAAGCTTTATATCTATGCACATTTTGAGGAAAATGAGCATGTGAGAACTATAGAAGGGTCAAATAATGGAAAAGGTTTTAGGAACTCTAGGTGGTGTTGGAATCTCAAATCTCAATCATCATAAATGTTACATGGTCTACTACATGATGGAATATGTAAGACAATGTTTTGGGAGCATAAAAGGTGAAACATTCCCAACACTAAAGCACACGGTGGTTGTTCTAGACAGTAATTTTCACTTAAGGTTTAAGGAACCTCAAGTGTATTTAGTGTTAGGAAATAAGGGATAAAATATCCATAACAATCGAGACATAATTACAATAGTAGAAACTAATGCGCAAAAAAATATCACATATATTAAATAAAAGTGCAAAACATAAATAACACAACACAGAGACATTATTTAACATGGTTCACCCAATTTGGGCTATGTCCACCAAGAATCACTTGCTCATATTTTATTACAAGCCACTTCTTTCTCTTAATACAATACTCAAATCTGTTTGGATCTATGCTCAACAAACTCTCCTCAATTCACACTTAAACTCACACTCATCTACAATATGCAATACCATACCATATGCACCAAAATCACACCAATAAAGTAACCGCATAAATAGTTTTACAACACCACGGGTACCAAAACAATGGGCCAAAACTACTCCATAAACCCATGGATCAAAATATCATCCATATGAGAAGAGCATGTGGAGATTGTACAATACTTTTAGTGTATAGTCTTCAAAACTTCCACACATAAAAAAGGCTACACAACATAAGAATCTCCCACTTGAGACCTGGTTTTCCTCCGAGAAAGCTTCTCAACCCTTCATTGTTGTCCATGAAGACTAACCAAAGTTGAACATAGATTAAATTTATCCCTTGTGACCACCTTGGTCATCATGTTTGTAGGATTTTGATTAGTATGAATCTTCTCCAACTTCAACTTCCTTCTTCTAAAGTTGTCCTAATGAAATGGTACCTTAACCGTATATGCTTCGTCTTAGAGTGGAAAGTAGAGTTCTTAACTAGTTGTATAGCACTTTGACTATCACTATGTAGCTTCCTTCCTCCTTCTTATGCCCTAACTCCTCAAGAAATTGTTGTAGCTAAATCATTTATTTTCTTTCCTCTATGGTAGAAAAATACTCAACCTTTATGGTTGATAAAGCCACAAGCTTCGAAGTCGTGAAATATAGATCATTGTTGTCCCACCTACAATGAAAATATAACCTATTGTTTTCCTCTTGATTTCTACATCTCTAGCCATATCTAGATCCAAATAACCATACAAATTGGTTTCGATTCACTATAGCACAAAATTGTCCCCATGGTCCCTCTCAAGTACTTGAACAATCCACTTTACAACCTTCCAATGATTTTTATACGGATCACTCATAAATATACTCATTACTCCCATTGTATGGGAAATATTAGGCCTAGTGCACATCATGGCATACATCAAAATGCCAACCGATGGTTAGTAAGGTACCTTGGACATCTCGCTTTCTCTCTTGCTCTATCTTGGGTCACAAATCCTTTGATAACTTGAAATGGTCTACCAAAGGATTCCCAACAAAGTTTAACATCCTATATATTAAACCTTTCCAAGACCTTCTTAATGTACTCTTCCCGAGCTAAATTCAACTTTTCTTCCTTCCTATCCCTAAATATCCTCATACAAGGATTTGTTTGGGTACCCCCAAATCCTTCATATAAAAGGAGTCACTTAGCTACTTGAGTACTTTCATTTCCTACATATTTTTTCCCGCAACCAACATGTCATCCACATACGTAAATGGGATAATATAACTCCCATCCTAAAATTTATTTGTATATACACAATGGTTAGAATGACATTTAATATAACCTTGCTTCATCATGAAGCTATCAAATTTCTTATACCATTGATGTGGATCTTGTTTGAGTGCCATATAATATTCTCTTTAGTTTGCACACCATCTTATCTTTATCTTTGACCTCATAGCCCAAAGTTGCTGCATATATAGCTCCTTCTCCAAATCACCATAAAGGAATGTAGTCTTTACATCTATTTTATCTAAGTTCAAGTCTTCTATTGCCATTATTCGAGAATATTTTTAATAGAAGTCGGTTTTACTATAGGAGAAACAATATAATCAAAATTTATACCTTTTTTCGTGCAAACCCTTGACCACAAATCGGGATTTTTTTATTTTCTTTCCTCCTTATTCCTCTTTAAATTTGTACTCCCACTTGTTTTGCAATACTCTTTTTCCTTTGGGTAGATTCACCAAATCCCAAGTCCGGGTCTCCATGAGCGTGATGCTCCTCATTCATGGATTTCTCTCACTTCTTCTTGTCATCTAAATGCATTGCTTCATCAAATCTCTTTGGATCTCCACTATCAGTGAGTAATAAATAATAAAGAGAAGGAGAAAAATGTTCAGGTTCTCTTCTTACCCTAGAAGACCTCCCCAATTTAGGATTTTGGGTTCCTATTTAGTAGGTTCCCGAACTAATTCATGTGTCACTTTACCATCCAAAATATCCTCTACCACTACATATTATTTCCTAGATTCTTCCATGTTTTCCCGTAACTATTTCTTATACATAAATTTCTCATTAAATACCACATCCCTAGACTGGTTTATTTTCTTGTCCTTAATACTCCAACATTTATATCCAAATTCATCACCACCATAACTAATGAAAGTGCATTTTTCTGATTTATCCTATAGCTTGATTTTATCATCTTTGTCAATATGAACAAACACCTCACAATCAAAAGGCTCTAAGAAATGATTAATCATATTTCTTACTAGACCAAGCCTCCTCGGTATGCCTCAATCCAACGCACTTGAAGTTCCTTTGTTTATCAAGTACATAGTTATGCTCATCGATTCTACCCAAAAGGAAAGAGGTAATATTGTATGTATCCTCATGCTCCTAGCTCATTTAATTATTGCCATGTTCATCCTTTTGACACCACATTCTACTATGGAGTTCTTGGAACTATCTTTTACCTACAGATTCCATTTTTAGAACAATAATCATCAAACTATTAGGATATCTTATTGTTCACATGGGTTGATTTATATTTTTATGGGTTTAATTACTAAAATAGTGTATTTAACTAATGTCTTGATGTAATAAAGTGACTTATTTGGTTGTTAAATCAACTCACATAGCTATTAGGAGTATGAAGAGAATTGTTAGGAAATAAATATTTACATGGGTATAATATATTATTGTTTGCTACGATTATTTTATATTGTTGTAAAAACAATATATATTCTATTTTTTTATAACCACAAGTTATATAAAAGGGTAAGTTGTTAATTGACTTCCTATTTTATAGGAAGCAGTTTATCTAATATTGTGGCTATATAATATCCTACGAATGTAATTCATTTTATGTTGAATAGAATATCTTTCTAATTCTTTTTCTCTGTGTTGATTTGATTCTCTGTTGTGCTGATTTGACTCGCCAAATTTAATGTTTGGTATCAGAGAGATTATTCTATCCTTGTTATGTAATAAAAATATTTAAGGGGCAGCCCTCTACTCTTCACCCTTGTGAATGTGAGAGTTTAATTTTGTAAGAAGGTTTATTATAATAGTGTATTTAATTTATTCTCGCATTGTTATTATTACTATTGTATTTGCATATTTAGCCTACTAGCTATAAAGGTCATATTTTTTCCTCTTAGAATTGGAATATACTATCTCACTATCTTAAGAATATCCCTTGATTAGAGAGGTTGTAATATGAAGTATTGAGATTCTTCATGGACAGACCTGGATTTTGGTGTTTGAAGCATGAACTTGGATGAATTCCATCCTTTATTATTTATTCGATTACATTTTGTATTGATTCGACATCTATTTGTGCATTACAAAATTCATTTGGTAGTTTCTCAAAAATCCGCATTAAGTCTCACATTTGCATAAAATTTAGTCTATACTGAAGAATCATACTTGATGCCGTGAAAATACTTCAACTAGAATCTAGAGTGTGTCACTTTTTATCTGTACATGTCAACAAAGAATATCAGTGTATGTAATTTGTATCAGGAAATTTGTGCATATCTATAAAAACAGAAATGATAAGCCTCATATCTATGTTTCAATCTTGCCTCATGGCCTTATAGTGTATTTCATCTAGTGGTGGAATAAATTTTAATTGAATAATATGATGGCTAGATCAATCAACATCTATTATCAGCTAGATTATAGTTCGAGGATCGACTGCCACACATTTTGGATTTCGATTTGGTAGAAAAGGTTTGGAGGGTGGGTGTCTATGTATTCTTTATTGGATTCACCACACCATGTAGTCATACTTCCCATCACCCAACTCGATATAGATCACAAGCTCCTTTCCATGGCTCCCACATTGCATGTAACCCATATTTTCACCAAATCTATGAGTGTCAAGATTTTGTAAGTATTACGTGTGTGTCTACCAAGTTTTTTCAAAAGTCCATAAGTGTATAGTTGGTGTCAATAGTCTTTGGTCCAATCTATGTTAACGGTTTTAGTTTAGAGTTTGTGTTTTGAATATTAGCATTTAGATAATATCGTATTATTTAAATGTTGAATTCAAATGTTGATTTTTGTTTTATTAACTTTTGATTTATTATATTTGTGTATTTTTTTGTAGTCCATTATTATACAAAAATAGTCTTATTTATCACCATTGTCATGTTTATCATTAAGTGTCTTATGTCCATTTTTAAATTATGTCATTCATTAGTTATTATGAGTCATCTCATATGAATTTTATCATCTTCGAGCATGTGATCAAGTCGTAATTATGTTATTAGTCAAATGAGTTTTATTATTGTCAAGAGTCAAATTGATTTTAGTCATCAAAATTTCATTGTGATTTTGAGTCGAATTCCATAAAATAAAATAAAAATTCCTCACAGACACATTTTTGGTGTTACCCAACGTCCGAAAAATAAATTGTTTCACATCATAGAGAGAAACTATACCAATAAATCCAATGTGGAAATTATTTAGCTTCAACGTCCAATTTGCTAAGTGAGCATCATGATACTAAAGGATGGAGGCAATGGAGGCTAGAGGTCGATAATGACCTATCTTCAATCACCAATAATGAGGCCACACAAAGTTGTAGTGACACGTGTGTGAGTGGTGTGCCTTATTTTAGCATGTAGTGTGTTTGATTTCAACATTTTATTTTGATGTGGATTCCAAAGTGTGGTGTGAGAAATAATAACAAAGGACCTTTCCTTTTTAGTAGTAGATGTGGCTATTCCTACATAATTCCTCAATATAATAAACATAGTGAAGAATAGATAGCACAGTGAAATGCAACATCATGAGTCTTGAAGAGGTTAAACAGTCATATGTGTTCTTGTTCATACCTAGGTTTTTGGTTAGCCTCTGGAAAACCATTGAAGGTTGTTTAGATGTGTTCCTACTTGAGTTCCCACACTGCTAGGTCAAATGTGTTCCCTAGAGTGACTGGTTGATAAGCAGATGATTCCTGAGTATGTTCCCATCCTCGTCGGTCAGATGTGTTCCCAACAGTGCATGGTTGATAAGAAGTTGATGTGTTCCTTCTTCTACCTTTAGTTCAAGTTTTGTACCAAGATCATGAGCAAGCATGAGTAGTAGGATGTAGAGGAAGTGTGAAAGTTCTTTTACTACCATGTAAACATTAAGGGGGAGAATGTTAGGAAATTAATATTTACATGGGTATAATATATTATTGTTTGCTATGGTTATTTTATATTGTTGTAACAAACAATATATTCTATTGTTTGTTTATACCCGTAAATTATATAAACGGGTAAGTTGTTAATTGACTTCCTATTTTATAGGAAGTAATTTATCTAATATTGTGGCTATATAATAGCCTATGAATGTAATTCATTTTACGTTGAATAGAATATATTTCTAATTCTTTTTTTCTGTCTTGATTTAATTCTCTTGTTGTGCTAATTCAACTCTAACCAAATTTAATAAGAATAAAGGCTTGTTAGAGTGATTCTAGAGATAAGAGAGAGATATGAGGAAAACTAAGTGATAAGACTTGAATCCTAGATTATAGTATCAAGAATTTGTATAAGAAGCTATTTCTAGATGAATAATATATCATGAATATATTTTTCAAAAGAATATTATTTGCTTCAAATAAATTTTTATTCGTTGTTTTATTTATTAAAATATATACCTGAATTAACATCTAGTATCATAGTAGGGACATTATTGCGAGAGAGAAAGTTGAGAGAGAACATGATTGTCTTGGAGAGGAGGTATTTTGTTTCAAAATTTTGAGAGCCTGGGAAATATAATTCTATTACTATCATTTTTTGGTGACAAAATTAATTACAGTATTGGTCGTGCATTTAATCTTTATGCATATTGTTTATAGCAGTCTATATAAATCAAATAGAAACATTGGCAATAGAGCATCATAGTCATATCCTCTCCATGTAGTGTATGTATTTTGTTATTGCCACATTATTCTCGTACACGTTTTTGCGCCTAGTGTATGAAAAAAATTGTATGAGAAAAAATTATAACCTATTGTTTTGGCACCATATGAACTATTGTCCATGCTCGAAATATATATAAAAATTCATGGTATTTTAAAAATTTGTTCCAATCTATCAGCTTTGTGATTTTCCAATAGCATGCAAGTTGCATATGTAAACTATATTTCCAATCTCTGATCTTTGAAATTGCATAGAGATTCAAACACCCAGTTGATCCACGTCCATAAAGTGGCTATAATGTAAGTCTCTTTCCTATTAATTTTGCATGAAGTCAGTACAATTTCAAACCAATCTTCATTGATTCCCACATGTGCATCATGTCATACCCATAACCAAAAGTTGTGTTTTAAATTGAAGGCTTCCTTTGATTTTTTATTTTTTTATTTTATTTTTATTTATCTTGGTCAATGTGGTAAATGGGTTAGAGTCTTAAATTTTAGATTTTTTATTTATAAAACCTATGGTATATGGATTATGTTTGAAGTTCTTTAAAAAAAAGTATTAATATTTGTCCCACACTTTTACTTTTTGAAGTTTTTTTAACTCACGGTTTTTTTGAAAAGTAATAATAAGTTTTCTTTAATATTTTGTTTTATAATTTTAGTTTTAGTACTATATTTATTTTTATTTGTTTAATAAGTTTAAGAATTTTTAAATTTTGTTTTTATGTTTAAGACTATATAATTTTATAGTTGAAAGAAATTAATGTGTTTAAGTAAAGATTTATAGTCAAAATTGTTTTTTGTTAATAATTCATTTTTTGTGTTTCGGTAGTATTGTTTTATTTATCAATTTTTTTCTAAATTTGAGTCAAATCTTTTTTAAGTAATTAAAATTCCAAAAAAAAATTTAAAATTTCCTTACGAACGCATTTTCGGTGTAATCCAACATTCGATTTTGTTAAATAATGAAATTTGAACTTCAATTCACATTTGGCTAAGCTAGTAGTAGAGATGATGAAGGATGGAGGAAATGGAGGAAGGTAGTCAATCATTGACCTCTCACTGGCTGCAAGTGATGGGGTTGCACAATGGTGTTGTGGTAGTTTCATTCAATTGTGTGTTTAATTTCTGCGGTGTGAAAATAAGAACAAATGATTTATTCCTATTCAATTATTGCAGTAAGTGAGCTCCCACGTGAGTGATATTTCCTATATTTTCTCTTGATGTCAGAGCATTGCAAAAGATCATAAGCACCAATGTAAGTCAATTTGTGGATCTTGAAAAGGTTTGTGGGAGATATTGAAAACCACACAAGGTGGAAAGTCGATGGGTTCATGTCACATCAAGGTTTGTGGTAAACCTATTTAAAACCATGGAAGGAGAGAGCCTTTCTTTTGATCAAGGTCATGAGCCAAGTTGGGCATGCCACAAGGGTGAGCATACTGTAGATAAGTGTGTGAATGTTTTTCCACCATGTTCACACTAAGGGGGAATGTTAGGATATCTTAGTGTTCACATGGGTTGATTTATATTTGTATGGGTGTAATTAGTTAAATAATATATTTAACTAATGTCTTGATGTAATAAAGTGAGTTATTTGGTTGTTAAACCAACTCATGTAGCTATTAGGAGTATGGAGAGAATAAAGGCTTGTTAGAGTGATTCTAGAGATAAGAGAGAGATATGAGGAAGACTAAGTGATAAGACTTGACTCCTAAATTATAGGATCAAGAATTTGTGGAAGAAGCTATATCTAGATGAATAATATATCCTGAATATATTTTTCAAACATAATATTATTTTCTTCAAATAAATTTTTATTCGGTGTTGTATTTGTTAGAATATATACTAGAATTATCACAAACTCATTATTGTAATACTCCCTCCATTATCTAACCTAAAACATTTTACTTGAAGATATGTTTCATTCTCTACCAAGGATTTCCATTTTTAAAAGTGTCAAATACATTAGATTTATTTCTAATACAATAAACACAAGCTTTCCTTGTTGCATCATCAATAAAAGTGACATAATAATTTGATCCCCCAAGTGATGATACCGAGTCAGCCCCCATAAATCACAATGTACCAAATCCAACTTACTATATTTATTTGTATGTCTAACCTTGAGAAATTTTACTTGCTTATTTTTTCGATATACATATTTCTCATAGAAATCCAAACCTATTTCTATAAATCCAAGAAAATTATTCTTTATGATCTCGCATGCCCTTTATGGCTCATATGACCAAGCTTATAGTGCCACAATGTTATATCTCCATCCGAAGCCACAAGATTACAATCATTATCACTATCGGTGGTTAAATACAAGGTTCCAACCTTCTTACCTCTTTCCACCACAAGAGAACCCTTGGTAACCTTCCAATATTTCACTATAAATATCATAGTATAACCACCATTTCCAAATTTCTCCAAAGTGATACCAAATTTCATCTTAATGTAGGCACATTTTTGACATCCTTCAATATCCATGTATTCTCATTCTACATCTTAACTTGAACACAACATTTTCCAACTATGTTTCAAGTCTCATCATCAACAAGATACACATGCCCAAAATCTCCTTCAATGTAATCAAAAAAATAATTCCTATGTGGAGTAGCATGGAAAGAAGTCCCTAAATCTAAAACCCAAGATTCAAAAATATTTTGTAAATAAAGAATCAAAGAATCATGACAGACATTACCTATCACCACTTTTACCTTCTTATTTTCTTCATGTTTTTTCTTCTTATCCCGAAGCTCCCAATAGTCATTTACATGCCCAGGCTTTCCACAAGTGCCATCATACCATCTTTACTTTGGATTTTGACCTTGTTTGATCTTTAGATTTTCCACAACTTCCTCTATTCTTCTATCTCCCTCTAGTTTCCACCATCAAAGCATTCCCTAAAGTAGAAGATTAATTGGAGACTTTTCTTCACATTTTCTCACTTAGAATCACCCTTAAAAATCCCCAAACTTCAACTTTGAGTTAGTTAGAACCGATTTGCTTACCACCATTACCAAGCTATTCTAACTCTCATGTAAAAAGCATGAAGTAATAAAGCCCTAAATTATTCATCAAATTATATTGTAACTAAATCTAACATATTCACAACCATATTAAAATCATTTAAATATTTTGTTATGAACCATTCTCATACATCCTCATATTAAGAAAAAAATTCATTAAAAATATCTTGTTAAAGGAAGAGGGTTTTTCATATAACTTCCCTAATGCATCTATAAGTTCTTTTGTATTCCTTTCCTTTGAAACATTAAATAATACCGAAGAGGAAAGACATAGCTAGATTGTCGCAATTTCCTTCCTATCTAGAAAATCCCATTCCACATCCATCATGCTCGAGGGTTTGTTCCTTTTCGAGACATTGAAATATAAAGATCCTTATTATAAATGTATTCTTCCATCTACATCTTCCAAAAATAAAAATTATGCCCATTTAATTTATCAACCTTTGATCTTCCATCATCTCGACATATCTCCCACTCAAGCTACAACTTTCCCTATGATTTAACACTTCAACAAACTAAAGCAGACTTTGATACCAATTGTTAGGAAATAATGGATAAAATATGCAGAACAATCCCACACAAAATCGCAATAGTAGAAACTAATATGCAAAAAATATCACAAATCTGAAATAAAATTACGTAAAATAAAAGAACACAACACAAAGACAGTATGTAACATGGTTCACCCAATTTGGGATACGTCCACCAAAAATCACTTACTCATATTTTATTACAAGCCACCTCTTTCTCTTAATATAATACCAAGATATATTTGGATTTATGCTCAACAAACTCTCTTGAATTCACACTTGAACTCACACCCATCTATAATGTACAATACCCTACCATATGCAACAAAAGCACACCAATAGGAAAATACATATGCAATTTTTCAATACTCAGGCACCAAAACCATGGGCCAAAACTACCCCATAAACCTATGGGTCAAAATACCACCCATAGGAGAAGAGAACGTGGAGTGTGTACACTAATTTTAGTATATAGTCTTCAACACTTACACACATGAAAATAGGATCCACAATATAACATTTGGGATCCCAAAAAGTTCCAAGTCAAGCACATTCAACCCTCTTTTAAGACCTAAGTGATATTTTGGTACATACTTGTTTCGAGTTCCTTCAACAGCTTCAAATTGACCGGCACACCTTCCTAGGAAAAATTAGTGATTTGATAAAATTCATGAAGAACACAATAAATTTTTTATAAATTCTCTCATCATATTCATCGGTCCATTTCCACTCAAAATAATATATTATATGGCACGGAAAGGTTAATTTTGATCCCTAAGGTAAAAGGTGCACTCCATGATGTTCTAATTTCATGTTGTGTTGATGATGTCATCATCTCCACTAACACACTTTGGGATATTTGCGGCCTTTTGGAGGTGTAATTCAGTTTTCTTTCGCCACTTGTAAAATTGCACCCCTTTTTGATTGGTTGGCAAAAAGGTAAGCAAAATCAATGGAAAAAAAGGAAAATTAAGATTTGTTTTGCATATGGGGTCCCAAAAACTCTACCATAGGAACATTTTGGTTCCCAATATGCCCTAGGAACACTTTCGAGGTGTAATTATACCAAAAATTTTCAGCCTATGCTAGTGGAGGTACATTTTGGAGGAGAGGTTTGCAAACAAGGTGGAAAACATACTTTGCAATTATAAAGTTCATTCTCTACCAACATGTGCAAACAACATTCAAATCTCCACTTCCCTCCAAAAAAATAGAAAATAGGAAATGGAAAACATGTAACATGAAAATCCATTAGGAATTCATATTGTTCCTCCATGGAATCCATTAAGACTAGCTTCATGCCCTAGTTTCTAAAACGGTCTTTTCCTCATTTTCAGTGATCCCATGATTGAAAAACCTTGAAACTTTCCTAAAATTCTCTATTTGAAAATGCATTTCAAATTATCTACCACTTATAATATATCATGTCAAGATTTATTTTTCATTTGAAAACTAAATTTCCATCTAAGAACTCTTCTTTTTCCTAAAACACTAAAAATTATTTTTCCTTTTTTCTCTCAAACCTTACAAGAGATCTTCACAAAATTTGGAGAATTGATTCCCATCATCAATACCTCTCTAACAAATCAAAAATAAATCTTTCTGGATGAATATTTCTCCCAAAAATAAGAATTTAATTTTTTTCTTCACATCCTCCATTAAACCCATTTTTCAAGCTTCATTCTCAACCAAAAATTATTTCTCTATTTCCTGTTAATTCTGATGAGGGGTTGACACCAAATTTAGAGAGTCTTGACATCTTAGGAATACCTTTTCAAATAATTGAGTCATGTCCAATTTGGATTTTATTTGATGCTATAATAGCCAAAACATGGATTTCCAAAACCATTGGAAACCATTCAAATTTTTGAATTTTTAGAAATCATCTTGGAATCACGTTTCAATTGCACCATTGAATTCTACCATAATTCTAAGGCCTATGAAACCATAAAATTACACAATGAAGTTTAATTACTTCAGATACGAGCCTATTTAAATTATGGTTTCTAAGTACCCATATGTTAGAGACAACAACATGGAACACGTGACCATCAAGATGGTTGGATAAGAAGGGAAACCCCATTTGTTAACCAAATTCAATGTGCATAGGAGGATTTTTGAGCATGAAACATCCAACTAAATAATTTGAATTATTTTATGAAGGGAACCATGGTACTAGTGTATTATTGATCTCCATGCCACCCTTCATTCAAGAGACAAGATATGATGTGCTCATATTCTCCTGAAGGAATTCCCCTTTCAGTTGTTTGGTGTCATTTCAAAAAGAGGATGTTTTTCCATTTAAGAGGATTGTCATGTTCCCACAGAGGATTCTCATGAAACTTTGATATCATCAAACCCAATATATCTCATGGTTATCACATTTAGGGCATGTGTGGTGTGATTTCATTCATTCACGTGAATGACCAGATATCATGTTCATGATAAAGAGTTGATTTGTGTAACCTACCATTACTCACAAGGATGGAGAGCTGAAAGAGATTTTCCCAAGCATGACTAAAGTTGATTAATCTAGATAATAGGTGAAACAACATTTCTTATTCCCAAACAATATGTTCCTTAATCAGAGAAAGCTTGATCAAGGAATATTCTACTTGGCTGCAACATTCATCTCCATAATGAAGGAATAACATAACTTCATCCCATATCATCTCCATTTGATCATACATTCTCTCTCTTTTTCTCCCTCTAGTATTTTATTTCTTCATTGAGGAGAAAATTTTGTAAAATTGAAGTGACTTAGAGTTTGTATTTCTTCATTGATATTGCACTTTAAGTTGATAGGTCACATAGGAATGTGAAGAGTCACTAGATTTGGATATAAATTTTAAGGCTCTCTCCATTCAAAAGGATTGGTTTATGTTCCTCCTATAACAAGTTGTATTTCTTCTATTTATTTCTTAATGTATTCCTCTCTTTCTCAAGTCCTACTCTAAAAGATAATTTTAATCCTACACAACCAACAAAAGACAAAATCTTTTGATGAATATAATACAATTAAACTTTGTTTTGATTGTGTTTTTAATATTACTTTACATATTGGTGTCTTCTCATTGAATATGGAAATAATTCATGTTTTGTGGTTGATAAAATAAGAATCATATTTATTTCTTGAAACGCCTCTCCATTTATCTTCTTCTACTCATACCTCACACTCATTTCCCTCCATAACCTGTTGTCACAAGTTCATTGAATCTTCCTATGTGATTATCGGTCTTTGACCACCTTGAGAATAGAATTAATGTACAATATTTCTAGATTTTAGTAAATGGGAGCATACTCATTCCTAATATGAGGGACTTAGTCCCAAATATTTGATGAAAAACCTAATATATTTTCCTCTCGATAAAACATTTCACCAAAAAGACCATATAGTATAGACCCCATTTCATATGCTTTTGTCTTGGGGGTAGATTCAATAATTTTCTTAGTTGGTACAATTTCTCGGGGACATCTACAATCTTGTAACTCAATTTTTGTCATAGAATACATGGTACAATTTAGGTTATGGTGGTACCAAGGGTACGTGTAATATAATATTGCTCGATACATTATGTCATCATTTACAAATCAATTGGGTTCATGTTCATTTGTAGTGGAACTTATCTATGGGTCCTAAGAAGTGTCAAGTGACTGGTATCCTCATAGGCTTGACATCATATTGCTCATATTTCTATTAAGAGATGTGGAGAAACTAGAACACTCCCATTAAGTTCTCCTCTCCATGTAAGGTACATTTTTACATCTTTCTATTCTCCTTGGTACATTCCATTTAGGATTTATCACCCCCATGTCCTTCGAACCAACTCCAACACAAATTTAAGAAAATATACTAGGAAATGGTAGCGGGAGTAATTTATCCCCTTATCTCACAAAATAATCATTTGTACTCTTTCCTTTATTTCTTATTTATTTACATATTTATATCTTTACACTAAGTTCAAAATTTTCAAGTTACAATTTGATTTCCTATACCATGGACATTGACTACACTCTTTTCTCTATAGGTACTAATCCTAGAAAAATAAACACAACTAGAATGACTATAAAGTCCTAGCATAGGCATAAGGAACTCCAAGAAATGAAAAAATGTTTCTACACACTCAGGTGAATTTTCCTTTAAGCATACAATATTCAATTCCATACTTAAAGGGGGAAATGTAAACACTCATTTTAGTAATTCATGATTTTTGTTTCATCACATAGGAGTTCCGTATGAAAAAACAATTTAAAATGTAAAGGTAAGGTACGTGAGGAATACCTAGAGGTTGTGAAGTGGTTACGCACCATTGTTAAAGACCATGCTAATTGTAAAGCACTCCTTTTTGTCTTGGAAGGACTACCTAAGAAGAAAAGCAAGACCAAAAATAGAGTTAATAACATAGGTTAGTGGATTGCCTAGCGTGAGCTAGATCTGGGAAGCGGGGTGCTTCCTTGAAGGTTATCACTACACATCTTAATATAATTTAATGTTGATAAATAACATTAAATGAAAATTCCTACAGTAGTTATATGATTTGGGTATCTCACAAAACACAATACTCTAAATCTAATATAAATGACGAATATAAGATTAAATCTAGGAGAATGGTCGGTTGTCAAGGTCTATAGGTATGACAGAGGGTAGAAAGAAGGTCTAGAGTGAAGTCTTGGGAGGTTTTGGAGAGTTCGGGTGGAGGAATGAGCTTGTTGGTCTAAGGGAAAAATACTAGACATAAAGACCGATGTTGGTTAGGGAATTGATGTCGGTCACTAGTTATAGCCGAGATCGGTTGGGTAACCGATCACGGTAGGGGAAATTTGGTTTCAAAGGTAGAAAGGAGGTTGATTTGGGCTCTCTATGATTGCACAGAGTATTGAGATGTCTTAGGTAGGGTGTAGAAATTTATGTGAGGACTCAAAGCAGGGTACAAGGGGTGGTGGAAAGGATAGAGTGGTTCTAGTTGGTAGGGCATCAAGTGAATGGGCTATAGAAGGTATCTTGAGAGGGGAGAGGTAATTGGAAAAAAATAAAGGATCTTAAACCAAATATAATGAAAATAATAACTTGGTTAAGAATACTTATCAGAGATCTAAAGGTTGATAGAAGGTGGTGGTTAGCGGGTGTGCATAGGAGAGATAAGTTGAGATCTAGTGTTATGGAAACAAAGGTTGAGTGCTTCCTTGTGCAAATGGTGCAATCCTATGAAGTGGATATTTTGATGCTCTAGTGCTCATTTGATCATCAGGGTGTCGATTGAACACCAAATATGTGAGATCCAATAATTCCAGCCAAAATAAGAACCAAGGAAAAGAGATGAAAATTCTTATTTAAAGGAACCGATGGTGGTTCCTTGATTGTCTTGGGTGAGGAATAACCAGACATCGGTAAGGGAGAAATAGTATTATTTTCTAAAAATAACCTTTTCTCTCCTTTTTAGCATGAGTCAAGAATGGTTATGGGTTAGGAGTCTTGATTCTTGTTAAATCACATGGGAAATTGGTGGGAGAGGTAGTTGGAAATTAATATTAGGTTTAGAATAATTCTCATTTGGTTAGGGGGAGTGATGAATTAGTTATTAAATGGGTTTGGAATGGGTCTAAGGTGAGGTGAAGAGGTGAAGTGGAGGGGTGAGGTAATAATTAATCTAATATAGGTAATTAGAATACTAAAAATATGTGAAAGGGGTCATGACAAGGGAATATGTAATAAAAGGGGACCTAGAGGGTTTCGTCCCAATTTTAGGTGTCTACATTTGCCCCTTTTTGTCATATAGCTTGTAATAATGAGTGATGATGAAAAAACAAGAAGTGGATGCCCCAGATATGGGTGGAGGTTATCCCCCTCAAACTAGGAATTGATGTAGTGGAAGGCAGAATCGGTGATGGGTTTGATAAGGTGGTAGGTGATGAAAAATGGGGTTATGTGAAGGTATAGGAAATGGTGATGATAGGGTGATCGAAAGATGGAGGTGGTCAAATTAATACACACACTTATAATTCAACAAGGGAAAAGGTTGAATAGAAAAAAAAGTGCTAATTTATCAATGGTCAATAGTTTATCCAAACAAGGGTGATGTGGTCTAGGTATCCAAGGTATAGGATGTGATCCTGGAAACACAACGAGGCTAGGTGCAGGAATAGGTATAGGTGTGTTCTGAAACACCAAAAGGTTTGGTCTGGTCAAGATAAATGTCATTAAATAAGGTGAGGTAAGGTCGGTATGATAAACAACATGGGTAGCATTATCACATAGTAGAGCGAGTAAGTGAGTTTGATTGTCATATAGGCAAGGTTGGGTTGGTGAAGGTATATAGGTAAGGTCATGGGTAAGGCCTAGGTGAAGTAAAATGTGCCCCTAAGTATCCATAGGGAGTTGGTGAGGTGGTGAGGCTGTTAGGTGAGCCTGTAGGGAGGTTTTAGGGTTGTGTCAACTAGAAAAAGGAAAGCGAGAGAAAAAATTAAGGAAAATGAAGCATATTGGGTTATATGTAGGGTGACCAATGTCGATTCAAAGGGAGCCAATGTTGTTCACCTAGGAAATACCCAGATGACATTGGTCATCAAAATAGGGAGATAAAAATGGAATCACACCCAAAACGTGATCCTTTAAGGATTGGTTGAGTTGGAAAATGAATAGTGGAGAGGTTATTTGCAAGGAAGATGTTAAACAGTGCCAGGAGATTGATTTGGCAAGAGATAAGTGGGTGGAGGAGGTGATTTCATGGTGTGACATGTAGCTATTTGATTGGTTTGAGAGCTAATATCTATTTGGCATGGTTAAGGTAGGGGAAGGATCGGGGTGCTCTAGTTCAGGCTCCAACCATCCCAACATGGAGGCACCAATGAGTAGAGGTAGGATTTGGGCTTTAAGCTTGGTTTTGTAGAATTATAGGTACTGGAAATGCAAATTGTATTATTTTTTGAAATTTTATTGAAATTGGGGTGAAATCAAGGAATGGGAGGGTGTAATTAGATTAATTAGGGGTGAAAATGAACTTAGGGCCAATTGGTAGTGATTTGGGTGGGTTATTTGGGTGTATTTTTGAATTTTTTACAATTAGGGGGCTTGGGGTTCAACCTTGGGGACAAAGTAGTAACCAAAATTGGTCATTTATCGGTTGGCATTAGTTGACTAATCGGATCTAGTCAAGGAAGGGTACTAACATCGGTAAGGGAACCTATTCCAGCTTGTTCAATTAAATAACAAAGTGTAAGAAAATGTTGATTTTAGGCCATCTAAGGGAGTGTGAGGTTGGGTAGGGTGGAAAAGAGAAGTCTTAGGGAAGGGTTTGGGGAAAATATGATGTGATAGGATGATTTCGAGAGGGATGGGGTTAGGTAGGTCAATAGGTGAACTAGTGGGAGGGAAGATAGGTAAGATCGGAAAAGGGGGAAATAGTGGAATGGAGGGCCGAGATAACCTCTAAATACCCCATGTCTTCTAAGTGCTACCTACATAGCCCTTACAAAAGGGGCCTCAAGCTAATGTAGTTCTCCCATAGGACAAGGAAGAATATGATTTTTGTAAGGAGGTTGGGTGAGGGTAAATGGTCTAGGTAAGGCATGGTAAATATTAGGCAAGGTTGAGTTTTGAATAGAAAATCAAAAGGGAAAATGATTAACTTGTGTGGGTGTAGATGACTATGAGGGACCAACTTCTGCCCCTTCTAGTACATATGAGACCCACCATTATGGAGGAGGAGTGGGAGAACATGTGGGAATTTGAGCTAGGCATGCTGAGGAGGTACATGAGGATTGCATGAGACCACAATATGATGGTAGCCCTCATTGATAGATGGGACCAGCTACAACACCTTCCATCTATAGATGGGAGATATGACCTTCACATTAGATGATGTATATAGGATTTTGTAGCTTCTGATAATTTAGGAGCCACTTTATCAAGTGTCATCTAAAGATTGGTGAGATCATATGATTATGATATTTTGGTTGGACATGACAGAGATGACATACCATAGTGTTGGTATCACTTATGGAGTGATGTATGTAGTGTAGGCTCAAGAGACCCATCTTTCAGTGTTGATGATGGTTAGCATTATTTTTTTCACCCTTCTAGATAGATAAGGTGGGATTTTTCTACTGGCCTTGATGGGAGTTCTAGAGGACATGGTTTTTGACAGGGTTTGTTTTGCATGGTCCTATAGGAGGAAACAATGATTTGGTCTCTATGGTACTTATCTATTACAATGTTGGGCATATGAGAACATTATGTTCCTTCATCTTATTAGTTGGATATTTTTTCAAGAAAAAATATGAGGTTCAACCACAGTACATGGGATTAAATCCCTCCTCAAAGACAGGTGAGGCTGCCTATTTATTACTAGTCTAAAACACAGTCAGAAATAATATACAATATTCACACTAATCTAACCATTGGGGTTGGGATAGAATCCCGAAATCTATATCCATACTAGGCGGAGATATTGCTACTTTCGAAATGAAATGGATCAGAAAGGAAATTATTATTATGGAAGAAACACAAATGGAAAGGAAATGAGGGGAACGTACTTTCTTTCGAGCAAACGCAGATCATGAAATAATCATACGAGTTTTAGACAACAAATGTAATGTTTGAAATGATTAGAACAATCAAGATGCTAAACAAGGAATAGCTTAAGATTATGAACATAAGAACAATATCCTAAGAAAGATACATCTCACAACACAAAGTTTACAAAATAGCATCAACTTCTATTCCTCAAATGATTAAAAGAAAACACAAAGTCTTTCTTCTTCACAATAGTTCTCAATATTATAAAAATCTCAACCCTTTGGAATGCACAAGAATCCATTATTTATAATAAAAAGGGAAGAGAGAAAATAGGATAAATCCTAGAAAATAGTCTTTTTAATGAGAGTCCTATTTTCTTGACTCTCACATAGGAGACCAAGTCAAAATTTTCTTCCTATGTGACGAAACAAAAATGAAAAAGACATGTCGATTTCAAGATTGAAATGACATACAACATTATGCCTATTCTGTTTCATCATCTTTGTCTTCCTCCAAAAAAGCCTGCTTGTCTCAAAATTATTGGAATTTTTAGATTATACCCTGCATCTCATTTTCATCAGGTGTGGTGGAATGATCACTCAGAACTTCACATGTTTCCTAAGTATCACTAGCATTGCCAGGAAGCTTCTTCAATCTCTTGTTGAGTTTCCTCAGTGTTTCCAAAGAATGTTCAATTTTCACAATCCTATAAATGATTTCCAGGCCAAAGCCATAATTTTGTTCATGCTCAATTGATTCTTGGATCTACTTTTAATGGTCATCAATAGGAAGAATACCGAGCTTTCATTCAACACCTTAGCGTAGATCTTGACTAGATCTTCTTCTATCTCATTTGTGCCATCGACAAATTGATCTCTTGATTCCCTCAATTTTCTACAAGATTCATTGAGAATATTTATTCTGAATATGATGGCCTTGGTCAGTTGAAAATGCTTGTCCCCATGTGGAATGATGCCTTCTTCGATCAAGATGTGGGATGAAACCTGTTTCAGCATTTGGAGAGCTTCAAAAGTTAACTCTAGGTTCCCGAATTCTGCTGAAAATTCATCATCCATTTTCTCTCCATCCTTCTTTATATCCTCCAAGGATTTGTAGACTTCCATGGTGTCATCAATGACTTCTTTTCCTTACAGGAGAAGCCTTTGGATCCATTCATCGACTATTCTCCCCTTCTCATTAATCTTCTCAATCATGGGTACCGATGAGAAATCAAACCTGATAGGAGTAGAGGATGATGGTGTTGACTCAAGAGGCTTTGAGAGCTTGAGTAGTACTTCTATCAGCTGCTCTACTTTCTCTTTTAGCTCATCTCTGTTTGCCTTAGTTTCCTTTAGCTTCTAGCACAACACATTCATGGCATCTTGTGTGTCTTGTTGTTATCCCTTCGTTTTTACTTTTCCTAGATCAACCCTTGTGATTTGATAATATGTGACCATTATATCATCCTTGGTTTTATCAGCCATGGGAGTAGTAATTTCTACAAATTTATGCCCTGAGGCATCCACTGAAATCCTTGAAACTATTTTGGGTTTCTTAGTTGACTTGGTAGGAGTGACCTTGAGGGAACTGAAATCAAAGGCCACTAGGGGAACTACCACCTTCCTCTTCCTCATAGTCTGATCTATTAACCATTGAGGCGTATTGGAAGAATTTTCTCCCATTATAGGTGTTACGGTCACATCCTTAGGTGGAGGAAGGTTAGCTTGTGGAGTGGTGACCACTGTAAGTGTAGTTTCCGTGATAATGGACTCAGGGAATGAAGGCACAAAAGGAGGAGGCATGTCCATGGTTAATTGGGGTCTAGTGGGGAGAGGTGAGAGGCCGAGAAGATACTAGCCATGGCTGAGGAACTTGGTGAAGAAATATGAGGCAAGGAAGGCTGAATGGGAGGAGGCAATGATTCCAAAATTAGAGCTTGAGAGATAAGAGGAAGACTTACCTCTGATGAACTGTCAACCAAAAGAGGAATGGAAGGTTGAACAATCTCTTCTCCTGAAGGAGGATTTCCTTATTCTGGTTGTGGAGGTGAATCAAGAACCTCAACTATTTGTGGGAGAGTGGCCACTGATGTGGTTACTTGATCTTCTCCCTTTCTAAAAAACTTAACCTTTATTGGCCTCTTGGAAGGGTTCTTATCCTTTTCCTTTTTTCCCTTGGAGGGTCCCACTTCTAAAGTATCTATCTTTGAAAAATCCCTTCTTTATAACTCATTCCCAAAAAATGAGCCACGCTTAGTACGAGCAAGAATTTGAGTAGCTCTCCCTACAATAGAAGCTTTCTCAGCGATGGACCAATCAATGGCTAGGAATACATATTGGTCTTCATTTAACCCATCATACGAGGTGTCAAGGACACTCTCATTATCTCGTGGTGCCCTTTGGGATGTTAGATAAATCTAGCATCTAGATTTCTTCAATTTTCAACCTGTTATTTTCCTTTCTTCGGATGGAAACTTCATCTCGAAGATCAACCCAAATATCTTCTATGTTGGGCACATGTAGATATAAAGTCCATACGATTTAAGGACTCCTCATAAATCAAATCCATCTCTGTGCTTCATGTGCTTCTTCAACTTTTCCTAAAGCTCATGCACCACATTCTTAGCTTTAACCACTATCAAGCATGTGTACCTTCTAATGGAAATAGGGAAGGATACGACAACCTTGTGTTTACTCTGTTGGAATTTGTGAAAATCCAACAATTGTCTAACCAACTCCATCAGTATTAGCTTATCACTTGGGAATCTAGGCAATCAAAAAGGATCACCCAGTACATGACCACCGAAGGTATGTGAACTTCTTGAACTACAAGAAGATACAACCCCATTTTGATACTTTAGCCCATGCCTCATCAGAGACTCTTCTCTTTCTTAAATCAAGGTTCAACATGCTAGATGTTCTCATAAAAGAAGGTGTCATTCACTCTTCTGAATTGATCCTCGAGACCCCTTCATTGTCAGCTGAGGGAAATACCGATATATATGTTTGGTTGACTTACTTCCCTTAGCATCCAACCCTAGATAATTCCTCATGCCAGCTGCTGCATAGGTGACATATGATGACATATAAAACTTGCCGGTAGTCAAGACTGTCTTCATCTGGGAATCAATCTCATTACTTATAAGACTGCTCCAATCAATCCCTTGTTCGTTCTTCTTTATAATGACCATGAATTGATACATCCACCCTTGGAAGTCTCTTGACTCAGGGAGTCCAAATACTCGACTCAACAGGGTGATGATGTCACTAATTTCAAGGATGAAATCACTCCTGGGGACAAATTTGGGAAACCTAGAGATGACTAGCTTGGCCTTGATTAGGAAATTTTTATTCACATGCTTGATGCAATCTTCTTGATCTTTGTCCCAGGATTTTTGTGCTGACTTAAGATCTACATCGACATATTCCTCAAATTTGGGTAATCTTAAGAGGTCATCAAAGTAACCTCTATCCAACTTCACTATGGTTTCTCCTGCTTGATTTTTCACTAAGTGGGAATCTGAGTCATAATTGGAAGCACAAGCCAGAATGAACTCGGGGAATTGAGCAGACATTGGGAATCCTAATATAAGAGGGAGGCCACTATTGGTTATTGACTTCATCCAGGGACTCTGAGAAGAATCCTTGGTTCTATTCCAAAATTCCTCCATGTCTATGTTACCAAGCTCCATGTCTCGGATGTCGTAATTGCAATCTATGTAGGAAGGAGATTCCATTTTCGGTACTTGTACTTCATCTTTCCTGACCTATCTGACTTATCCTTAGATGATCCAGGATCTAACATGAGAAGTCCTAAAGAAAGAATGCCTAGATAACTCTTGTTTGACCAATCGGGCTTGGAAGCTTGCTGAGAAACCCCACAAACCCGCCACACCAACCAAAATTTGAGACCTGTCAGACAATTTGTGAAACCCGACACACTGCAGAGTATAATCGGAAACTAGGTTGTGTCAGACACTTCGTGAAACCCGACACACAGGTGGAAATCAAGAGATGTTGAGCACCTGTGGAACATGACACACTGCAGAAATCAAACAAAGTGTCGAAAAAAATATGTGAAAGTCGGAGGATGCTTAAGCACTTTGCAAAACCCGATACACTACGGAAACCAAATAGTGTCGAGACACCCTGTAAAACCCGAAACAAAGGTGTCGGGTTTCTGGGATGTCAGAACAGGTAAAATTTCCTCCAAGCTTGTAAGTTAGGTTTTATAGATTTATTCTCAAAAAACACAAGAGTATATCCATGGAAGGAAATAAGAAAACACCTAGGATGAATTTTTAAACAAGGGGTTTCATGGAAATTCAATCAAAAATGAATAAAACAACCCTAAACCCTAAACCCAGAGGCAAGAAAAAGCAAAGAGGAAAAACACCAAAAGAACACTTCAAAAACAAACCCAAAGACCCCAAAATGATAAGAAGAGAAAAATACCTTCAAGAAATTTGAAAAATGATCGAAGATGAATCGTAAAATCGATCGAGAAGTTCAGTTGGGTTTGGAGGTCGAAGGAGCATGTATGAAAAAATCCACACAGTGAAAATATGTCAGGTAGAAATGATGTGTAAAATTAGACTATTTATAAAACCCTAGCATTTATTACACCTCCTCTCGACACATGTGCCAACTAATCGACAACTCGGCATTAATGCCATGTCATCATGCTTAGCACTTCCGAAAACCCAAAACAAAGGTTTTCTTAACAAATTGGGTTTGGGAACCAATCGACATGAAGCATGTAAAAGACATGTTTGGATGCTACCGAGTTCTGAAAACCTAACACAAAGGATCATTTTGGGTTTCAAGTTTCAGAAACAAGCAACATGTAACATGTTTTTTGTAAGGTATGTTCCGATGCTCTTGGGTTCGAAAACCCGATACATTGGCATGTAATCGGGTTTTGGGTTTGGAAGACACTTAACATGAAGCATGTAAAAGACATGTTTGCATGTGATGGAAACCCAAAAACCTGAAAATCTCCTTCAAAGGGCATTTTTAGGAGGTTTTGTCAAAAAAATTCTATGGTTATCTCAATTTTAGCTGGAATCACTAAAAACAAGATAACAACTAGCTCCAGTTGGGGACTTTCTTTGAGACATCAAAGGAAGAGAACTCATATAAAAATCTTTATCCATTGGGCTACGGAGTCTGAAGAAGAAAAAAAAAAAAACAAAGAAAGAAAGAAAAGAAAGAAAACACACAACAGAAAATAAATTATGATACAATGCAAGAGAGCATCTTGCATTACTAGTGGAACATCTTCAAATGTTGGCCACTGAAAGGTAGAGGGAGCAACTCTCCATCAAGGTATGATAGACAGAATCTATTTTCACCGTTCAGCTGATGTATTTTGAAAGGACCTTTCCATAAGGAATCAAACTTTCCATGCATCCCTTTCTGCTCTCTTCTCTTGTCCTAGAGAAGTACTAGATCTCGACTTGGAAATCATGTTTCTTTGATTTCTTGTCGAATATCCTTTTGACCTTGCTCTGATGGTCTATAATGTGATCCACCACCTTTCTTCTTCTTCTTCTAACTTGGTTAGGTACATTATCCTTTTCTCAATAGAACCTTGAAAGGTTTCATCTTCAATTGCTTTAGCCAGTCGTAAGGTTGGAAATTCTATAGAGATAGGTATCTCGGCGTCAATTCCATATAGCACCTGGAATGGGGACATTCCAATAGCTTGTTTAGGAGTAATCTGATTGGCCCACAATGCATCATATAATGCTTTGTGCCATGTCCTTTGTTCTCATCGACCAACTTTCTGATTATGGTCACCAGGTTTTTGTTTCTTGATTCAGCCTGACCATTTCCTTAGGGGTAATAATCGGATGAATGAGCCAATGTGATCCCAAATCCATAAAAAAATTATGTCAACTCATGGGATGAGAAATTGGAGGTGTTTTCAGCAACAATCTTGTGAGGCACACCGAATCTAACAATTATATTTTCTTTGAGAAAATTACAAACAACTTTGGAGGTAGCTTGTTTGATTGGAGCAACTTCCACCCACTTGGTGAAATAGTCTGTGGTGGTGAGGACATAATTATGACCGGCACTAGAGGTATGATTCAACACTCCAATGAAATCAATTTCCCATTGGCGAAAAGGTTCTTCAATCACCACGGGCTTCAAGGGAAGAAGCTGCACTTAGGATGACCAACAAAATGTTGATAAGCTTCACACTTGGCTACCCATTCACTGAAATTGGCTTCACACTTGGCTACCCATTCAGCTAAAGAGAGTAGGAAAATAGTACCTAGCCCGTAAAATCTTGTAAGCCATTATAAAAGAAGAGAAATTTCCTGCATGCTAGATTGTGGAAGGACTCTAGCAACCTTACTTGCTGAGACTTATCAACACAACGTAGGAATACACCATCGATACCTTTCTTGTATATACCATTGTCCCATAGAATGTATCTTGCATACCTAAGTTTAACTGTCCTCTTTTATTTTTGGCTTAGATATGGGGACACTCACCATAGGTTAAAAATAAAGTGATATCTACGTACCATTCATCAGTCATGCTTACGAAAAGCACTTTGGGAAATTCTGAAGAAGTACCTTTCAGTTTCTTCACTCTGTCTCAACATTGTTTTCTATGATTAATTGGCACATGCCTCTACCTCACACCAACTTGGTAGGTCTGATGTCCAAGTCATACTCCTAGAATTTGGCTATCTAGTTACCCCATTGACTACCCAACTCTTGTTGGGTCAGAATGGATTTAACTACGGTATCAGGAACTAGAACGAGAGTGTGGGAACTCAAGACATAATACCTGAAATGTTTCACTACTCTCACCATTGCATAAGCATGATTTTTAATCTGTGACATCTTCAATTCATGTTCCTTTAGTGGGAAGCTCATGAAAGCAATGGGAGCTTCAATTCCTTCTTCGTTTTCCTACATCAGGATGGCCGATACTGTATGTGCGGAAGCATAGCTGTACATGATGAAATATTTCTTGAAATCTGGGCATACCTGAATAGGAGCATGAGAAATTTTCTATTTGAATTCTTCAAATGAAAGCTTCCCTTTAGTGCTCCATCGAAATGGAGTTTTATCCTTCATCATTCCAAGGATATCTTTGGTTTTTTTGGCAAAATCAAGTACAAATATTCTTAGGATATTAACCTTCTAGAAAATGATTGCACCACAGTTTTTCTTGTGGGTAAGGTAAGGCTTTGAATGGCCTTCGCCCTTTCTGGGTTGATCTTAGTTCCTTCTCTAGTCACAATATGACCCAAAAATTTCCTTCTGTCACTTGAACATGGATTTTTTAGGATTTAATGAAATCCCATGACACCTGCACCTTAAGAGTACCTATTCCAGGTGATCATAATGATCACTTCACTTTTTAGAAAAGACTGTCAAGTCATCCAAATACACAACTATGACCTTGCCCATTAAATCTCTAAAAGCTAAGTCCATAGCCCTTTGAAATGTGGCTCTAGTGTTGATCAAACCAAAAGGCATCCTTCTATAAGAAAAGGTTCCCCATGGGGTAGTGAATGTTGTTTTATGTTGATCTTTAGCAGCTACCTCAACCTGATTATACCCCAAAATCCATCAAGCATGGATAACATTTCTGATCCAGTGATAGTCTATAATACCTAGTCCATGATGGGCAATGGATAATTGTCTTTTAATGAAGACTAGTTGAGATTCCGGAAGTCAACACAAATCTGGATTTCACCGTTCTTCTTTCTCACAGGGATAATGTTCGCAACCCAGGTGGAATGATGGATCGGAAAGATAATCCTTGTGTCTAACATTTTCTAAATTTCTACAAGAATAGTCCCTAAGATCTTTGGGTTGTAATGCCTCTGCTTCTTCCTATAGGGTTTAACTTTAGGCTTCAAAGGAATGCTATGTTGCACATCCTTGGGCTTGAAAGACTTTAGATCAACATATGACCATGCTAGGATGTCCATATATCTCTTCAAGACTGAAGAGAATCTTTCTTTTTCCTCCGGAGAACAACATTTACCAATGTTTACCATCCTCAGTTGATCAACGAAGCCTAGGTTGACTTGATCTACCTCTGACAAGGAAGCACCTTTAGCTTGCCTTTTACCCTGAATGAACCAGTCATGCTTGTCAAACAAACCTTCTAGAGAAACTAATCCCTTCAGAATATTATTTCCTTTAAGCTAGATGAATTCTCCATCAATTTCTTGATATGAATTCAAGAAGGTGTAGACACCAAATTTGTGTCTTACGACCCCCGGGGACCTGCATCTCATTTCGCAACCTAACCTCATCACCTAAACCTTACACAATTATTTATTAATTACCTTGTAATTGATAAATCCACATCACCTTACCTGCCACCTCATTTTGCCACCTCATCATGACCTAGTCCTAACCCTAAACTAACCTAATTAAGACCTATAACTTGGTCCACATCCACACCCATGACTAATGACCCCTTTCTCGCACCCAAAACCGACCTTCTAGTTACTTGACCAAGCCCTCAACTAATCTCTCGGGAGAAAAGGAGGGAAAGTTGGCTATTTTACTAAAAATAGCCCACTTTGACCTGACCGATACCGGTTCCTACTCGACCGCCGTCGGTTACGTAACCACCATCGGTTCCCTGTAAATGGGCTCCCCTAACCAAAAACAAAGGTGGAAGGATTTTTGGATCAATCAGGATCATCAGAAGTGATCAAGAGAATCCGGATCTTTACTTGGCCGAGCAGAGACAAGTGAAGAGACAAGTAGAGTTTGCAGTGAAGGAGATCAAGCCCAAGACTGCAACTGAATAGCCAGAGCCCTGTGACACTCATCTGATCATTGGGAGGGAGACATCTCATCTTCTGGGTATCAGGCCATCCTACCTGAGTTCTGCCTTTGTCATCACAGTTCTTGGACCTGCATCTTCGTCAATAACCAGTAAGTTATATCTTGCATGTCCTCTTTAGTAACATTTCTTAGACTTTTGAATCACAGTCCTCATAAAATCTATTCCTAGATCTACTACCCAGCAACACATTATACCTAACTATCATCCACTTACCTCTCATCACCCCATTACCTAATCCTGCTCATATACCAGCCTTACAAACAACACAACTATCCTACAACCAACCCTCACCAAAAGTCCCAAAAACAAAGACCCTACCGATATCGGTTGACAGTAACCGGTATCGGTTATTGTGACTCAAAACCAGAAACCAGCCTTTTCCCCTACCTGTTTCAACGAAGCAATTAAATTGATATTTTACAGTCTTTGGTGTTAATTCATATTAGCAGGGGAATTGACCACCTTCGAAAGGAAGTTTTATATTTCCTGGGCCCAAGGCAGTTCCCTCATTTATTGTCTAATCAGAATCTTGTGGTCTTGTGTTCTTATTTGCAGGTAGTCCTTCCAAGACAAAAAGGAGTTCTTCGCAATCAACCTGATCTCTCTCTATGGTATGCGCACACCATCTCAACATTCAACAGGTATTCCTCCTAGCCCTAACCCTTATCTATTTCTAAAAGGAATGAAAGGATAGAAGCAACTCTATTCCCAAAGAGCCGAAACATTCCGAGCGAAACAGAAGGACTTACGAAAAGCCAATTATGATCCTTCAAAATAAAGCTCACTGAAATTATCAGCTTTCTCCAGAAAAGACAATGCATGTTGATCATCATTAAACACCTGCCAATGAGCTGAGTTATCTGGAACACTTGGACGATACAAAATCTCGATGGTATACGTGTCCTATTTGAACTATGGGTGAGGAAGAAGAAGAGATGCATAAACAACTAAGGAATCAACTTTATCATTATAATATCTTAAGACTGCTTTGATGGAAAAATTATCAAAGCATTCTATGATGTCCCAAACCTTGTTTTTGTAATGTCTTAGGTGATCATTTTTATCTGATAAATTCCCTTTACTTGATTCACAATCAACTCAAAGATCTCCCTGTACTTTGAGATTTCGGATTCCTTTTTGTCTTGCCATTTCTAATCCTAATAACAAAGCTTCATATTCAGCTGTGTTATTAGTATTATCAAACTACAACTTGAAAGCAAAGGGAAAGATCTCGAAATCTGGAGATATAAGAACTACGTTGGCACCTGAACCAATAGTTGAACATCTCCCATTGAACTCAAGGGTCCAAACAGCATTAGGATCTTCTTCTTTCACTTCTACAGAGGGCACCTCAGATGTTAGAAAATAATTTCCCAAGCCTAGATCTTCAAATATAATTTGAGCCTTAGGATCATTTGATTTAGTAACCAGGTACTTTTCTTGTGCTTCGGGGTGAAGGACACAAGGAACTCCATTTACTAGAATTTTAGCTTTGGTCCAATCCATGTTGATTTCTCCTCCAACATCTTTGCAAAATCCTCTTCCCAAAATAATCCCATAAGCAGCGGGATATCAACAACTAGGATAGTCATTTTTACTCTCTTTTCTCGGAAATGCAACAAATGCAAACTACGCATCCTTGATTTGGCCAATCAAGGGGACTTGTTTAGTTTCCATGGAGTAACACCGCCCATAAGATTTAGTTAGTGTGAGTCCAAGGGCATGAGATACTTTTGGGCATTACGTTATCAGAGGCTCCTGAGTCAATTATGCAATTGCTGAGTTTGAAACCGTTTATAAGTAAAGACAAATAAAACGGTTCAATATTTCCTAAAGAAGCAAAAAGGTCATATTACTCTGAGGTAAAGGCTAAGTGGGGCTAGGAAAAATGCCTTTCAAAGATGGAGGAATAACAACCTTGCTTCTAATGAATTTGGCAAGTTTCTCAAATTGCTCAGGGTTGGACTAAAGGTATTCAGCTTCCGACATTTGGATTTTGGTTTTCTTTGCATGATCAATGATGTCGAAAGCGGTATATGAAGGAATGATGGAGGGCTCAGTTCTAGTTACATTGGTCTGAGCCAAGGTACTAGCCTTAAAAGCAAGAGAAAGAGAGCTGGAAGGTGAAGTTACCTTTTTGTTATCTCCTTTTCAATTTGTATTGAGATGGGAGATCCTCTTTTAGCCATAACTACGGGAGCTTCCTTAATTTTATCCTTGGAGATTTCAACCATATTTTTGGGGTTATGAGATTGGGATCGAGTGAAAAATGCAAATGATTTTCCATCATGCTCATCTTTATCTTTCTCTTATTCCAAATAACCAATGATGGAGTCACCAACTAAATCGTCAAAAAGATCTGTTATCCAAAATGTGCCCCTTGCTCATTTTGTGGCTAACTCCCTTCATTCTTCCCTCTCTTGTGCCTCGTAATAATTTTTGCTTTTCGTGCACTCAAGACTTTCTCGCAAATGGCACCATTGGATAGATATTTTTCTCAACTTTCTAGAAAGGTAAATTTTTCCTCCTAACTCCATGTATTTTTGAAGTTATGGCTTAGCGGAGTTTTTGTGGGAAATTTTCCCTGGAAGGCCCAAAGCAAGAATATGGTGCCACGTGTCAAAGGAAGTGGTGGGGGTCAGAGGAAAACTTGGAATTTTTACCAAGTGTTTGGAAAAGTTTTCAAAAGGAATATTTTGCCCCATAGGCCCGTCAGTGAATCATGGATTACGCCATGTGTCCAAGGGGGAAAAATTGAAAAAATCGACTAAGTGTTGGCGCCATGGAAAATTTCAAAAGGAAAGGCCCGCGCCCAATCATGTTATGCCACGTGTCCTATGGCATCGGACCAGCAGAGGGTAGAGGAAAGATTGGAATTTTGGTGAAGTGTTTTGGTAAAAAGCAATGGAGAAGTTTTTGGCCCGCTCCCCCGCCGACCAGTCAGAGCATGCCACGTGTCCCCGGGGTCAGAGTTTCGGAGCGTGGGGAGATTGGGATTTTTTCCCAAAAGCTAAAATGAAAAGAAAAATGTTTTCCCCAAGGGCCCGCGGTGAATGAGATGCTGCCATGTGTCCCAAACGGTGGAAGGTGGGGAAAATTTGGGAAATTTTCCCAAAGAAAAATGAAGGAAATTTCAGAAGGAAAAAATGCCCCCAACGCAAGCCAATGGAAGCTTGCCACGTGTCCAGGTGGTGGCAAAAAATATAGGAAAGGCCTGTAGGGAAAAGGAAAGGAAAAGCCCGCAATGAATGGGGTTTTGCCACGTGTATGAGTCAGAAAATAGTCAAAAAGTGACGAAAAAATTCAGGAGGAAATGCCCGCGGCGAATCACCTGCTGCCACGTGTCCTCAACTCATCGGCCCGACGGAGATTTTTGGAAAATTTTCCAATGGCCAAAATGAAGGAAAATAAAGCGCAGAAGTTCTATGTCCAATCATAACATGCCACGTGGCATCCAGAAAAGGCGGAGTGCGGAGATTTTTGGGAAATTTTCCCAAATGCAAAAAGTGGAAAATTTCAAAATTTTCGCCGCCAATCCGTTTTGGCCCTGTTTTTCCCTAAAATTTCAAATGGCCATATATTTCTATCCAGAGCTTGGTTTTTCACATTCTTTATATCATTGGAAATTTGGTAAAATTCTCTACAAGATTCCAGGGTCTTTTTTGTATTTTGATGAAGTTTGGAGAGATAAAATTGAAAAACATCTCGGCACATGGTGATGAAGTAATCGACATTTCAACCACCATTTTTAATGAATAATGGCTTGTATTCTCTCCCAAAGATGGCTCAACTCGATGAGATGGTTAGGGGCCCTAAAGCCATTTTCTAATTTTCTTCAAACTACGTCAAGATTTTTGAAAAATTTTGAATTCTTCTAGTGCTAGAGAGGTCATGCAGGTGTTCCAGGGTGCTCTAAAAAATTATCATATTTTTTCCTTTTTTTTTTGCTGCAAGTGGGACCTTGTGCTCTCCCTTTTCTTCTAAAAGAACTTGAGCTACATGAAAACCCATAAGAGGAAATAATTCTTCTCATGGCTTCCAACCTCTTCCCTGAAACCCTATAGGTACCTCCAAAACACAAAAATCTACCTACATTCTCTAGATTGACCATGAGGTCCCATTGATAACTACTTCCATGCAAGGCTTCCCAATTGTCTATTTTCTCTTGGGAGGTGAAAAATGGATAATGAATTTGGTGACTCACAGGACAAATACCGCTAGATGGGGTGACCAATTTCCTACATACATATCAATGGGCACATGAGTCCTTCCCGACCATCCCAAGTTGTTTTGAATTGAAAACATGTACCCTTGAGCCACTTAGACATTTCTTGAGACTGAAGATGACTACCATTGTTTACATTCTCGAACTCTTTGTAAGAAAATCTTGAAATTAAGATGAGTGGAAAATTGTTTTGATCTAGAAAAATATTTTCCTTATTTCATTCCTCCACAAATCTAATCTATGGGACTGAAAATTGACCTCTTCTAACTATCCCAAACCTGATTTCTTACCAAGTGTGAAGCACAACCCACTGATGATACCTTGACAAGGAAAAAACATGCAGAATTTTTAGAGACACAAACCGATTTGGAAAGCTTAGAAGCTGCAGTTAAAACCTGATTTTTCCTTCTTATAGGATGCTCGTAACGATGTTGAAAGGCTGGAGTAGTTGGAAACATGCAAGGAACTAAGACTTTTCACAACAATCTGCCCCAAGACTGATTTTGGGAAGGGCATGAGAAAATTAGTTGCTGATCTCGAAGGAACAAAAGAAAGGAAACACCGAAATCTGCTCCTTATTCTAATTTTAATTTCTCTACATTTGAATTTTCTTTAAGAAGGAAATTCTTTCTTGCAACTCGAGCTTCTCCTAGAATATTTTCTATTTGGAAGCATGGTGAAGTGTGCAAAGAAAACACTAGAATCAATAAATCATGTGCCCGATGAACTTTAGGAAATTGAAACCTACTCTAACAACAAGACAATATTCACAAGCACTTCAACGAATGAAAATCCTAAACTAATATGCACAAGGGTGAGAATTATTCCTTTCATTAACAATGTTTGATGTAAATTAGATTAACTAGATTCTACAATTATTCTCCATCCAACTTGCGCCAATGAAATCATTGTTACTCTTGCACTCCTTGATCATGGAGGGACCACTCCATATTTCATCAAACTTGGAATGTTTTCCCATTTTTTTCCTCTAGCATCCCACTTCAGCACTAACTCTCCTTCCCGTAATGTCCTGGATTTGGTATTTTTGTCAAATGACCTCTTGATTAATGCATGATATCTCTCCATGGTTTGCATTGCATGCTCTCTTGTTTCTTCCAATTCCATGATTTCTACATACCTGGCTTCCATGGGTTCAAATTTGGACCATTCTAGCTACTTGATAAGATCCAATGTCGGTAATTCAAATGATATGGGTATCCTTTTCTTTCTCCTATAGACTAGCTTGTATGGATAATTGCCTAAATACCTCTTTGGTGTTATCCTATCAACCCATAAGGCTAATTTAAGCTTTGTGTGCCAAGTCCTCTAATTTTCATCTAAAGTACTTTTGATAATATTCAACAAGTTCTTGTTTGTAGACTCAACTTTCCCATTACCATAAGGGTAATAATTAGATGAAGTGATGAGGTATATTCCATTTTTAACAACCTATTCAAAGTGATCTTTGGGCCAAGAAATGCCGAACATTGTGCGATATGATGGTAGCAAGAAAACCAAATCTTGTTACTATCCCCTCCTAGAAGTCCAAGATACTAGACTCATTTGCTTCTTTGAATGCTATTACTTCAGTCCATTTGGTGAAATATTTTTTGTTGTCAGAATCCACTTGTGGCCTTAGCTTCATTTTGGATTGATTAGCCCAATAAAATCCAAGCCCCACCGTATGAAAGGTTGATTAACGAAAATTAGATGGAGGGAAAGTAATGTTATCTTCTCCTTTCTTGTGAAGAATGCACACTTTTTACACTTCTTAATCTAATCGAAGAACAGTCACTAAACAATGTGGGCCAATAGTAACCAGCCTTCATGATCTTGAGGGTTATTACTCATGGAGAAAAATGACCTCCAACTTCTCCATCATAGAACTCATGAACCACTCTTTCAATCTGATTTATAGAGACACATCTAAGAAGGACTCCATTCACGGATTTCTTGAATAGAATGCCATCAATAAGAACATATAGGGTGGACTGTAGTCCGAAATACATTATTTTTCCTTTGCTCAACTCGAAGGCATACACTAGTTTGAAGATAATGTATCATACCTTGAGTCTAACAAGGAGTGGGCATATCATCAATTAGTTGTTCCCTGGTCATTTTACAAAGACTAGGAAAACTTCTCCTTCATCTTTTAACTCATCATACTAATTAGAAGCTAGCTTCTCACACAAGCCTTTCCCATGGACCAGCTTGGTCACCTTGATCTCTATGTCATATTCCATCACCCGAGTGATCCAACCTGCTCTTTTCTCATTCAAATCCTTGTTTAGGAGAAAGTATTTTACCCCAACATGAGACACTAACAAAGCTGAATTTTTTTGTTTGAAACCAAGTGTCTAAATTTTTTCAGGCTCCTAATAATAGTGAGGATATGTTTCTCAATGAAATAGTACCTCACCTCATAATCTTCCAAGATCTAGCTGAATAATTCTACATGTTGCTCTAATCCTTCTTTGTTCAACTGCACTAAGATGGCAGATATTTTTTCTAAACCACCAAAGGCATAAAGAATGAAATCCTTAGAGAATTGAAGATTAATGAGAGTTGGAACATGTGATATTATGTGTTTTATAGCTTCAAAAATCTCTTTTCCCTCTGTTTTCCATTTGAATGACATGCTTTTCTTCAACATCATAGTTAATGGTTTAACAAGAGTGGAAAAATTAGGCACAAACCTATGAACAAAATTGATCCTCCCTAAAAATATCTGAAGAGCCTTCTCATGGCTTGGCAATGGTAGAGCATAGATAGCTTCAAATCTCTCGGGGTCATTTATTATTCCTTCTTTTGAAACAATGTGACCCAAGAGCTTTCCCTCATCAACTAGGAATATACAATTTTTGGGATTCAAGGATACTCCAAACTTCCTACATCTTTGGAAAACTTTCCTGAGGTGAAAAAGGTGATCTGTTGCATTCTTGGAGAATATAGTGATATCATCAAGATAAACAAGTACCATATTATTTATTAGTCCCTTAAATTCCATATCCATTGCTCTCTAGAAAGTAGCTCCATCATTTTATAGTCCAAATAGCATCTTCCTATAATCATATGTGTCCCACTTTGTCGTGAAGGATGTTTTGAACTAGTCTTCCTCCTTCACCATGATCGATTGTAGCCTCGAGTAACCATCTATCGCTGATAATATCTCTCGAACCAGATACTACTTGCAAGATTTGTTCCATGGAATGGAGTGGCTAATGGTCCTTGAGTGAAGCTCTATTCAAGTCCCAAAATCCACAATCAATCTGATTTCTCTTCCGCACTAGCACCAAATTTTGTACCCAACTTGAGTGTTTGATTGGAAATATGATGTTAGCCTCATTGATTTTTTTAGTTTTTTTCTCGTGAGAGGTTCAATGTGAGGATTCATCATCTTTTTCTTCTACCTAATGGGCTTGGATTTTGGATTCAACTCAATGGTATGTTGTGCCAATCTTGGATCAAATACTCTCAAATATTTATAATTCTAGGAAAAGATATCTAGAAAATATTTGAAAAGTTGGATGAAGTCGATTTTTTTTGCTAAGTACTCACCTTGCCAATTTGTAACATCTTACCTTCACCTACTAAAATAGACTCTGAGTCTTCACCCTTGACTTAAATTTGTTCTTTATCTTTCTGGAATTACTCATTGGGGTTGAATATTGACTCCAAAGTCACCAAACCTTTGGGATTTTGTTTTTTCTTAGTTGAACCACTTGATCACCATATTGTTGCTCTAGTTTTTCCTAATTTCTAGCAGAAAACTCAACTTCTTCTTGCAAGAAATTGATAGTTTTTTATCATATTCAAACACTTTCTAGCTAGTGTTGTTTTCCGGAACAGTTGGCCTCACAACTACTTGGATATGAGGATGAGTTTGATCCTTTCTAGTATTGTCAACCACATCAAATGTTGCCCCAATCGGCCGTAAGTTTATCTCGCAGCCTCATTCTTCTTCCTCGGGATGGAAATGATGTTAAAAGCTTCAAATTCTTTAATGAGATGTCATACCTGGTTCTTATAACTCTTGAGGAGATCATTATTATTAGCGTTGAGCCCTCTAACTTGGTTTATAACCAGCTCACTATCACCAAAGACTTGCAAGTTCTTAATACTCTTTTTCCTTACCCAATGTAATTCATGAATCAATGCTTCATATTAATCTATGTTGTTTGAAAAACTAAACTATGTAGTCATAAAATTATGCACTTTAGAAGGTTCTTATCCCAATTTCATACTACTCTTTAGAAGGTTCTTAAGTGAAGAAATCACTAATTAACCTCATCTTTTGGACATCTTATTTTACTTTTGATTTGTCATTCCCACACATTTTTATCCACATGCCCAAGCTATTTCAGAATTTTCCACTAATTTTAGCCTTAACTGGGTGCTTAAGCATGTACTGGGGTTCCTATGGGCGCCCGGTCCCACCCAATGTTCCTCGAGCATTTTCAAACTTTCCGCCACTTTTTGGGCTCTTTCTAGCCATTTTTCATCCTTATCTTTTCCTAGTTAGCCATGTCGAGTTAATTACAAAATTAGACCAAGAGGACCCTATAAATATAAATTTATGATACCATAATGAGGGTCCTAACATCATCTACCACTATCACTCATCTAGAGTTGCATCCATCTATTGCATTTGCATCCACATAGCTCCATCATCAAGGCACGATCTAGGAAGTTTGCATCACACTTCATAGGGGGAGGATTTTATTCTATTACATACACACATTCTATTAGATTTGATACATTTAGTTATCACTTGCTATTTCAAAAAGTGTGAAATCAACAAGAGCACCTAGGGCACGACATGCACACACACACCAAAACTACATTTGGGTCTGAAATGTAGTGTAGCACTCAATTTAGTAAGCCCACTATTGTGGTAGTTGAGGTCAATCTGACCCATTCATTCTGCGTCTTTAGTTTTTAGGGTTTTAATACTCATTATCTTCTTACAAGTCTCTACATCAGCTTAGATTATTGGTGACATACAAAGTGTGGGATAACAAACCTGATGCGACACATAGCAAGGGTTTTAAACCACCTTTCGACCCTATGAGAACCAATTTTGGAGCTTTTTTCTGCACTGTGGCACCCATATTTCATGCCGAGTTCCCATGGGTGCCCCCCAGTCCTATTCCAAGCACCCCATTCCCTTCATATCTCTCAAATCCAACCTTTTTGGGACCTCTACACATTCCTTCCTATTCGTGGAATTTCTAGTCAAACTCATGATGTACACCACCGGTTATCGATTGAGTTCATTACTTACCCTCTTCTTGCACATTAGGGTTTTATTTCATTAGTTTAATAATTTATTAATTTCTATATTACTTTATCACATTTATTTACAGCATTTATGTCCTCCTGGATTAGATTAACTACCCCACATTTTACTAATTTTAGTTAATCATTTTGGTGAACTCAATTTGATCATATACACTTATAGATTCTTCTCTCTTACTTAGGTAGGGTTTAGTTTCCTTTAATATGGCTCAATCTCATGAGGAATTTTCTAAATCTCACCTTAAATCCATCGGTGATCACCTTTTTATGCACCCTCAGGATCTAGACTTACTTTTGCATGTGGCTCGTGAAGAAGCTACTAATTTGGCAGAACTCAATACTTTTGTGGCTATAACAACTGTTGTTGCCACTCAACCACTTGCTTCCACTCTTCCACCTATCTCTACTATTTTGTTTTTTTCTACTCCTACCAATCATTTTATGCCACCCTTAGTTTCTCATGAAAGGAAAGTCTCATCTGTTGGAAATCAATATTTAACCTCTCTTTATCACGATCTTCAAGCTCAAATTCATAAGTTACAACAAGATACTTCCACCACATCTCTTTTTAGATTCTACCTTATTATTGCATACTCCATTTGCACATGTCATCTCTACTTATTCACTTCCTCCTAGTTTTTTTACCCCTAAGCTTCCCATTTTCAATGGGCATGGTGACCCACAGGAGCATCTTAGAGCCTTTCATGTTGCTTGTCTATATTTTGTCGATGATCATATTCTCTTAGCTAAAATATTTCCTCATAGTCTTCATGACTATGCAATGCATTGGTTTTACGACTTACCTATCAACTTAGTTACTTTATTCATGCATCTAGTCGATGCCTTTCTTACACATTTCTCCATCAACAAAGTGGCTCTAATATTTCTTACGCTCAACTAGCACAACTTAAACAGGGATCTAATTAACAATTAGCTAACTACGTTTTATGGTATAAGAACAATCTAAGTAAAATGAAAAATGTGCTTACAAACTCGAGCTTGAGGACCTATTTATGCAAATTCGCTTATTACCTCTCCAAGAGAGTTTTCTCTTTGATACCTCTCCTTCATTTGATCAACTTTTTCATACTCTTAAGCTTCGTGAGTCTAAACTTTTATCCATCGGCAAGCTTAATTATCAGGAAAAAACTTCACCCTCCACCCATTTTCAAAGTAAGGAACCATTCAAACCATCTACATCTAAGCCAACCAACGCTAAAATCACCGTTAATGTAGTTACTCCCTCTAAATAGGTTCTATCGTAACCACCGTGATGCACTTTTAGCAGTTTTCCAATGGCTTCACATCTTATATTAAAGAAATTTCTCAACAACAACCTTATTACCCTTCCTCTACCACTTGAGTTAGACCCATCATGACCCAAAGGTAGGAACTACAATGAATTTTTTTTTTTATTACCATTACTATGTGGGAGATTCTACAAATAAATGCTTAAAAATTCAAAAAATCATCCAAGATCTCATTAATAATAATAAACTCAAATTCCTAGAGTCTACTAGCTCTACCTCAACCAACAACAAGGGTAAACTCAAGCTCTTTAATAATGACTCTCAACAACATGAGAAAGACCACATAATCTTCTTCTAATCATGTGTATCATACAATATCACCTCTAGAATCATGATCTCTTGAATTTTTAGTTGTTAACATTGAAGCTTCTCCACCAGTCATTTATTTTTCCAACGCTGATTACTATGCTACATTTGCATATAATCATTTGCACATACATGCTTCGATTAGCGTGACTCCCATCAACAATACTAAGGTTTACCCATCATGGCCCATTAGTGCATGTTCTATGTCCCTCCTTAGGGCCATCGGTTACCCTCCATCACAAATTGAGTACCCCTTCCAAAACCCTTTGGTGTTGTTAAGCTACATATCATAGTCATCCCTCTCACTATGCTCGTCCCTTTCCTTGTTGGAAATAAAGTTGAGGGATGTGACCTACTTCTAGGCCTTAATTGGATTCATCACTCTCAATATATCATATCTATGAATCACTTACAACTTAAATTCATTCACAAATCACAAGTCATTTCTATTAACAATTTTCCTTCATCTCCCCCATTTTCGTCATCTCCTCATAAATTTGCTCATGTGTCATCTCACCCTTATAACATGTCTCATTCTATATTATTAACAATGCAAGATACTCATAGTTAAACTACTAAAGTACCGTCTACATGAATAAATCATTCTACTAGTCCTACACATCAGAATAGGCCTATTCCTAGGATATGCACTACATTTTGGCATCGATCGCCACCTTGATTTATTCCACATTGTTTCTCATCACCTTCACGTTCCACATCACGTAGATCTCCATCACCAATGCATTTTACTACACCTCAATATTCATCATATATTCATCCATTACATGTGCATACACTTCATTCACTAGCACATTTTTATCTATCATACCACCATTATTAGAGCATGGCCCTACACTTTCATCCCCACGACATCGGGTGGAGGACCTTTTCCTTCACTATCATTAGTTAGTTTACTCATTATCTATATACTTGGGGGCATAATTCCTAATACATCCCCCTTATGTTTTCTTCATATCCATAATCGTTGCATTTTTCATCTTTCATCACACATCTTAGCATCATCACTACCCAATGATGCACTCTTGTGCTTTGATTCACACTTGACTGTTGAGGGATTACTATTACACTAAACCCCACACACCACACTCTAGTCATATCACACATTATTCATCAAACACTCTACATTCTATATTTAGTCTACAACATTTTGACATTTACACATCACACATCATCTCGATTCTTCATCTTACATAAACCATGCATTACTAATATACATCTATTCATTTTACAAATTATACACACCACTAAGATATCTACATATAACTTATACTTAGTCACATCATACACTGTGCACTTATACATCACATATATTCTACATCCTATGTTAGGTTACATTACATATGGGTCTAGCTTTACATTTTCATCCCTACATTCTACATTACTACACATGTTACATCACGTATTATACATTACATATTGTTTACCCTTAGCATCGCATTTTACACATCATGCCTTTACAAACCCTACTCACCACATGGTCATGTCATTATCACTCATACTACATTATTTTCTACACGTTGCACTCACTACCTTATAATGCACTTTAGTTCCTTAGTCCATACTCAACTGCCGAGGGTTTACAAATCAAATGGACCTTACACTCACCATGAAACATTCCTAGGCTAGTTACTTACATTTTAGGCTAAATCATCACTCACTCTTTTTATCTAGTTGTGATATACCATTTAGGCTATATCACCACCTCTATTATAGCATCTTGTAGTGGTATACACATTAGATTACATCACCACTCATTACCTTTCATCTTATAGTGATATATGCTTAGGGATAAATCATCACTCATTCTTTCATCATATAGTTATATACGCTTAGGCTAAATTATCACTCCTCCATTCATCTAGTTGTGATATAAGCTTCAGCTATACGTTTCACACACATCCTTTCTATATGTCGCACCTCATCACCACTACATACACACTCATTACATTGTGCTAGACACAACAAACATTAATCAACCATTTCCGATGACACACTCTCGCCACGGTTCATTATTGATTGTTGAGGGGGAAAAAATGAACCTCATTACATACACATCCATACACTCGTGGGGCATGTGGCTCCTATCATTCCATCTTGCATTACATCCATCCACCGCATACTACATTGTCTTGGGGCATTTATTCTTGCTTACTAGTGTTTTGTATGTCACTTTTTTACACATTTCAGATTAATTTCTTATATGTAATTAACTATACCATCCACACATGTGCGTTCATGTATTTTTTTAGTGTGATAAAACATATAGTATTCCTACACACGGCATGGACACTCACCTTCTACCCTTCCTACACTAGTCGATGGGGGCATCCACGTTCATCTCTTCCAATTGTTATTGTTTCATTTTGTACTTAGCATCTTACATTACTTGATTATACATGATTTTTACCTATTGGATATTTCTCTAACATACTAAGGGGTGTTCCATGTGCAGCACTTATTTTATAGGATTAAATCTTTCTATGACTACTTGTTTGCTTATATGTACTTATATGTTATTGTTTGATTCTTTTTATGGGCTTTTCCTATGCTTTGTGTGCAAACTTCCTTATTATTTGTGGCCATGATAGCCTTGTGTTTCTTGTAACATCATGAGTGATGTCTCATGTTTGCATCCTATTTTGTGTGGATTTACTTACTTTCTTCCATGTTTTCTCTATGCATGCATTGTTTGTTTACAGTTGTCTTTGGCTAGCCTTCTTGTTTATGTTTGTCTTGATTTCCTCCAAGCACTTTCTAGGGTACATAGTTATGATTGCAGTTGGTCCTCTTTCAGGGATACATTCTCCTATAAGCGATATTACATGCACTCCCAAAGATGAGGGGCATCATTTGGGGTTTTTACATACTAACACGTATATTCTACACCGACACGATTGGTTTTCTACATCGGGTGGGTTCAAATAAGTATATGAACCCCATACACAATGGAATTTATAGGACATGGTCTCCTTAGCATTTTTGGGAAGTAGTTACATGGTTAGGGGATACAAGTGGGTGTGCCTCTCTACACTTCTTCAGCTAGTGGCTTAAGATCACCCAAAAAGTAGGATAGTATAGAGATCTCTTCACATACATTTCAAAGTAGAAGTGAAGATTAGATCTTGGAGGACACAGAGTAGTTCCTCCCTACACTTCTTTAGTCGGTGGTAGCATGAGATCGCCTTAAAATTCACAAGACAGATATCCTTATACACTCTTCCTCTTGACATAGATCAGTGCACATGTTTCATTTACACTTTGCATTTCACTTATTTTACACTTACGTATTTACACACTTCCATATACATGCATATTTTACATGGTGTTTTTACAAACATATTTGACTACTTGATCATTTTCTCTTTGTAGGTCTGGACGTATGAGAAACAAGAAGTCAAATTGTGGGAAACAACAACATTCCGTGACAACACATGCTTTACTAATCGTTATCAAATTTCCTCCATCGCCCACTAAAATTAAATAACAAACAGATTCCTACTGGATTGACCAAGTGAGTTTTGAGACTCCTACAGATTCGAGTCCCACTAGGGGTCAAGCCTTTGGTGATATGGGGAAAAAGACTAAGTTGAATCAAATATAAAAACTAAGTTGGGACAGAAAACTTGAGAATCAAGAATAAGCTCACGGATGGTGCCAAGTGTCAACCCAAAGACAATTTCGTAAGCTACAAAGAAAAGTAGAGACCCTAGAGATGCACTTGGCTTCCATATGGATCTCACAAAAAATGAACTCCAAGTTCAAAGTAGTTTGTAAAATATTGGCAATAGTCCAAATACCACATATGGGCAATTGTGAAACCCATCTAGAATTTTTAAATGCTCAAATCTTTTCAAAAGGTAAAAGGTGAAAATTCATTTGTCTTGTCTTTTCAGCAATAGAGTTAATGCACAGTTCCATGTAAAGAGTGTGAACCTATGAATACTCAATTTTTTCACCTGCACTTGAAGGGTCATTTTAACATAACAACATAAAAATAGGTTTCGTTGAAATGATCAACCCAAAAATCGATGCATAACAATTGAGAAGTTCATATGTGTAGTAAATATCTGAAAGGATGTTCCTTAAAAAGTGAGTCCACTTCAAGGAGTCAATTTCAAAATAGTTAAAGATGTATTAAATGGGTATGGATCTCACTCCTTAAATAACAGATCATGGGGAAGTGTGAGATAGATCTCACAAATCTATTTCTGTCACTTCACATCATTTACCATAACTTACAAGTAGTTAGAAATATGTTTCCAAAATTATCTTATTATCTTCTTCTCATCCTATATATTGTAATGGGAGGTTTCATAACAAATATTGGGAGTTATTCAATTCTTCTTTCTTGTCTCAGTTCCTCTTCTGCAAAAGGCAGGGCTCTGGATTTCTATCCTTCTCTTTGAGCTTTGTAATAACACTCTTCTTGCCTCTTATATGTTGTTATATTGTGCATATTTTTGGAGTAATATAATATGCCCTGTGGTGTATTTTTTCCATCCTTTGCATATTTGTATTGTCTTTGATAGCCTTTATTTTGATGTTGGTATATTGTGCATACTTATAATGTTATTATTGGTTTCAAAATTTGTGCTTAGTAGTTCAAAGTGGTGTTCTATGTGAATCTATCTTTGGCCTATGGTGCATTTCGTTCGCCCTTTTCATTTCTCACCTTTCCCCATATCGAGAAGTTGGATTCTTGATTAAATCAAGTTATTTTGGTGTATCACCTTATTTAGTTTTCACAGCTTTCATCTCAGTTTCTACTATCCTTATCCTTGATGTAGATATGAGCTAGCTTCTTTAAAATCTGGAGGTTACCTTAGGGCACACGTCCCACTAACCTAAGGTATCTAATGACTCTGACGGTTCATCCGTAAAGATAATCGTCAATAGTTTTCCTAGCATGCTTCGGTGGGACATCAAAGCATCATATCATTTCATTTCATCAATTTGGTGTGTTCTAGTGAGATTCAGCCTTTAGAGGCACATATAAGCACATTTGGTGACTATGTTTGGTCCAAATGACCCCTTCTCTAAAATTGTAAACCTTTCTTTCATCCATCTCCATTCATCTTTCTTTCCACGTCTCTCATTTTCCTTCATTCTATGAAGTTGTGCAATCATGACTTCATTCCCACAATGGAATTCACACTTTCAGTAGTATCATCAGTATCTAATGAGCTTCACACCTTCTCCAAACTAGTAGCATAACCAGTTTCAAAGTCACTATGCTGACCCAAATGAGAAAATCCAAGACCCGTTTGGCTATGAAACCAATCAAAGACACAGGTACGCATTTGGTGACTACAATCAATTGGAGGATGTTGGTCTACTAGAGAAGATAACACAAATAGAGATAGGCATGGTTCAATCTTGGGCTACATAAAAATGGAGGCATTCAAAACAGGATGTAGGGCACCTTGTCCATGGGTTGGCCCTGTTCCTAGGCACTATAGCTCGCAGGAGAAGCTTGGCTTCTTAGAAGAAAAATTTCCTTCACTTATGCAGTGGATCAAAGGTATTGAAACATATGGGAAAAGCATGAGACAACCTTGTCAATGGGTAGGTCAATCACCAACTCTTTGTTCATCTCCCATCCCACCCCAAGTTTTACCATATCATACCACTCCAAATGCCAAGTTCCCTTCTCCATCTCCAAGCCATTCATCCCCCTTTTCTTTGAGTAGTTATACCCCCATACAAACAAGGAACAACTCCAAATCCAAAAGAAGAGGAATATATGGTGAGAAATGAATCAAATTTAGGGGGTTCGAATCATGATTCGGGTGCTCAAGAGCCTACGGACCCCTCCTTCATTAATCCTCTCCATAAATCAGATTTTCTAGAATATTTTGGGCCAACGGGCTTCATGTTTCAAGATGGAGCTATACATGATGGATAATTTGCAAACTCAAAAACCATCATACAAGAGGGGGAGACCTTGGCACAACAAGATGACGATAATCTTGATTACTTATCAGATTTGGGGGATGTCTCGATGAAGAAGATCGTATGGAAATTAACACCTTTGTTTCTTTATCAACCCCAAGCAAAAGCATCCTACTACTCATGACAGTTCCCCTGAATCAAATTCAAAGGCTCTAGAAAGAGATATCATTGAAATATTTTTTCTTTCAATCAAAGAGTCTAGATTTTCTAGTGAAGATGCTAAAAAGGGGAGGAGAAAGAAGATAAGGATGACACCATTCAAGAAAGTTTGCAAAAATCCTCGTCTCAAAGGTTAAAATTCGTAATGACGGGGAAAAAATGGAAGGTCAAACCAGGCCTCACCACAAGATGGGCCTCATCAGAATCAAGGGGGAAGCCAACACCTGTCATGCTTACTTCAAAGCATGAGGATAGTCTTCAAAGTCCTAGGGGTCAACTACAACACCTCCAACTAAATGATAAACAAAGAGAGGAGGTATTCATTTTGTTTGTTGATACTATGGGAAAAAGAGTGGAAGGTAAGTTTTCACTCTTATCACAGGTCATATCTATTGCTAAATTAATTACATGGCCACACTTTATAAGAAAGGGAAGTTATTTCTCCCTACCTGTTTTAGGTTTTGTTTAGCTTTTCCCAAGTCTAGTTAGTGTAGGAGTAGGGGTAGATTGCTTTCAGAGAAAAAGTGCTTTCACACACTCTGCATGTCTCACTTGAGGCATGTATGATTTATCTTTGTATAAGCCCGTGTCTCAGTATTACTCCAATTAAAATGCACCAGACTCTCCAATGTTCACAGTAAGGGAATTCATAGTTGTCTATAACGGTTGTAAACTTCACTTCAAACAAATGTAGAGCAACTAAAATCAGTCAAGGGAGTGATTTTTCTGATTTTCAATTTTCTACTCTCACAAAACAAGTTGTAGAGTTTCCTTATGAGAGTAGGAAGGTGCAAGGATCAACTAGTGGCTACAGAAGCAAAAAGTGACACTTCGAGATACTTCAAACCAAGGTTTATATCAGCTCATAACACAATTTATGGGCCCAATGAATAGTGGGAGATTGTGGGTTCATTCCATTTAGCAGGCTAATGGTCCCCGTGAGTCGCCAAACTATTATCTAATTTCCTCCACCGCCCCTAAAATTAGATAACAACATGATTCCTATAGGATTGAACAAGTGAGTTTTGAGACTCCTGCAAATTCGATTCGATCGAGGGTCAAGCCTTCAGCGATATGGGGAAAAAGACTTAGTCGAATCAATGATAAAAACTAATCGGGACAATCCAACTCGAGAATGAGTACTGCTCATGGATGGTGACAAGTGTCAACCCGTGCAATTTCGAAGCTACTTAAGAAAAGAAGAGACCCTAGAGATGCGTTTGGCTTCCACGTGGATCTCGTGATGAATGGAATAAAATTTCAAAGTAGGTTTTGAAATATTGGCAACAAGCCAAATACAACATATAAGCAATTATGAATGTTTCACCGGATTCTTGATAAATTGATGAAATAGATATAAGGTGATAGACCAAGGAGGAATACTTGTTTTTATGTCGGTTAAAGGTTGTGCACACATTATGATTTCCTAATCTAATGTTAATTGTGAATAATCCCTTTTGGCTAGGAGGAACTACCTATAAAATGTAAAATAATACCACCAAATAGAGTTAAATAAAACAAGTGAACTACCTAGCAAAAGCTAGATCCGGGAAGCATGATGCTTCTTGAACAGGTTGTTAATCCACTTTCTAAATAACAATATTAATGTTATCCAAAGTAAACATAAAATAACAATCTTATTGGAATTGAATGATTTAGGTATCTTAATCAAAACAAATAAGAAAGGTAAGATAAAAGGTGATTGAGGTCAAAACGGGTCAAGTGATGGGTTGATATTGGGTTACTGGTTTGGTACAGTCTCTGGGTAAGGTCTGGTAAAGATTAAGAATGATTCTAGGTTGTTAGGGAATGGGTATGAGCTCATTGGTCTGAGGTATGTTGCCTGACACAAGAAACGACATCAATTCTGTGACCGATACCAGTTTTGGAGGATGACCTACATTAGTTGGCTAACTTAGGCGTCGGCAAAGAGGGGTAGTTTATTAAAATATTCTTAGAAATGGTCTTCAGACTCTCTGTGATTACACAGAGGCTGGAAATGGTGGGGGTAAGGTTGTGGAATGGTCTACAAGGTTCAGGAGATGATTAGAAGATATGTGGAAGGTCCAGGTATGGTATGGTGATATGTTGGTGGGCAGAAGGGAGGTGTATGATTGTATAGAAGGATAAATTATTGAGATGAATAATAAATCCTAATGAAAGCAAATGGAGATAAATGGAGAGGTATTAGATACTTACTTAAGAGTAGATCCAAAGAGTGTAAGTGATGAAAATAATGATGGCAGAGATCCGGGAGGGAAGTGACATCATGTACATGCCACAGTAGTTCAAGTCTTTGTGTGAATCGTGATCGTGAAGAAGGTGATGGATGTCAGTGGTTATTTGTAGTGTTCCTGTGTGTTTTCCTTTTCCCGAGTGCTTCAGTAAAATACGAGTGCTCGAGTCTCTATTCGTATGAGATCCTAAATCAAATGACCAAGCTAGGTAAATTCTTTTGGAAATATATTTAGCCTAACTAAAAATGCTTAGGGACCGATGTCACTTGAGGTATAACCAACATCGATTAAGACAGAATATCTAGGCTAGCCAAAAATTACCACGATTGTTGCTATTTTTGGCATGGTCTTCAATATTCATCCGATTCTCGAGTGATAGACCATGGAGGAATGAGTAATATTCCTCTTAGGTTTGTTAATAGGAGTTAATTCTAGGTTTAGACTAAGTCCTAGTTGGTTAGGATAGGCTTAGACTTGGTCTTAGGTCATTAATGGGGTTTGAGTGGGTCATGGAGTGAGGTGGCTAGGTGAGTTGGTTGGGTGAGGTGGTCAAGTGAGGATGTTAATTAAATTAATTTAAAAATTCATGTGCACTATGGGATATGAATATGTAAGGTATGGTTAATTTAATTAACGGGGTTATAAGGGTATTATGACTTAAATTTGGTGTCTACATTTTATCCCTTTTTGTCGTGTAGCTTGTATTTGTAAGGGACGCCGACAAAAATAGGAAGTTATTGCCCCATGTATGGGTGAGATCAGGGTTATCCCAAGTATGGGTGGAGGTGATCCCCTCAAACAAAGAACTAAAGAGGTGTTATATGGATTCAATGAGTGGTTTGATAAATGTGTAGTTGGTGTAAGTTAAGGTAGGTAGGGAAGGGTATGGGTACTTTAGGGAAAGGTTAATTGTAGTGCCCATTTGAACAACCACTTGAGACCCAAGAAACAACCTAGTGTTAGCTAGAAAATTATGGGATAATTTTTTTATTTGAAGTGTCTACAACCAGGTTGCAAGATATCAGTTTTCACTAACAGATTCTAGAACAAGATCAATGCACTACAACATATGTTTTCCTTCATTAACTAATACCAAGTTCACAAGGTTCAAATTTTAAGATTAAATGTTTTAGTTAGGTTCAGGGAGTAATTTACCCCCATGCCTACTCTCTAACAAGCTTATAGTTTCATCTAGATTATTCTCCTACTTAATGCTTCCAAAATTTCCCTAAACCATTCCCAATGGATAGGAAATTTTCTCACCTTTCTCGATGATATAAGGAAGTCCTCCTAACTCCCTGTAGATCTCTAGATATGGCTAGGCGGAGTTCTAGGGTCAAATTTTCCCTTAGGGGGACACGTGTCAAGAGGAGGAGAAAGTGCCTTGAACGGGTTGGCAGGTCACGGGGCAGCTTAGGGAATTTTCCCCAATGCATGGGCACAAGGGCAAACATTCCTCCACACATCTGCGAGTCCTGGAGGACATGTGTCATTGTTGGTGCAAAGAAGAGAAGGGGTGAGGGGTTGGCAGAGTGGTGGGGATCCTTGGTGAATTACGCCGCTAGGAGACAACAAGGAAAAAGGGGACGCACGAGTCCATGCACCCATGGGAGAAAGAGAAGGCCGAGGGAAAAGCGAGTTGCGGGCCACGGGGAGAATCTTCAAAATTTTCCCAAGGGCCAAAACCAAAATAACAAGGGGTTCCACCCTACCCGCTACCACCCCCAAGGTGCCACATGGCACCTTCTCATTGGCTACAGCCACAGGGGCCAAAATGGAAATTTTTCCTCAAAATTTCAAAAAGCTAAGGGTTAAAAAGAAACCGCGCCTCTACCATAGCCACAAGAGGACATGTGGCACCCTTTTTGATTGGTGCGTGCAGCCGTAATGGAGGAAAAGGTGAAAATTTTAAAAAGATAAGTTAAAGTTTAGAAGGATTCCATCCTTCCGCCATGCCACGTGGCAAAGCATGTGATTGGTCATGCGAGCCGGTGGGGTTACGAGGGTAAAATGTGAAAAATTTCCCAAGGCAAAAGTTTCAATGACAAGTAAAAAAACTTTGGTCCACCCTTTGAGGTGCCACGTGGTAGATCCCGATTGGTTGAGGGATGTTGGGTGGAAAACTTTTTTAAAAAAATTTCCAAAGTTGAAAACTTAAAAATTTTAACAGTTAGATTAAATTTTATTACTTTTTGAATGCCAAATTGAAGTAAAACTTCAAATGGCCATAACTTGAGCTAGAGAGCTTAGTTTTGGGCAAACAAGGAATTTTCAGAAAGCTCTCGATGCCCTCTTTACACAAGAGTCATCAATTTGGGAATTTTATGAAGTTTAAGTGGTCAATTTTGTGAAATCGATCTGTAAGATTTTAATTTGCAAACTGGCAATTTTCAACTTTTCAATTTGATCAAATTCAGTTTCCTCCTTCACTCAACATGTCAAACAGACATGGAGGACTAGTCTAGGAGGGTTTAAAGTGTTTTAGGGAATTTAATTTGTTCAATTAATTTAAGATTGTATTTTTCCAACAATAGACAGAAAAATGACCCAAGGAGGAATTGCATTCAAATTTGGCAATGGTTGGATTATTTTCTTAAGTTTTCTTTGTCAATTTGGATTCCTAAATGTCTTAGCATGCTAATCCATAACATTTTTAAGTTGAATACTAAGTGCAGTTCTAAACTGTTCATTTTATTGAAATTGAATTACCAGAATGAAGTTTATGACTGTGAACTATTCCTTTTTAGTTTGTCTATTAATTTTATCATTTGAATGTGCATATGGATTCCTAAACTAGTCAAAAACATTTAATTGAATTCAATCAACCATTCAATAGTAATTATGCAAAGCCTTATTTCTAAATTCAACTCATTCCAAGAGAACAATACACTGTCTTTTATTTCATACGCATGCTTCTTTTTCAAACAGCAACTTCCAAACTTTAACAAAGCAAATCCAAATCCAATACACCATACAAATTTGAGTAAAAAAAGAAATCTTTTATTGATCAACAATTACATCTTTACAACTTTTCCTTTCCATTTGGTTTCAAAGATACAAATACAATGCATGTAACATCATTTACATTTCTTTTCCAAAACAGAGAACAAATATAAATCTCCTTTACATTTCTCAGTCCAATTTCAATCTTCCAGTATCAATACAAATGGTTTCACATTACAATTATTATACAACTCAACCACTCAAAGTGGGAAGGATCACAATAAACTTGCTCAAAGGATGGGACTGTCAAACTGTATATTCTTCTTGCTCCAAAATAGTAGCATGCTTCATTTCTTCATCTTTTCATTTGATCACAACAAGGAAGGGGGAAAGGCAACACTCTCCACCCAACCAAGACATCCAATGAGAAGGAGAAGCCATCCTTCCTCATTGGCCCCCAAGCCCCAACCATATTGAAATAGAGAATGAGAATCAACTCATGGCAACAATGGCTTCCACAACAAACAAGCAGCATTCTTTCACATGCATAAATCAACAAGATACATAGTCCAAGCAAAGATAGTAGTTCACAACTGCAATTGAAACCATTCACACAAAACATAGGCTTGATCAAGCAAGCCAACAAGAGCAAGGAACTATGGGGAATCTACTTATGCCTCCCTATTTGGAATTGGGCATCCACCTAAATCATACCACCAATAAACATATCAAATCCCATAAACCTTATGCCTCCCAACCCCTCCTTATGCCCCCCAAATTTTCTCCCTTATGCCCCCAAGAGTAAGAAATGCAAGCAGTTTCTTTTCCAAGGTGGATCCCAATCCAAAACTCCCTCCACAATAAAACTGGTGCCATTGGCAATCCCTTATGCCCCCATTGGAAATCCCCATAGCCTTCTCCTACACCATGTCCTAAGCAGTCTACCCAACCAGCCAAGAACACAAAACACATTCACCATTTAAACATGCATGCAAGAGAAAGAAAACATTTAAAAACAAGCTCAAGATCCTACCTCTCCATAATGGAGTTTGTTCCAAGATCCACAAGCTTTCCAAATGCCCAAAAATAGTTCAAAACTAGCAATGCTCAAGCATGTAAATGACTCCAACTTCTTCCACAACAAGCTCCCAAAACAGCAAAAAAATTCCCCCAAGAGGAATGAACAAAGTTTCAACAACCACAAATAAGCAAGGAGTTTCACTTTTAAAGGAGAGGGAAGAGAAGAGGATGATGTGGATCCATGTGGGATGCCACATCATTCTTCCTCAACCCCAAGAGTAAGTCAACATCATGCACCTAAACACAATAAATAAAAATGACAATTTAACTTACACACTCCAAAACAACCCATACTCCAAAAGGACTGAATTTAAAACATGTAAGAGAAGTGCAATTAAAACTTACATTTAGTCATTTCAAAATGCATTAAAAAGGCCTAAATTTAACCTCCAAACCATAGGTATGGTTGGTGAATAATTTTAAGAGGTGTGGGACAAGCTTAACTTGTCCCACAAGCCTCCAAATATAGCCTCCAAGGACAAATTCGAATTCCTAAGAGGATGAAGTGTTTAACACTCCAAAAATCTATCTTACATTCTCTTACATATCCCTTACACCTTCTTACACATTTCTTACACACTCTTCCAACATTAACATTTAAAATCAACAACTTCATTAATTACATTCCATATCCCAATTTAATTTAATTAAAGTTTAACTATATGATCTCTCACATTAATCTACCACATTTAAATTAATTACAAGAAGGAACACATTACTAATAAAATACATACAACAATAATTAACAAAAAGGAACACATAATAAAATACATATCCCATGGTCACATATAATGGAAATCCCTAACAAGCACACACACACACACACAAAATAGTTTCCATGGTGACCTTGTTGATTTCACCTGAATTCTAATATGGTTAGTCTCCAGTCCCCCGACATTGTTGTGATTTTTAACCTGTAAAAATACAAATACCTCCTTTGGCCTTGTGGCCATATCAGAACATCCAAAATGATATAAACAACATTTCAAGATCATCTAAACACATGAATCACAAAAATATCAAGAATTCAACATTATCATTTTTAATTCATAAATCAACTATATCATCATCTATACTATTCCATACTAGGTCTACTCAAAATATCAAATGTCACAAGTCCAAATCAACATCTATAATATGTCCATGTCAACAGTCTATCATCATCCACATATCAAAATGTCTCTAGTAACCATCATGCATACTAACTAAATCCAGATCAATAATAATCCATGATCTAACATCTAACCATCATACTAAAACAAAACATAATAGTATCCATAATATGATCAACAGTATCAAGATCAGCATCTAAAAGTGTCAAAGGGAAGTGGGCACTACATTAATTGTCAACTTGGGTAATAATTAATAGGCCGTGGTCAAATTGGGTAATGGGTAATGTTCAAATCAGGTAATTGGTAATGGGCCAAGGTCAAATTTGGTAATGGGTAATGGAAATCGAACACATGCACACTTATACACCGCAAAACGGTACAAGGTAAAAGAGCTTGCAAACTCTACATCATCCAAGGTCAATAGGTTTATCCAAACAAGGGTGAAGTGATTCAGGTATCCAGGGTATAGGATATGGTCTGGAAACACAATGTAGGTTAGGTGTAGGAACGTTTAGGTATGATCCGGTACACCATGGGTTTGGTCGGGATAAACGACATGGAAATAGGCAAGGTATGGTTGTTAGGCTAAAACAACATAGGTAATGACATCGCAAGGTATAGCGAGTACAAAAGTTCAACGGTCACATAATGTAGGTCAAGTCCGGTAAATAGGTCATGGCACGGGTAAGGCCAAGGTATAGGTAAAATAACAAATCCCTAAACATAATTAAGGAATTGTAGGGGTAGTTTAGGCTTGTGGGTAGGGTACAATGGGTGTTGGTATTGGAAAAAGGTATGTGGCAGTAATGAGGTTAGGTCAAAATAGGAAAAACATGGAGGAAATGGTATTGGCAAATGACCGATGTCGGTTATAAGGTAACCGACGTTGGTTTTGTATGACCGATGTTGGTCATGGCGGGTTAGGGTTATAAAGTTAAAATTCTGTATTTTATGGAATCATTGTTGTTTTTGAATTTGAGAAAATGGCAAGAGTGAGTGATTTGTACATTTTTTTGGTGAGGAAAAAGACAAGCTATTGTACCTGGCTGAGTTAGAGGTTACTAAGTGGTGAGAGGAGTCAGGTAAATGGGTCCACGAGAGTGGTTGGAGACATGTGATTGGCGGAGAGGTGTGGGGTTGATTTTGGTATGGACAAGGTGGGACAGGGGTTAGGTGAACCATTGGCATAGAGGCCGGAGGTGTCACCACGTAGATGCCATAGAGATGAGGTAGGTGGCATTTTCTACCTTGTTTTTATTTTGCTCCAATTTTTGTTTTTATAATGAAGAAATTTTTGGGCGAGGAATGTTAATTTTTAAATTTGGGTGACAAATAGATGAAATGGGAGAAGGTCAAATATACGTTAACTAGGGGAAGAAATAAATGTGGGGTGTGAGTGTTAGGGATTAATTAGGATTGTAGGATGGGTTTTGTCATTTTTTTAGAAATAGAAAAGGGGTTTTGGTTTTAAGTTTTGCATTAGAGACCAACGTGGGTCAATTTTTGGTTAACGTTGGTTAGCTATAAATGACAGTGGTCAATACTAGGGTGACCGATACTAGTTAATCATAACCAATGTCGGTCAAGGATAAGCTGGTGACGGTCCAAGAGATTGGTGTTGGTAAGGGTGAAAGAGGGACTAGGGTAAGAAGGGATATGCTTCAAAAGGAAAAATAGGTCAAAAAAAGGGGCAAGTAATGTGGGTTGAGAGGGGTAAGGGTAACATATGGTCATTGGCTAGATGGGTTAGGTGAGTAGGTGAAATAATGTGAAGGTAATGAGTCATGAATTTAAAAGGTAGGAGGTTGGTATTTGAATTAGGTAAATGGAGTAAGAAAGATTTGTGTGATTGGGTATGGTGTTGGGGTTAAGACATAATTGGAGGTAGTGGGAGTACATGATTAACGTTTGATTAATAGGAATATGAAACTATAGGCATGTAGCGTGAGATCCTAGTTTGATGGTCGCACTCATTGATAGATGGGATTCAGCAAGCAACACTTTTCATTTACCGATGGGTGAGATTACTCTCACCCTAGAGGATGTATACAGGATCCTGCAGCTACCGATTGTGGGTGAGTGAGTGTATCCTATTTCTTAATATGCCTCTGTGGAGCCTATAGTGGTTGTGTTTGGGGAAGTGATGGAATAACTAAGGTACCATAGCGTGAGCCTCGGCTACAGGAGATCTATGTAGGCCATCCTCAGGAGATGAGGTTGGTTATTTTGATGATGAAGGTGGTATGCTATTTCTCCCTACCATATGTCGGGGTGGTAGATTCTTCTAATCGTTAATGGGAGTTTTCCAGAAATGGTGGAGGAGTAGATTTGTTTTTCATGGGCACCGGCATTCCTAGTGCAGCTGTATAGGGAGCTATGGGCCTATGGGAGGTTACGGAGGTTTAGTTTGTGTTGCACTTTTCTTTTGCATTGTTGGGCATATGAGCACATTGTATGTGTGTGTCTAGTTGGTTTTCCCCGACTTGATTGGTTCAAGGGTGGCTTGTTCGAGTCGGCTATAGATGGTGGGTACCAGTTGGTGGGGAGCACAGGGTGGCTAGGGCCACGCATGATGTTTCATATTACAGGTGGGTGTTGGAGGGATTGTCTGGTGTGGATATTGTTTGGAGGCCCTATGTTAGCTATCCCTCATATAGAGATATGGCAGCGGAGTTAGTGGAGTTATGACTAATCGGTGGATACAAGGGTGCCATGCTAGAGAGCATGAGATGATACCTGTAGACAGAGTCAGATGGTAGTTTGGGTTGTCATAGGACATGCCACCACCCTTCCCTCAGTATAGAAGATATGATGTGGAGATACTTATGTCTCCATCACAACCGAGTGTGCCGATAGGGGGAGGGGGCACGTGGTAGGCAGGTAGATTGATTATAGATATAGCTAGTTGTAGATGGCATAGCTATGAGCGGCACCCCGAGACCAAGGAAGATAGACTTAGCCACCATCACAGTGTAGAGGGATACCTTATAGGGTCGGAGTAGCCACTCAGTAGGCCTGATTATAGTTTTACAGGGGTAGCTCATAGGGTAAGAGGCACAGGTTACCATTTTATAGGCTCAAGTGGTGGCCCTACAAGGCTAGGTTACACAATGAAAAGCACCTACATAAGGTGGAGATAGATATGGGGGATAGGTAGTCACATTACAAGCACATGTAGTAGGTTTGCAAGGCAAGGCTAGCTTGGCAATCGCACAGATCATGTTATGGCCCTAAAGGCCCGAGTATATAGCGCAAGCACCACCACAGGCTCGAGGATAGGGTCCCACCCTATAGCAAGAAATTATAGGATAGGGTCCGAGGTACAGGTAGGATGTCACAAATGGATAGGTATAGGTTTTGAGGCTAGTCCTAATAGGATAGAGCTCACATGTTACTATGAGACCCATGGCACCACCTTAGATGGTGTCAATGGCAAGGTTGAGGGATGCCCTAAACAAGGCACGGTACTACCGGAACCATCGATGAATGCAGGGATAGATGTCCCCTCTTATGTTGAGTACAGGGCATAGCAGGTAGTGAGTGAGAGGACTAAATCCCACACTCATAGCTCAGAGAGCATAGGGGGTCGATAAGCCCGAGAGACAGGTCGGGGTGAGGTTATGATCACAGAGGCCGACCTCAGCTAAGGTCGAGTGGAGGCTAGACCGATACCTATGATCGGTAGAGGGATGCTAGAAGGTTGTATGGAAAGAGGTGAGGAGGAGGGGAGAAAGATAAGACATGCATGGATATCAGATGGAGTGACAACTAGTCACCAAATATTATTTGTTAGTCTTATTTTTTTGGTATATACCACCTACGTCTTTGATGATAGTGAGGATGTACATGAAAGTTTTGAGATTTTGATCTTATACTAGCCTACATGCTAAATATGGTGAGGATGTATCTGAGAGATTTGATATTTTTGATCTTATACCATCTTGCATGCTGAAGATGGTGAGGATGTATATGAGAGATTTGAGATTTTTTATCTTATATGTATTTGTATTGGTGTATATTTATATTGATATACAAACTTTCATTGTTATAGATGATGAGATTTATGGTATGGATGATGTACTTGTGTTTTAATTTCCATTTTTATTTGTGTATGGATGGAAACTAGGTGAATTAGGCATGGTGGAGTCGAGGTCGTGTAGGCATGATGGAGTCTAGGTCAGTTAGGCATGATGGAGTCTAGGTCAATTAGGCATGGTGGAGTCTTGGTCATGTAGGCATGGTGGAGTCTAGGTTTGTTGGTTTTGATTTAATTTCCAAGTTATTGGTAACATGGGAAATAAATGATGATGTATATGTATGTGATGGTGTAGATTTCCAAAATATTTGATATCATGGAAAGGTGAAATAATGGATGTATGATATGATGATGTAAGAAATAGGTAGATATACATGTTTGTATATTTGTATTTTCATTTAATTTCCAAGTAGTGTATAAGATGGAAACTAACTAAGGTAGAATGTGAATAGAAAAATGGGGGTGGAAATTGGTTAGGGTAGAGAGTGGCCGAGCTAACCTCCAAGGGCCCCATGCCCTTGGAGTGCTGCCTACATAGCCCCAGCGAAAAGGGGCCTCAGGCCGATGTAGTTCTCTCGTAAGCTAGGGAAGAATATGATGAGGATAGATGAATGGGTCGGTAGGTTTTAGGCATGTTTTGAGTCTAGGTCATTTAGGCATGGTTGAATTTAGGTCATTTAGGCATGGTTGAGTTTAGGTCATTTAGGCATGGTGATGTTGGTGAAAGAGGAATTCTTAAAATGTAGGTGTCAATGGTCTAATCCTGTATAGGAGAATCAACAAGTAATGAAGAAGGTGAAGGGTAAGAGGTGACCAAAAGAGCCACCTAATTTGTAAGAATCATAACAATTCTACCATACCAAAGGTGGGATTATGAATGTAAGACCCTAAATGCATTGCATGATTGACTATGCTAAGGGTGAAGAAAGTCACATGATCATGAAATGTCATTTTTGTGGCAAGTCCCTTGAGAAGGTAGGAAATTAGGGTGAAAAGGAAATAAGGTGAAAATGGTTTGTGTTTAGCATAACCTGGTGTAAGATAGCATGCCTACTTGGTAAGAGACCTAAGAAAAATAGGCAAGTACATGATAAAAAAGTTATCATTTTCTTTTTTTGTTGTTATTTTGATAGACTGATCGATGCGGGAAGTCTATGTGGGATGAGTATATTATCTCCTTAAGGTCTTCGTGAAGCTGATCGATGTGGGAAGATTTTGAATATTTTAGTTTATTTTTCAAGAATAGTCCTCTTTTGATGAGATACTAAGTACAATATGGCTAGCTTTGCATATCTGTCCTTCGAGGGAGCAGTCTATTTATAGCAACGAGTTTAGAGAGAATAGATGTCCTTTTTGAGGGAATCATATTTTTGCTAGAATTTTGACTCAAGGAGTGGAATCCCATTTTACTTTTGAAATTTCTTTGCTTTTGGAATTTTAAGTCATGGACAATACTATAGAGAAAAATAGGCTACTGGTTTGAAGGCAAAACTAAGCACACAAAGGCTAACTATGGAAGAGAGAGTTTACGTTATGAATGACCATGGGATTCCATCTTGAAAAAGAAAAATTATCCATGAGAATCATGCCATGAGTAGGGCCATGGTACTCATATTGAAGATAGGGCTGAAAAAGTGATGGGTAATCACATGATCCTGGTTTAGTCGTTGATCCTTAAGATAGGTAAAATGGAAGGTGAACGGTGCTCAAGGGACGAGCGTTTAATAGAAAAGAGGTGATATAGGACTTAATTCAACAAGTAGAATGGTCTAAGATGAAAGTCATTGAGGGTCTCATGGTAAGGTTTACCTTCGAGTGAAGACAAATGATAAGCACATGATCCATAGGTATGAGTAACAATATAAGGTCCAAGCCAATTAGGAGTGAATTTTCCTTGTTTACTTTTCTCCTCTTTGGTTAAATGTTGACTTTCCTTCAGGACAAGGTCACCGACCTGAAAGGTTCATTCGTGGACATGTTTTTCATAGGCATGTTTGATACATTTTTGGTAGATTTGGAGATGATCAAGAGCATTGATACGATGTTCATCTAATAAATCTAGTTGTGTCAAATGGTCATGGAAAAATTCATCATCGTTAAGTATCTCTTTGAGTGAAATAAGGAAGAGATTGAGAGGAAAGAATCTAGAATTTGAGAAAAGGTGTGGCTGCAGTTGAGGTATGAATACTAGTACGGTAAGCCCATAAAGCAAAAGGAATGTGTGTGTAAATCCTTTCCTGTATCGTCAACCACCTTCATAAGAATTTTGTTCAAGATTTTTTTGTTGATTTAGCTTGGCCATTTTTTTGTGGGTAGTAAGGTGAAGAAAAACTAAGTTGAATTGCCAAGAGTCACAAAGTTTTCATAGGGTTTTGTTTTTGAATTGTTTTCCATTATCAGTGATGAGGTGGTGAGGGACACCAAAGTGAAAAATAATGTGATGGTTGATGAATTCACAAATTTTCTCAGCTTTTGTAGAGATGAGGGGGATGGTTTCTACACATTTAATGTAGTATTTTGTTAGGGTAATAATCCATTAATGGCATTGTAAAGAATGAGGATTGATTTCTCGAACAAGATCCAAACCCCATTGAGAGAAAGGCCAAAGATCTTGTGTGACATGTAAGGCATGACTAGGTGTGTGATGAATATTAGCATGTTGCTGGCACTTTATACAATGTTTGACATAATCACAAAAATCACGGTTGAGGGTGGGCCAATAATAGCCCAGGCGAAGGATGCATTTGGTGTGACAAGCTAAGCCACTAAAATGACCTCCACAAATTTCGTGAACCTCCTTGATGGTGTAGGGAATTTCAGAACTTGTAAGGCATCACAAGAGGATACCATCAAAGCCACATTTATAAAGAAGGCCACCCATAATGACATAGTGAGAAACACTTTTGAGAAAGGCACGTTGCCCATTACGAGTAAGGTCAGAGGTAGAAGTGATAGGGAAAGGTAGTCTATAAACTACTTATACCAAAGGTCACGTGAGTCAGGTGTAATGGTTATGAGGTTGAGGTGTAATGATTGCAACCTTTGTATTGAGACAAATATTTTTGATTCGGAGGGTGAGGCAAGTATCTAAGAAGCAAGGTTGGCCATAGTATCCAAAATTTGTTAGTGGAACGTGGAGTGGTATGAAGTTCATAACGGTCAAAGGTTTTCAAAAGTATGTATACATGATGCTTATACTTTTTAAGGATTTTGTTACAACATTGTTATATACCATTGACTTGATTTACAACCATTTGAGAGTCACAAAAGTTATTAATTGATTCAACATCTAAGGTGATGGCGGTTTTAAGGTCTAATACAAGTGCTTCATATTCATAAACATTATTAGTATAATCAAAATCTAGTTTGAAAGATAAAGGAATAAGTTCACCAATAAGATGAATGAGGATAACCCTGCACCACCCCCATGCTTTGACATTTGGAACCATCAAATAATAAGGTCATTTGGTAAGCAAAATTTTCTAAAGAGATGGTAGTAATGGATTTGTCCGGGAAATCAAAGTTAGAGGATTGATTTCGGAGAGGGTGAGTCTACAAGTTGGTCGATGATAGTTTGACCTTTGCATAGATTTTTTATGGATGAATTTGAGTTCAAGGTCTCTGCAAGAAGCATTATCTAACATGTGCACATTGATGTTGGTAGGGTTTGTCATACATGTAATGTAAGGGGTCAGTATTGGTGACGAAAAAGGTTTTGTGATTGAGTAGGTAATGACAAAGTTTAGTGGCAATGAAAACTAAGGCTAAGCAGAGTTTTTTTAGCATGGGTGTATCTAGTTTCATAGTCCAAAAGGGTACAAATTATGTAATAAAATGATTACTCCCAATGTTGATCATCGCGATGGGTGAGCATGGCCCCCAAGGAATGATCTATATCAGAAATGTAAAGGTAAAATGGTTGGTTATCCTTAGAAGGAATGAATACAGGTGGTTAGAAAGGTACTATTTTAAGGCCTCAAAGGATTTGTGGCATTCATCATCCCATTTGAAAGAGACGTCCTTTTTTAGGAGATGATGAAATGGGTGGAAGTCAAAAAGCTACAAAATAAAATGATGAATATATTGCAACTTACCTTGCAAACTACGAAGTTGGCAAAGGTTAGTAGGTGGAGGCATTTCAAGAATATCCTTGATTTTAGCAAGATTGAATTTTATGCCACACAAAGAAATGATAAAACCAAGGAGCTTTCCTGAGAGAACAACAAAGACACACTTCTTTGGTTGAAGGCGAACACAATATTTGATGAGATGGTCAAAAATGACCTTCAATAAGGTGTTCAGCCCGATGTTTTAATTTGGTAAGAGGTTCATCTACGTAATCTTCCAATACGATGCATGATATCATGGAAGATATAAGTCATAGCCCGTTGATATGTAGCACCAACGTTTTTAAGGCCAAAGGGCATGACTCGATAGAAAAAAGTCCCCAAGGAGTGATGAAGGGTTGGTTTTTATTTTCTAGGGGAGAGTAATATTTGGTTATAACCCAAGAAATAGTCCATGAGTGATAACATCTCATGACCAGCAGTAAGATCAACTAGTTGGTCAATACTAGGTAGAGGAAAGTCATCTTTGGGGAAAGCTAAGTTTAGTTCACAGAAATCCATGCAAATGCGGATTCCTCCTATTACTTTTGTGACAGGAACAATGGTATATATATATTGGGGATAATCAATGGATAGGATGAAGGAAACCAAAAGAAGGCATTGAAGTTCTTCCTTGACCAGGAGGGTAATGCGAGGATACATTTTCCGCAGCTTCTGTTTTACGGGTTTGGCTTCAGGGATGGTGATGATATTGTGGACCACAATGTTTGGGTCAATACCAAGCATATTAGCATAGGACCAAGAAAGGGTGTTTCTATAATCCCAAAGGAAACAAGTGAAAACTTCCTACTCAATGTAAAGATCTAAAGATTGACCAATCTTTAGAATGTGCGGGTCATCCTGAGTATTAATATTGATTTCGATGGTCAACTCATTTAACAAGGTTTGCATCTCAAAAGGTAATGAATGATGAATATAAGAATCTTCCACACTAAGTTATGTGAGAATAGACTTTCATCATCGACATTGAATAACGTTAATGGATGGTGTATCATCATTGATCATGTCAGGATACATGAAGGGAAGAGAAGAGGGAGCCTCACCATTGCATTGATAAGTCGTAGCTCTTAGGGAAATGGTGTTCATGTAAAAAAAGTTAGGAGGAATATATTCATGATTTATAGACTCGTGGGTGAAGGTGGTGATGTTGGTGAATGGGGTGGAGAAGGTTTTTCATCCTTGATGAGTTCAATGCAAACTTTCTTGAAAGATGGTTCGAAAATCCAATACCACTATGCTCTTTGTGTTTACATGTGGTACACGGGATGACAAGTATGAAGGAAAACCGATAACCATACCGAAATTTTGTCCCGATCCTCGTTAGGGCCTCTTGATGCAAATTTGAAGGCTCAAACGTTGTAAAATCCCTTCCCGGGAAATCTGGTTTTTCGAACTTAGTCTTTTGAGCCTTTTTTGGCTGGGCGCATGAAATTGCTATGTAACACCAACTTTTGGTGCGCCCTTTAAAACCTTTGGCGCATGATTTTCAATGTTACACACGACTTTGGTGCGCCAAAGTGTGTCGAGCCTTCCCTGCGTGCGCCAAGGCGCATGCGCCTGTGTTGGCACAACGTTTGTTGCGCCACTTTTTGGTGCGCCAAAGGGCGCACATAATCTTATTGCAACACAATGCTTTGGTGCGCCAAAAGGCGCACATAATTTTTCGACGATATGCTTTGGTGCGCCAAAGGCGCGCTTTATTTCATGTTGGCAGGCATTTTGGTGCGCCAAAGGGCGCACGCTTTTTCCTGTCGACAGCAGTTTTCATGCGCTTTTCAAAAGGGGGGTGGCGATTAATGTCCAAAGCCTAACCTATATATATGTGTTTTGCGCGCCCAAATGTCATTTTCACTATTCACCGAGCACGTGATTTTTCGAGCCTCACACCCCCGCCTCATCATTTTCAACGTATTGTGGACCCGTTCTCAAAACTTTTGCTATTTATCAGGTAAGAGGTTCTCCCTCTTGTGTTTGTGCTTTATTTTTTGGTTGCTTGTGGTCTGCTGGTTGTGGTTTAGCAAAGATTAAAATATCAAATGTTGAGCTAGCCCTCCCCTGTGCTATCTTTCCTTATTTTCCTCCCCCCTCTTTCCAGATCTGCTGGTAGAGGGTGTTATTTTGAAAGCTTGGTCGAAACCCTTTGGCTTGAACCATCAATATCCAAAAGGCAGCCTTAGAATGAAAAAAGAAAGAAGGGTTGAGCCATATGAAAAACACTATTTTTTTCCTTAGCGCACAAAGCGTGTCGTGCAACATTATAAACAATTGCGCCCCATGGCGCATCTCGTCTCTCGCAAAGATAACTAGAACCCGCGCCAATGGCGCACCCATCATGCTTGTTGCATCAAAGTTTTCATACGCCTCAAGGCGCGCCTCTTCCACATGCCGCACAAGCTAAACTTGCGCCCTTTCGCGCACCATCATTCCGTGCCGCATCACGCTTTCCATGCGCCCTGGCGCGCCAAAGCATCTATGCAACACAAGCCTTATCTCGCGCCAAGTATAGTCATAAAAGCGCAGCGCATCTCCTTACAAGAACATTGTGTTGTGCAAACCTCCGTGCGCGCGCGCCATATTTCCTTTCGCGCACGAAAAGTCCCTCGTTACACGCTTTTCCCATGCGCCAAAGGGCGCACCAAATCCCAATGTAACATGAAAGGTCCATGCGCCTTTGGCGCATCCTATCTCCATGCAACACGATTTTCTCATGCGCCTTTACTAAAATGCACTCGCAAAGATGCATGCGCGCATGCGCCTGGGCGCCGCTTTAACCTTTCAGCAACAGCCCTTTCCCGTGCGCCCTGCCTATTTAGCCCTGTAAGCTGCATTTTTCCTGCGCCCTGAGCCTAAAAATCTCTAACTCTTTCTTCTGCTAACATTCCAATGGAAGATCAAATGGCTAATTCAACTTTTTCGGATTGGGTCTCGCTTCTTCTTCATGCAGATCAGCAGATAATCTTAGAAGAACATATGTCTACATCCAGCAAGAGACCCACCAAATCAAAAGGGAAGGCTAAGCTTACTGAGGAAGAGATGAAGTATAAATATCAAAGGGTCAGAATGCCCGAGTCACAGGCCGAATGCAGCATGGATGTCAGAGACTCAGAATTGGGGCATGTCGACATGGAGGAATTCTGGGCCAGAACTCAGAAAGTTACAAGGAGTCCATGGATGGACAAATTGATAGCAAGGTTCCTCGCACTTCACCGTGAGGAATCCCCACAAGACAAAGCCAACAATGAATTTATAATGGTGGTTGCTCAGTCTTACAACAAAGACACCAGATGTGTCGAAAATAGTAAGGGCGAGGTAGTCATTAACCTCACTGCCCGTCATTTTGAGATGATACTTGGCATCCCTCACCACCGGCACTTCGTGGCCGTCAGCCAAGCAGAGTGCATCAAGGCCTGGGAAGACAATGAAGACCAATGCATGCAACTAATGAACGAAGTCTACTTGAAGAACAAGAAGGTGGTAACCCGGTGGCCCCAAATCATCCACCGCAGTGACTTCTCAGAAGAGCTCAGCGATACCATTACCTTCCTGAGCAGGGTCTTCGGGCTTTCTGACGCCCATTACTTCCATAAATGGATGCTGCGCTACTTGGAAACAATGAATAAGAATGTGCCTGAGCAACGCTTTTGCTGGGGGGAAATTATAAGCAGCACCATTTCCGAGCAGCTACAACAGTTCAGCACAACGGGAGTATTCCATATGAACTCCTACGTGGTCTACGCCGCAAAGATCGAGAGGGATTATCCGTGCCCAAGACGAAGTGGAGTTTGGCCTCGTGTCAAAATATATGAGTATTATCCAGAGTCAAGCCGAGAATAGCATCGCCAATTCGCCAAAATACAATGATGCATTCTTTTTATCACATCATCTCGCCTATTGAGGCAAATCGACTCATGGTCATTATACGACCAAAAACAACATAGTGGCAGCCACGGAGAAATGGGGAGCCCTGTTCACCCAATTTCCTACATTCACCTATCTGAGGGCTGCCAACTTTTTGGGAGAGCCAACCAGGCTACCAAGGTATGCCGGGCCTAAGCTGATTCTGCTGGAGCTGTCAAGGCAAAGCCTAATCACATATCACGAAAAATGCCTCGAAAAGAAAGAAGGGTGGAACTCCTTTCCCCTCACAATGGGCCGATACACATGCTCTACCCACCACAAGGCGAAGGAAATGTTTGCAGAGCTGGAGTTACTCAATTTGAAGCATGACTTCCCAGCCAGGCCCACCTTCGACCCAAGGGGCTGCCTGCCAAGAGCAAAGCTTGATCCAATCCATGTTCCTCAGATCGAGGATATTTATATTGACGTCCTCCATGAGGTAGAGCTCAGAAGAAAGGATCATTCTCGCCTAGCATTGGCAGAAATTATCCAATATGGGGTAGCCATTGTCCCCAAAGGCTACCAAACAACAGAAGATGAAGTGGACAAGGTATATAATGATACAGAGGGGGATGATTGGCCCTTTCCGGCCATTGATAGAACTAAAGCTCCTCGCATAACCGAGGAGAGGGTCAAGGAAACTTCATGGAGGACAGAGCATCGGTGCCGATGAACGGCCTAATCTACCTCTGGTAGATTTCACAACCTCCCCATTGGGCAACGCACCTTCACGATCCAAAAAGCAGCTTAAAGGCAAAGGTGTAGAAGGTGAATCCAGCACCATTCAGGAAGAAGCCCCCGAGAGTCCTCTTCCACAGCGCTGTAACAGTAATAACTCGGATTCGCCAGAGAAAGAAGAAGCAGAGGATAGTCCATAGGCCCATCCACTCGTGATGTCGGCATTGCTACCACAAAGAGGTCCCTTCTATCCCTTCTTCTTCTCTTCCTTCCTCCTCAGTGACTCAAGCGACCATCCCTTTGGTCGTGTCCTCCGCCCCTTCTTCTACTCTTTCCCCCCCGCTTCTTCGTCTATCTCTCTCTTCCTCACCGATCTTTCCTCCTCCATTTCTTCCCTCATCTCCGAGCTCCCTTCCCTTCCTATGTCTTCCGCAGCTGCAGTTTCCCTTCCTCCCGTGGACACTTCTTCGGCTATTCTCTCAATGCCGCCTCCGCGTGTCTCCACGTTTTTCCCCTCTTCTACTGCAGCTGCCCCCTCCTCTGTTTCTGGTCCTTCTTCCATAGGACCAGCCTGGATCTCTCAGCAGCTGAGCCAGCAAAAGAGGAAAGTTCCCATCACTCCGATGGACTTTTCAGTGATCCCAACCAAAGGGGCAAAGAAGCTGAAGCCTGTTGCACGCTTCTCTAAAAGTGCTGCAGGTGAGAGAATCATGGAAATTGCATACCCCGATCCCCTCAAAGAGAAAAGGATCTGTCTCCGACAGATTTTACCGTGACCCAAGTCACAATGGGGACATCTTCTGAAAGTCTCCAGGGGGAAGCTCTTTCCGCGGTCGACGCCCTTTGTCAAAAGCTTCAAGAAACAAAAGAAGAGAAAAGGCTACTAAAAGAGCAAAACAAATATCTGCTCCAAGCCTTACGTAAGATGGGTAGTGCGCTCCCACAATCGCCGCCGAAACTTCGAGCTTCTCACCAGAGAAAATCAACGAATATGCAAAGATTGGTGAGCAAGGTATGGCTGCTTTTCGCTGAGGAGCCAGATCCTCAAGGACAAAGTGAAAGAGTGATCGCCGAGTTTGTCAATTTGTATCTCGAGCATCTAAAGGCGAACAAAGAGCTCCAAGCATTAATGGGCCCATATCAAGAGCTAGATCATGCTAGACTCCAACACGAGACCTTTCAATGATGTTCGACTGCTCACCAAGATCCGGTCAAGTTTCGGTGTCTTCGCCATCCAAGGGCCCTCAACAAAACCATGTCCACTGACTACCCGGGTGGATCAGCTTGAATTTATTCTCGAAAAATCGACAAGGTAAAGGAAGCACCCGATGCAATGCACCAAATGGAGCGAATTGTTCTCAACATGTCTCCGTGGTTGCTCACTCCTTCCTTTATCTTAAGGTCACCGATGAAACCATCCGGATCTTCAAGGAGATCGCTTCTCAAGGAACAGGCTGTGAGGTCACATTTGACATCGAATCTATCAACAACCGCCGCCGCTCTCGTAGGGACTTCATCGGGTTCCTCATCGAGGTGGAAAAGATTATTCCAAACTCCCAGAGAAGCTCATAGATGAGCGGGAGACTTGTGAGGCAATCAGCGAACTGCACAAGGATCCTTCTCAGGATCAATTTGGGCCAATGATTAACAAGTTTTTGGAATACCGCGCTCTGGGCTCCATATCTCATCACCTGAGCAGATCAAAAGCAGGCTACTCCCTTTCGGCCGCAGGATGATGACGACGAGTAGCTGCTCCTCCTCTTCTTCTTCTTCTTCTCTCTCTCTTCTCCGACTTTCTTGTTGGAATGTCTGAAGTATGTTGATGCAAATGATGACATCATCCATGTTGCATCATGGGATGATGTCATCCATCAAGTTGTAAAAAGTCAACATGACTTTTAGATATTTTGTAAATATCTTTGTAAATAGTTGTTGGCTCCTTTTTGCCTTCTTTTCTCCTCTTCTTCTATAAATACCCCAACACTTGTTGTGTTGAGGGATGGATGAATATCTTTCAGATGAGAAATAGGAGTAAGGAGAAAAGACTTTGAGCTTTTTGTAACAGAACAAATTAGTAATACAATATTTGGACTTTTGTGCTGAATAACTGTGTTATATACATTAGATCTTTCTTATGTTAGATCTCGTGTATTTATTCTCGTTGATCTCGCTTCTATTTTATTGTCATTTATTTATCATCGTATTGCTTTGTTTATTTATGCAAGTAGGTTTGGCTCATTTACTACCAACCCAAAAACATAAATCTTCCGACCTTTTTCGCTTTGGAATTCATTTCTTTTTCCCTTCGACTGTTCCTTCTTCCTCCTCTCTTTCATTCCTTTCTCTTCGCAACTGAAATAAACCTACCGGGATGAGATCCCAAACCCCCGAAGGTAGAATCTGTGAGACTTGCATAGATTCCCGCCGGTAGAATAGCAATAAACCAGTTTCGCACACGACTCAAAGAGGGGCTATGCCCCGCACACCGTTGGCTCGCTTATCCCAGATCCGCCAAGCGGCATGATTTTTGGACCAACAGCTTTTGGCGACTCACTGGGATCGAATAGATCTCATCGCGATCTATGATGGTAGTAAGATAAAAATCGTAAAAATCAAGATTGTCGCCTGCTTGCAAATCTGAACTTTTGTTAAAAATCCAAAAATTTGCAAAAGTGCTCAAATTAAAAAAATTTCTTCTGAGAGTCATAGATCTGGTCCAGTTATAGATCTTTAGTTCGCTGAGTTTTTACAAAAATACAGTATTTTGCCGTAGATCTGAGTTTTGACTGTTTGCAAAAAGTTTGAAACCCTCTAAAAAAAAGTTAAAATCAGATCCGAAAATCAGCTTACTAATCTTCCCTGCCATCTTATCCTCGTTGTTATTTGTCATTTAACCGCAATCGGTTTTCTGAAGAGGATAGTTTTAAATATTTAGAAAAGTATTTGCTGCTGGTTTTTGTCAGAAAAACCAGAAAATCAGCAAGTACAACCAAAAAGAAAGTTTGAATCTGCGCCATAACATGCAGATCCGGGAAGGAACACCGCGAGTGAACCTTTACGCGCAAGCAGAGAGCCCGTGGAGAAGCTGATCCTACTTTCGATCCGCTTCAAAGGCACAATTTCAGCGTAACACCGCACGTTTTTTCAAAGACTAAGCTAAGCTCTGGCTAGCCGGTCATCCAGAGTGTCTCACCTTCACGAAGAAAAGTCTTTTGCAGGGGCATCCACATCCCTTTCAGAAGTGCTGCTACTCAAATGAACCACACTTCCAGCTCGTGTTCTCTTTCCGGCTTTTCAGATGGCGGTACCATGGGGAAACGCGATGGGTCCTTTGGCTTTACCACATCCAGTTCACGCTCTCCCTCACGGAAATCGAAAGAATTTTCCTAAATTCGATGGGAGCGGAAATCAAAGCACAGATTCCCACATATCTGCATTCATCATGTCATGCAAGATTTTGGATGTGACCCACGAAGATGTGTCTGTTCACCTTTTCTCGAAACCCTACAAGGACCTCGCACTGAATGGTTTCAAAGATTTGCCGGCCGGATCTATTACCAACTGGGCCACCTTACGGATGCTTTCAAGACAGATACAAGCCTTCGTGAGGATGCATTTGCATTATTATCACGGATCACTCACCAAGAAGGAGGCGAATGAGACCATGCGCGATTTTGTCACCCGGCTCAATGCACTAATCAACCGTGTCCCTCGCTGCCATGCTTCCAACGCCGGAAAATCAAAAGTGTTTCTTCAGTAAACGCTATGAGCTCGAAAGTTAGTTTCTCGCTCCTTCAGAACGAGTGCCACCTTGGTTCTCGCCTGCCGCCGCCATTCGCATAGAGGATAACTGATAATATCCGTGAATTAAAAAGGAATCAGCCAAGCCTAAATCTTTGGGCCCTTCGCCCACCACTTCGTCCGATCCAAAGATTCCAAAAGATGGCGAACGATTTGCTTGCATCAAGAAGCAGCTGGCCCTGTGCCTCTCCCAGCTCCTCATACCGGATATTCCGCATGGAGGAATTTCATTCCTAACAATGTTTCACAAAGACCGCGCTACCTACAACTGCCCGTGGTTGGGCTGAGGCTCCTCCTGGCCAACGCCCGCCGAAATCAAGAAGAAGAGCAAGATATGAAGAACCTTCATCTCAAGGCGAAGATGATCAAGATGTCGGTGAACCGACTCGCGACTCTACTATCGGGTATATGGAATTTGATGAGGAAGAATCTGATGAAGAAGAGGGTACCCATGGATACGCAAGTGGACAATCATATGCTATTTTTACTCGTCCACAAGGAAAAGAAGCGGAAGTTGCTGCCCATGTCCAGCAGGAGAAGGCCGTGTCAAACGCGCCTCCGATCATTGCTAAAAGAGGTAATCCTCTTCCTACTCAACTCCCTGGCAAATCTTTTACAAGGAAATCTTTTCCCCCTATCTCTCCTCCAAATCAATCCTCTCACATTCCTACTAAGACCACCAATCCTATTCCATCATCGCGAGGTGAGGGACTCATTCCTTTACCAACGCAACCCTTGGCCGCATTTGATATTATAGATCATGCAAAAAAGACCAAGATCCAAATGTCTGAAGCTGAGTACCTTCAGTCAAACCCCGAACAGCTTGTAAGATTGACTAAGTATATCCAAAGTCAAGCTGTTATATCTAATCAGGTTTCCCCAAAAGGAATCCTTTCCACTCCCCCTGAATCCCATATAAATGTAGCTTCAACATCTACGTCAGGCAAGATAGAGCCTTTCTATCTCTCTCTGCTGATCAATGGACACAAGCTGAGTAATTGCATAATTGATTCCGGGGCTTCTGATAACGTCATGCCGGCAAAAGTCACCCATGCTTTGGGCCTCACTCTTACCAAGCCTTTCGGGCAGTGTTATTCCTCGAAACTAAGCAAGTTCCGTTGGTTGGCCAAATCAAAGACGCGCAATTTGCATTTCATGGCTTTCCCGATAAAAGAGTAAAATGACAAACCTCGTTGCCGACATTCCGGCAGCTCTATGGAATTTTGTCGGGAAGAAGTTTTTTGCAATGAAGTTGGTGGAGAAATTCATATGGACTCGGTCTAAAGCTAGAATTCCACCAAAGGCATAATGCAAACTTTGGAGCCTAATCCCAAAAGAAGTACTTGGTCACTAGCTCAAGACCCCAAAGCTCAAATCCTTTTGAATCATCGTGATGGGGAATTACTTCTTATCTACCGAGACGGATAAAACGGGTGTCCTCGTTTCAAGAAGGAGATCTTAATAAAATCTGACATTGCAATTGATGGCAGTCAGTGCAACTAGTGGATGTGGGCGTCGGGGCCGTGGCTGATATCTCCCGAGGAAGAAGTCATTCTCTCTCTTTCAAATTGCAGTTTTTCAACACTAACAATATCGCTGAGTATGAATCTCTCTTACTGTATGCAAGCCGCAAAAGAAAGAGGAATTAAAATCTAAAAGTGCAAGGTGATGCTGAGCTAGTCAGAATCAGGTCAAAAGGATTTACCAAGTAAAGAATGAAAGGCTCAGACATTACCGTAATGCGGTATGGGACAGCATCAAGAGTTTGATGCCTTTTCAATGAATCTATTCCAAGAGCCCAAAATGACATGGCTGATTCATGGGTCGTTTCAAAGATCTCTCATGCTCCCACACCTGTGTTTGAAAATGAACAAGTACACCATTGAGGTGGTTTTCCGCCCGAGCGTACTGCATAATTCTCAAAGATTGCAAGTGTGTTCAACGACGATAATCAACTCATTGCTTTCGGAGAAGGCAGAAAATTTTAAAGAATTCGCACTTTCAAGGGTCTACTTCCACTTGCCGTGAGTCACCACCGATCAAGGCAATGAATCAAGGTAACGATGGCATATGTCACCAAGGGAAATAAAATTCCAAAGGGCCGGTTTCTTCCGGGAACGCCTGCTCGCTGTGCATGACCGTTTTGTAAAAAAGAAGAAGCGGGACGACCCTAGCTCATCCCCTGAAACCGAACCGGTCAATATAGGTTCGATAGAACACCCGCAATTCGTGAACATTGGCAAATGTTGCACGCCTGAAGAGAAGCGAAAATTTGTCAAGTTGCTGAAAAAATATATGGATGTATTGGCATGGTCCTATGCCGATTTAAAGTCCTTCAAGCCAAAGGACGTTCAGCATGATATTCCGTTGAAAGACGATGTCAAAGCCTTCCGCCAGAAGCAGAGGCACTATAATCCCAAGATTTCGGGTACCATCCAGGCCGAAATTCAGAAGATGCTGGACGCAAGAATCATCTTCCCTATCCATCACAGCACTTGGGTAGCAAATATTGTGCCAGTACGCAAGAAAAACGGCGAGATACGCATATGCGTAGACTTTCAAAATTTGAATCAAGCTTCGCTGAAAGACAACTACCCTCTTCCGATAATGGATCAAGTTCTGCAAGCAGTAACTGGATCAGAGATGCTGTCCATGCTTGACGGTTTTTCAGGTTACAATCAGATTGAAGTTTCACCTGAAGATCAGTTTAAAACAGCATTCACTACTCCCTGGGGTACATTTGCCTACAAAGCAGATGCCTTTGGCCTAACTAATGCTGGTGCCACTTTTCAGCGGGGCCATGGACTTGCATTCAAAGGTATGATGGGGAAAGTCATTGTGGTTTATTTAGATGACTTAACCGTGTTCTCTAAACAAATGAAATGATCATTGTGATCATTCGAGCAAGTGTTGTGCCAAAGTGCCGAGAACATGGGATTTCCCTAAACCCAAAAAAAGTCTATTTTTGGAGTCACTAAGGGAAGTTGCTAGGCCATGTGGTTAGCAAAGAAGGAACAAAGATAGATGCCGAAAGAGTTAAGGCTATTCAAAGCCTTACTCTGCCTACAAGCAAGACTGGTGTTCATTCTTTCTTTGGAAAGGTGAACTTTCTCAGGCGTTTTGTTCCTGACTTTGCCGAGAAGACCCGTCACATATTGAACATGATGAAGGGGTCACCAACTTTCGATGGAGTGAAGAGGGGAAAAGGTCATTTGAAGAAATAAAAGCCCGTTGCTCATGCACCCCCGTATGTCCAGATTTCTCCAAGGACTTCATCATGTATAGTTACGCATCCGAGCATACCGTGTCCGCAATCTTAATGCAAAAGAACTCTGAGGATGTCAATCTCCAATCGCTCATGAGTTCTCCTCTCAAGCCTCACGAACTAAAAATGACTCAACGGAAAAGCATGCCTTCGCCGTTGTCAAAGCAAAGAAGAATTTCAGGTATTACATTCTAAACTCGCATACGGGTGGGTCTGGTCCCGACATACGTGGTGAAATCAATTCTAACTCACAGAGTTAGGAAGCTTCATGCGAGGAAATTGGATCGCAAAGGTCCAGGAGTATGACCTGGATATTAAACCAACCAAGCTGGTAAGGGGCAAGGGCCTGTGTCAGCTAATGGCTGAAAACAAAGATTCAGAAAACCCTGATGAAAGGGGTGACTACACCGATGAAACACAGACGGCAAGAAGAGCCTGATTCTCTCCCTCTGGTTCTATTTGTTGCAACTAGTGATGAGTGGTACTCCGACATCGCTTTCTTCCTTACCTACGGCGAATGCCCGATGCACCTAACTGCAAAGGAGAAGCGCACTATAAAGCTCAGAGTGGCTAAATATGTCATCTGGGATGACGGCTTATATAAACGTGGGATAGATGGCATCTTTTTGCGATGTGTCGACAAGCCCCAGCAAGTAAAACTACTGGAAAGTTTTCACAATTCAGCTTGTGGAGGGCATTTTCTTCCTCCAGAAACGCACACAAGATCATTCGAGCCAGGTACTATTGGCCGACGCTCTTCCAAGATACAGCCACCTGGGTGGCGAAATGTGAACCCTGCCAACAATTCGTCGGCAAGCCCAAGTTGGCTGCCTTTCCCCTAAGGCCGGTCATTATCAATGAACCATTCAGGCAATGGGGAATTGATTTTATTGGCGCACTCAATCCTCAATCGAGTGCCGGACATAGCTATGTCCTTACAGCAACGGATTACTTTACCAAGTGGGTGGAAGCCATACCTGTCAAGCATGCCACTTCTGAGGTGGTTTGTAATTTCATTAAAGAAAAATCATCATCAGTCGTTCATGCTCCAAACAAAATCATGCTGATAATGCTTCTAACTTCTCCTCACGAGAGGTTATTAGTTTTTGCTATGAATATGGTATAACTTTGGCTCACGCATCCGACTATTATCCTCGTGGAAATGGTCAAAGTGGAATCCAAGAATAAGAACTTGGTGACCATCATACGGAAGTTAGTAGATGAGAATCAGAATGTGGCACAAGTCTTTGACGACGCTTTGTGGGCCGATCGTATTACTCCCAAGAGATCTCTCGCATGTCACCTTTTCAAGTGTTATATGGCATCGATGCCGAGCTTCCCATTTCTCGTGGAACTTCCCGCTCTCGCGCTTGGCACGAGCTATCAAGATGAAACTTTCCAAAGTTCTCTTCAAAAGAGAATCATGTATCGCGTAACTTGAAGAAAAGAGAGTGAGGGTGGTCGATAGGATCACCGAACATCGAATCAAGTTAAGAGGCTTTTTGATAAGAAAGCCAAGCAAAGGATTTTCAAGTGGGAGATCTCGCCCTTTTATGGGACAAGCGAAGAGAACCAAAGGGCATGCATGGAAAGTTTGATTCCTCGTGGAGAGGGCCCTTCAAGATCAAGCAGCTCAACGGAGAGAATAGTTTCTATCTCTCATATCTGGATGGAACCGAACTCCCGCTTCCTTATAGCGGCAAGATTCGAAGATCTTCGTGAAGTAGAGCTTGCTCTCTTCTTTGTACAGCTTTTTTTTTTTTTTTGTGTGTTTGCTTCGTGTGTGTTTGCTTTTGGTTTGTTGTGTGTTTTCTTTTGCTCCTCCGGCCGCCCTTGTTTTTGACTGTTACCCAATGGATAGGCACATGAGAATCGGGATTCTCTACCCCGAGTTCACTCGTGGATAGTCCCCAGAAGAGCCACTGTTATCCCGTAAAATCGACAAGGGCAATTTTACCGATAACCATACCGAAATTTTGTCCCGATCCTCGTTAGGGATCCTCGCGCTCAAACGTTGTAAAATCCCTTCCCGGAAATCGGTTTTTCGAACTTAGTCTTTTGAGCCTTTTTTTTGGCCGGGCGCATGAAATTGCTATGTAACACCAACTTTTGGTGCGCCCTTTAAAACCTTTGGCGCATGATTTTCAATGTTAACACAACTTTTGGTGCGCCAAAGTGTGTTGAGCCTTCCCTGCGTGCGCCAAGACGCATGCGCCATCGTGTGTTGGCACAACGTTTTTTGCGCACTTTTTTGGTGCGCCAAAGGGCGCACATAATCTTATGCAACACAATGTTTTGTGCGCCAAAAGGGCACATAATTTCCTCGTCGAGATAGCTTTTGCGCCAAAGGCGCGCTTTATTTCATGTTGGCAAGCATTTTGGTGCGCCAAAGGGGCACGCTTTTTCCTCGCCGACGACATAGTTTTCATGCGCTTTTCAAAAAAGTGGGTGGCGATTAATGTCGGGCCTAACCTATATATATATGGTTTGCGCGCCCAAATGTCATTTTCACTATTCACGAGCACGTGATTTTTTCGAGCCTCAGCTCACCGCCTCGCCGCTTTCAACACGTGTGGACCCGTGCTCGAGCTTTTGTTATTTATCCGGGTAAGAGGTTCTTTTCTCTTCCATGTGTTTTATTTTTGTTTTTGGTGTGCTTGTGGTCTGGTTTGGTTTAGCAAGATTAAAATATCAAATGTTGAGCTAGCCCTCCCCGTGCCTCTTTCCTTATTTGTTTCTCCCATCCCTCTTTCCGATCTCGCCGGTAGAGGGTGTTAGTTTGAAAGCTTGGTCTCGAAACCCCTTTGGCTTGAACCATCAATATCCCAAGGCAATTTTAGAATGAAAAAAGAAAGAAGGGTTGAGCCATATGAAAAAACTCTTTTTTCCTTAGCGCACTAGCAAAGACGTGCGTGCAACATCATAAACAGTTGCGCCCCCATGGCGCATCTGTCCCCTCTGCAGCATAACTAGAACCCGCGCCAATGGCGCACCCATCATGCTTGTTGCATCAAGTTTTCATACGCCCTCAAGGCGCGCTCTCTTCCACATGCCGCACAAGCTAAACTTGCGCCCTTCGCGCACCATCATTCGTGCCGCATCACCTTTCCATGCGCCCTGCGCGCCCAAAGATCTATGCAACACAAGTTTATCTCGCGCCAAGTATAGTCATAAAAGCGCAGCGCATCTCTCCTTTCAAGAACATTCGTGTTGTGCAAACCTCCGTGCGCCGCGCCATATTTTTTTCGCGCACGAAAAGTCCCCTACACACTTTTCCCATGCGCCAAAGGGCGCACCAAATCCCAATGTAACATGAAAGGTCCATGCGCCTTTGGCGCATCCCGTCTCCATGCAACACGATTTTCTCATGCGCCTTTACTAAAATGCACTCGCAAAGATGCATGCGCCATGCGCTTTGGCGCGCCGCTTTAACCTTTCAGAACACCCCTTTCCCGTGCGCCCGCCTATTTAGCCCCGTAAGCTGCATTTTTCCTGCGCCCTGAGCCTAAAAATCTCTAACTCTTTCTTTTGCTAACATTCCAATGGAAGATCAAATGGCTAATTCAACTTTTTCGGATTGGGTCTCGCTTCTTCTTCATGCAGATCAGCAGATAATCTTAGAAGAACATATGTCTACATCCAACAAGAGACCCACCAAATCAAAAGGGAAGGCTAAGCTTACTGAGGAAGAGATGAAGTATAAATATCAAAGGGTCAGAATGCCCGAGTCACAGGCCGAATGCAGCATGGATGTCAGAGACTCAGAATTGGGGCATGTCGACATGGAGGAATTCTGGGCCAGAACTCAGAAAGTTACAAGGAGTCCATGGATGGACAAATTGATAGGCAGTGCCCTGCACTTCACCGGAGGAATCCCCGTCAGCACAGTCAACAATGAATTTATAATGGTGGTTGCTCAGTCTTACAACAAAGACACCAGATGTGTCGAAAACAGTAAGGGCGAGGTAGTCATTAACCTCACTGCCCGTCATTTTGAGATGATACTTGGCATCCCTCACCACCGGCACTTCGTGGCCGTCAGCCAAGCAGAGTGCATCAAGGCCTGGGAAGACAATGAAGACCAATGCATGCAACTAATGAACGAAGTCTACTTGAAGAACAAGAAGGTGGTAACCCGGTGGCCCCAAATCATCCACCGCAGTGACTTCTCAGAAGAGCTCAGCGATACCATTACCTTCCTGAGCAGGTCTTCGGCTTCTCGACGCCCATTACTTCCATAAATGGATTGCGCTACTGGAAACAATGAATAAGAATGTGCCTGAGCAACGCTTTTACTGGGGGAAATTATAAGCAGCACCATTTCCGAGAAAGCTACAACAGTTCAGCACAATGGGAGTATTCCATATGAACTCCTACGTGGTCTACGCCGCAAAGATCGAGAGGGATTATCCGTGCCTAAAGACGAAGTGGAGTTTGGCCTCAGGTCAAAATATATGAGTATTATCCAGAGTTGAAGCTGGAGAATAGCATCGCCCAATTCGCCAAAATCAACGATGCATTCTTTTATCACATCATCTGCCTATTGAGGCCAAATCTGACTCATGGTCGTACGACCAAAAACATAGTGGCAGCCACGGAGAAATGGGGAGCCCTGTTCACCCAATTTCCTACATTCACCTATCTGAGGGCTGCCAACTTTTTGGGAGAGCCAACCAGGCTACCAAGGTATGCCGGGCCTAAGCTGATTCTGCTGGAACTATCAAGGCAGCTAATCACATATCACGAAAAATGCCTGAAAAGAAAGAAGGGTGGAACTCCTTTCCCCCTCACAGTGGGCCGATACACATGCTCTACCCACCACAAGGCGAAGGAAATGTTTGCAGAGCTGGAGTTACTCAATTTGAAGCATGACTTCCCAGCCAGGCCCACCTTCGACCCAAGGGGCTGCCTGCCAAGAGCAAAGCTTGATCCAATCCATGTTCCTCAGATCGAGGATATTTATATTGACGTCCTCCATGAGGTAGAGCTCAGAAGAAAGGATCATTCTCGCCAAAGCATCGCGAAATTATCCAATATGGGGTAGCCATTGTCCCCAAAGGCTACCAAACAACAGAAGATGAAGTGGACAAGGTATATAATGATACAGATGGGGACGATTGGCCCTTTCCGGCCATTGATAGAACTAAAGCTCCTCAGACAATTGAGGAGAGGGTCAAGGAAACTCGGAGGACAGAGCATCGGGTGCCGATGAACGGCCTAATCTACCTCGGGGTAGATTTCACAACCTCCCCATTGGGCAACGCACCTCCACGATCCAAGAAGTAGCTTAAAGGCAAAGGTGTAGAAGGTGAATCCAGCACCATTCAGGAAGAAGCCCCCGAGAGTCCTCTTTCCACAGCGCCAGAACAGTAATAACTCTGGATTCGCCAGAGAAAGAAGCAGCAGGGGATAGTCCAATTGGCCCATCCACTCAGGATGTCGGCATTGCTACCACAACAGAGGTCCCTTCTATCCCTTCTTCTTCTCTTCCTTCCCCTCCTCGAGTGACTCAAGCGACCATCCCTTTGGTCGTGTCCTCCGCCCCTTCTTCTACTCTTTCCCCTGCTTCTTCGTCTATCTTCTCTTCCCTCACTGATCTTTCCTCCTCCATTTCTTCCCTCATCTCCGAGCTCCCTTCCCTTCCTATGTCTTCCGCAGCTGCAGTTTCCCTTCCTCCCGTGGACACTTCTTCGGCTATTCTCTCAATGCCGCCTCCGCGTGTCTCCACGTTTTTCCCCTCTTCTACTGCAGCCCCTCCTCTGTTTCTGGTCCTTCTTCCATAGGACCAGCCTGGATCTCTCAGCAGCTGAGCCAACAAAAGAGGAAAGTTCCCATCGCTCCGATGGACTTTTCAGTGATCCCAACCAAAGGGGCAAAGAAGCTGAAGCCTGTTGCACGCTTCTCTAAAAGTGCTGCAGGTGAGAGAATCATGGAAATTGCATACCCCGATCCCCTCAAAGAGAAAAGGATCTGTCTCCGACAGATTTTACCGTGACCCAAGTCACAATGGGGACATCTTCTGAAAGTCTCCAGGGGGAAGCTCTTTCCGCGGTCGACGCCCCTCACAAAAGCTTCAAGAAACAAAAGAAGAGAAAAGGCTACTAAAAGAGCAAAACAAATATCTCGCTCCAAGCCTTACGTAAGATGGGTAGTGCGCTCCCACAATCGCCGCCGAAACTTCGAGCTTCTCACCAGAGAAAATCAACGAATATGCAAAGATTGGCGAGCAAGGTATGGCCGCTTTCGCTGAGGAGCCAGATCTCAAGGACAAGTGAAAGAGTGATCACCGAGTTTGTCAATTTGTATCTCGAGCATCTAAAGGTGAACAAAGAGCTCCAAGCATTAGCGGGGCCCATATCAAGAGCTAGATCATGCTAGACTCCAACACGAGACCTTTCAATGATGTTCGACTGCTCACCAAGATCCGGTCAAGTTCGGTGTCTTCGCCATCCAAGGGCCCTCAACAAAACCATGTCCACTCGACTACCGGTGGATCAGCTTGAATTTATTCTCGAAAAATCGACAAGGTAAAGGAAGCAGCCCTCGATGCAATGCACCAAATGGAGCGAATTGTTCTCAACATGTCTCCAGGGTTGCTCACTCCTTCCTTTATCTTAAGGTCAGCTGATGAAACCATCCGGATCTTCAAGGAGATCGCTTCTCAAGGAACAGGCCTGAGAGGTCACATTTGACATCGAATCTATCAACAACCCGCCGACTCGTAGGGACTTCATCGGGTTCCTCATCGAGGCGGAAAAGATTATTCCAAACTCCCAGAGAAGCTCATAGATGAGCGGGAGACTTGTGAGGCAATCAGCGAACTGCACAAGGATCCTTCTCAGGATCAATTTGGGCCAATGATTAACAAGTTTTTGGAATACCGCGCTCAGTTCCATATCTCATCACACCGAGCAAGATCAAAAGCAAAGCTACCCTTTTCGCCGCAGGATGATGATGACGAGTAGTAGCTTCCTCTCCTCTTCTTCTTCTTCTTCTCTCTCTTCTCCGACTTTCTTGTTGGAATGTCTGAAGTATGTTGATGCAAATGATGACATCATCCATGTTGCATCATGGGATGATGTCATCCATCAAGTTGTAAAAAGTCAACATGACTTTTAGATATTTTGTAAATATCTTTGTAAATAGTTGTTGGCTCCTTTTTGCCTTCTTTTCTCCTCTTCTTCTATAAATACCCCAACACTTGTTGTGTTGAGGATGGATGAATATCTTTCAGATGAGAAATAGGAGTAAGGAGAAAAGACTTTGAGCTTTTTGTAACAGAACAAATTAGTAATACAATATTTGGACTTTGTGCTGAATACCTGTGTTATATACATTAGATCTTTCTTATGTTAGATCTCGTGTATTTATTCTCGTTGATCTCGCTTCTATTTTATTGTCATTTATTTATCATCGATTGCTTTGTTTATTTATGCAAGTAGGTTTGGCTGTTTACTACCAACCCAAAAACATAAATCTTCCGACTTTTTCGCTTTGGAATTCATTTTTTCTCCCTTCTGACCTGTTCCTTCTTCCTCCTCTCTTTCATTCCTTTTCTTCGCAAATGAAATAAACCTACCGGGATGAGATCCCAAACCCCCGAAGGCGTAACTGTGAGACTTGCATAGATTCCCGCCGGTAGAATAGCAATGATTAGGGATTAGGGTCATCTAATTGGAGAGGTATGATATCCTCATCGAGAAAAGGCCGAGGCTGGCCACTTGATGAGTTGGAGTGGGGGTAGAAGAAGGAGATGATTTGGTAAGAGAGGCCTCATGGTGAGGGGTGATAATGGAGGCTACTAGTGTGGTGTCATTAGGTAAAACCTTGATGGATTGCAAAACATTCATGAGGGCTTGTCTATGAGATTTAGAGGTTTGGACGAGATCATATAAAGACATTTTTAGAGGAGATTGGTGTAATTTTTTTATTATTGTACGATGGGTGACCCCATCGAAATAGGGTATGTGGTTCCTCAAATGGTAATTTTGGAGTGCAGTCTGAGATGGTATGTTAGGAAAAGGATTAGTGGATGTCTTTGGTTGATTTTTCTTTTCCTTTTTCTTTTTAGGCATGAGTGGCAATTTGGATCATGTTACTCTAAGGAAAACATATGGATGGAGAAGGTATGCCATGAGTAGTATAACATCATGATGTAAAAATCCTAATGCGGGGTAAGAACCTTGCGAAATGACTAGGGCACACTAGTATTTAGGCGGATATTTGGCCAACTCTCTAGTATGGACCATGTTGATCTTGAACATTGGAGGTAGATAAAAAGGTGGTGGAGGTGGAGATATGGGCCACCGAATAGGTGGTGGGCAAGGATGTGTGGTGATTGGTGAAGGTGGAATAGATTCATCATCTAGAAGATCATCGTCGTTGAAATTTTCTTCAGGTGGAATAGTGTATGCGGTCTTGAAAATTGGGTCTTCTTTTTAGGTGGAGGATTGGTTTTTAGATGAACTTGGGAGGATGTGGCTAAGTCCAATTTGACGGGTGGATGGACAAGGCTTGATGTTGGCATGACACCTAGGGTAGTAATAGGTCTAGATGTGGGAGGAGATGCAAGTGCATGTAAGTTCTTAGGAAGAGGAATGGGTTTGGTTATGGGTAAAGGTTCGGATGTAGGTAAAGGTGATGAAGAAGAATTTGTTTCAACAGGCATGGTCATGGTTGATTTGGTCACTTGAAATACCTTCGGATAGATCATGGAGGTATCTGTAGGTGAAATTTTCATTTGGGTCAAAAAGGGGAGCCGAAGACATCCCCAAAGCATGGAATTATCAATGTAATCCAAGTGATTGGCATCATGAAAATGAAATTACTGTAAGAGGAGATGTAGTTAATTTAGCAGCAATCCTGTAAAATATGTTTGTGAGATAGGGAATTAGTTAGCCTCAGACTCTTTGGGTAAGAGAGCCAAGAGCAGATCAATGGGATCCTGGAATGCTAATGGGGAATCATCCCCAATAGGCAGTGGTGCATCTAAAGGATCCCCGTGGGTAAGAGTGATGGTATATGGGGTGAGATAGATTCTTCTTTCGGTGGAGAAAAAAGTGATGACAATTTTCCCGTGGGTATGAGAGTTAATACCATTGATTGTTTGGTAGGTTTCAAGGTAGATGGTGAAATGACATTAGCAGAAATTGTAGACTCCTTCATGCATGAAGAGGAGATGAAGGGGACTCCTATGTGGGTGAAGGAGTAGATGAGGTAGGATTCGACATGGGTAGAGGAGCTCGTGCTAGAATTTCCTTAATAGATGAGATAGGTGGAAATTGAGGAATGGTGGTATGATATTTAAAACATCATGGACTTCATGGACATTGTTTTCATTGGTTGAAGATTCACCATGCTTTGATTAGATGATGGTGTATGATTAGAAAATGGCTTCTTAAAGATATGCAAGTTTTGATTTTCTGATGTGTTTGGGTTGTCCAGGATGAGATCTCCATTATCTAACATTTCCTGGACAATGTTCTTAAATGTTATGTAATTACCATCGCTATGGCCTTTGATGCGATAATAATTACAATAGTCATGTTCCTTATACCATACGGGCATAGGATGTGCAAGATCCAAACTAGTATAAGGTTTTATGGGGAAATGTAATAGCCTTGGCCTTAAGAAGATTTTCTAATATGAAGAAAATGTCTCTCCAATTGGAGTGTACTTTCGATGTTCCCATTGGAACTGAAAATTTTGAACGGGAGAAAGATTAGATGAAGGTTTGGCTTGGTTAGATGAATGAGATGGACCAACTTTGAAAACTACCGTGTTGGTAGATGTTTTGACTTTTGAATAAATTTTTGGGGGCTTTGAAGATGAAGAAGCGTCATTTGATTTGAAGGCATTTTTGTTTCACAATTAGATCTTCTTTTCTTCAATGGCACGAATTTCCAATTTTCACGCCATTTTAAATGCTTCATCAAAGGTGATGAAGGTTTGTACCTACAGAGTTAGTGAGATGTGCTTGGCACAAGCTCTATTAAATAACTCTATAAGCTCACCTTGAGGTAACTATAATGGTAATTAGTTGATAAGGCTTCTCCAGCGAGAAATGAAATATGTGATAGATTCGTCATCATATTGTCATGTCGAGTATAGGTCAATCATGATGAATTTTTTATGACATTGATTGATAAATGGTCCAAGAATGCTTGAGCCACTTGGTTAAAGGAGTAAATGGAATGTCCGGGTAAACCACTATAACAATCTAAAGTGGGTCCTATCAAGGACATGGGGAATGTCTCAGTAGGAGAAAAGCATCATCATGGGAAATTAGATAGCACCCATGTATGAATGACCGCAAGTGTTGTTGCGGGCCTTATTTACTATTGAAATAGTTAAACTTGTCCATTTTCCAATGTGCGGGATATGGGAAAATGGGGATAGATGGATGAATAGGCTTATTACAGATTTCATCATAAGTTGAGTTACATGAGCTAGAAAGCGATGCTTCTAATGTTTGCATCTTTTCCATCATCATCCTAATTAGGTCACCGGTGGGTTATGAGGAATGGGTGCCCCCTACAATAAAGGGAGGATGATTATGGATTTATGATGTGGATGGAATCCCAGTATATGGGGGTGTTGAGTATGAGAACTACGAAGGGGGAATATATGCGGCGAGAAAATATCCCGAATAATTGATAGACGAGATTGGGGGTTGTTGGTGATGCGTGTAAACATGTGGGTTATTTGTAATGACTCTTGTGGTAATTGGGGGTAGAGACTATGGGATGGAAAATATGAGGTTTTGGAATGGGGTATGGGTTGCCGACACCATGGGTGGTTGTGATGCAATTGGTACATATGAGGTAAAGGGTATAGATGGGGCCATGCTTAAAACGGTTGGTGAATGAATGGTTGACACCACGGGTGTGATAGATGTCATTGGTGCAGTAGTTATAGAGGATGTGGGGTCCAGTTGAGATACCAAAGGTGGTAAGGTGGATGAAGGCAACGTTGAGCTAGTGTTAGATGAGTGGGAGGGATAGACATGGGCATACCGTATGCCAATTATCCCTAGGAGTCTCGGTAGATGAGTGGGTGAGATAATATTGTATGGCAAAGGATTTCGGTCAAGGATTCTTACAAAATCCTCATCACTTTGGTATTAATGGTGATGGGATGAGTTGGATCAATAGGTGACAAGATAGAAGGTGGTGAGGGGCTAGGTGGAAGTGGTTGAAGGCTAGCGTGAAACAAAAGGGCATTGGTTTGACTACAATTCGAACCATGTGAATTAGCATAGACCTAGTAAATTTTACTCTACAAATGACAGGAAATAGCAAAAATGGAGAAGGATAGATTCCAGGAGGTGAAACCTGGTTGGTGTTCTAATTAAAAATTAGAATAGAGGAACAATGATGGTTTAACTAACCGATGATAGTTAAAGGGTGATTAATAACGGCTATAGTAATCGATATCGATTCTTGTGGGAAATCAATAGTTTTAGAAAATGAGGCAAAAAATTGATGAAAATGGAATAAGGAAATTGTATGTGACAGTGATTTTAAAATTTTGGGAGTATGATGATGTCCTGAAAATTTCAAAAAGAATAGAAAATGTGATGAATGTTTTTTTTGGGTGAAATGACCAAAAGAGCTAGAAACTGACACCGATTAGGTAAACCGATGATGGTCGAGATGAGAACCGATGATGCTTGGACCGACGCGTTGGTGATTTGTGAAATTTGGAGAAGTGAAGAAAAATCATTTTTGTGAATTAAGTCAAATAGAATATCAACCTAGAAACCTGAGTATGATGAAAATGGGTCCTGACACACTCAGAAATAGTCAAAATACACCAACTATGATGGTGGAGTGTGAAAGGAAGAAGAAAATGAAGCACGTAACCTCACAACTCAAAACGTAACTCAATAAAAAGCTAAGAAAAACATGAAATCCTAAAAGTGAATTTTTATGTTTAGCTTATGTTATTTAAGAATGAATTGTGAATCAAAATAGGATTTTTGGTTGGGAAGGTGTCCTATGAAGAGGAAATTCTAAGGGTGGTTTCAAGTTATGTTTTTTGGGGCGATCCTTTCTCTAAGATAATGACTAGACAGAGAAACTAGCTAGGTGCCCACTCTCAATATTTTGATCGTGTGATCTTTGACACCTTCTTCCGAGGTAAGGTGTTGTTTAAGAAGATGTGAATTTTTATATGTGCAATTTGGAAAAGAGAGAGAGAAGAGAAATTGCTTTCATGATTCAATTATGTCAACCATCAACTGGGCATGAATTCTAGCGTATAGGTTGCCTTCAGTTTTAATGTGAGCTAAAAATGCAAGCATAGAAGTAAGAAATGCAAGTATTTTAGAACCCAAATAAAAATATTATATTCGATGTAAATAGAGAGTGAATAGGAGAGAGAATGACTTTCACTAATTCAAAACAAGAAGAAAAATAAGGATTCTTTTTAGTCTTGAAATATAAATGTCACTTAGACAAATATAAGAAAGAGAAGATTCCCAAGGATAATATTTAATGTTGACTTTCTTTTGAAAAGAAACAAACATAAAAAATATTTCCCTAAGAATGAATGAATGCAAGGAACCTTGGATGGGTCCCACCGGGCATGCCAAAATGTTTCACTGGATTCTTGATAAATTAATGAAACATATAGAGGGTGATAGGCCAAGGAGGAATACTTGTTTGTGATGTCGGTTGAAGTTCGTGCGCGCGTTCTGATTTCCTGATCTAATGTTGATTGTGAATACTCCCTTTTGGCTAGGAGGAACTACCTGTAAAATACAAAACAATACCACCAGATAGAGTTAAATAAAACAAGTGGATTTCCTAGCAAAAGCTAGATCCGAGAAGCATGATACTTCCTGAACAAGCTATCAATCCACTTTCTAAATAACAATATTAATGTTATCCAAAGTAAACATGAAATAAAAATCTTATTGGAATTGAACAATTTAGGTATCTCAATCAAAACAAATAAGAAATTTCAAATAAAAGGTGATTAAGGTCAAAACAGGTAGGTGATGGGCTAATATTTGGTTGCGAGGTCTAGTATGGGCTCGGGTAAGGTCTGGTAAAGATTAGGAATGATTCTGGGTTGTTAGGGAATGGGTATGAGCTCATTGGTCTAAGGTATGTTGCCAGACATAGTAACCGACGTTGTATATGTGACTAATTCTAGTTTTACAGGATGACTGATGTCGGTTGGCTAACCGGCGTCGGTAGGGGTAGTTAATAAAAATCCTCTTATAAATGGTCTTCAAACTCTTTGTGATTGCACAAAGGCTGGAAATGGTGGGGGTGAGGTTGTGGAATGGTCTAAAAGGTTCAGAGATGATTAGGATAAGGGGAAGATAGGTGGAAGGTCCAGGTATGGTAGGGTGATAAGTTGGTGGGAGGAAGGGAGGTGTACAGATGTACAAAAGGATAAATTACTAAGATGAATAATAAATCTTACTGAAAGCAAACAGAGATAAATGAAGAGGTATTAGGTACTTATCAAGAGTAGATACGAGAGAGTGTAAGTGATGAAAAAATGATGGAAGAGATTTGGAGAGAAGTGACGCTCATACGTGTCGTGGAAATCTAAGTCTCCGTGTGAATATGTGATCATGAAGAAGGTGATGAATGTCAGTGGTTATTGGTAGTGTTCCTGTGTGTTTTCCTTTTCCGAGTGCTTCGAGAAAATATGAGTGCTCGAGTCTCTGTTCGTATGAGATCCCGAATCAAATGACCAACCTAGGTAAAGTCTTTTGGAAATATATTTGACCTAACCTGATGACACTTAGGGACCGACGCGTCATTTGAGGTATAACCGACATTGATTAAGGCGGGAATATCTAGGCTAGCCAAAAATAGCTTGATTGTTGCTATTTTTGGTGTGGTCTTCAATCTTCATCTGAGTCTTGAGTGATAGACCACAAAGGAATGAGTAATATTCCTCTTAGGTTTGTTAATAGGAGTTAAGTCTAGGTTTATACTAAGTCCTAGTTGGTTAGGATAGGCTTAGACTTGGTCTTAGGTCATTAATGGGGTTTGAGTGGGTCATGGAGTGAGGTGGCTAGGTGAGTTGGTTGGGTGAGGTGGTCAAGTGAGGATGTTAATTTAATTAATTTAATTACTCATGTGCACTATGGGATATGAATATGTAAGGTATGGTTAATTTAATTAATGGGGTTATAAGGGTATTATGACCTAATTTTGTGTCTACAATGAAACCCACCTAGAAGTTTTAAATGCTCGATCTTTTAAAAGGTAAAAGGTGAAAATTCATTTGGCTTGTCTTTTCAGCATTATGATTTAATGCACCATTCATGTAAAGAGTGCAAACCTATGAATATTCAATTTTTTTCACCTATACTCGAAGGGTCATTTTAACATAACAACATAAAACTAAGTGCCGCTTAATCATCACCCGTAACCCAATGCATAACGATTGAGAAGTTTAGATGTGTAAAGATTTGAAAGGATGTTCCTTAAAAATTGAGTCCACTTTAAGAGATTTGGTTACAAAATAGTTAAATATGTATTAAATGGGTATGGCTCTCACTCCTTAAATAACAAATCATGGGGAAGTGTGAGATAGATCTCATTTGGAAAGATGTTTCCGAGAATGATCTTCTTATCTTCTTCTCATCCTATATATTGTAATGGGAGGTTTCATAAAAACTATCGGGAGTTATTCAATTCTTCTTTCCTATCTCAGTTCCTCTTCTACAAAAGGCACGGGTCTGGAGCTCTAGCATTCTCTCTGAGTTTTGTAATAGCACTCTTCTTGCCTCTTATATATTGTTGTAGTGTGCATATTTTTAGAGTAATATAATATGCCCTGTGGTGCATTTTTTCCATCCTTTTCATATCTGTATTGTCTCTGATAGCCTTTATTTTGATGTTGGTATATTGTGCATACTTATAATGTTATTACTTGGTTTCAAAAGTTGTGCTTAGTAGTTCAAAGTGGTGTTCTGTGTGAATCTATCTTTGGCATGTGGTGCATTTCATCCACCCTTTTCATTGCTCACCTTTCCCCATTTCGGGAAGTTGGATTCTTGATTAAAGCATCTTATTTTGGCGTATCACCTTAGTTATTTTTCATAGTTTCATCTCAGTTTCTACTATCCTTATCCTTGATGTAGAGAAGAGTCATCTTCTTTAAAATTTAGAGGTTACCTTAGGGTGCATGTCCCACTAACCTAAGGTATCCAACAACTCTAATGGTTCATACGTAAATATAATCATCCACACTAACCATGTAGGTACACTACACACCACAATAACTACACATGCGTTCTACTCTAGGTTCACTCTCATCACCCTTTTCACATTTTTCATCTTTAGATTCCATGTTCTTCCATCTTTCTTTTTCATTCCACACTTTTGTTTAGTCCTTTGGTGTGTTTCTACTACACTCTTCATGGACATCAGGTATGCACTTCTATCTACTTTATGTTACCGAGATTTCAGCTCACCAACATAAAGTGGGGGAAAAATGTAGTCACAAAATTATGCACTTTAGAAATTTATTTATCCCGATTTCATACTACTATTTAGAAGGTTCTTGAGTGAAGAAAGTACTAATTAACCCCATCTTTTGGTCATCTTATTTTACTTTTATTTCTTCATTCTCATACATTTGTTTACACATTCCCAAGTTGTTTCAGCATTTTCCCATCATTTTAGCCTTAAGCCCGGGTGCGCCTAGGCCTATCTTGGGATGCCTATGGTCACCTTGGTCCCACCTAGGGTGCCTCGAGCATTTTAAAACTTTCCCGCCATTTTTGGGCTCTTTTTAGCCATTTTTATCCTTATCTTTATCTTAGTTAGCCATGTCGAGTTAATTATGAAATTAGATCAAGATGACCCTATAAATATAAAGTTATAAGACCATAATGAGAGTCCTAGCATCATATACCACTATCACTCATCTATAGTTACATCCATTTATTGCATTTGCATCCACATAGCTCCATCATCAAGGCACAAGCTAGGAAGGTAGCATCACACTTCATAAGGGTAGGATTATATTCTATTCCATGAACACATTCTATTACATTTTCTATACTTATCTATTGCTTGATATTTCACAAAGTGTGAGTGGCACAAGAGCACTTAGGCACAACATGCACAAACACACACCGGAACTACATTTAGGTCTCGAAATATGCTATGGCCTTCAGTTTAGTAATCTCATTGTTGTGGTAGTTGAGATTAGTCGACCCATTCATTTTGCATCTCTATTTGTTAAGGTTTTGATACTCCTTGTCTTTTTACAGATTATCTACATCATCTTATATTATTGGTGACATCATACAATGCAAGAAAGTGAACTGCTTTGTGACACACGGCGACGGTTTTGACCACCTTCCGACCCTATGAGAACTAGTTTTGGATATTTTTCATAGACTAGGTGCCTATTTTCATACCGAGTGTCCATGGGCACTCCATTCCTTTCCAAGTGCCCTACCCCTTCATATCTTTCAAATCCATACTTTTTGGGACCTCTGCACATTCGTTCTTGTTCCTAGAATTTCCATTCAAACTTGCGACACTTTGCGATAGTCACCAATTATCATCTAAGTTCTTTCATTACCCTCTTCTTACACATTAGGGTTTTATTTCATTAATTTAATCATTTAGTAATTTATACATTACTTTAGCACATTTATTTATAACATTTATGTCCTCCTATATTAGATTAACTACCCCATATTTTATCAATTTTAGTTAATCAAATTGAAATTGAAAAGTTGAGTAGTATTGTATACCTTGTGGTGACACAAGCATGGCTCCTCCTCCAGCACTTTGTCTACTCCTTGAGGCATCAAAGAACAGTTGCCATACTTTATTTTCATCTCTTACATCCGGCTTGGTGATGCTAGGGAGAGGTGGGCTTTCTTCATACAAACAATAAATACCCAACTCAAATTCTTTAAATTCCTTATATGGATCATAGCCATACTTATTGTTTACCCACTCATCAAGAGTCAATTCTCGAATGCCTGTAACCTTGGTATTTGTCTCTGGAGTTCTTGGGTAGTCTTCTTGATCAAAAGATGAGCAATTTACATTGATTGGGCTCTGTACATGAGGCTCAATGTGGAAATTTGCAATAGTTTCAGACCTAAACTTAGCCTTAGCTCCATACCTTGTTACGAATAGCATAAGTGACCAATCAATAAACAAGTAGCCTCTAATTTTACTAGTGAAGTATCTTGATAGGCACAAAGCAAAGAGTGGTGGTAAGTCAATTACTGATACATCTTGTAAAACTATCTCATTGGGGTATGAATGTAATGTAAGGCTCAATCCTTTGATTACCCCAGTTGTTCGACTACTTTCCCATCAAGTTTCACTACTCCTTTTGACACATGTTCATACTTAGACCCAACTCGATCAGCTATCTACTTAGGAATTACTTGAGCTACTTGGTCCCGAATCAATCATGTAGTTGTGCACTAGGCTATTTCCAATGATTAGGGATATGTAGAATGGAGGAGGTTTCATGTTTTTAACTTTTTGACATCCTTCTTGTTGAGATGCATTCGTGAGAACCTTCTCTTGACCTTAGGATGATTCATTTGATACGAACCAATTTGCCATGGTTGCTTGTAATAGATCTCTTTGGCCCGGAATTTCTAATGACTCCCACATGGAAATGTTTACATTTGTTTTCATTATTTTCTCTATTATATTTAATGGAATTTGGTTATCCTTCTACTACCCCCCTTACTTGGCACAACTTTCTTTGACACATGATTTGTTATAACTCATACATGAGTTGGTTTAGAAGGTGGTTTGGGCTGATTTTGTATATTCAGAGATGCACTTGGATTACTAACTCCTTATGGTGTGACAAGAGGATGAGAAGTACTTCGATTAGATGACTACCCTTCCTCTATGTTCCTCTTCTTAGACCTTGTGTTAGCTACCACACTTTGAGAAGGAGACTGATTTATACCTTATAAATCCTTAGTTTGCCAATTCACAAGTGTAGTCTCACTTGGAGGTGTTTCCTCAATAACTATTTGCTGCTGATTTTCTTCTTGATTTATTTCTTGGGGGACACCAACCTATTGCACCATCGATGCATTATTCGAGCACCATTGAAACATGTTTCTTTATTATGGGGTTTTCCACGAGGGAAACACCATTAACATTCTTGTGCCATACTATTTTTAATTCTAACCAAGGCTCTAGATGTAGATGAAACATTAGGATTATAAGGCTGAAATGGATTGGCTTCTTAAGGTTGTCCCTAGTTCTAATTTTGATTCACAAACTTGAATCGGGGTCTATTTGATTGAAATGGAGGCCTATTTTGTTGGGCTTGAGGCTGATATGGTCTGAAATTTTGAACTTGTTGCCTCTTGAGAGTTACCAACTCATTGGCTAAGTTTTGTAATTGTTTCATAACCTCCACAGAGCTTAGTGGAGGGGCTAGAAGAAGAAGTAGAAGTTTCACTCGATTCTAATTTTTTGGGTAGTGATAGGGGCTATTGTAGGTGCTTGGTTATGATTAGGATTCCCAATATCTAGGTAGGGAGGCATATGTGGCTTGGGTGAAAGTTTACCTTCCTAAATTAAACAATTCTCTACTCTAATAGCTATAGCATAAGTTGTAAGTAATGTTGTTCCCCTCATAGATTGTATCATCATAGTTATATCATAATTAAGAGATTTTAGGAAATAGAGAAAAGAACATTTAGTTTTTGGCCTGATGGAAATGGGAATCCTATCCCACATTCTTTGAAATCTAATGTTAAAATCAGCTATTTGTTCATTTGATGCTCTCTTGATTGTAGTTAATTTCTCCAATAGAAATAATGTCTTCCTTTTCTCCAAACTCGGCCACAAACAAAAGAGTGCACAATTGATCCCATTCGAATGGATCCTTCCCTTAAGCTTCTAAACCACTGTACAACTTTTCCTTTGAAAGAATAAGCTAATATGCTTCACTACCACATCCACCTAAACAATCTCATGTATAGCATGACATTTGCAATGTCTTGGATGTGGTCATGGGAGTTGTATGATTTTCACCAAGATGAAGCATGGGATGTTTTTCAATGTTTCCATTGGAATTAGGTTTTTGCATTGAGAGTAAGTGGGATGCTTCCCATGAAATTAACAAAAGGTTTTGATGGTGGATGATGAGCCATTATGATTGGTCTAAGAACCCTGGTTGATGAGAAAAGGTATACCAAGTGGAGTTGTTGACAATATTCACTTTGGTGGAGATGGAGATCTTTGAACTTGCCTTCCCTTTCTTCCTCTTCCGGAGATAGCTGTAAATGCACAAAAACACCTTCTTCTCTAGTTTTTGATCGGGTTTGAACCCTTCTCATAAACCTAAAAAAATTGGGTTGTTAACACAACTGAATTTTTCCTGGAGTTACTAGATGTATAACTACAAAGCCTCTAAACATTGGAATTTACAAAAGGAGCACACCAATATTGCTGCAATAAAAATGAAGACTTCTTATTTTCCCACCGGGCATGTCGTAACTATTTTCACTTAATCACATCATCCTATAAATGCTTAGCATGTGATTATGCTAAGGTAAGTAGTATGATTGGGTAACATGGAGTTGCTTCAAGGTGTGGGACCTTGCAATTGAAACAACTCTCTAGAGAAGGTTGGTTCCTCTTCCTAATATAATGCAATAACTACCTCTAATGAAGGGAAATCTATCAACTACTCCTAACCTATGACTTCCAAGGGACCAAGGAAAGATAAATAACATGAAAATGAAATAAATATACACTAAAAGAGGTGATGCACCAAGAGAAGGGTGTGGGAAATCCTCCCAATCGATGAAAATGGAAGAAAATGTAGAGTAGAGAGGGTGGAAGTAATCACCACAATCTAACAACAACATTAACATTACCATTTCCATGGAGGCACAACAATAATAAACCCTATAAGATGAATAAAAGAGACACAATACACCTATAACTGAAATGAAGAGGCAAGAGAATGCAAGAAACACAAGCAAGGGAAAGAGAAAGATCCAAAACTCAAATTTATTGCTTCATTAGTTCACACAATCTATTATAATGCAAAAGAGCAAAATAAAGGCCAAGATCATCATGCAAGATGTATAATATGGAGGCCTCTAGCACATTGGTGTTCCAAAACAATTTTGACAGAGAATCCCCCCTCTCAAATGAGAGGTCACTACAATTTATATAAAATAAAGGAGAGAAGAGAGAAGTTGAAAATCTCAAAGTTTCCCTCTCACCCACTTGCAAGGTACCATAAGTGGTTGCAAATAATGATAGGAAGCCTATATATTGTAACTTGTAGTAGAAGAAAAATGGTTTCCCATGCTCATTTATTGCATTCCCAACCACCTAGAGGTCATCATTTGAAACTAGGCTCATTTTCTACATTTTTCACAACAAAAATCCATCAGATATTTAATTTCTTGATTTATGAGTGTAGAGGATGGATCCATTATTCCAACGAGTCTAATTTTGTGTGATTTGGTTGAGAAATGGAGAAGTTATGGCAGCTTAAGTTCAACCATCTCTTTGTTCCTCTCTAGGCTTATCTTCTCCTTTACGGGACTGTGCATTAAAAATGTAGTTGGAGCAATGATTTTTACTTTCCCACCTTCATAATGTCTCTCCATATTTTAAATGGTGGAGCATCTAAAAATTTAACGGGCCCACTTCATTTACTATTTTATAAGGGGGTTGAGTTTTAAATTTTGGATCGGGGTCACCGACTCATCGAGCTTGCAGCCCCCTTTTCATTTCCCAATCCATCATTTGCATCAGCTATCATCCGTGTATTACCCTGGTCACTTTAACCTTTTCCATCTTAGTTGGGGCCCTAATGCCTACTCGAGCCACATCCAAGTTGACTCACCAATCCTCCCAACTCCTGGAGCCCACACATTATTCATGTCGAGTGCAACACGTTCCACCAAAGACCCCGCTTGTCCGCATCGAGGTTCCCGAGCCATCTCATGGACTCCACATTAATTCACTTCCACAAAGTGTTCTCGGTGCCTATCGATTTCTCAATGTCTATGCCACATCTCGCAACACTCCCTATGAATTCCTCATCGGTTGATTTGTGTTCTCCACATCTACATCAGGTCTATACCCCTATTCCTCTACAAGCTCGCGAGTGCACATTTCATTCCCCTCCCACACCGCGTTCATATCGGGTTAAGTCGAGCTCGCGAGGAACTCATGCCCAATTTCCTTCTGGCCCTTTGTATCCTAGATCGCCACATTGGCCAATGGTCCTCCATGGTGAAACTCACTCAATGGCTCACCGAGTTGGCTCGGCAAGCCAACTCCCAAACCTTCACCACCATTTTTGCTAAGTCCTGACTGACTTATCTCCATTGCAACGGATCACCCCACGAAACTTAGACCACCATGTAATTAACTTTCCCACACCACCTGGTCGCGATGATCTCATTGTAATAAATCCACCCCCATGAATTTACAAAGAGCTAACATCTGAGCTTGATGATCTTTCTGAAGATCTCGATGGGCTCTTGCAACTCGATACCATTACACCAACTTGTCGGGGCCTCTTTTAACATCTAAATGGGCTTAAAATCACAATTCGCCACCTTATAGCTCGTTGCATCCATAATGAATATCCTAAAATAGCTCGATGTGACCCCATTAGGACAACTTTCTACCCTTACACGTGTCTCAGTAACTAGCTCAATACCTGTAGCTCAACTTGTCGAGTCGTGAACCAACTCAATGAGTGGTTAGGGGCCTTAAAGCCATTTTCCAATTTTCTTTAAACTACCTCTAGATTTTTACAAATTTGTGAATTCTTCCTGTGCCAAAGAGGCCATGCAGTGTTCTAGGGTGCTATAAACAAATTACCATATTTTTTCCATTTTTTGCTACAAGTGAGCCCGGTGCTCACCATTTTCTTTGAAACAACGTGGGCTTCATGAAAACCTAGAAGAGGAAAAAATTCCTCTCATGGCTTCCAACCTCTTCCTAAGACACCGTAGATGCCCTAAAACACATAAATCTTCCTACATGCTCTAGATTGAACACAAGGGCCCATTTACATCTGCTTCCAAGAAAGGCTTTTCAGTTGTCCATTTTCAACCGAGAGGTGAAAATGGACAACACCTACCAAGGCCAAAGTATTTCCATGCACGGAGGTGAAGGTAAGTTTGAGAAAACTGAAGTTTTTCTAGGAATGAAAATTTTGTGGAAAATGTTTTAGTGTGTACTTGATTTTCAATATGAGAGGAGGGGCGATTGATACCTTTATAAACAAGTTATATTTGAAGGAACAAGGGACCGAAGGGAATGATGTTACCAACATTAGGTTCATATAGGGTTTTTATCTAGCCTCTTGTACATTTTAAGTGTAGGAGTGCATTGAGAGATAAAATTCGATATTCCCCTAATGAGAGACATTGCATGACATCCTCAAAGGATCGATCATCTAGTAATTTGGATATGGGGATAGAGGAACTTGTAGAGGCTTGGTTTGAAGACATGGATTTTTGTAACGGAATCAACACATCATTAGGCACGTATGTCATATGAAAAATTTTAATGGATTGAGGTCGGAAGGAACCATAAAGGTGTCACCTTCATGTTTGTACTTTAGACACCAATGCAATATAGATGGGACATAACGCATAGCATAGATCCATGGACAACCTAGTAATATGTTGTATTGGAATTATCCTTCTACAAGATAAAAGAGTTCATGGAGGATTTTGATACCTATTTTGATAGGTAAAATAATTGTGTACAAGGTGGGAGTGTAGACACCAAATTTGGGTCACACTCTCTTTGGTCCCCTTTCAATTAATTAATGTAATGCATTTAACTAACCATGACCCCTTTACCCCATATTAATATTCACCCTCACATTATTAATTAGTTTAATTATTTTAATTAAATTAATTTCACCCTCACACCTCCACCTCATCATGACACCTCACCTTGGACCCATTCCAAGGGAATTTAACTCATAGTGATTGAGTCATCACCTTCAACATTGAGTCATTACTCCCAGTGTTGAGTCACTAACTTGACCTAACTAACTAAGACTTCTTCCTAAACCTAACTGGACCTCTCCTAAGTTCTTCCTGCCTTCTCTCACGTGAACTCCACTTTCCTAAGCGGACTCAATGAGGAAAGCATGCCAAATCTGGGAAGATTTACCTATTTTTGGTAAATAGGACTATTTCACCCTAACCGACGCTGATTTTTCCTTGGCTAACATCTACATTACCTAAACCGCCATTGGTTCCTTTATATACAACTTTACAACCTTTTACCTGGTTGGTCATTTTGAGTTTTGAGAGTTCTATTGCAATCAAGTGAGGATCTCAAAGCCATTGCTTCATCCAAATGACATCTACACACCACTAGAGAGAAACATAGGCAAAGGATTCCCTTCCAAATCATTAGAGCATTCACGGGAACACACAGGTCATACTGCCATGGCACTGAACTAGCTACCACCTCACCAATCAATCACCAACCTCCATCCAACCATGAGATCTTCATCACAAAGCAAGTAACGTGATCTTAATCATTTGTGCTTACTTTATTATAGATCTCTTTCCTCCATTATTTTCAATTTCTACTGTTATCCGAATATCTTCATCTTCTCACCATCCACCAACCCAACCAGTTCAATCCCTTTCACCCTTTGTGACCTCTCCCTCTTGTATTCTTGAGTCTTCTCAGTTATATTACGAACCTAACCACACCCTCCTCACTCTTTGTGTAATCACAGAGAAGCCCAAAAACCATTTTTATTAAGTTATTGCCAATTTCCCGTACTCAATATCGATTTACCCTCATTTTGTTGTCGGTTTCATCCTTGAACCGACATCATTCACCTGACCGATATCGATCTCTGTGTCATTTTATATTCTCAAACCAAAAAGCTTCCCACTCACCCAAAACTAACCTAGACCTCAACCAATTAGCCCTAGACCCTTACTAGACCTTTGATAGACCTACTTGACCTAAACAAACCCCGGTTATAATTAGATTTAGTGTTATTTTAATATCTAGCATAAAATCTAGTGTATTGTGTGTATGAGAAACCTAAATCATTACATTGCAATAGGACCTATTTATTTCAGTTTCTTATTCACATTGAATTGTTATTAAACAATGGATTGATAGCCTCTCTAGGAAGCACCATGCTTCCTAGATCTAGCATACACTAGGCAGTCCACTATCATATGTTATTTAATACTCTTTTGTGGTCTTTCTTTGCATCTATAGGTAGTCCTTCCCAAACAAAAAGGATTTCTCTACGATCAGCTTGGATAACGTCAATAACACACGCATTCTACCTTCCACCTTCACCTCATAGGTATTCCTCCTTAACCATTTACCTTCTATCTATTTTTTCCTAGAAAGCATAAAACTTATTGGTGAAACATTTTGGCATGCCGGTGGGACCCATTTGGGGTTCTTTGCATTATTCATTCTTAGGGAATCATTGTGTGTTTATTTATTTTTGAAATAAAGTTCACATTAAAATATTCTCCTTGAAAACATTCTTCTTCTCCTACTTGATCTTAGTGAAACTTGTATTTTGGATTAAAAAGAACACTTCTTTTTATTTTGTATTGCATTAGTGAAAGACATACTCTTTCCTATTCATTATTTCTCTCATCGAATTTCATTGTGGATTTGGGTTTAAAATCTTTGCATCTCATTTTTGTATGTTGCATTCTAGCTCATCTAAATTGTGGGCAACCTATATGTTGGAATTCATGCCCAGCTGATGGTTGAAAAACTGAACCGTAGTTCACATTTTGCACACTCTTTATACCAAATCACTAAAAAAACTACACATTTCTTAAACAACATCTTTCCCAAAAGAATTTGTCAATGATCACATGATCAGAGGATTGATAGTGGGCTCAGCTGGTTTTTTTGTCTAGTTATCATATCGAGAGGAGGATCCCCCATGCTAAACCTTACCTGAAACTAGTCATAGTTGTTAGTTTTTAGAGCACACCTTTAGTAAACAAAAACTCTACTTTATTCACAAGTCATTCCTAAATGGCATAAGCCACAATAAAAAAATCTACATCATAGGATTTCATGTTTTGTTATCTTTTTCTTGATTTGTGTTTTGAGGTGTGAGTTCATTCTCTTCATTTTTCTCTCCCTACACACTCCACCATCATAGTTGGTGTATTTTAATTGTTTCTGAGTGTGTTAGGGCTGATCATTGCCATACTTAGTCTCTGAGTTGGTCTTTTTATTTGACCTAAATCACCAAAAATTCACTTTTTCCATCTTTCATAGATTTCATAGTAAACTTTCGGTCCAAAGAACCACCATTGGTTTCATCATCTTACCAACGTTGGTTTATTGACCGCTGTTGGTTTTAGGTTGTTTTGGTCATTTTTTCCAAAGTAGCATCAAATCTTTATTTCTTTTCTTTATGTGACTTCCTTGGTCATCTTACTAGTCTCTAAGTCTTTGATATTACCTTCAAAGTTCAATTATATCTCATTTTCACCATTTATTGCTAGATTTACCAATCTGACATTTTCTCACATTCACCAATGTCATTTTATCCAGCCAAAGTGGTGGTTACCCCTCATACCAAAGATCAATTACCCCAACCAATGTTGGTCTCTGTGTTCTGATTTTTCAATCATAACAACAATCAAATCACACATTTTAGACCCATTTTTCTCCATTCCTTTTGTGTTTCTACATTATCAGCAAAGCTCATAATACTTGTTCTATTGTCAGTCACATGGTTTTGACTCATAGACAAGCCAACACTCTTGTGTTTCATGCTAGCTACCAGCCACTCCCACCTATCCCATCGCCCCTTCCATCTTATCACCTATGGACCCCAATCAGGATCTTTCCATACCCATTGGTGATGAGGAGTTCACAAGACTCCTTGATCACAACCTCATCGCTCTGTAGTATTATCTCACTCATTCATCTACCCATGATTCATCAGGGTAGCTTGTATATGGCATGCATATGTCCATTCCTCCTACCCTCGCACCCACTTCTGCATCAGCTACTACTAGCTTGGCCTTACCCTCTTCTACCTTACCACCGAAGTTTCCCACTTGACCCTACATCATCGATATCTATTGCACCTATGACATCTGTCACACCTTTGACATTTGTCACTCCTATGATGTCAACCATGCCTTTATCAACCACCTTGAGTGTAGGTCTATCTGCACCCGCCACCTCTCATATACCTATTGCATCTCAACCACCATTGGTGTTGGCAACCCACACTCCCTTCCAAAACATCATCCTCTCCATCCCACAATCTCTTCCTCCAATTGCTACGAGGGTATTTACATCCATCCCACCTACCTACACCTATCACCAACAACCCCTATTTCATCTACCACTTATTCAGAGGTACATACCCTCTACATATATTTTGGCATATGATTCTTCATCACAATTTTCATACTTGGCACCACCACATACTAGGATGTTGTCCACATCATACCCACCTTATATACCCCCTTACACCACTGAGGATGCCCTATCATCACAACCTACTAATGATCTTATCAAAATGATGATGGACAAGATGCAGACATTAGAAGCATTTGTCTCTAGCTCACATAACTCTCTGACATACGACAATATTTACAATGAGCCCATTCACCCATCCATTCCAATTCATCCATACCCTCCCTATTGGGAAATTCCTAAATTCAACCGATTCAATAACAAAGAAGACCCACAACAACACTTGTGGTCTTTTAAACATGTGTGTTACCTAATCACTCATGATGACGCTTTTCTCCTACGAACATTCCCAATGTCCTTAACATGATTGGATTTATATTGGTATAGTTCTCTGCCTAGGCATTCCATATTTTCATTTAATCAGGTAGCTCATGCTTTTCTAGACAAATTTTCTATCAACATTGTCAAGAAGGTCACAATGACTGACTTGTATGTGACACACCAATATGAAGATGAATCTATCATAGATTTTGTTGCTCATTGGCGAGCCTGATCAACCAACTCACATTCCAACTACCTCAAACTAAGTTAATAGATTTTTTCACTAGAGCTTGTGCTAGACACATCTCGCCAACTCTCCAAGTTCAAACCTTTCACACATTTGACGAGGCATTCACCATGGCCTAGAAACTTGAAATTCATTCCATTGAAGAGAAGAAGATACAATTGCATAACAAGAACATTGTGTTTAAATCAAATGATACATCTTCTTCTTCTAAACTACAAAATAATTACTCTAAAGATAAAGTATATGACAATGCAGTAGTTTTGAAGGCCATCCCATATCATCCATCCAACCAATCAAAATCTTCTTCCAACCTTTCTCCTTTTTAAGCTTTTCATTTCAAGTAGGAGTAAGGAAATATACTCCCATAAGAGAACCCTACTCTTCAGGTTTATAAAAACTTCTAAAATCTGGAGTAATCACTCTTCCACCCATCAAACCAAATACTGGTTTTGACCCCTCTCATCATGTGCCTGCATGGTACAAAGAAAATGACTACTACAACTATCATCACGTTAGAGGTCATAGCGCGAAGGTAATTATATAACTTTCAAAAACATTGTCTAAGAAATGTTAGATAATGGAGATATCATCTTGGATAACCCTAACACACTGGATAATTTGAACCTTCACATCTTCAAGAAGTTGTTCCCAAATCACACCATGTCATCTAACCAAACCAATAAAACCTTAACCAATGACGGTAATATTTGTGAGATTCATGTTATTTTCAACATCATACCATTTCTTTCCGCTCAATTTTCTCCCATTCCATTCATCAAGGAGATTCTTGCATGAGCTCCTTCATCCACATAGGGACCTAATTCATCTACTCCTCTACCCACAGAGGATTCTCCCTTATCTTCTCCTTCACCCACAGAGGAGTCCACCATATCTATCGATGCCATTTCCTCACTCACCTCTCAACTTGACAAACAACCCACAATACTTACTCTTCTACCCATATGAGAGTCATGTTTACCTTCTTTTCACAAAAATATGAACTTACCTCATCCAACTTTTCATCTCCCCTACCCACAGGGGATCCATTAGCAGTGTCCCTTCATATTGGTGATAATTCTCCATTGGATTTCAATGATCCTATTGATCTTCTCTCATCTCTTCTACCCATAGAGTCTGAAGCCAACTATTTCCATGTCTCACAAAAATTATTTACAAGGATTACTACCAAATCAACATCATCTCCCTAAATCGGTGTCATTCTCACATTTGGTCAACTGCTTGGATTATGTTGACAATTCCATACTTTGGGACACCTTCAACTGCCTGTCTCAACTCAAATGCAGATGTTGTCTATTGACACTTCCATGATCTATCCAAAGGTGTTTCAAAAAACCAAACCCACCATGCCCATGCTAGTCAGAATAACCCCTTCTTCATCACCATCACCCACGCCTAAACCTTTACCATTAAATGAACTTTTTCCTATGCCTAAAACCTTACCTACATCTATCTCTTCCTCCATGTCTAGACCAATTACCACATTAGGAGTCATGCCGACATCAAGTCTAGTCCATCCTCCGTAAAACTAGATTTAGCCGCATCCTCACAAGCCTTCATAAATACTATCCCCCACCTAATAAGAAGACCCAACCTCTTAGGCTACATACATTGGCTTCACCCATTACCCCTCTATCACCTTCACCACTTCCATTTATTTTAGGTACCCACCCATCAACCTTGGTCAAGCAGCCTCCTACCTAAAGTAAAACAAAAACACAGTAGCCCACCTCGTCATGATCCTCTATTATACCCAAATTACCTACACAACTTATGCCTTCACCATCACCTATATCCTTTCTACCTCCTATACCTACACCACTTCTTGTATCCTCATCATTACCCATGCCATTCCTTTCTCCTCAACCAAATTGCCTTCCACATTTCCTCTTACGATGACCTTCACCGCACCTCCATTATTGCCTTAGCTAACCCTTCCCCTTCCGCCATCTTCCTTCCCTTCTACATCACGCACTTCTTCTTCACCTCTACCCGAAGGTATAGCCAAATCCCAAAACCCACTACCTTCCAAAGGGGTAGTTAAACCTACACCACCTTTAACAACTTGTTCACCTGCTACACTTTTACCTAAGAAGGTGCAACCCAAACCTAAAACCGTACTATCTACCAAACAAGTAGTCAAACTTACTCAACCTCCGATTCCACCTCCAATGATGCCTCTCCCACCAAAGTCACCCACACTTCCATCCAGACCCACACTTACTTCACATTATGATCCATTGGTAGGGTCTTATGCCAACATCTTAGCTAACCTTTTAGAAACCTTTGTCATCACATTGCCACCGCTTAAACATCATGACCCACTCAAACCTAAACCGAAGGGGATGATACCAAAATTTGCGCTTATCATCATGTTTTAAGGCATGATGTGGAATGGTAAGGAACTTAAGACTATTCTTCTCCAACTATATTCTCTCGAAGAAAAATTTGACAATGATGATCTTTTAGATGAGGACCCTATTCCACCTACACCTATCACCACACATCCTCATCCCTTACCTATTCAAGTGACCTCCATCTCCACCTCCACAACCCTTTTATCCTCCTCCAACATTTGAGATCAATATGGTCTACATAAGAGAGCTAGCCAAAGCTCCACTAAAATTCCAATGTGTCGTATTACTTTCACAAAACCAGTATATTCCCTAACTATATTTTTCTCATTTGCCGCTACACCTTTCACAACTCACCTTCTCCTTTACCGCAGATCAATATGGTTCAAGTTGCCACTCAAGCCCGAAGGACAAAGGAAAGGAGAAAACAACTAGCTCATCTGCTACTCTTTTACCCAATATTCCATCTACACCTACACCCAAAATAACCATCCATGGACCCATATACCCTATTTTTAATGGGGTTTCCCATTATACAATGCTTAAACAATTGCACCAGTATCCTCTCAAAATGTCTTTGTATGACCTCGTCCAAACCTCTGAGTCTCATTGTCAGGCCCTCATTGAGGTCCTGCAATCTATTGAGGTTATACCTAATGACCCTACGCCTGTTGCATCCATTATCACTCCTCACCACGTTGCCTCTCTCACCACTTTTCCCCCTTCCTCTACTCCTACTACCACTCATCAAGTAGCCAAGTTCTCGGTTTCTCGATGAAGAGATTTTACCTCTCCAATCGGATGATCCTGACCCCGCCCTATTTATTTTTGTCTACATTGATAATATACGTGTTTGATGCGTTATGATCAATGGAGGTGCTAGTATCAACATCATTTCCTCCCATGTGTATAACCAAATGCACATCCCTACTAATTGCATGCATAATAACCTAGTTATGTTGCGTTCATTTAATGATGCCATAACTTCCACCCTCGGCACCATCATTCTCCACATTTGTGTGGGCCCCTGTACCATTCTTGAATTATTTTGTCTTAGAGGGGAATTTCAATACAACCTGCTACTTGTCCGACCATGGATTTGTGCCATGGTTTGTATTCCTTCAACCTTACACCAATGTTTAAAATTTGAACATGAAGGGAACAACTATACCATTCCAGTTGACCCTTCACCTTTCAAGACCTGTAACATGTTGTATTGACCCAATGATGTCCTTATACTAGTTAAGGCATCTACCACCACTACCACTTCTTCAACCACCACCTCATCCACCACTTCTATGCTACATTTTCCACAACTAACTCCTCTATTCCCACTGCCATCATAGCTTATGTAGCTGACCCATCAGCCAAACCATCTACTTCTCAAACATCCAATGCTTATTCTTCCTAATTTTCCAGTGATTCATACATTCCCACTACCCACATACCAACTACTGATCCCTTAGAAGTAGCTTTCAATTCCTCACTGCGGGGAGTACCACCTTTATAACATTAACACATTCCTTACTCCCCAAGAGTATAATAACCCTCACCAACATCCCCACTATGATCACCATGTAGACAAAGTTTTCCCCTATGGTCCTCCCCACCTTCGCACCAACTTAACATATGGGGGACTTGATGCTTCTACTTACTCATACAAACCACCTTCCCAAACTCGACCATTTTCCTCTAAACTTCAATCTCTCACCAACCTCCACTTCGCCCACACCTTCCTCCATAATTTTTTTCTTGGAATGGCTTTGGATTTTGTTTCTATGAACAAGGCCACCATATTGTCATTGCTTGCACCACTCGTAAGCATAAAGACCACAATGGTATTGGATTTTTGAACTTCCTTCAAAGAAAGCTCAAGTCAAACTCATTGAGGATGATAAATCGTCCCCACTCCATTTACCCGCATCACCACCTTCACCTACAAAATCTATGGATCCATAATCCATTCCTCCTAAGTTTTTTTTTCGTGAACATCATTTCCTAGGACCTCGACTTATCAACATGATGGTGAGGCTCCCTCTTCTCTTCCCTTCCTAAATCGATATGATCGATGATGGCTTTAAAGGAGTTGTTTTCAATTTCGATAATGGATCATTTTTCTTGAAATATCGAAGGGACAATATCATGAATATTTGTGTGAGTAGATATGGAAAGGTTTTGAATTTGTGACGTAGACAAATTTGCGGTCTCTATAGTAAGGAGATCCAAAATTCGATTGTATATTTTTTTCTTTAGTCGTAGAAACACATGGTATGGTAGGTGTAGGTGAGATTTGGTTGACAATGTTGATGATATGAGTGGTAGAATTTTGAGCCCCTACGACATTAGTTTGATTATTAGTTGGGGGATGGTTTGGAAAAGGTTGTTTGAACACATATATGGTTTGATTGGGAGGTGCATTCAGATTGTCAAGTTGTAGCTCACCTCGATCGATGAGATCTTGGAGGACATTTCTAAAAGAGTGACATTTCTCAATGTCATGTCCTTGGACCTAGTGATATTTGCAATAGGTGCCACCCCTATACCATGATGGTTTAGGGTCCAATTCATTGATGGGTCGATGGGAGGGAGTTTTATCATGCAAGATACCATGATTTTGTCAAAAATAGAGCTATAAGACTCCCCTAGAGGTGTGTATTTATGTGGAGGTTGGGACCATTCAAAGTCTAAGTTCCCTTTAGACGTGGTTTTCAAGATGAATATATTCATTTAACCCTTATATTTATCACTGCTGGAAGAGATTTTAAAGGAAGAGTCGTGTTTGGGTTGGGTTTTTATCGTAATTTAACTTTACCATCCTTAAGGGTCTCAGTAGTTTTAATTTCTAGGCCATTGTAAAGGCCTCATCAAATGTTTGAAATGATTGAATCTAAAGGGTGGATGATATATGATTCATGAAAGATCAAGAAAATAACTTGATCAAATATGTTTGGGGTAAAGAAAAGGATAACTGATTAATAATTCCTCACCATCTGGTGACGAAATCAGCAATAGATTCATCCTCGAATTATTTGATACTGTATAAGTCGGTGATAGATATCTTACATGCGATATTGATAGAGAAATGTTCCAAGAACAATTGTGTTATTTATGCAAATGAATAAAGGGAATGTTGAGGAATGATGTTATACCAGTCGAGAGCGGGCCCAACTAACGACATCAAGAATGTCCTTAGCATAAGATCCTAATCATGAGCTATAAGATAACAAGCATGATAAAATTCCCAAATGTGTTATTGTGGATCTTCCTTACTATAAAATTTGATAAACTTCAGAAGTTCCCAGTGAAGAGGATAGGGTTATGTTATCCAATTTTTCCCCTTCGTGTAAAGTTGGACAATGTGGGTAAACAGGACCTCAGGACCGTAAAGGGATTCACAGGAGAATTTAGGGTTCGAAGCATAATTTTTACAATCAGAACATTCAAAAGTGTTTAAGGAGAATTTATGGTGTTCCGTGAAGGTTTGGGTTCATCTTGAACTATTCTTTTCTTTTTCATGTCTTAGAGGTTCGAATTTTCCTTAAAGTAGGAAAATCAACCCCAGCAGACTCCACTTCCAGCCTAAAAATGATTAACAATGGTAAATCGTGTTTAAAAGGGTCTTATTGTACTTATAATATCCTTTAGTTTGAAGAAAATACCAAAGGTTTGGGCAAAAGGTTGAAAAAATGCAAATGCCCAAAGGGGGGCATTGCGCACAAATGGCTTGTCGAGCCTTCTTGGTGAGCCTGGTAAGAGTGTTAGATGGGCCAAGCTCACTAGACATCTTGGGTGAGCTAGAAAATTCATCGGCAATGTTAGTGAGCTAGATGATGGCTTAAGGTACCATTTGGTGCTTGGCTCGGTGAGCCATAAACGTGGAATGTGTCACAAGTCCAAGCTACTTAGGAATAATGGGTCGAGCCAAAGGTGGAACTTGGTTTCTCATGGAAACATGCTAGCGAGCTCGCAAGAAACTATTAGGAGGCTAAGTGAGTTGCTCGATGTCGGAAATAGCAGAGGAACCTCAAGCACAAGGGGACTCATAACACAAAAGCTCAAGCTCTTAGAGCTCAAAAGAGATGTATCAAATGAATTGAGCTCGGTTAGAATAATTCTTGATGGCTCAAGATCAACCGAGGAGGACTCAACATTTGATGAAATGAGCTTGCTCGAGGGTTTGAATCGTGTAGGTATCAATCGAAGCACGTTTAAAGGAGCTCATTATGGATTTGAAAGAACTTGGGCTAAGGCGTATGAAGGGGAGCTCAGTGGATGTCCTTGGGAATCAGTGAAATAGCGAAAAAGGGACCATGAGCTATTAGCATGGTTTTTCATAGGAGCCATGATGACGAGTACGCAGTAAGGAGTTAGCACATAATGCAAAGCCTACTAGAGGAACACTATGAAATGGGCATGAATAGCTTCAACAACTAAATGAAAACGTGTATGGCAAGCCTCATAGATGCGAAGATCATAGATCAAGTTTTGTGTAGAGCCAAAATCAAGTGATTGGAGGATGGAAAACATTACAGGAAGCTCAAGCATGAAATGGGTTTTTGAGGTAGAAGTATTCAAGGAATCATTCAAGGAACTTGGGGAATATTTCATGAGGTGGGTTTAAATGGCCAATCCGAGGCATTGGAAAAGATCTCATTAGTCATCCCAACAAGTTGGGATGAATTTTGGGTCGCAATTAGAAAGGCCGCTTGACTCGAGATTAAACAATTCACCTTAGCATGATGAGGTGATATAGGTCATGTGGACTCGAATCATGTGGTGGCCTAGTATGCTTTGCGCATGGCTCACCGAGTTAAAGTAGAAATCACACAGAATGGAAGCCACATCGCCGAGTCAACACAATGTTTCAAGGAAGGTGAAATTTGTGTTTTGGTGTTCGTAATCAAATCATGTCGGGGTTTGGAATTTTATGATGAGTGCGAGATGGAAAATGAGTTAATTTTTCAAAATATGAAGTTTGAATTTAAGACTTCGGGTTTTTGAGTTGTGTCAAATCAATGTTTGGGGTGGTGAGTCATGTCATTTGAGCTCCGTTTTGCAAAGCACACGTGTCGTGGGGGTCTTTTCACCTTGAGTCAAACATAGGTCCTGGGAGTGAGTCATCGTCCAATCTGCTAGGGGTTAGAAAAACACGTGCCGAGGGGCCGTTCAAGTTGGGAATTATTATGGCGATTAGAAACATGTCGGGTGGATCACGATATGCTAGGTGAGCGATGTAAGAGATGAAATAAATGGCTCATTGGGAAAAGTAAAGCATGCTAAGGAGATCATCTGGCTTAGGCCAACCGAGCCGACAACACTGAAGATCGGCGAGATGAAAGGTGATCCCAGCCAATAAGATGTGGATGTGTGGAGAGTTAGGCGGCAATGACGGGGTGTTCCAAATGGATCAAAGTGGAGGTCAAAATGGTGAGAAGCTTGATCAATTCAATTCAATGGTCAGGTCGGTGAATAGCTCTACGGAAGGATAAAAAAATATAAGGTGCTCGAGTCGGTTATCATGTAAAGCGAAGAGAAGAAAAATGTGAAGATCTCACTAAGGAAATGTAAGGGAGGAACTTGCCATTTAGCTTGGCGAGTTGGTTCAAGCCATTTACCTAACTAACACACTTAAGCACCTCCAAAGAAATTTTTACCCGGGCCCATTAAGGGGTTAAAGGATGGATTCCAAAATTTATTAAAATATTATTTTTAATTAAATGAAGGAAAATTTAAAATTTTGTATTTATGGAGGCATAATAGAGCATATTTTTTCCTTGGATACAATTGATGATGCCATCAAGTATGGAATGATGCAAGTAAGTATGGCCAACAACATAGTCCATCATTTGCTACATTTTGGCCTAGTTTTTAGGAGTTCTTCCTTCTTTCTCTCACACACTCGTGCAATGTTATAAAATATAAAGGGTTTATTATTCTAGTGATTTGGTGATAACATTTTTTAAGCACACTAGATGGGATAAATCATAGAATTTTCATAGGTGTGTTTATTTTTGTACACTTTATTTCATTAATTTGTTGTGCTCTTATTGAAATTTCAGCCTTAGGAGGCATACTTAAGCACATTGGAGACTCCATTTGGTGAGTAACCCACTCTCTAAGTTGTAGATTTTCTTTTTCACCCATTTCCATCCATTTTTCTTCCACACCTTTTCATTTTTGTAATTCATGAATTTGTGCAATCATGGCTTCATTCCCATAATGGAATTCACAAAGAATGCCAGATTCAACATTCCTCCAAGCTTGCAAAATCCATCTTCAGATTACTACAATCCACCTCTAATTCAATATTATGATGAAAATCAGTTGTAACATGCATATCCCTATGAGCAGAGTCATGGCTAGTTTGGTTATTCACCTAACTATGTAGCTTTTCAAGAGCAGGAATATGTAGATGATGGAGGCTTTTCCACATATGAAGATGCTAAGTTACATCTTAAGATGCAAAAAGTGGAGGTAGGTATGGTGTAGTCTAGAGCCACAACTCAAATGAAGGCATTTAGAATTAGCTTTAGGGTACCTTGTCCGTGGGTTGGCCCTATGCCAAATTTTTACAACCTATAGGAAAAGATTGCTTTTATGGCTAAAATGTTGCCTCAACTTGAAGGTTGGATTGAAGAGATAGAGGCCTATGAGTTTGATGTAAAATAGCATTTCCAATGGGTAAGTCCCACACCACCACCTTAGATTCCTCTTTCTAATTCCCAACCAATATCATTTCGGTCTAAATCTCAAACCCCAAGCTTTTCACTTTCGCCCATGTTGAGAATCCAATTTCTTCATCTCTTATCTTCCCATCCCACCATGAATATTATACCCCTCTTTCTTCTAAAATTCCTTCTTTTCTACAAAGGCCACCAATACAAGAAGTTGCACCTCTTCCACCACCTCAAACAATGGAGGAAACAATTCATCTCCAACCCACCTCTCCTCTTACATTCCCGAATCCATTTTGGGAAGACCAAGAATATGATTATAAGGAACTTAGCAAGGATGAGCTTGTAAAGAATCTAAAGGAGTGGGCAGAAATACTGAACATTAAGTAAATACCTCTCCTAATTAAGCCTTTAGCTAAGGTCAAAGTTCAAGAGCAGGTGGTAAAAATTGGATGTACACAATAACAAGAAATGGAGAAAGATGAGAAGTAATATATTTGTTTAGAGTGCAGAATCCATATCGGTTCCATATCATTAGAAGAGGTTGATTCACCACAGGTTGCAAATTCAGTTGAGGGAAAGTAGGAGTTGGATTCAAATCCACAAGATGAGAGGCATGTACAAGTAAAATAAAAAATATTCTAGATGTGCAAAATGTTACAAGTGAATGCGGTGATACTAATCGTCATGCATGTCGAGAACTTGAAAGCAATTTTAGAGGATTGCATTATTCCACTAAGGTCATCACCACATACTATGGCCTAGCCACAAAGAGCTTCAAATTGTGAAGAAATACCGTGAAGATTCGAGAGGTCTCGAATGTAGGTTCAAAGGTTTCAAATCCTTTCCCCTCTCTATCTTTACAAAAATCTGATTTCCTAGATGAATTTGATCTTTCTAATTTCATGTTTGAGAATGAAGACAATCAGGGTGAACAAAATGCCAATCTGGAAGACACTATGATGAAAGTTGGAACCTTGCAACAACTAAGCATTGGAGAAGTAGACTATTTGTTGGATTTGGAGGAATATTTGGATGGACAGGAGCCTATGGAAATTGTCCTTTCTATTATTTCATCATCTAGCCTTCAACACAAAGTGTCTTTTTCCTTGGAAAGAAGCATTCAGGAAGTGCCTACAGTTTCAAGTTACCCTCTTGAGACAAATTTGGAGGAATTGAATCTTCTACATCTCTCATTGAACAAAGAAGTAGAGGAACATATGGAATACTTTGATCTTTCAATTTTCATGTTAGATAAGGAGGTTAAGGATGCATATCAACTTTGTCTTCAATCGGATGCTCAAAGTAATGAGACATATTCAAAGGGTTAGACTATGTCCCATTCGATACGTGGGTTCTTTGGAGCTAAAAGAGAAGCCAAAACTAGTCACATTCACTTCAGAATGTGAGGATGAGTTTCACAACCCTAAGGATCAATTGCAATGCCTCTATAAAATAAATGCAGAGCAACTAAAAGAGGCATACTTTCTCTTTCCAGTTGATGCCTTGGTAAACCAAGTGGAGAATTGGGCTTGTTTTTTTTTTACTCTCAATTTAGGTTGTCATTATCAAATCATATACATGGCTGCCCATTGTGAGGAAGGAAATTTATTTTACACAACCAGTTGCAGGTTCATTTAGCTCACATGTGCCTCCAGTTAGTATAGAGTAGGGATAGGTTTTTTTCATTAGAATAAGTTCTTAGCACACTCTGCATGTTTCATTTGAAGCATGTATGGTTTTTCATTGTTGTGTGTGTTGTGTTTTGCCATTGCTCTTGCATAGTATCCCGAAGGTGAAGTGATCAAGAAGGAAATATTCAAGTTTTAATAGATTTCCATGATGTCCAAAACCAACGAGATGTTTTACTCAAATTTCTACAAGTGTGTCGTGCATTTCAGCAATCATGGATTCCAATGTGCTCATACTTGACAACATCGATTTCGAGACAAGGTCAAGCGGTCTACTTTAAGCTTAGGATCTGTTTTGGGATTAACAGTGACTCCATGCCCAATGAATGATACAAGCTACTTGACTGATGTTTAGCAGGAAAGCATGTCCGAGAGGTCGCCAAAACTGTTATCCAATTTTCCCCTTCGGGAAAAGTTAGACAACGTGGGTAAATAGGACCCCGGGACCGATAGAAAAAGGGCTTCATAGGAGAATTTTGGGTTTGAGACAAAATTTTTTACAATCAAGAGCATTCAAAAGTGTTTGAAGAGAATTTACAGTGTTTCGTGAAGGTTCAAGTTCATCTTGAACTTTTCTTTTCTTTTCCATGTCTTGGAGGTTTGAATTTTTCTTATAGCGGGAAAAACGACCCCAACAAGCCCACTTCCAACTAACAATGATTAAAAATGGAAAATCATGTTTAAAAGGGTCTTATTATACTTATAATATCCTTGATTTTGAGAAAATCCCAAAGGTTTGGGTAGAAGGTTGAAAAATGCAAATTCCCAAAGGGGTTTGAGCTCAAATGGCTCGGAGAGCCCTGCTCAGTAATTTTGGCAAGAGTGTTAGATGGGCCGACTTCACTAGACAACTCGGGTGAGCTGGACAATACGTCTACAATGTTGGTTGAGCTAGATGATGGTTCAAGTTACCATTCGGTGCTTGGCTTGGTGAGCCATAAACGTGGAATGCATCACATGTCTAAGCTACTTGGGCATTATGGGTCGAGCCAAAGCGAGTAACTTGGTTGCTTATGGAAACATGCCTATGAGCTTACAAGAAACTATTATGAGGTTGAGTGAGTTTCTCAATGTCGGAAATGGAGGAACTTCTCGCACGAGGGGACTCGTAGCACAAAAAGCTCAATATCTAAGAGCTCGAAAGAGATGCATCAGATGAATTGATCTCGTTTGGGATAATTCTTGATGGCTCAGCATAGACTAAGAAGGAGGAATCAACATTCAATGACATCAGCTTGCTCCAGGGGTTTGAATTATGTAGGTATCAACCAAAGCACAATTTAAAGGAGCTCATCATGGATTCGAAAGAACTCAGGCTGAGGCATATGACGAGGAGCTTGGTGAATGTCCATGGGACTTGGTGAAACAATGAAAGAAGGGAACTAGAGCCATTAGCGAGGTGTTTTCGCGAGAGCCATGGATGAAGCGAGTACGCAGCAAGGAGTTGGCATAGAATGAAAAGCCGACTATAGGCACACCACGAAATGGGCATGAATAACTTCGGTGATTGAATGACGAGGTGTATGGTGAGCCTTAGAGATGTGAAGATCCCAAATTGAGTTATGTGTAGATCTGAAATCAAGTGATTGGAGGATGGAAAACATTGCAGGAAGCTCGAGCATGGAACAAAGTTGTTGACACGAAGTAGTTGGGGCATCATTCGAGGAGCTCAAGGAAGATTTCATAAGGTGGGTGAAAATGGATGGTGGGGCTTTGGAAAAGAGCTCGTGAGTTGGCCCAATAGGTCGGGATGAATTCTAGGTTGCAATTGGAAAGGTCGCTTGACTCAAGATCAAACTATTCACCTCAAAGATGATGAGGTGATATAGGTCGGGCGGACTCGAATCATGTGGTGGCTCAAAATGCTTCACATGGCTCATCGAGCCGAAGCATAAATCACACATAATGGAACTCACCTCACTGAGTCGACACATTGTTCAAAGGAAGGTGAGTCATGTTTTGGGGTTGAGAATCACATCACGTTGGGGTCGGGACGTTTTATGAGTGGAGGATGGAGAATGAGTTAAGTTTCAAATCAAGTCCAAATTTCATTCTTTGGGTTTGAGTTGTGTCGAATCAATGTTTGGGGTGGTGAGTCATGTCATTCGGGCTCCATTTTGCAAAGCACATGTGTCGTGGGGGTCTTTTCACTACTGAGTCAAATGTAGGCCTCAGAGAGTGAGTCATCACCCAATCTACTAGGGAGTTAGTAAAACATGTGTCGAGGGGTCATCCATGTTGATAATTATTATGGCAATTAGAAACGTGTCGGGGTGGATCCCGATATGCCAAGAGAGAAGTGCAAGAGATGGAACAAATGGCTCGTTGATCTAAGAAAAGCATGCCACGAAGCTCGGTTAACCAATTGAGCCAACAACACCGAAGTTGTTAGTGAGATGAAAGGTGATCCCGACCAATACAATGTGGATGCATGGAGAGAGTTAGGCGATGAATGGGTGTTCCAAATGGATTGGTGGAGTTCAAAATGGTGAGAAGCTTTGATCAATTCAATTTGATGGTCGAGTCAATGAATAGCTCGATGGAAGGATTAAAAAACATAAGGTGCTCGAGTCGATCATCGGGCAAAGTGAAGGGAAGAAAAATGTGAAGAGCTCACTAAGGCAATGAAATCAAGGGAGGAGCTCACCATTTAGCTTGATTGAGCTGGTTGGTAAGCCATTTCCATAACTAACACACTTAAGCCCCTCCAAATCAATTTTGGGGCCCACTAAGGGGTTAAAGGATGAATTCCAAAATTTATTAAAATATTATTTATAATTAAATGAAGGAAAATTCAAAATTTTGTATTCATAGAGGCATAATGGAGGAGATTTTTTCCTCGAATATCATTGATGATGCCATTAAGTATGGATTGTTGCAAAGCAAGTATGGCCAACAACATGGTCCATCATTTGCTACATTTTGGCCTAGTTTTTAGGAGTTCTTCCTTCTTTCTCTCACACACTCAGCAATTTTATAAAATGCAAAGGGGTGCATCATTCAAGGAGTTCGATTTTTTCCAAGCTTTCCCTCTCTTCACAAGTGAGTTGTGAATTTGGAGGCTTTCAAGCCTTCCTTCCAAAAATTGTAATGGTAACCTCTACCTCATCCTATTGTAATGATGCATTGTGCAAGTGCTTGAAATAATCAAATTATGTTTTGTGGCTAATTATTTGTCCTTGCATTAGTTTGGTTACTTCCTTATGCCTTTCTCATGTTTGCGGTACACTATGTAAGCTTGGTTTTCACTTTGCAGTTCTTTAGGATTTGTTGTGCTTATCTATAAATGAATTATTGTATGTGGTTGGGTTCGTAATACACGTCCATTCTTCCCATGTTTATCTTTCTTCATCGGCAAGCCATAATTTTGTCTAGAAAATCCCTTTCTTGGTGCATCACCACTCTTAGTATAGGTTTTATTTCATGCAATCTCTCTCCCTAATCCCTTGGAAATGTTAGTATAGGTCTAGTTAGCTATTTTTCTTGCATTAGGAGTAGTGTAGTGCTTAGTTTAGGAAGAGAAAGCTGACCTTCTCCAGATTTTCACCTCAACTCCACAAGTCCCACAACTTGAGAGGTGATCCCATGTTACCCAATCACACTGAATGTCTCATTTACAATCAGGCCATTCGGGGTGCGGTGATTTAAGCGATAACATGTTTGAAAGGAAGAGATGGCTTGATAGGCTCATTACAAATATGCTCGTAAGAAAACATATTTTTAGGTCCCATGTTATCAAATTTGAGACTCACGATTCTACTTATTAATTCTTGCATGGGATCATCTTGAGGGGTTGGATGTTTGAGGTATTAGCTTGATTATAGATAAGGGGTTTGATTTTTGATATGGGTTAATGGTAGGATGTGATTTTGCAAAGGAGGAAGGCTCCTGGTATATTGTAAGTTTGTTGTAAAACTAAAGGTTGTGAATAAGATTGAATATATTGATAAGGGTGAGGGATGGAAGTGTAGACAGGGGAATGTGACAGGTGGTGGATTCTCTTGAGTCGAAATGTATTAAATCTTTGCGACACACTCATTGAGGAGATAGGTTGTGAAAGGGGACGAGCGCTAGTGATAACACTTGTATTGATGGGTGGTAAGGACATAGGAATATATAATACTAAATTATGGACCATGGATTTAGATTGTTACAAGATGACTGGTTGTAACATGGCCAAGGGGTTTGTAGAACTAGACATACAAAAAAAGCTTGTCGGGGGAGGAAGAGAAGTGGAAGGGGTGTAACTAACGGTGGGTGATGAAGTAATAACACAATTTTGGACACCCTAAGGATTAGTTGAGGATGTAGATGGCATGGGTCCTTGTTGACTAACCATGGGTGATGCAAGTAATAACGGGATTTTGGATACCTCAAGGATTATATGAGAATGAAGACAACACGGGTCCTTGTTGACTAGTTGTGTTTTGTGATGAGATTGCATTGAGTTCAAAGCTAACTCTTTGGAGCAGATGAGAAAGGTGCTGATGTTCCTATATTATTAGTGGTAGGATAAGGAACAATTTTCTTGATAACCGATTGATAAAAGTGATCGATAAGTTGGGAGTGATCAAAGGTGACAATGGTGAGAGGTGGCGAAGGCTTAGGACTATAACAAGGAAGGCGAGATGGCTTGGAAAGTGAGATAAGCGCTAAGGGAAATTAGATTGGTGTCTAAAAGTTCTTCGAATATTAGATCTCCACTGTGAAAGTGTTGTGGAAGGGGTTCAAAGAGAATTTTGGATGTATCGATTATACATTGGGGAAATGCAGAGGCTCCGATTTGATTCAAGGATTGTTATAAGGGGTTTGACATGTCTATGGTATTTTAAATATGGGATTATTGTCTAGTCAAAACCATGAAATAACAAACAAATAATGATAGAAAGATGTTTAATTAAGATGCAAGTCACACAATCAACAAGAGATTTTAATTATCTTGATTTAAGTTGAAATGTGTGAAAAGAAAAATATGGATGATAAAGGGTACCGAGAACTAGGCTTACTAAGGATGGTTTAAGGTGTGTTTAAGGATGGATTCCCTGATATACTTGATAGTACGAGAGGCCCAAAGATGTGTTGGTGTTGGTACGAGGCATGATATTGGGTCTTACCCCCTCATTTCATGGTCCCGATGTTATAAGAATGTTGGGTGCTTAGCCGATATATGGCCCACCAATTGTTTATACTCAACCAAAACATCGAAGTCGACTTCCCCCTTGGTGATGAAATCCAAGTAGGTAGACCTGGAAGGAAGTGTTTAGAATGCAAATTTGATTTGTAATGTGATTTGCTTGTGTGTGAAGGGAAGTAATGCATGCATGATTTTAGCCCCTATTTAAGTTGAATGAGTAGGCAAGAATGAAGATTCTGATTCTTAGACCCGAAAGAGAGATTGATTTCAATGAGGACAAATCACACAAGATGCAATGCTGAAAGAAAAAGTAAAGGCGTACCCTTGTTCTCTAAATACTCCTTTTTAATTATTTAATTATTTTACATGTTTTTGAGAAATCCACCAGGGGACTCCATATTGAAAAGTCATTTGTTGTGACAAGAAATGAAACAAGAAATAGATTTCACTCTAGAAATATAAAATTTGAGCGAAAGGTGACTAGGGTCCCATCGGGCATGCCATAATGTTTAGGTGGATTTTGGATTCACTCTTATTATATGAAATAAATCACCAAAACTCAAAAAATAATAGGGTTTAACGATACGTGTCGACAACATCGAGATGTACGCGCACAAACGGGCACGAGAGATTCCTTCCAAAGAGTGAGGAAACCTACACATAGATAGATAACTTCACAAGAGATGTGTTAGATAATTATATGATGAGTTTTTTGGCAAAGACCAATCCCAGGAACCAAAGGGTTCCTTTAACAGGTGTCAACTTGTTTTTAGACAATTAATCAAGATAATGACGGAAATATAGATAATGTCAAAAGATTTGGATAAGGGAACTCGACGTCGGCCTCGATGATAGGTGGGAGGGTTGAAAGCATTCTCCTATTAACAATTGACATCGCTGCGTTTTGTTTGAGGAGGACTTTCAATTGCTTGGTGATATCGTCCAAATTGGGTGTGAATGTGATGGCACAAAGACTTAATTCATAGTCGATATTTGATTGCTCCCACACGATCAATAAGTCACGAGATCTTGCCCGGTTCATACCCTTCACTTGGAACGATAATCTACATGACAGAGGACACTTGAAGCACATAGATTAACATAAAATAAACTTATAAAATTGATTAAAAGCATGTAATGTGTGATTAAAAGGATGAAAAGAAGGAATCGTTTGGCGATTTAGAGAAGTCATTGGTGATTCAACTAATCATCATGGCGATTGTTGTGTATTTGCTAATTTGAGAAGAATACAAATTTGATCTTGAACGAATGATTAAATGACTTGATTGTTGCTAATAATGTTGCATAGATACAGAGGGATGTAAAGAGAGAACAATACCTTGCCTTTGATACAAAATGCGAGATGATGAATGTTCTGAGAGAGGCCTTACGATGGTGTGGACTCTCCTAGGGATCGACTCGCTCTACGAGGTATTAAAATGTCGTGAATGGCGTCGTTTTAGTCTTTAGAATCTCAAAGTGTCGATACTGGTGTCTGCGATCCCCATCCAAGGAAGCTGGAGGGTTAATATTGAATCCCCGATGATTTGGGTAGTCACCGGCGATCCAGAAAAGTGGGGAAAACTCACTTCTAAGTTTGTTCCGCTCGGAATGTTTCAAACTTTTGGGAATAGAGTTTCTTCTATCCTTTCATTCCTTTTAGAAGCAGATAAGGGTTAGGGCTAGGAGGAATACCTGTTGAATTTCGAGATGGTGTGAGCGTACTGTAGAGAAAGATCAGGTTGATTGCGAAGAACTCCTTTTTGTCTTGGAAGGACTACCTGTAAATAAGAATACAAGACCACAAGATTCTAATTAGACAATAAATGAGGGAACTGCCTTGGGCCCAGGAAATATAAAACTTCCTTTCGAAGGTGGTCAGTTCCCCTGCTAATATGAATTAACACAAAATATTGTAAAATAACAATTTAATTGCCTCGTTGAAACAAGTAGGGGGAAAGGCTGGTTTTGGTTTTGAGTCAAGGTAACCGATGATTCCGCTAACCAATATCGATAGGTTACGTGTTTTAGGGCTTTTGGTGAGGGTCAGTTGTAGAGTGGTTGTGTTGTTTTTAAGGCTAATAAATGAGTGGGATTAGGTAACGGGGTGATGAGAGGGTAGAAGAATGATAGTTAGATGTAATGTGTTGCTGGGTAGTAGATCTAGGAATAGATTTATGACGGCTGTGATTCAAAAGTCTAAGAAATGTTATCAAAGAGAACATACAAGATTCTACTTATCGTTTATTGACGAGAATGCAAGTCCAAGAACTGTGATGACAAAGGTAGAACTCAGGTAGGATGGCCTGGCACTCAGGAGATGAGATACCTCCCTCCCGATGATTATTTGAGTATCACAGGCTCGATTATTCGATTGCGATCTTGGGCTTGGTCTCCTTCGCCGCAAACTCTTCTTGTCTCTTCACTTGTCTCTTGCTTGGCTCAGCAAATCTAGATTCTTTTTATCGCTTCTGATGATCCTGATTGATCCAAAAATCCTTCGACCTTTGTTTTCGGTTAGGGAGCCCATTTACGAGGAACCGATGGCGGTTACGTAATCGACGGCAATGAGTAGAACCAAGATTTCGGTCAGTCAAAGTGGGCTATTTTTAGTAAAATAGCCAACTTTCCCTCCTTTTCTCTCGAGGGATTAGTTACGGGCTTGGTCAAGTGACTAGAAGGTCGGTTTGGAGTGCGAGAAAGGGTCATTGGTCATGGGTGTGGATGTAGACCAAGTTATAGGTCTTAATTAGATTAGTTTAGGTTAGGCCTAGGTCATGATGAGGAGGTAAGGTAAGGTGATGTGGATTTATTAATTATAAGATAATTAATAAATAATTGTGTAAGGTTTAGGTGGTGAGGTTAGGTTACGAAATGAGATGCGGGTCACAAGGGGTGTAAGACACAAATTTGGTGTCTACATTAGCCCCTTATTGTCGTGTAGTTTGTTTTGTAAAGTTGCACAGACAATAATATGAAGTGGTTTCCCCTGTTAAGGGTATAGGTAATCCCCCTCAAATCTATCACAGATTGAGATAGCGTGAAATCAGGGATAGGGTTGATAAAGGGTAAATGGTGTGGAGATGATGGTGAGGTGGTGAGGTAGGTCCAAAGAAGCAGACGCACGTGGAAATGCATTAGTGCGACTAGGGTACATGATTTGACGAGCAAACCAGCAATGCATAGGCAAAGGTCGATAGTTTATCCAAACAAGGGTGATATAATCCTGGTATCCAAGGCATAGGAAGTAGCTCCAGGGTATATAACGGGTAAGGTACAGGAACGTTTGGGCATGTTCGGCAGTACCAAATGGTTGGTTTGGTTGAGATAAACGTCACGGTCTAAGTCTAGGCAAAGTTGGTCGACAGATCAAGTCAAGGACCCTAATCATGCTAAAACATGAACAGGTGAGCTCGAGTGAACAAAAGTTACATGATGGGTGGATAAAAGTGTATGTTGTTGATGTTGGGCGAGGTATTTAAGTGGTACGGCCTTAGGTCGGGCCAAATGGTTGGGTGCGGCCTTGGGTTGGGCCAAATTGGTTGGTTACGGCCTTAGGTCGGGCCAAAGTGGTTGGTTACGGCCTTAGGTCGGGCCAAATTGGTTGGTTACGGCCTTGGGTCGGGCCAAATGGTAGGTTATGGCCTTAGGTCGGGCCAATTTGGTTGGTTACGGCCTTGGGTCGGGCCAAAGTGGTTGGTACGGCCTTGGGTCGGGCCAAATGGTTGATGCAGCCTTGGGTCGGGCCAAAGTGGTTGGTACGGCCTTGGGTCGGGCCAAATGGTTGGATTTGGCCTTGGGTCGGGCCAAATGGTAGGTTATGGCCTTGGGTCGGGCCAAATGGTGGGTTACAAAGGGTTTTCAGCCAAGGTGGATATAAGCGAGGTGGTGAGAAAGGGCGAGTAGTAAAGAAGGGTAGAAATTGGAGAAGAGGTGGGAGAAAACCGATATCGATTGTCCATGACCGATATCGGTTAGGTGACCGATACCGGTTCCTTAGGGCACAATAAAACCGATATCGGTTATAGGCGAAAAACCTATAAAAAGAAAAATACGGCCTGTCATTGTCACATTGTCAATTGGAAAACCAATTTGAGTTGTCTGAGGTGGAGTGTTGAGATTGGAGCATTTGTTGGTTGAGGTGGCGCTATTTGAGTGGAGGAGTGAGTGATTAGTGGGCCCGAGTGAGTAGGAGGCAGCAGTTGATTGGTGGAGGACCCAGCAGAGGAGAGGTGAATTCAGGCAATTTGGTTGTGGTTAGGCAATTTGTAGGTTGGTAAAAATATTGATATTGGTAGGGTAATGTTGTTGGTGTTGGTAAGGGATTGACGTTGTTGGTGTAGGTATAGGTGAAGTGAAAGTTCACTTACCCAAGTAGTAGGGAATCGTGTCCTAATTAAGGTCAACACATAATCCTAGATTCGAGTAAAAAGAGGCAAAAGTGTCCCGTAGTTGAGAAGAGCCAAACAAACCACATAATAACGTAGAATGAAGTTGAACCCCTAGGTACCTTGCATAGACGAGAAGTCGATAGGTGAAAAGAGTGGTATAATCACAATATATCGGATATACGTCACGTCCCTTGAGTTTTGTTGCTTTGAAAAATGGTGCGGTGAGGTGGTTGATGTGGGCGAGGATGCAGAGAATTTATTATAAGATGATTATTCTGAAGAAAGAGAACCAGACCTAAATAGACAAGTCCATGACTCAAAAGTGTTATGAAACACTGCTTTTATTTTTATTTTCTTTTTCCGGATATAGACTGATCGATGCGGGAAGTCTACATGGGATATGTATTTTGTTGTTCTTGAGGTCTTCAAGAAGCTGATCAATGCAAGAAGCTTCTGATAAAGGCTGACTGTGTATAGTTGTCCTTCAAGGGAGCAGTCTATTTATAGTAGCAGGTGCGGTGCTTATGTATAGCTGTCCTTCGGGGGAGCAGTCTATATATAATAGTAGAAGTGGTTTTTCACATAGCTGTCCTTCGAGGGAGCAGTCTATGTATAACTTAGAGGTCTAGATATCCGTTTGGCATGAAGCATCTAGTTTTGTAGGAAGTTTGACTCAAGAACATCCCATAAGTGTACAATTGAGAACATGTTATTTCGATACTTTTAAGTCATGGACCAGACTAAAAAGGGGAAGGCATCTTTTAAGAGGAGGTAATAATCAAACCATGTGAGCTTGATTTGATTTTGAGATGTAAGAAACAAAGTGTATGCGGTGGTAAATGAGCTCAAGGGACGAGCGTAAGGTAGATGAGAAGTGATATAACACTAATTTCAATAGTAGAATGGTCGAAGATGCAAGGCGTTAAGGGGCTCAGGCTCAGGTTTACCATTAAGCGAAGCTAAACGATAAGTGCCTGATCCATAAGTGTGAGTGATAATGTAAGGCCCAATCCAATTAGGAGCAAATTTTCCACGTTTGCTCTTTTCTAGTTTGGTTACATGTTGATTCTCTTTGAGGACAAGATCACCAACCTTAAAGGTACGCTCATGAAGTCGTTTATCATAAGCACGCTTGATGTGTTTTTGATAGATTTGAAGGTGATCAAGAGCCGTAAGACGACGCTCGTCAAGAAGCTCCAATTGGGCTAACCGCTCTTGGCGGAAATCATCGTTGGTGAGAATATCCTGAAGAGATATTCTGAGGGAGGGTATTTGTATTTCGAGAGGCAAGACAAAGCCTCGGTACCATATACCAAAGAAAAAGGTGTGGCATTAGTGGAGGTACGAATGCTAGTACGATAAGCCCAGAGGGCAAAGGGGATGTGATCGTGCCAATTTCTTCCAGACTCATTGACAACTTTCATAAGGATTTTGGTTAGTGTTTTATTAGAAGATTCGGCTTGTCCATTCGCTTGTGGATAGTAGGGTGATGAGAAGCTAAGTTTGATACCAAAGTTGTCACAAAGGTCTTGCAACAACTTATTTTTGAAAGATTTTCCATTATCTGTTATCAGGCGATGAGGAACACCAAAATGACAGATAATGTGGTGGTTAATGAACTCTACAATTTTTTCTTTTTTAGTTGAAATGAGCGGAATAGCCTCCACCCATTTTGTGTAATATTCGGTTCTTTGTGATTATCAATCGATGACGTTATGAAGAGAGGATGATGAATCTCACCAATAAGGTCTAAACCCCATTGTGAGAAAGGCCAAAGATCTCGGGCGACCTGTAGCGGGTGGCTAGGAGTATGTTGAAGGTTGGCATGTTGTTGACACATAACACAACGCTTAACATATTCGTAGCAATCGTTATTGAGAGTAGGCCAATAATAACCTAGGCGAAGGATTCGCTTGGCCACGGCAAGGCCACTAAAATGTCCGCCACAAATACCGTCATGGACCTGTTGTATGGTATAAGTGACCTCCGCACCGGTTAGACATCGAAGGAGGATGCCATCAAAACCACGTTTATAAAGGAGTCCCCCCATGACGACATAACGAGAAATACTTTTAAGAAAAGCGCATTTTCCGGTACAAGTTAGGTCAGGTGGGAGAACAGAGGTTGTAAGGTAGTCGTGAAATTGGTGATACCAGGTATCCGCGAATTAGCAGATACATTATTTACCATACAAACTACCTGTACCGAGTAAGACAGTGGCAAAGAGTTGTTGGACCAAGACGAATATGTCAGAGTCAGTTGGTGAGGCAGGAATTTGCGAGGCTAAACAAGCCATAGTATCCGCAAATTTGTTAGTGGAGCGGGGAATGGTCTGGATAGAATAACGAGTAAATGAGGTCAAAAGTGAATCCACGTAATGTTTGTATTTTTGAAGTTCCTCATTCTTACATTGGTAGATACCCATAACTTGATTGACTACCAATTGAGAGTCGCCAAAAATATTAATGGATTTGACACCTAAGTGTAACGCAACCTGGAGACCCAAAACAAGGGCCTCGTATTCCGCTATGTTATTAGTGCAGGGGAAATCGAGCCGGAATGAAAGAGGCATAGGCTCAGCACAAGAGGAATGAGAACAATGCCGGCCCCTCCGCCGCGCTGGCATTTGGATCCATCGAAGAAGAGGGTCATTGGATACGACTCCTCCCTGAGTGAAAGAGTGGCGATGAGTTCGTCAGGGAAATTAAAATTGGTAAATTGTGCCCCGGGTAGAGGGGCTTCCGCGAGTTGATCTGCGATGGTTTGTCCTTTGATTGATTTCTGGTGGACAAACTCAAGGTCGAGGTCGGCGAGGAGCATGAGCCATCGGGCGATGCGTTGGTTTAGATGGGGTTTGGCATACATATAATGGATGGGGTCCGTGTTGGTGATGACGAAAGTTTTGTGATTCAGGAGGTAGTGTCGGAGTTTGGTGGCCACGAATGATAGGGCTAGGCACAACTTTTCTACATGTGTATACCTAGTCTCATAGTCCACCAAAGTACGACTTATATAATAAACGGCTTGTTCGCGATTCTCGGAGTCACGATGTGCAAGCATGGCCCCTACAGCGTGGTCGGTGGCGGAAAGGTAAAGGTAGAAAGGGCGGTCATCCTGAGGTGGGATAAGCACGGGTGGCTGCAAGAGATAAGCTTTGAGAGCCTCAAAGGCTTGGTGGCACTCTTCGCTCCATTGAAAGTCAATGTCTTTTTTAAGGAGGTGATGAAAAGGTTGACATCGATCCGAGAGTTGGGAGATGAAACACCGGATAGATTGGAGCTTACCTTGTAAACTACGTAATTGTTTGAGGTTAGTAGGTGGGGGCATTTCTAGGATAGCTTTGACTTTAGATGGGTCGACCTCAATGCCACGCAAAGAGACGATAAAGCCAAGAAGTTTTCCCGAAAGGACACCAAAGACACATTTCTTTGGTTGAAGATGGACAGAATATTGTAACAGGCGATCAAAAATAATGGTTAAAACATCAAGATGTTCACTACGATGTTTAGATTTGCCAAGAAGATCTTCGACGTAATCTTCAAGGATAGTGTGCATAATGTCATGAAAAATGTAGGTCATAGCTCCGCCGATAGGTCGCACCAAAGATTCTTAAGGCCAAATGGCATTACACGATAATGTAAGGTTCCCAAGGAGTTATGAAGGCAATTTTATGTTGATCGGCGCAGTGGGCAACAAAAATTTGGTCAGATCCTCGAAAAGCCATCCATGAGAGAGAGCATCTCATGGCCCTGCAGTGAGATCAACAAGTTGGTCAATACTAGGTAGGGAAAGTCATCCTTGGGGCAAGCGAGGTTAAGATCCCGTAAATCCGTGCATATCCGAAGTCTCCCCGTCGCTTTAGTGATAGAGTACGATGTTAGAAATCCATTGAGGATGTCAATAGGCGTGATGAAGGAAACAAAAAGGAGTCGTTAAGCTCCTCTTTGACCAAGAGGGCAATGCGTGGATGTATTTTCTCAATTTCGTTTAATTGGTTTGGAATCGGGTTTCAGTGGTAATGTTATGGACAAAGAATGTCGTGGATCAATTCCCTGGCATGTCAAGATAGGACCCAAATAAAGCTTGGTCATGAGTACGGAGAAAGGTAGTAAAGGTGACCTGTTCTGATGCGCTAAGGGATTGTCCGATCTTCACAATGTGAGGATCCTCCTCCGTGTGGATGTTGATTTCTATAGTAGACTCGTTCAACATGGTTTGAGTTTCAGATGGTAAGGCGCGTTGAATATAAGAGTCGTCCGCACCAAGGTAAGTGAGGATGGAGTCATCATCCTGGCACTCAACAACGTTAATTGAAGGTGAGTCCTCTTCAATCATGTCTGGATACAGAAGGGGGATAGAAGAGGGGTCCTCATTATCGCGTTGATAAGTGAGAGGACCTAGGAAGATAGCATTTATGAAAAAAAAAAGTTAGGAGGGATAGATTCGGGATCTATCGACTCTGTGGGTGACGAAGGCAAAATGGGTGATGATGGTTCGGTAGGGGTGACGTCGTCATCTTCCAGAAGACAACTGACATGAGGTTCCTTCGGTGTAAGTGTTCCCGGAAATCCGAGACCACTACGATCATTGTGCTTGCGAGTAGTTACAGGAATGATTGTATGTCGGCCTTGTTCATAAAGACCAAAACCAAAGCCTTTCCAAGCACAGTGAGTCAAGAAGGTAAGGGCGAAATGACGATTTGTCAGGTATTGGAAATCGGATTGGAAGGGAACCACACCAAGAGGAGGCTCAGGGGCAACGGAAGATGCGTCGACACCCCCATATGTTAGGTTAGTGCGGTAGTGAGGTGGTCCGTAGGGGATTACTTCCCCCACACGACGGTCATAGGTAGGATGTGCATGTACTCGTCCGTACTCCGTGGGTATGGAAAGAACTAACGTTATATAGCGATACTCCCCAGCGTAAGGCGTTGAAAAACATCTACTAAGGGGTCCGGTTGGGATGTTAGTGCATGGGAAGGGAAGTGGTTTTGCGACGGTGATTTCTTGGGTCAAGGTGTAGGTCTTTGTTGAAGTGAATGGTAGAGGTGTGGTTGAAGTGGATGGTTGGGTTGGATGAATGGGTGTCTTGATTGGTACAAGCACATCATTAGGGCGATATAACATATTGCAGGTTTTGAAGGGGGGAGGATCAGCTTTTACGGTGTAAGACTTCCCCTCGTACTCAAATTTTATGCATCTATGTAAGGTTGAGGGAACGCATCCCATAGCCCGGATCCAAGGGCGACCTAGCAATATATTGTATTGGAACTCTCCCTCAAGGACATAGAAGAGTTCGGGTAAAGTACGTGGTCCTACACGAATGTTAAGGATCACAGTGCCTAAGGTAGAGGTAATAACATCATGAACGACCGCAACATGATGGGGTTGGCACACATGTAGCTAGAAAGGATATTCATTTGTTGGAAGGCTTTTCAAGAGATGATGTTTAGGCAGCGCCCCGTCGATCATAACACGATGTACCCGAATGTCTCGGACGTAAGCTGAGATGAAAAGAGCAGGGTCAGGATCTTCTGTACCAAAGTCAACAATTTCGTCTTCGGAGAAACTGACTGCAGCAGCTTGTTGTATAGAGACAGAAGTGGTTGGGGCGGTAGGTTGTTTGGTGAGGGAAGCAACGTGATTGGGTGTTAGAATGGAGGTAACAGGAAGGGTTTCATTAGGTAAGACCTCGATCCCTTGAAGGATTTCAACGAGAGCTTGTCGATGAGATTCAGAAGTCTGAATGAGATCATACAGTGTCATTTTTACAGGTGATTGGTGAAGCTGTTTGATCATGGCTCGGTGGGAAACTCCATTAGAGACGGGGTAAGCGGGTCCACGAATAACCACTTTAGGTGGTGGTGCGATCGGGATGGTGGATGGAGAAAGAGAGGACGCAGGTGTGCTTTCTTTCGCTTTCTCGTTGTTTTTCTGCGCTCGAGTAGCAACACTAATCATATTAATCTCGTGGACCTGAGATGAAGATGGTCGGGATAAATCATGGTCTTCGAGAGGTGGGGTTGTAATAATGATAGATATTGGTGAGGCGGGGACAGGTGGTATAGGAGAGGGAATTGAAGCTAAAGGTCTCTCCCTTCGTAAGTTGTCTTTCTTAACCTTTCTATCTGAGAGAGGTGACTGACGAAGGATGGCTTTTAAAGCTTTACATCCATCCGCATCATGTCCCTGGTGTGCGTGTGATAAGCGCAGATTTTAGACTCATCATAACCTATAGGTTGAGGTTTAGATGGGTCATAAGGTCTAAGTGGGGGTAGAGAAATGGTCGCATTCTCCACCAACATAGCAAGGATTTTGGCGTAAGATCCTTTGAGTGGGTCAAAATCGGAGGAGGATGAGGGTATTGATTGAAAGGTTTTGGTAATAATGTTCGGGCATGGTTGGTTCTGTACGGGTGGTGGTTTAGCTAAGGGGTGTTAACACGTGGTTTTAACTAAACGTGGTTTCTTCGGGCGCAGAGCTACGTTTAGCTGGTTAGATGATGAGGCTCCAGATAACGTGGTATCCAGAGACAATGGTGACAAAAGAGGAGTGACGGCAAACAAGTCCTTTGATGATGAAATTTGTTTAGGGTTGATGGGTGGACAGGATACGTGAGGTGACAATGTTGATATACCCTTAGATCTCTGTATGGGTGCAGAAGGCGTAGGTCGTTTTAAAGAAAACGCAGGAGGTATGATATATTGATGCAAGGTGGAGGGATGAGGTCCCAATATGGAAGGTAGGTGTGACGATGATGGTTTTAATTGTGATAGAGGCACGGATTGAGGTTGTCTCCTAAGTGGAGGGGCGGCTTTATTTTTGGATAAATCTAGTCACTTAGGCGGGTGTGTTAGACTGGGTATTGGTGAGGTCCCAAGTGTAGGGGAAGATTTGGTTAGGCTGATAGAGGTGGATGAGATACTTGGTAGAGATGCGGGGGGTGAAGATGAGGACATAGGCATTTTGAGTTTCTGTAAACACTTCGGGTATATGGTAGAGGTGTCTGGATCGGTCATCTACATTTGAGTAGAATAGGGGGTACTCAAATGTTCCCATAGGACTCGTCTATCTTCTGGAGAATGACAGTCTTCAGGTGTGAATTGGAATTTTTGTATGGAAGAAAGGTGGGTTGTGATTCCGGTCCACTGTGGGTGTGATGCAGGGGGTAGACGAGGCATTGTATCAATAGGTGTTAAGAGGTCAACCGGTCAGCTGAAAAGATTTAGGCGATGAAGAACTAATAGGTAGGAGGGCATGTTTGAGAGGATCCGTCATGGTTAAAGAAGTTGGCGATGTCGGTGCAAGAGGTTTCTCGTCTAAAGATGACAAAAGGAGGCATGAGCCTTCCTCTTGTGCAGCAAGAGCGGTAAAAGGGGACGTTTGGGAAATAGATAGGTTAGATAACATCCACTCGCAATCTTGTAGGGATGTGGTGTAAGAAGACTCATCTATTAGAAGAGAACTCTGGGCAGTTAACTCCTTTATGGGTAAAGGAATGATTTCGCTTTGGCTTGATGGTGGTGAAGGAGGTTCGGGCCCCTGGGTCAGTGAAGAGGCTTGATTCAAAATTTTCTCGATAGAGGCTTTTGGCTGGGAATCGAAGACTGCATGGATCTCATGAACACTCTCCTCGGCTAAAATATCTTGGTTTAGATTACTGTTAGAAGAATGATTCGGGAATGGTTTGTTGAATATTTTCAAATTTCGGTTAGCAGGGGCGTTAGGATTATCGAGGGCTATATCCCCCGCATCAACCATTTCCTGCACTATGTTTTTCAACATCTTGCAGTTCTCATGACTGTGTCCCTTTACGCGGTGGAAGTTACAGAAGTCATTTTCTTTGTACCAAGAAGGTATGGCGCGAGTGGAATCAAACCCGGAGTGAGGTTTAACAGGAGGTAAGGTAATGGCTCCTGCTTTAAGCAATTTTTCCAATATTACACCATATGTTTCTCCCAAGGGAGTGTAGTTGATGGGCTCTGCTTTATACTTATAGGTGGTTTTGGCAGGTATTAGATGGTGGTTGGGATTTGACCATCACCGTGTGCACGACTCCTTTTGATTTCGAAGCAGTCGATGGGTGAGGATTGGTGGTGTTAGGTTTGTTGGTGGAATCTGGAGTCCGGAAATTGGGGTTTTTGTTGCGCAACCGCAATTTCTCTTCTTCTAAGGCTCGAATTTCTAGTTTTCGAGCCATAGTAAAGGCCTCGTCAAATGTACGGAAAGTTTGAATTTGGAGGGTAGGAGAGATGTGTTTAGTGCAGGCCCGCGTAAATAGTTTGATAAGTTGGTCCGAGGCAAGGCATACGTAAGTTGGTTGATAAGGCCTCGCCATCGTCCAACGAAATCTGCGATAGATTCATCTTCAAATTGTCGGATGGCATAGAGGTCGGTGATAGATACTTTCTTGGCAATGTTAATGGAGAAATGATCCAAGAAAGATTGGGCTAGCTGGTTAAAAGAGAAGATTGAGTGCTGGGTTAAAGCACTGTACCACTCCAAGGCGGGTCCTGATAAGGACATGGGAAAGGTGCGAAGTAGTAAAGCGTCGTCGTGAGCAATCAGATAGCAGGCATGTCTAAATGATCGTAAGTGTTGTTGAGGGTCCTCCTTACTATTAAAACGGGTAAATTTTGGTAATTCCCATTGAGGAGGATATGAATGAAGGGGGACTGAAGGGTGGATAGGCTCCCGACAAACTTGCTCGTATGTCAAGGCGCTACGACTTCCTGAAACAGAAGCCTCCAGATTTTGCATTTTGTCCATCATTTGTTTAATTAAATCAATAGTTGGATGAGATGATGGTGTGGTTGTGATAAATGGAGGCAAATTGGGCCAAGGGCCACCGCTAGACAATGGTGGGGTTAAATGTTGATAAGGTATGGAGGACGAATGTGTTGAGGCAACCGAATAGGGATGTCCTATATAAGTTGTTGAGGTTACCGGATATGTGTGTGGAAATGAAAAGGTGGGCGGAGCTTGAGAAGGAAAGCTCGTGTGGATAGGTGGCAGAGAGCAAGTCATGAACTAACAATTGTAAGAGAGACGAGGTAGGAGCAAAATCGGCGGTAATGACATGTTGGACCCAAGATTAACCAAAGGAAAGCCAATCAGGCCGTATGAACCCTCGCAGCATTGCTTGAGGTAGGCGACGGGACTAAGGATGCGGAAGGCAAAACGGAGTTATCAGGGGGAGAAGGGACTAAATGAGCAGCTATACTGATAGGCATGCCAACAAGGAGTTGACCGTCGGGTGTATGGTCAAGGGCATGAGATAAATAGTATCAGTACAGCTAGGATTAGCATCCAGAAATTTGGCAAATTCTTTATCTCCCACAGGAATTTTAGGAACCTCGCTGGTGTCCGTAGGATTCCCCACAGAATGTGAAGGGGGTGATTCAGGAAAAGGCACAGAGCAAGCATGTGAAACCATGGCAGCGGCTTGCTTTGAGTGATAACAACCATGGACAGGAGTACCCAGTAGGGTTTCAATCTATCAAGAATAGAAACTGACTTAGAATGGTGGAATTGGTAGGTCTTGGTTTTCCGAAATCAAAAGACAAGAATCGATATCGGTCTGATAACCGATGTCGGTTAGACTATAGCCGACGTCGGTCAGTTAACCGATATCGGTGTAATAAGACTAGTATAAGAAAATATAAGAAGCTACTGACTTGATTGTTAACAAAGCTTAGTACATTTATCAATTGTTCTGAGGTGATGACAGAAGACAATGTATAACAAAGAAAACAGAACTGAAAACAAGCAAGATGCACACGCAAATCCAGAGACTAACCCTAGGGTTAATTTAAATTATCGTGGGCTTATGCCTTTAGACGTAAAATGATGTCAGAATCCTAAAAGAAGACTTAGAGGAAATGTCAAGTTTGTTTTGGCTTATAAGGTTACCTCAATCAAGTGAGGAATATTGCAGAAAAGGGGGGATGTTTTGAGCTGTTGTGTTAATTATGAAGTGATTCGGTATGTGTTGTGCAGTGAAAGTAAGATTAATTTCCTGTCAATACCGTGGAAATCACCCCCACGTGTACGACCTGTTACTTAGTCTATGTTCACTAGAATTGAAAACAACAAGCAAGAATGTAATGCACGTGTTTTAAACCCAAATCGAAAATGATATTCGATGAAGCAAATAAGATGACTTTCACTAATGCAAAACTAGGAAAGCAAGACAAATTCCTTTACTAAATATAACAAAAACAGCAACAAGCAAGTATGCTCCCTAAATGAAAGCAAACAAGAGAAACAGAAACCCGAAATGGGTCCCACCGGGCGTGCCAAAATGTTTCGCTCGGAATGTTTCAGCTTTTTGGGAATAGAGTTGCTTCTATCCTTTCATTCCTTTTAGAAACAGATAAGGGTTAGGGCTAGGAGGAATACTGTTGAATGTTGAGATGGTGTGCGCGCATCGTAGAGAAAGATCAAAGTTGATTGCAAAGAACTCCTTTTTGTCTGGAAGGACTACCCGTAAATAAGAATACAAGACCACAAGATTCTAATTAGACAATAAATGAGGAACCGCTTGGGCCCGTGAAATATAAAACTTCCTTTCGAAGGTGGTCAGTTCTCGCTAATATGAATTAACACAAAAGATTGTAAAATAACAATTTAATTGCCTCGTTGAAACAAGTAGGGGAAAGGCTGGTTTTTGGTTTTGAGTCGGGTAACCGATACTGGTTTGGCCGCTAACCGATATCGGTAGGTTCTATGTTTTAGGGCTTTTGGTGAGGGTCACCAGAGAGTGGTTGTGTTGTTTTTAAGGCTAATAAATGAGTGGGATTAGGTAACGTGGTGATGAGAGGGTAAAAGAATGATAGTTAGATGTAATGTGTTCTTTGGGTAGTAGATCTAGGAATAGATTTATGATGGTCGTGATTCAAAAGTCTAAGAAATGTTATCAAAGAGAACATACAAGATTCTACTTATCGCTTATCGACGAGAATGCAAGTCCAAGAACTGTGATGACAAAGGTAGAACTCAGGTAGGATGGCCTGGCACTCAGGAGATGAGATACCTCCCTCCCGATGATCAGCTGAGTATCACAGGCTCGATTATTCATTGCGCAGTCTGGGCTTGGTCTCCTTCGCTGCAAACTCTTCTTGTCTCTTCACTTGTCTCTGCTTGGCTCAAACATCCGGATTCTTTTTATCACTTCTGATGATCCTGATTGATCCAAAAATCCTTCGACCTTTGTTTCTGGTTAGGGGAGCCCATTTACAGGGAACCGATGGTGGTTACGTAACCGACGGCGGTCGAGTAGAACAGTATTTCGGTCAAAGTCAAAGTGGGCTATTTTTAGTAAAATAGCCAACTTTCCCTCCTTTTCTCCCGAGGGATTAGTTGCGGGCTTGGTCAAGTGACTAGAAGGTCGGTTTTGGGTGCGAGAAAGGGGTCATTAGTCATGGGTGTGGATGTAGACCAAGTTATAGGTCTTAATTAGATTAGTTTAGGGTTAGGCCTAGGTCATGATGAGGTGGCAAAATGAGGTGGCAGGTAAGGTGATGTGGATTTATTAATTATAAGATAATTAATAAATAATTGTGTAAGGTTTAGGTGGTGAGGTTAGGTTGCGAAATGAGATGCGGGTCACAAGGGGTCGTAAGACACAAATTTGGTGTCTACTAAATGTGATGGCACAAAGACTTAATTCATAGTCGATATTTGACTGCTCCCACACGATCGATAAGTCACGAATGTTTGCCCGGTTCATACCCTTCACTGGGAACGATAATCTACAGACAGAGGACACTTGAAGCACATAGATTAACATAAAATAAACTTATAAAATTGATTAAAAGCATGCAATGTGTGATTAAAAGGATGAAAAGAAGGAATCATTTGGCGATTTAGAGAAGTCATTGGTGATTCAACGGAATCACCTGGCGATTGTTGTGTATTTGCTAATTTGAAAAGAATACAAATTTGATCTTGAACGAATGATTAAATGACTTGATTTTCTGCTAATAATGTTGCGTAGATACAAAGGGGATGTAAAGAGAGAACAATACCTTGCCTTTGATACAAAATGCAGATGATGAATGTTACAGAGAGGCCTTACGATGGTGTGGACTCTCCTAGGATGGAGTGCTCTACGGTGGTATTAAAATGTCGTGAATGGTGTCCTTTTAGTCTTTAGAATCACAAAGTGTCGATACAAGTGTCCGCGATCCCCATCCAAGGAAGTGGAGGGTTAATATCAATCCCCGATGATTTGGGTAGTCACCGCGATCCAGAAAAGTGGGGAAAACTCACTTGAAAGTGGTTGAAACCACCTCCAAATGAGTGAGTTTCGGGTTGGGGATGAAAATAAGATGAGTAAGAGTATGTTGGGGAGGTTGGGAGGTTATGAAGGTTTGGCCTTACTAGGCTAAAATGGGTTTAGGAGGTTTAGGAGGGGGTAAGTGAATATTTACGAAAGTAAATAGATATTACAAGGGTAGAATATGATTTAGGGATTGATGGGACTTAGGTATAGTGATTAAAATATGAATATGAGCTATGTGGGTAGGTCACCTAAGGGTGTCGAAAAGTCTACACATATTCTTATACATCCTTGAATTATGTGAATTAGCCTCTCACTTTTAATATAATATATCCATACTTTACGTGCATGAATGCTCTCTTTTCCCCTTCTTTTCTCCTTTGAGAAACTCGGTGAGACATAACCTCTAATCTAGTTAGTTGCTTTTGTGTCCACCTTAAATCTCCCCTACTTTGTTAAGAGGAAACCCCACCTCCAAAAAAATATTAAAAAATAAATAAAAATAAAATTATCTTCGTTTTCTCCTTTGCAAAGTTAGATGGTTTCTATTAAAGTTGAATTTCTTTCTTTTCAAAATCTAAATTTCGGGCCTCCTCTCTTTTACCAAGTGACATGGTCTCCATATCCACCTCTAATTTAATTTCTCTTTTGCCCTCTATATAATAATATCCACCTCAAATTGAATTTCTCCATATGGAGAGAACCCAATTTTTTTAATAAAAATTCTTCTTTTCTTCTTCTAAAATTTCTAGGTGGACATAATACATCATTTTATCGTACCATAGATTTGTTGAAAAGTTGTTTCTTTTCTTCGTAAGGTTGAATGTGTTATGTGTTCTTAAAAATCCTTACATTATGTGAATTAATCTCTCACTTTTAATATAATATATTCATACTTTACATACCTTGAATGCTCTTTTTCCCCCTTTTTTTTTCCTAAATTTGAGAAACTTATTAAAACACAACCTCTAATCTAGTTAATGAATTTCTCCATATGGAGAGAACCCAATTTTTAAAATCAAAATTCTCCTTTTCTTCTTTTAAAATTCCTAGCTGGACATAACATATCATTTCATTGGTTGTCTCAACGTCCACCTAGAGTTGTGCAAATTGGAAAAATAAAATAAAAATCCTCATCCTCTTAAAAAAGCCAGGTGGACATAACCTATCATCTCATTGGTCGTCCTTTATGTCCACCTCGGATTTGCCCTCGCCGAACAACAATCCCATTCACGTAGACGGTGGTCGTATTGCGGCTAAAAAGTTAGGGGCGTGACTTTTCATTCAAGTCCTTTTCCCACTGTTAGAAGCTGCTGATGTGACCAGCCGCTGAGCAAGTTTGTCATGGGCAAAAGCGGTCGGCGACTTAGCCAATTTAGGGCAGGGGAAGAAAGAAAACTAGGCACCACACGAAATTGCACTGCCATCTTCTGTTATGTTATAATGGGTTTTTCTGTTATGCCCAAAAAAACAACAATACTTATGCCTTCTGCTCTGAAAGGAAAAAACAACATTTGTAGTAGTAGAAGTATAGACTAGGCACGAAAATATCATTAGCTGGGGCGGCATGCAATATGTATGCCCGCTCTAAGCCGTTTGCGGTTCTGTTATTACACATGAAATTCGACTCACATGCCAATTCGGCCTCTCTTCTCTGTCTCTCTGTAGAAATATAGCCAGTATCAGTGTAGTGTAATGTGATGTGATACAGTACTGGGTGTAGAAAAAAACCATCAAAATTCTTGCTCTGTCCCATGATCCCAAAATCCTTGCTTTGGGTGTGGAAGAAGAATTCAATAATCCTTGCTTTGTGTGCTGATTCATTTGGGTGGAGTGAGTTTGGTGATTTGAAGGGCGTTTTAGATCGATCGGGGTCTGAGATAGTTGTTTGCAGAATTTGAGGGAGAAATTAGTTGTTTGCATAAGGGGAAGGATAGTGGAAGAAATTATTTTTTTGTGAAAGGATAGTTTGAGAAAGGAATTGACTGATGCATTAGTTTATTATATGTGGGTATATAGGAAAGGGGTTTATGAGTCAGGCAGTCGGTCAAGGTTTGTTCTTGGTGGTGTTATTGATATTGATACGTGAGATGAATAAGGAAGAGGATGAGGATGCAGAGACCATGTTCTCAACAGGTAGATGATGTCGTTTGTAAGGAGTCCTTTCATATAAGGAGTTTGAATTTGCAATCTAATTAATGACGGGTCACTATGTGTGACCCAAATTTTTATGATGGAAGGAGCACCAGGGATGTTGAGTTGCGCTGATTGTTTTTATTTTTGGGGGGTTTACGATGAGACGGTTTTAAGGAACATTGGTTTTAGGATGAGGAGGTTTTAAGGACCTCCGGTGATCATATGATTGTAGGGGATTGTTTCTGTTTATTGAGAAAGAGGAAGTTTCGAAGGTGTACTAGACTGAGACTTAGGGGTCTTTAACGAGCACTGAGTTCATATGATTGTAAGGGGCACCGGTACAGTTGCTAATTGAGAAGTGAGAACAACGAGGCTTTTATAAGGAGCGCTGGTGAGCTTGCATTCTTATGATTGTAAGGAACACCAGTGGCATTGAGTATGTCTAACTGAAGATAAGATTCTGAGCAGCATCTGGGTGGAGATGAGGAGGTTTTAAGGAGCACCCATTGGGTTTGAGTGATTGATGACTAAGATGTTTTAGGGTGCACCAGATTGAGGATGAGGAGGCTTTAGGGTGCACCAGATTGAATATGAGGAGGTTTTAAGGAGCACCAGTGACGTTGTGTTGGTATATTTGTAAGGAACATCAGTGGTGTTACAATTGTAAGGAGCACCAGCGGCTTTGTATTTGTTGCTCATCTGGGAGGAGGATGCTTTGAGGAGCACCAGTGGCGTTGCATTTGTCTAATTGTTTTTGTTTATGGAGAATGAAGAGATTTTAAGGAGTAATGAGAGACATTGTATTTTTATGTTTGTAAGAAGCAGCAGTGACATTGATGTTGTTTGAACGCTTTTATTCGAGTATGAGGAGTTTATAAGAAGTACCAGTGATTGTTTTTGTTTATTGAGGATGAGGAGGTTATAAGGGGTTGAGGGGTTTTTGCAATGGCAGCCCCTCCGGGCCTCCTTAACAATAATGAAGAGGATTTATCTGCAAAGGCTCTGCAGAAAAGATATGAGGGGCTTGTGACAGTAAGAAGCAAGGCAATAAAGGGAAAGGGGGCATGGTATTGGGTACACTTAGAGCCCATTCTAGTGCAAAATCAGGAAACTGGTGCAGCAAAAGCCGTCAAGTTAAGATGTGGTCTGTGCAGCGCATTGTTCTCTGCATCTAACCCGTCCAGAACAGCATCTGAGCATCTAAAGCGAGGAACATGTCCGAACTTTAATGGTTCCATACCCCGTCCAATGCAAGCCCCCTCTTCAAAGACACCCATCAGCATGATCAACCCTGCAAGCACTTCAACTTCATTACAACAGCAGCAAAACAGAAAGAGAACCCTTTCCCATGCCCAGGCCTTAACTCCACTGCCCTTAACCATGGTTGGTGCAGAACTGGTTAGCCCGGTCAATGCTCACCTGCCCCTTTGATGCTATCCGGTGGAAAGGAGGACCTTGGTGCCCTGGCAATGCTGGAGGACAGTGTAAAGAAGCTGAAGTCACCGGGCGGAAAAGGTTGCCCACCTGGTCAGGCCTTAACCAAGAGTCAGATTGATTCAGCCCTTAATCTGCTTGCTGAATGGCTCTATGAGTCCTGTGGAACGGTGTCCTTATCCTGTGTGGAGCACCCTAAGTTCAAAGCTTTTCTCAGCCAGGTAGGCCTCCCACCCATTAGTAGAAAATATATAGCTGGCAATAAGCTGGATGCAAAATATGAGGAAGTGAGACATGAGTCTGATGCAAAGCTTAGGGATGCCATGTTCTTCCAGATGGCATCTGATGGATGGAAGAGGAGGAGCAACATCTGCAACGCCTTTGCTGCATCATCATCATCATCATCCACATCAGCAGGCGAAAGCCTGGTGAATTTGACACTGAATTTGCCCAATGGAACCAGCTTGTTCAGAAAGGCGGTTTTCACCAATGGGGGGGTGGTCGGGGCAAAGTATGTTGAGGACACATTGTGGGAAGCCATAACAGGGATATGTGGGACTGTTGTAGAGAGATGTGTCGGCGTAGTTGCAGATACAGATAGGTTGAAATCGAAGGCTCTTAGTGATTTGGAGGACCGAAACAGGTGGATGGTGAATCTTCCATGTCAATTTCAGGGTTCAGTAGCTTGCTCAAGGACTTTCACAAGCATTTGGGCTTTTTCCGGTCTGTCGCCGTGGATTGCTTGAAGCTGGCAAGCTACTTCAATTGCAAGAATTCTGCAAGGAGCTACTTTCAGAAGTATCAGATGCAAGAAATGGATCATGTGAGTCAAATAAGAGTCCCGTCTGACCCCCTTTTGCTAGTGGCAATTATACGTATGTGTATGAGATGATTGAAGACATTGCCAACTCGGCCCGCGCTCTGCAGCTCACGGTGTTGGATGATGCATATAAGGTCATATATGCTGAGGATCCCCATGGCAGAGAAGCTGCAGATATGATCAGGGACATGAGGTTTTGGAACAATTTGGATGCGGTGTTGTCACTGGTAAAGCTTGTGAAGATGATGGTACAGGAGATTGAGACCGAGAGGCCTCTGGTGGGGCAATGCCTGCCACTTTGGGAAGATCTGAGGACCAAAGTTAAGGATTGGTGTGGCAAGTATAATGTAGACGAAGGGCCTGTGGAAGAGGTCATTGAGAAGAGGTTTGCCAAAAATTACCATCCAGCGTGGTCTGCAGCTTTTATTCTTGATCCTCTCTATCTCCTCAGGGACAACAGTGGGAAGTACTTGCCCCCATTCAAATTCCTGACACCGGAACAAGAAAAGGACGTGGATAGGCTGATCACTCGGTTGGTGTCCAGAGAGGAAGCACACATTGCACTCATGGAGCTCATGAAGTGGCGCGCAGAGGGCCTAGATCCCTTGTATGCTCAAGCGGTTCAGGTAAAACAACGAGACCCTATAACAGGTAAAATGAAAATTGCCAATCCCCAGAGCAGTAGGCTTGTGTGGGAGACATGCTTGAGTCAATTCAAAGCCCTTGGCAAGGTTGCTGTTCGATTGATATTCCTTCATGCAACTTCTTGTGGTCTAAAATGTAATTGGTCATTCATGAGGTGGGTATACACTCATGGGCATTCAAGGGCAGCAATGGATAGAGCTCAGAAGATGATATTCATTGCCTCGCATGCAAGGCTGGAGCGTAGGGACTTTGTTAATGAAGAAGAGAAAGATGCCGAGCTTTTGCAAATGGTGAGGATGATGTACTAAATGAGGTTTTCCCAGATCAGACAATGTAACATTTAAATGTAGGAGTTTAGCATTTAATTCTTTGTACTGTTCTCTTTGCCTCTGTTACCCTTTCTTAGGGTTTTGGTTTCAGGGGAGGGAGAAAAGAGGGAGGAGCAGCAGCTCTTAGCTACTCAAGCTCTATTGTTGATCTTGTACATCAGTTCTGTTGTTAATACTCACACAGTCTTTCTATAACTGACTTTGTTCGGTGAGAACGGTATAGCTTTAGATCCTGGTCCTATAGATTTAGGGTTGTTATGATTGCTACCTGTTCTGTTAGATCAGCGCACATGTTACAACCTGCCTTATAAGGAAATATAACAACAGAAGCAGAGCTATTCTTGTGATTTGATTTTTTTGGTACACCTGCAATTTGTGAATGGTTGGGGTCATCTCAGCAAGTATACATTTTCTTCCAAAATAGAATAATTGGAAGCGCCACAAAGTTTATGGTTGTTTGGGATTAATTTAACCAGACACTTGAGGGGAGGCTTCCCTTATGTGAATGCACTGGAATGCAATTCAAATAATAGAAAGACATTTCCAGGGGTTTTAATCTATTAATACTGAAATTGTTTTCTTTTTCAATTTCTATATTGCAATTACTCTTTGCCACTTATTGAGCTGGCTGATCTGTTTTGTGTAAAACATGGGTATATCTGTAGTTTCTCGTTGTCCATGCAATAATTGGAGTGGATGGCTTGGACTTCAGTCCTCAAGGGTCTAGATACATATTGTTATGGGTTTCCCAATATTGTTTTGCATAATCCTTTGATCCATAAGAAGTTTTATCATGCTTTCTTGGACCAAGGTACATAAGCTTCCTTTATATTTTGTGTACTCATTTTGTAATGAATGTATATCCAAAATTCAAGGTATATGATTTAATATAAGTTTTTTGATTTTGGGGCCTAGTATGTACCTTTTGTTCATTGCCTGACACTAGTTACCATCTCTTGACCGTTTTGTGTAAATTTGCATAGCTCAATCTTGGAAGCAGCAAGTGTCTAGATTTTTAAATCTTTCAAAACGACTGCAAAATACATTGCTCCCACACATGGGCACACGTCAGAATTGAGTCAAACTGGGCGTCATGCAAATTAGTGACATGGTACACTCTTTTGCCAATTGCTCTTTAAATCTTTTAATTTTCTAGTTTCAAGTTTCAACTGAATTTACTATGCAGGTATAGGTCCATTAGGGATATTTGTACTACTCGGACAATCTTGGTAAAGCTCTATTATCTTTGCATATTTTTTTCAACTCTGTCAATGTATCGAACAAGTAAATATCAATTAGTTGAAGGCATAAGAAACAGTCACAACTTCAGTCACATGCAATACACCCTTTTCGGTTTGCAAGTATTCAATATACCATAACAATGACCTCATCTAATTGTCATGTTTTAAAATTAATAATCATTTGGATCTTAAGCCATTGCAATAAACTCCTTCACTTTGTAAGCTTCTCATGGTTGCATTTTCCATAAACCCCTCTGACACCTGACGTCAACCCCTCTGCCACCCTATTATTGTCTAATATGCTAGTCTGTCTCATTCCTATTTACTGCTTGCATTCTTCCTCGTCCATCTGCTTTAGAGTCACTTGTCTCGTCCACTTGACTTATCTTATCTTTGCATCTCTATTCTACATTCCCTTCCTCAGTCTACTGTGCCTGTCTGCTCCTGTTGTAGATTCTCCATTCAATCCAACATCAAAGAGTGTCCATTCATTTACCATCCCATCATTTATTGTGAGGAGAGAAAGCATTCAATTTCAAATCAAATCAGGACACTTTAATGCTCAGCAGCTGCCAGAGGTTCATAATTCCTTATTTTCATGATTGCTTTAAAGAGGGGTAGCGTTTAAACACATCTGAAGAAATGGAGTTTAGTTTACAAAGGAGCAGAGTTGTGAGCTGCAGTGTTAAATTCTGAATTTGTCCAAGTTATATCTGGAGTGAGCTTCAGAATGTGTATTCAAGTCACACTTCTATTCGGGAAAGGACGTAAAGTCTTGGTTAGTAGATTAGGAAGTTCCTAGGCTTTTGGTGTGAGGGAAAGAAAATACTTATGTAATAGGGTACCATGGAAAATTGAGAAGCTTATCCAATTTCTGGGAACCTGGGAAAACTCAATAATCCTTCAAAAGGCCTTGGAAGTACTGATGGAATCAGAAATTAATGGCAAAGTTGCATCAAGAAACTAAATTCAACAACTTGTAAACATCCTGAAAGACGAAATCAATATTCTCACTAGAATTGTGTAGAGGTTATTTTTAATTATATAATGTGCTCTTTAGTTGTCTACCATGTATTGTGGGTGTAGCTTATGCATAGGTTTACTATAGCTGAAAATTGGAAATCTTTCAAATTTTGGTTGTTAAAATGCTTTAACACTGATGTTGACAAAATCACTGATGACCTTGTTGGTGACGGGGTGTAATACAGATGAGGTCATGATTAATTCTGGTAGCATCAGTGTTAAATTTTAATGTTTTTAAGAGCAATTTTTTTGAAATGTCTCCAATGTTGCTTAGACATGGCTGAATATATGACCAGCTGTGTAAATAATCTTACATTTGATACCTTAAATCACATTTGGCTCCACTGCCCAGGCATACAGACATGGTGCTTTGCGACTATCCTACATTTTCTTTTGTCTTCATGTTGAATCTTCTTCCAGAAGGAGAATATGTTGAGCTTTAGGTGCCACATGGTTGGTTTTGTGGAAGTACATGCATACAAGCATGCTGATATTTTGTCTCAATGGCACACTTCAAATTATCTGTTGCCTTGTTTAACAAAGTTTATCTCGCCTAGATATATCAACTTTGAGGTGCATTTTAAGCACTCTTTTATTAGTTGTATCTGTGTAAGTTCTCTCTCAATTCCATTGACTATCTTCGGTAGCTTCAGGACAAAAAAAAAATTGCAACATATAATATTTCACTTATTAAACGATATTGAAATCTGGGATAAAATTTTAAAGGGCTTGTGAGATAAATTAGGTTTTTGTTCTTCAAAGATGATAACAGATTTCAAATTAAGGGATTTTTAGTTTCAAAGACTGCTACCTTTTTTTATAAACAGTGCCCTGTAGGGAGCCTGTAGATGTTTTACATGGGCTTATTTGAATGGAATAGAAATTCTCGCGGAATACTCTTGGAAAAGCGATTTCTAGGAGGATAGAATGTACGCACGTTCAAGTTCTGTTATACTAATCATTGAGGATGGTTATTGCATGGAATCTAATTTTCCTACATCCATCTTAAATGTTGACATATAGGATGATACATAACAATGTCAGAAAGCTGCATTTTTGTTCTATTTGCCAGCATGCTTTCTGTAAAGATGGAACTTTTCCACTAACTTTTACAGTAAGTTGCACAGTTGCTGCTGTAGTTGAAACGTAGGTGTAGTGAATACACTCAATCAATTGATGAACAATTTGACTGGTCATATCTGACCAGTTTGGTGTGTCACAAGCTGTCTCAAATCTTCTCCCATTGAAGTTATACCTTAGATTTTGGTTACCTTATGTATATTCAAAGCTCCAGGGAAAGAAAAAAGAATCTTTCAAGTGTTCATTGTGTATATCAGCTATTTGTGAAGTTGACAATTGTCAAAACATCCATCCCCAGTGAGATGCCTGCAACTCTACCATTTCTCATCTTTCAATTTACAGTAATGTGAAATTGAAACATTTTGAGTTTTATTTGCATTTTGCAAGCAGTGGGCGTAATTTACTATATGGTTGGATGATAGAGAGCTATCGTCCACACAGGAAGATAAATACAATAATATATTATGTTCTAGGCTGAACTTGTTTTGAGGGCATTTACTTTTTATGGGCTATATATTTATAGTTATTTGGGTTTGGGATATTCTTCTAGAAACTTGTTATGAGACTATGGATTCTGGCTTTATATTTTATACCTCCGTTTAAGGAATTTATCACTAACACGAAACAAGCCAATGCTTACTAGACTGCAGCCCAGTTATTTGAAATCTATTACATACCCTAGGGGTCAGATATTTTATATTTGAATATTGACCAGATTGAAGCCAGGATTTGAAGCCAGGAGATTCAAATGTTTGAAGCCAGGAGATTCAAATGTTAATATTTACTAGATTGAAGCCAGGAGATTCAAATATTAATATTTACTAGATTGAAGCCAAGAGATTTAAATTGTTAGATTCAAAGCAATGATTTTGGCACTAAGCCATTTGATGAAACCAGATCTTAACATATTAATTATTGGTATGTGGAAGGGTTTCGAGTCTGCTTACTGTGCAAATGTTTATGAGAATGCCAAAAGACTTTTCGAAGGTGTGCATGCAACTTGCCTCACTTGCAAATTTAAGAAATATCTGGTTGGTGATTTATTTTTGAAGCTTTACTGCACTGTTGGTCTCAAATAGTAATCAAATATAGGACTCGACTAGTTGTGGCCTTCTTGGTGTCTATCAAAGGAGCCTTCTTGGTGTCTATCAAAGGAGAAGCTTATAATGCTGCAGAAAATTGACCAGTTAAAAGTTCCTCGTGCAGCTTCTCTGGAAAGTGGAAACTTTTATTGTGCTGTGGGAATGCAACTTTTGTCAATCATTTCAGATCAACAAAAAATGTATGTACTTTAGATAAAAATAAATATTAACTACTACTATTGCTTCTCCGACACGGGAACTTTTGCATCAGATATGTTGTCCTCCAAGAACTGCTTTTGGATAAACCTAACAAACATGCTTCAAATTGCCACTAAAAGGGCCTTTAATTCTCATGTAATATGACGGAAAAAAATCATACTTCTATAAACTCTAGACAGTGGGATTTCACTGCTTGAACAAGATGGTAATTTTTATCCATTGTACATACTCCATTATACTGATTCCACAGTTTCAACCACCAAAATGTATCTTGACCGGTTTCAGCTTGTCAAGTGGATAAATGAAAACTGTTTACACCTTTGAATTTGATTAAATAATTTGTTAAAGAGTTAGTTATCCCCATCATTAAATGCGAATTACAACATGGTTCTAGTTTTTATTTTTGTATTATCTGGGAAAGCAATTTATATGGTATGATAATAATTTCTAATACAAGCATATACCCCATGGATTTTTTATTTTTAATGTAGCAACATTATACATTGCAGGTGCACTCTCTTTCAAAAACTTCAACAGCTACTGCCTGCTTGTTTTGAACTCGCATGTACTTTACATGCAAGGTTTGATTGTGCCCTGCCACAATTGAAGATGATAATTCTGGAACAGCTAACTTAAGCACAAAAATCATCAGTAAAGGCAAGGTTATACATTAGCTGCTGCTAATTTCTATTCTAAACTAAACAAATTTCATGCTGAGGGTCAACTGCAATTTAATCCGAGATAGACTTCTTTTTCCTTCACTTTTTCACAGAAGCAGATTACAGATATTAATTTGCAAAAATTAAGGCTATAAATATCCATGAAAGTGGCTACCAAACATATTGTTTTAAAAACATAGAATTGATGCTATAGCATGCTGATGTTCTGATAATAATGAATTCAACTACGGGCACATTGTTTCATAAACAGAGAACTGATACTAGCAGTATGTTGACATTCCCATATTAATGAATTCAACTTGATGAAAGCACTTTCTTTTTGTCTCTGTAGCAGATAGCAGATACGTCAAGAGGCAATTGTTTAGTACTAGATTGATACTACAGGTATGTTTTCCCTCTCCAATCAAACCTGTTCCTTACAAAACATGATATTAGGAGAGGCAAATGAACAAGACAAGGAACTGCATGCAGGGAAATTTAATTTGTTTCGTTGCTTTCTAGCCAATTCTTAAAGCAACTGTAGGGATTAGGGAATAGATGAGAACATCTGCATTTGAAATCCTTGTTTCATGATTGTAGGCAACAAGACATTAATTTGACAATCTGCCTATTTATGTCATATGTAGAGTCATAGGATTTGCCTGGCAGATCCTCATTATAATGTTGAGCTTCATTTGCTCTACATATTAGATTTTTTTCAATCTTTATCTCCCGTCCAATGCAAGTACTTTCGCACGAGTTAATGCTTTCTTCCCTTAAGAACTAAAGCTTTTGCCACATTATTAGCAAATGAAAACAGGGACAGCTAGGCTAAAAAACAATGGAAACTTTGGGATGACCTTTTAAGGCAATGTAGGAAACAATGAATTGAATATTTGATCTCTGGTCAATTAACTTGTAAATGTAAGTCCACACCAAAACACTAAACTGGGGTGCTTGGTAAGGCACTTACAAATTTTCATGATATATGATAGCCTCTCTCAAGCGGAGGTTTTAGACTTGTGTGGCATAGACATGCCAGTTATGGGATTTGAAACACCAAGAACTTCAGTCTTAATGTAGTAATACTCCATACTTCTTCCGCATCATTTAATCTTTCATCTCGAGCTTTCAATTTCTAAAGGTTGCCACTATGGGCTAAATAATCAATAAATTCTAGCAGAACACATGCATATCACAACAATTTATTTTTGAATGTTTCATACTTCCATTGTTTACATTCTTTATTGTGTGCTTCAGGATCACCTTGTGAGATTTTGTAAGACTCGAAAGTACGGTTTGGGGCACAAAAACTTCTTTGGGTGAAATTTATTGTGAAGGATAGTGATCCAAAAATGGATCTGAAAATACCCAATTCTATGTATTCTCTGTATTTGATTCTTGTAAAACATACCCTCAACATGTTCAGTGTTCTAGGAAAATGGCAAAGTCAAGTTGAAGGTGATCCAGACACCTTTGAATGACAAAAAAAACCGCTTTCTGGTTAAATCATGTTTATTATGGTGCAATTTGCTACAAAACTGTTGTAAGCCTACTAATTTTTGGGCGTTTTGGTGGCATTTTGTTGCATCTGCGTAATCGACACGATTCCTCGTACCTTTAGCGCCAAAATGGAGAATCCAAATAGTTACAAATGTTTGGCTTCTCAAATGGTTCATTTCGTCTTCCTTCCATCCTTGGGGCAGAATAACTATAAGTATGGGTGCATTTATTCATTCTAGGCAAGTGATTTTGAGTGAGAATAAGTGTGAGCAAAGAGGAGGAGCTGTATTTCTTTCTTATTTTGTTCATTGAGAGTGAGTTCTTCATTGTTGAGGATTGTGAGCAAGAAAATACAATTAAAAGGAGTGTTGAATCCTTCTTGAAGGCCAATTATTGGCAATAATTTGTATTTTTGGAGATTTACACAGTGAGAGGGAAGCAATTTGCTTACCCACTGGAGCTTTTTCTACCTTGGGTTTCTCCAGGTTAAATTCTTGTGTCCCTTTTGCATTCTTTTCTACAATTCGAAGTATAGTTGTGATTATTTATGCACATTATATTAGTTAAAAGGAACTTAAGTAATTTTCATTTAGTTATCACTAAGAACATGATCTGTTTATTGTATTAAGAGGCAATTTACGGGGCATATTAGTATCGAGCAATTAAGATTTCAGTTTTTGTGTGGTTAACATGTGTTGATATTGCAGTTAGATGCGCCTTACCCAAAAGGGAAAAGAAAGCGGTGAAGGTAGCCTTATTCCTTTTGAAGTAGAGATTTCTATAAGGAAGTGGAAGCAAGGAATTCGAGAGATGGCTCGTAGAGAGGATGTGGAAGATAACAGAGAAGAACATTTTTTAGGTTGGAGGAAAATGTGGCAAGTTTGTCCAAGGACATGGGCAAGGATTTCCTCGTCCATAGGGAAGTTAGAGTCCATCATGGGATTACTCATGGAGAAACTTGGTGTTCCAAATGAGACAGGAATCCTGTGAAGAAGATGCTCGTGAGTATGAAGAAGAGCAAAGCCTCATGCCATTCCCACACCTCCACCTTTCAAAGCAGAGGCCAAGATAGAAATTCATCCTTATGATGGAGATGTGAATGCTTTGAGAAGCTAGACCATTGGCTAGCCCAACTAGAGGTATATTTCAGTTTGCATAAAATTAATGAAAGTCAACAGATTTCCTTTTCTTGGTTAAAATTGACCAATCATGCTTTAACTTGGTTTGAAAGTTATGTTCATTATTTGGTTATTAAGAAGCTTCCTCCTATTACTAAGTGGGATGAATTTAAAAAGCTAATCAAAAAGCAATTCTATCCTATTTGTTATGAGGAAGAGAGGTCCATGTATTGGTAGTATCTTAGGAAAAACAAGGCCAAAACGTGCAGGAGTACACTAGTGAGTTTCGGAAGAAAGTTGTCCATATGGGAAAAGATGTAGCGGATCGGGACCTTCTAATGAAGTACATTGGTGGACTTCATAGCCACTTGAGGAGACTAGTTCTCTTGGCCAAGCCGACGGATGTAGACGAGGCTTGTTCTCAAGCCCACTACTTAGAGATGGACAAGAAGAAGATTTCATCTACCTCTCAGCATGCTTTAGACAAAGAAGATGACATCAAGCCAAAGGGAAAGGAAAAAGGGAAAGGTAAGCAAAATGCTACTTCCATTAAGGATACTAAAGTTCATTGTGGTCATTGTGATGTTAACACTCATTCCGAGGAAAAATGTTGGAAGCTCCACCTAATTACATCCCTTCAAAAATAAGAAAAATAAGAAGGCCACGACTGCCCTCCAAGGAGAGGAAGTGTTTTGTAGTGAAGAAGAGGATGAGACTATGTGTTGTGCCTCTATCCATAGAGAGGTATGTTTAGGTAATAGAAATAATGCTCAAGAAAATGAACTTACTAAGCTCTTTCATTTAAAAATTCAGTTGAAGAAGACCAAAGTGGATGCTCTTTTTAATACTTGTCCACAATCTAATTTGGTTAGTAAAGAGCTAATTGATAGGCTGATGTTGGAAACTTACAATCATCCAAGTCCATACTCATTGGGTTGGGTAAAGAAAGGTGTAGACATCAAGGTTACTAAGTAATGTAAGATCACTTTTGGTATTGATAAAAATTTCATTGATGAAGTTATTTTGAATGTTGTTCCTCTTGATGTGTGTGGTGGTGTTTGACAATCCATATTTGTATATCAAAGATGCCATCTTCATGAGAAGAGCCAACCAATACCGTTTGGTGAAGGATGGTAAAAGCTACGTCATTTCATCCTTTGCAGGAGACTCAAAGATTTCTTTGGTAAGTGCCACCGAAGCCCGGAAACTTAATGCTAGTGGGAGATTTTCTTTACTTCTTCTAAGGGATAGACAAGCTAAGGAAGTTATCTCTGAGACCACTCATAACATAGTTACTAACAAAGAGTAGAAGCAGATGGGAGAGTTTATGCAACAGTTTAGGGAAGAGCCTATGGGGTTGCCCTCGGATAGGCCAATTGAGCATATGATGCGGCAACAGCACTGATGGTCCGCTTCTGAGACTTGGGATTTCATAGGCAGTCCATGCAGGATGCCTCCGAAAAGAAACAACAATTACAATCTTTGTTTGAGAAAGCACACACTTCAGGGGTGGCTGGTCACTCTGGTGTGACAGAGACTGACCATTGTTGAGCACTTACACAGGTATGATTTTTGGCCAAACATGTAGATAACAGTTGTTAACTTTGTCAGGAGTTTTGTTTCATGTAGTAAATGAAAGGAACAATAAGAAGATCATTCCAAGCCGTGAAGATCTCAGATGATCATAACACACCACATTTGATAAGTTGAAAGAAATTCACCAGAATAACTTTACAAAAGAATTTACAAACAAAGAGCAAAAGTAATAGATCATATATTATTATGGAACTCTCATATATATTATAATGAGAATGGACCTTGCTTATATAGGTAAGGAAAATCAATCTAAGAACTAGTCAAGGCCATAGATCAAGCCATAAATCAAGGAAAGAACTAGTCATCAAAGATTAATCAAGACCTTAGATTTAGGAAAGAACTAGTCATCAAAGATCTAGTCAATACCATAGATCAAGAAAAAAATTATACCGAACAACTAGATAATATCTTCCTAATATCTAAATAAGATCCAAGAAGTATCCACACACATAAATGGGTGAAAATAAATACAATAAAAGTAAATAAAGTACCTAGGTGAACATGAGTTAAGGTAAATACCTACTCTAACACCCCCCTCAAGTGAAGATAGGGGCCCAAAATAAAAGTGACATATCCACAATATGAGTCCCGATGTTGTAAGTGAGAAATGTCTACATTGTAATGATAGTATTAGTGTATCCTTCTCATGAATGAGGTTATGAAGAATAGAGTTTTGCTTTTTAAGTGATTTATTTTGTTCCGCAAATTTGACCATATCCTATCAAGTCCGTGCATTTTAGAGAAAAACATATTGTTTTGAGAATCCATGATAGATACACCACATTAGATTTGCAAAACAAAAGAGTTAAAATATCATATATGGAAATCCATCATAATCTATAATGCTCAATACATTACAATACAATGACTTGAATTACTCAATAAGAAAGATGTACATCGAGGAGGAGGGAAGTGCAACTACTACCTAAATCGGTGGTGAAGAACTCCCACTAAGCGACTTCGGTAGTTAAGTTAATTCCGAGAAGACTAGTAAACTAATTCCGCATAAGCGAGAAACTAACTCAACACTAGTAAGCTAACTCCACACAACTAGTACACATAAGTAAGCCAACCCAACAAGTGTAGAGCTAACACAAGTGTAAGAATTATCCTAATAAATAAATAAAATGATAAATAATAACCTACACTAACACTGTCTCGTAACCATAGCTTAGGTGGGCGAAAAAAAGAAGGCGGGTCCCGACAATAAGGTCGATGAGGTACCCACGTATAATAGCTGGGAAAATTGGACACTGCAAGGTACCTAAAACCAATAATAACAAAGTAGAGAGAAAAATCTCGCTACAAGATATCCTAAGAAGCTTGGCTCCAAAAACTCATATAGTGTTGAAGAAGTTTGGTGTGCACTATGGTCTCGAATCCACCGCTTGATCATAAAACTCAAATGCAATCGATCTTGGGCTTTACCATAATAGCTCCATGCAAGGAGATTGTCAATGGAGTGATGTCGAAAGTGCAAAAAAACACCAAACATAATTTGATCAACTGCTACAAATAGGTGTGCCACGATCCAAGAACCAAGACAACAATGCATGACACAAGATCCAAATAAATAAGAGTGCCACGATCCAATAAAAGTCAAGGTAACAAGAATATGATACAAAATCCGAAGAAGTAAGATCAACTACTACAAATAGATGTGTCACGATCCAAGAACAATAACCAATGCAACAAGGTAAAGACACAAAGTCCAAATAAATAAGAGTTCCACGATCCATGAAAAGTCAAGGTAACAAGGCAAGGACATGAAACTCGAAGAAAGCAGTGTCAACACGTAATAAGACAATGACACGAAACCCAAAGAATCAGTGTCAACACCACACCCTCATAATGTCCCATATTGTTGAATAGGTAAAGTGACACCACAGATGTGTATGCGTTGCCAAAATCAACTACTCGAACACTAACAAACTAACACTGAGTTCCACCGAATAGCTCCCCCACAAGAGAGACTATCAACATGCCAAAAAATGTCGAAAATATAGATCCAAAATATCTCAACAAATAATAGAGATATAAATGTATACACCTATAGATACAAAATGCAACACTCAAAATTTTATGACATCAAGCTCAACCGAAGTTGAGTACATGTAAATATTACAATGAGTAAAAGTACATTTTACATTTCTTTGTGTATAAAAATTTCACCAATGCGTAGATCTCGAAAAAATACACAATTTAAAAAAAAAACCTTAATTTGAGGTACGAGATCAAAAGTAATGAGCTTTAAAAGGTTTTTTATTAAAATAATATTTGATGCCGATGTTTTTGAAAAGGTACACGTGACACCCAAATGTCCAAAGGGTAAAAGAGTGCATCCACATGACGCAGACTTGTGACCAAAGGATAAAAGCCTACGCCCAAAACCTATATGTTTAGAGGATAAATCATTGCATCCGAGAGGGTACAAGTCTATATCCAATGGATAAAAGAATGCACCCAGAGGGTACAGATCTCGTATCCAGTGGATAAAAAGCGCATCCAAAATAAAAATATCTAGAGGGTAAAAGAATGCATCCAAAAAGTACATACTTATATCCAATGGATAAAAGAATGCACCGAGATGGTACATATCGACGTCAAGTGGATAAAAGACTACATCCAAAAACAAAAATATCCAGAGGGTAAAAGAATGCATCCAAAAGGTACACGCTTATATCTAACGGATAAAAGAATGCAACAAGAGGGTACAAATCTGCGTCAAGTGGATAAAAGATCGCATCCGAAGGAACACGGTTATATCAAATAGATAAAAGAATGCACTAAGAGGGTATGAATTTACGTCTAGTGGATAAAAGATTGCATCCAAAACAAAAATATCTAGAGGGTAAAAGAATGCATCAAGAAATACACACTTATATTCAATGGATAAAAGAATGCACTCAAAGGGTACAAATATGTGTTTAGTGGACTGCCTCAAAACATGGTCAAGTTTATAGTCGATTCTAGGGTTTGACACCTTCTAAATTCAATGGCGCACACCATTTTGCATAAAAATGCATGCTGCGAAAAAAATGCTAACAAATTCCGAATACATGAAAATAATAAACCCTTACTTGCAAAGAAAAACTTATAGATGGATGTCTACATCATCTATCGCTCTGATACCATGAAAGGAATGATAAGAAGATCGTTCCAAGCCGTGAAGATCTCATATGATCATAACACCACATTTGATAAGTTCAAAGAAATTCTTTGGAATAACTATACAAAAGAATTTACAAACAAAGAAGCAAGTAATAGATTATAAATTATTAGAGAACTCTCATATATATTACAATGAGAATGAGCCTTGCTTATATAGGCAAGGAAGATCAATCTAAGAACCCGTCAAGGCCATAGATCAAACCATAAATCAATGAAAGAACTAGTCATCAAAGAACTAGTCAATACCATAGATCAAAGAAAGAACTATACCTAACAACTAGATAATATCTTCCTAATATCTAAATAAGATGAAAGAAGTATCCACACACATGACCTGGGTGAGGATAAATACAATAAAGGTAAATAAAGTACCTAGGTGAACATGAGCTAAGATAAATACATACTCTAACAAGAAAGAGGAGTTGAGGTTATTATCAATTTCTTCTCGACCATGGGTAAGTTTCTCCTTGGATTTTATGTATAGTTTGCCAACTTCTAGAAAATGGTATGATGATATTTTTGTGGTAATAGATCATTTTTACAAAGTGGGTATTCACATTTTTGCAAGAAGACAAGTTATTTTCAGTTTACCCACTTTGTAAAAATGATCTATTACCACAATATTTGCAAGAAGACAAGTAATAGATCATTTTACAAAGTTATTTATTCAACGATGTGTGGGTTCATTTTGGTTTGCCTAATTCTATTATGACATACAGGGACTCACGAATCATTGATGATTTTTATCTATATTGTGGGAGGAAATGGATACTATCGGTCTATCACATGTCATTTAGAGCCACATGAGTAGATAGATGTGGTAAGTCGTACCTTGTTCCAATTTATGAGAGATCCTAGGATTTGGGATGAGGATTTGACATATATCCTGCAACCTTATGACATGGCTATTCTTACTTCTACCAGTAATACTCTTTTTGAGATATGTTTTGGTTATTTTCCTAGGAGTGCAATTAAGTTTGTTTTGAGATTACCATGCAGAGACAATGAAAAGTGAGATTGGAAGTTCACAAAGATGATATATTCATTGGAACAATCCAACAGATACACCTCCAAGTAGGGGAATGGTATTCCAAAGAGGATGTGGGGAAGAAATTTCCTCACCTCATCAGTTCTTGAAGCTTTTAGGGACTTAAAAGCCTCAAATTAGAGAGGTATGATCCAAAAATGGATTTGAAATACCCAATTCTATGTATTCTCCGTATTTGATTCTTGTAAAACATACCCTCAACATGTTCATTATTTTAGGAAAATGGCTAAGTCAAGTTGAAGGTGATCGGACACCTTCGAATGACAAAAGAGACCATTTCTAGTTAAGTTTTGTTTATTAACTTTGAATTTCCGCAAAATTGTTAACTTTTGGCAAAAGCATTTTGGTGCGTTTTGCCGAAATCTCATCTGCGTAACTTCCACACAATTCTATCCCTTTAGCACCAAAATGGAGAATCCGAACAGTTGCAAATGTTTGGGCTTCTCAAATGGTTCATTTCACCTTCCTTCCATCCTTGGGGTAGAATAACTATAAGTATGGGTGCATTTATTCATTCTAGGCAAGTGATTTTGAGTGAGAACAAGTGTGAGCAAAGAGGAGTTGTATTTCTTTCTTGTTTTGTTCATTGAGAGTGAGTTCTTCATTGTTGAGGATTGTGAGCAAGAAAATACAATTAGGAGTGTTGAATCCTTCTTGAAGGCCAATTATTGGCAGTACTTTATATTTTGGAGATTTACATAGTGAGAGGGAAGCAATTTGCTTACCCACTAGAGTTTTTCCCACCTTGGGTTTCTCCAGGATAAATTCTTGTGTCTCTTTTGCATTCTTTTCCTCAATTTGCAGTATAGTTGTGATTATTTATGCACATTATATTGGTTAAAAGGAACTTAAGTAATTTTCATTTAGTTATCACTAAGAACAAGATTTGTTTATTGTATTAAGAGACAATTTATGGATCAAATAGTGACACCAATTTATTGAGTATTTTAACATCCGGTTAGCAATTTATAGAAGAAATAAAGAAATCATATTACCATCCACAAATGACTAAGGTAAAATTCAAAAGTACGAGTTACTAAGGTGGAAAATCGGGATGGTTAAAAGGACTTAACAGTTCAAATTTTAAAACTAAAATCAAGTCTTCAAGAAAAATAACCTAAGAAGAGAGTCGTAACTAGAATAGGTAAACCCTGACAAATCAATAAAGTCAAATGCATATAATTGAAAACAATTTCATCCTCAAAAGGAAGTTCTCATGGTTGAGAGAGAGGCACTATAAGAGTCGAGATAAGAAAGGACGTCAATGGAGAACAAGAATCAAACTTGTAACAAAGTCTATAGTTAAATAGGGACCAATGTCCTTGTCAATCATTGTAAAAGTGTTGATACATAGTGATGCATCCTAGGAAGAATTCCCTAGGACCACGAAATTTTTGTTGAACAATTATTTAAATTTAAGAAACAAAAGCACAAGAATCAAAACAACTTTGAAAGTGTAGTGCCGACTTAAACCATAAGTAGAATAAATAATAAAAATAAATAAAAAAGTAAATAAAAGGAAATGATTTACGTGAGTAGGTGGGAAGGGGTGGCGTGTGTTAGTGATCTGCAGGCATGGCGGTGGAGTGTGGTGAGTGGGAAGTGTACATCAAGCATGGGCATCCATCAAAACATAATGCAAAGTGGACTATTGTCTAGATGTTGTAGTTGTGATGGCTCTATTAGACATGCTTGCAAAATGTTTGACTGAAGGTCTTAAAAAAAAAAAAGTTTTTTTTTAAGACTCGCAATGGTCATAGGATACACACACAATGGATTGTTGAAAAAAAAATGATGGGAATTTATAGTGAATTCTTTGACTGGTGTGAATCCAAATGCCACGAATTTTCTCGGCATCCTCCTTGTGTCTGCATATAATGGGAGCTTTGGGATCAGGGTACTCATACCTAAATGCCTGAAAGAAACGTGAGCTCTGAAACATGATTTTATTCGCCCTTTTAAGCATAAAAGATAGAGGAATTTGGTCAGATGTGTGGTTACAAAGTGATTTGGTAGTCATGGATACAAAACATGGCTACATATGCATATGTGAACTGTTGGACAGAGTGCCCAGAGAGAAATGTCTCCTCGTGGACTGCAATGGATGCTAGAAATGTACAAAATGTGTTTGTTGAAATGGATTAGAAACCTTCAAGAAAATACTACTAACAGGTGTAAATCCACCTTCCACAACTCGTGCCAAGATCCTCCCAACTCGTATAAAAAGGGATCTTTGTAACAGGTTTGGACATCCATCAATGTATAATGGATAGATAAAATGGAACGATCTGCCAAGAACAAATGATTCACACTCAAAAATTTGTGTAGAAACTATAGTAATTAGTGACGATGAAGAAGCTACTGATAGAAATTGTAGAGAAGAAATAAGGGGAGAACACTTGCAAAAGCTTGGTACTGTGGGGGATTTTTTTATGCAGATCATTGCAAAGAGAGATCATCAGTGACATTCCATCTGCTGAGAAGCATTTTCACAAAGGTGTAATTGAACGTAAGGAACAATTTTTGGATCCCCATGAATGTGTATACATCCACATTGATGAGTATATTTTGAGTTTTGTTGTAATCCCAAAAGATTTTATCTAAGATCTCCATTGGTCATGGGAGTTGTGGAATTTGCCTACCTTGTGAACTAAGAAAAGTTTGTGGTGTTGAGGGAAATTCAGAGAAATGGGGGAGTTTCCGAATGCATGTGAACTTTTTAGCAGAATGCTAAGAGATCGAGAGTTAGAGCGATGTAGCCGTGTGGAATACGGGTGAACCCTCGTGGAGAACCTTGTGTTCTACAAATGCTAATATTGTCAGGCATGGTTCATCTCTCATGATCTTTCTTAATTTTCGTACTTTAGTTTTTCTTTTACAACGAAATAAAATTTTAAAATCTTGAGATTATCGTAGATTTAATTATTTTATATTAACTTGTTGCAAAACAATAAAATGTCATATCATTACTCACATAATTAAAATAACCATTTTGTAGTAAACCATGAACTTGAACCCTCATTGTGAGATGATTTAGAAAAATCCCTGACCAAACTAGATCACTACAACATTGTGATATCGATAAGTTGAAGTTGACTTCCCGGTAAATATGTTGACCATGTCCTGTTTAAATAGATAATTTTGCATTTTTGGAGACTCGTTAAGTACCCTTCGTAACTCCGAAAATGGGATGTTAAGCTTCATTCATGTACCTGGTTATGTGAGGAGTCACCTTAACCTTTGGTTTGACCCCGAAGGAACATTTGTGATATTTTTGATGCCGTATTGGGAGCAATGTTACACTGTTTTGTAGTTGTAAGAAGCTATTAAAACTATAAAGTTGGCTTTCATTTTGAACCGCCATTTGAAACCTAGATAGAGAAATTATTATCCATTTTCACAAACCTCTAGTGTTCTTACTAGACAATTGCATGGAACATTCAGTTTAGGGAAAAAAACTTTTCTGGATAGTTTGGCAAAGCCATTTTGTAGGCCTTTGGTCGCAGTTTGATGAGGTCAAATTGGACCAATTTTGACTTGTCGCCCGAAAACTTGTCGCCGTTTGAAAATGGTTTTCTAGTTCTCAGTCCCATCGACTTTGATGAATTCTCCTTATATAGGGGAACATGTAGGAAGTGTCTCGTTGCGTGCTCATCCATCGAACGTTAGTTTTGGACGTGGTTTTATGAGCCCTCGAGCTAACTTTTGTCCATTTACAACTGGGACATTTACGACCTGTGGCCCCGGAAAACTAGCCGCCAAACATAAACTGTTCGCTAGTTCCAAATTCCGTCAGTTGCTATGAACTCTTGGTATATTAGTGGACATGTATAAATTTAATCGTGGTGTGTCTGCTCATCAGAAGACTACATTTGAAAGTGGTTTCTTAGCCTCCAAGCCCGTTTTGAACGTTTTTGTAGTTAGCAAGAAAATGTAAAAATAGAAAGTTGTGGGACCCTCGTCGAGTTGCCAAACCATCGTGGAAACTTTTGACACATGTAAATAACTATTTAAAAACTCTATAGTGTAACTTGTGTGAAATGAAAATTTTGACAAAATGGTGTTTTCTCTCTCTTCCCTTCTCTTTCTCTCTCTTGGGTTACAAAATGAAGTGAAATGAAATATAATGAATACATGTCTCTAAACCTTTTCTTTCAATTGTAAATTGTAATTATTATTATATGTAAATGGGAAACAAAAATAAATGTTATTTATGTTAGATTAGGGTGGATGCCATGCCAGCGATTTATCGTTGATTTCATGCTCACGTGGTTTGTAGGATGCAAGAATGATGGTGAAAAGGCGATGTGTAATTCATTAATTATCATTGTAATTTATATAGTTCATTGTTAAATGAATATATGTATAATGTAGTCTCATGTTACAGAAGGTTATATTTGATAATTTGTTGATATGTATGAGATGCTAGTTTTAAGGACATCTAGGAAATGTGCATGTTTAATCATAGGTTCAATTTGATTCATAGTAGACACAGTAAAAAGGTTGGATATTTATATAAGGTAAATGAATTTGAAGTAATATCTTGTAGTGCACATTCAAAGTGTTCAATAAATGATTAACGAGTCATCTGTGCATTCATACTTTGTAAATGTAATAAAGGGATTTAATCAAAACACTATACCCTTGTAGAATATCGGAGCATAACTTGTTTTCATGTGTGATACTCTTTACCATAGAAGACATTGAAAATCGTAGAATGAACTTAAACTCTGCACTCGATGGAACCTCCTAGTTTGAGGAAACAAGAGCCCAAGAATGGGTTTATCGCCTTAGTCAGTATGTTTAGTGACATTGTCATAAACCTGTCTAATAGAGGTGACACAGTCAAACTTTATTTTGGAGTATGTAGAGATAACTCCTCCTTCGTATCCTAGAAGACTACCTTGCCTTTTGAAGATAGATTTAAAATCAAATTTCTTCATTGAATGAAATCCCTGTTGGATCCAGACGACATAGATGGAGGTTGTGAATTATTTGTTTTAGGTCTTAAACTCTTGTTAATGAACTCCTTAGCTCCGCTTAGCTAAATGTGTTACCCTGGTTTCTATCAAATGCCTGTAGTAGGCAACATCTCTCCCCGCAAGCACTGCTCGTGGCTGCCCCACGACTCCCAACCACCTCTGAAAGCCGTATCTGTATATAACCGTGGCCCCAGCACTTTGGGGTAACCCTATCGTCCGATGCATATGATGTGCTCATATGCCCAACGATGAAGTAAAAAAGTCAAACAAATACCAAATCGCCGCATCCGGCGATAACCCCAGAGCTCTCTGTATAGCTGCACCAGATACACTGGTGCCCACGCATAGCAAGTATGCTCCTCCACCATCTCAAGCAGCACCCCCATCAATGCCCGTGGAAAACGGCCTCCCTCTGAGTCCGGGAGGGCGAAGCAGGTGATCCCAATCATCATCAGCACGGCCAGTCGTGTCTCGTGTCGGTGCACACGGTACATGTCACCATACCCGATACTCACGCTGTGATAGGTAAGTAAGCAGCGGTGCATCTCCAAAAACCTGCAGGATGCTGTCCATCGCCGTCTCCGAATCTACCTGGAACACTGCCTCTCCCTCGATCGGCAGTCGAAGGATGCGATACACATCCTCCAATGTGATGGTCATCTCTCCGGTCGGGAGATGGAACACATTGGTCGCCGGATCCCATCTCTCGATGAGGGCGACCATCAGGCTGTGATCTCTATCAATAGCTCGGTATCGCTGGACTCCGCCGAGTCCCACCTCGCGCATGATCGCCCAATGAGCCGCAGATACGTGTGGCCGCATCCGCACCAACAGCGGGGGCATCCTATCCCGCATCGTCAACTGCTGACGTGCCTGCAAAACCAACCCACAACCTTAGACCAACTCTCTATCACATCATCTACTTTACCCTCTATACTCCCTTTTTTAACCCATACCAACCCAACCCAACCCCAAACCCATACAACCCACCCCCAAACCCATACCAACCCAAAACAAACCAACCCAAAACCCAAAACCCACCCAACCCAAAACTCAAAACCCACCCGGCCCAAAACCAAACCCACCCCACCCAAAACAAAACAAACCCACACAAACCGCCCATAAACCCCGGGACCGATACGGTCCCAAACAACCGACCACGGCCCTCTTCCCACCGACGCCGGTCAACCACCGACCGACGCCGGTCACCCACACAGAACCCAGCCCCTAAAATTTTGCGACCGATGCCGGCCAGCATGACCGACATCGGCCATGCCATTTCCCGCAGCCGAACTCCCCGCGCGGCCCCCCACCCACATTTTTGCATTTTTCTACTTATCTACCCACCCAAACACCCTAAAAACCTATTTACCTATTCGGCCCGACCCAAGGCCTCACCCTACCCATTCGGCCCGACCCAAGGCCTCAACCTACCTATTTGGCCCGACCCAAGGCCTCAACCTACCTATTTGGCCCGACCCAAGGCCTCGCCCTACCCATTCGGCCCGACCCAAGGCCTCAACCTACCTATTTGGCCCGACCCAAGGCCTCAACCTACTTATTTGGCCCGACCCAAGGCCTCAACCTACCTATTTGGCCCGACCCAAGGCCTCAACCTACCCATTTGGCCCGACCCAAGGCCTCACCCTACCCATCCGACCCGACCCAAAGCTGCCACCCAACAACTTGGCCCGACCCAAGGCCTCACCCTAACCATCCGGCCCGACCCAAGGCTGTAACCTAACAACTTGGCCCGACCCACGGCCGTATCACTTCAACACCATACCCACAATCAATGTTTTATTTTATCCATCCATCCTGTACCTTTTGTTCAATCGAGCTCACCTGTTCGTGTTTTAGCATGATTAGGGTCCTTGACTTGATCTGTCGACCAACTTTGCCTAGACCTAGACCGTGACGTTTATCTCAACCAAACCAACCATTTGGTACTGCTGAACACGCCTAAACGTTCCTGTACCTTACCTGTTATATACCCTGGAGCTACTTCCTATGCCTTGGATACCAGGATTATATCACCCTTGTTTGGATAAACTATCGACCTTTGCCTATACATTGCTGGTTTGCTAGTCAAATCATGTACCCTAGTCGTACGATTGCATTTCAACATGCGTCTGCTTCCTTGGACCTACCCCACCACCTTACCATCCCCTCTACAACATTCACCCTTTATCAACCCTATCCCTGATTTCCCGTTCGCTCAATCTGTGCTAGATTTGAGGGGGATTACCTATATCCTTAACAGGAGAAACCACTTCATATTATTGTCCGCGCAGCTTTACAACACAAGCTACACGACAATAAGGGGCTAATGTAGACACCAAATTCGTGTCTTACGACCCCTTGTGACCCGCATCCCATTTCGCAACCTAACCTCATTACCTAAACCTTACACAATTATTTATTAATTACCTTGTAATTTATAAATCCCCATTACCTCACCTGCCACCTCATTTTGCCACCTCATCATGACCTAGCCCTAATCCTAAACTAACCTAATTAAAACCTAAAACTTGGTCTACACCTACACCCATGACTAAGGACCCCTTTCTCGCACCTAAAATTGACCTTCTAGTCACTTGACCAAGCCCGCAACTAATCTCTCGGGAGAAAAGCAGGGAAGGTGGGCTATTTTACTAAAAATAGCCTACTTTTTCCTTACCGATGCCGGTTCCTACTCGACCGCCGTCGGTTACGTAACCGCCATCGGTTCCCTGTAAATGGCCTCCCCAAACCAAAAACAAAGGATCGGAATTTCATTTTTGGATCAAGGTCGAAGGATTTTTGAATCAACAGAGATCATTTGGGAGTGATCAAGAGAGTCCTGATCTTTACTTGACTGAGCAGAGACAAGTGAAGAGACAAGGAGAGTTAGCAGCAAGGGAGAGCAAGCCCAAGACTATTTGGATGCGAGCCTGTGATACTCAGCTGATTTGATCTGCTGTGTGCCAGACCATCCTACCTCAGTTCTGCCTTTGCCATCAGAACTCTTGGACTTGCATCTCCGCGAATAATCAGTAAGCTACTTCTTGCATGTACTCTTTAATAACATTTCTTCGACTTTTTGAATCATAAGTCCTCACAAATCCATTCTTGGATCCACTACCCAACGTGTCATTGCATCTAACTGTCATTCATCTAGATCTCATCACCCTATTTCCTAATATTACCTATATACAGCCCTACAAATAACACAACTACCAAATAACACCACCACCCCACAAAACAACTAACCTTCAGATCCTAGACTCTACCGATATCGGTCATCAGTAACCGCCATAGGTTATCAGTAACCGCCATCGGTTATACTGACTATAACCAATAACCAGCCTTTCCCCTACCCAGTTCAAAAAAGAAATTTAATTGATATTTTATAGTCTTTTGTGTTAATTCATATTAGCGAGGGAACTGACCACCTTCGAAAGGAAGTTTTATATTTCCTAGGCCCAAGGCAGTTTCCTCATTTATTTTCTAATTAAAATCTTGTGGTCTTGTGTTCTTATTTGCGGGTAGTCCTTCCAAGACAAAAAGGAGTTCTTCGTGCAGATCGGCCTGATCTTTCTCTACTGACGCGCACATCATCTCGACATTCTACAGTGTATTCCTCCTAGCCCCAACCCTTATCTGCATTTCTAAAAGGAACGAAACATTCCGAGTGAAACAGATTTGCATCGCTTCTCTCCCAATTTTGGCACAAAATCAAAGGATAAGTTTGAAAGATGTTTTATCGAAAAAACATATTTTGGGTTGAGCCACATAAAAAAGGAAAATTGAATTAAGAAACCACCCTTCACTCAAAAAAATTGTGGGCCATTTCATTAGCCAATCAAATACCATCTCGAGTCAAATTTGCATTTAAGTTAAATTAAGCTTTATTTTTCTAAGCTCCTAAAGACCAACTAACAAAAATTATATTAAAAGAAACAAATATACTACAAACTAGTAGATAATCATGCATTACCTTAATAACTTTAGCTTTTTCTAATATGGTGGGGGTCGATTAAAACCCAATATGATGCTCAAATATGTTCCACATGATCTTATTTTTGGAATATATCGTGCAAGTGTATGAAATAGATGCTCAATAATTTCATGGGAAGAAGAATACAATGATGATTTAGTTCCTTCGTGTGCCAATATCTCATGTAGGTTCAACTATAAGAGAGAAGGGTTGTTCGTTGTAGCCACAATATTAAACTTAGTTGGGTTCTAACTTGATATTTAATAGAAGTATCATTCACGAAGTGTTTTTAGTTGTCAAATTGTGGTATACAAGTTTCTTCCATTCATGGGAGGAAACTAGAACTTGAAATATTAGAAAATGGTTCTTAATAGGAAGAAAACACAAAAAGTACAATGCGAGAAGGGTATACAACAAGTTCTAAGTAACTTTTGATTGTTCTTGAACACGTTACTTGAAGGAATTTTCATAAGAAGGTTGTGCATAATGTAAATGTTAACAAAGTTCCCAAAAGATTTCAAATGTTCCATTGTTGGAAATGGACCATTAAGTAACTAAGTTGGTATAGGATAAGGTGTGGAATATGATGAACCCTAACAAAATTCCCGATTTAATTTATAGTGTGTATCGAGATATGTGTCACAACATGTGGCTAGCATAACATTTAATTAAATCATATAAACATTTCTAATGCTTCATATTGCTAGTAGGATTGACCTAGATGGTTTCCATAACATAAGTAGGGTAAATAAGATTATGGATGTTACCTCGTTGAAGTGGAGAAATCATATATACTTTAATAATATGCTCTCATTCCATCATTTGGTGTTGTATTATTGTTATTCTACTTATCCACCCTGTAATTACAATACAAGTGGTATAAGAGCTTTGATTTGGGTAAACACTGGGTCAAAACCATAATTTCAAGAATCTCCCATATCTCACAAACCATTGCAATTTTTTTAGCAAATATTTAATAGAAGTTTGAAAATTATTCAATAAAGCTACAATCCAAATTTCAACATTTTTGTATATCTGTTTTGAGGGAGTTATAATGGTTTTAGTGTTATTCACAAATTTACTTCATATGTCATAATTCACAAAATTATTTTGATTTATTTATATTTTTGGAAAAATCGCACAAATTTATTTGGGATTTGTTCTTTGTTTTTGGATTTAAGGTCAACATCATTTCAAAATCATCTTTGTCAAAGTTTGGTCAAAGGTGAAAATCAAATTCTACATCATCAAACATCAACATGAAAAAACCATAGACACGAAGCAAGGGAAAATGTTCTATCACATTGGGAAGAACTCCTAACAAGAAATATATGGAGTTGGAAGAGACTCAAGGATATTTTGTTCATGATTTTCTTTAATAGAACAAAAAGTGAGCCAACTTGAGTACAATGTACTAAACATACGATCGATAAGGCTACCATGAGAGATGTGGGCAACATCAAAGGAGAATGAGCACATTGCAAGGAAATATGATCAACATCAAGGCACCAATAGACATGATTATATTACAAACCAATCAAACATTTTTGCTACCAGATACCAATTTATAGCCTAGCCACATGGGATATCCTAACGAGAATAATCCAAGTCTAAATGTGATGTAACCTCAAGTCTAAATGTGAGGCAACCTTAGGTCATACCTACCTCCAATTCATCTCCCTAGAACATGCTAATAGAAATGGAAATGCACAATTTTGACGAGAAGGACATGGTCACATGGATAAACCAAATGGAGAAATTCTTTGAGCTACATCAAACACCATGTGTACAAAATGTGGTCACGACATCCTTATACTCAGAACCTAAGAAATTCATTTGGTATAGATGATTGTTTTCTCAAAATAAGAAGGGTATTATTGTTACTTGGTCAATATTTACAAATGTATTGTAGATGTATTATCACAACCAATGTAACCATATCTAAGGATTATTCAAGCTACATTGACATATGCGATGATACAAATTGTGGAACAATTATCGAATGAGCAGTTAATTCCATAACATACTCTAGAATTATAAAATAAAAACATAAGTTCCCCATGAAAATATGTCACATCTAATAAATAATTATCCATTATCCTTTATCAAGTAAGTTAGTCAAACAAACAATTACAATTTAAATCATCTATGATTTCAAACACATCTACAAATCATCGTATATTAACAAAAATCCATAACATGAATGAAAAGATCAAGAGTTTAACAATATGAAAATAACAACATATAAGTGGTATTAGATCTTAGATTTGGGAAAAAATGGGTTGAAACCCTAATTTGAAGAATCCTACACATGTCGTAAGTGGTGGGATTTTTTCAAAGCAAATGTTTTACTAAAGTTGGAAAATTATGAAGTTACAATGAAATTTCAACATTCTAGATCCATTTTATGGAGTAGTTGTGGTTTTAGTGTTCTCCACTAATTTTCATTATATGTCATAATTCACATAATTCTTTTCATTTATTTGAATTTTTGGAAAGTTTGCACAAATTTAGTTGGGGCTTGTTCTTTGTATTTTTGGATTTAAGGTCGACATCATTTGAGAATCATTCGATCAAAGGTGAAAATTAAATTGTATATGGTCAGACATAAACATGAAAATACCACACATGAAAAATAAGGGACAATTTTGAATAAATCCTAACCACATGGATATGAAGTTGGAGGTGAGACTCAGAGGACCTTCAATTCTAAGGTCTTCTTTGATAGATCAAAAAGTAATATGCAAAACATACATTCTGATATGACCACCACGATAAATGTGGACATCAAAGAAGATTATAACACATTGAAAGGAGATATGAATAACATAAATGAACATTTTAAAATAATTATCTTGTAAATCATTCAGAAAATCTCGCCACCAGTCACCAATTTCTAGCCTAGCCACATGGGACATCCTAACTAAAATAGTCTAAGTTTAAATGCGATACAACCTTAGGTCACACCTTCCTCCAATTTATCTCTATAGAACATGCTATTAGAAATTGAAATGTCCAAGTTTGATGGGAAGAACCCACTCACATGAATCAACCAAATGGAGAATTTCTTTGAGCTACATCGGTCACCATGTTCACGAGAAGGTGGTCATGGCATCCTTATACTTGGAACCTAAGAAATTCATTTGGTATAGATGATTTTTTTCTCAAAAGAAGAAGGACCTTATTATAACTTGGTCCATATTTATAAATGAATCGTAGATGTAGTATCACAACAATGTGACCAAGAGTTACTTCATTTAGTTAGAAAAATTACAAGAAATAAGACATGTCAATGGTTATATGCAACAATTCCATAACATGTCATTGCGTTTAGAGAACATCATAGAGGAAAATCTAAATTACTTTTTTTGGGTGGGATCAATGATAACATCCAACTTGATGTTCACATGTTTAATCCAAATTTGGTATCTGGATCCATGGTGTTTTCACGTAGGGTAGAGGAAAGAGAAATGCTAAACACCAAGGAACATGCATTCACTAATATAACATAAATTAATTCCTATGCACCATCTTTCATGTAACTTACTAGGTTAATACTTAACAAATTTGAAGAGAAAAGGAGAAAATATTATGTTTTAACTATAGAAAAAAATAAAGTTGAGGACATAAACATGACGAGAATAATTTATTCTAGATTGAGGAAAATCGAAGAAGAGAAGGAAGAAGCAAAGGTAGAGGCTATTAAAGATCTCAAGTTAGGATATTCCCAACCGACTATATTGTTAGGATTATGTTAGTGTTAACATTATTTGTATTTAGTTTATTATTATATTATGAGTTGTTTAGAAACAACTCATAATTATAATAGTCATTATTTGGTTTGTAATAACGAGTTGTTAAAACAACTCGTGTATTGTTGTGGGTTGTTTCCTACATTATAGGAACAACCTCTCCTACATATTTGTGAAGATTCCGGTTGAAATTATATTGAATAGAAGATTATTTGTCTTGCAAAAGCTTTGTACCTATCATATATCTTGCCACGCACTTTACGAGTTAGCACCCTCTCAAAGTAGTTTCTTGAAAAAGAGGGTTACTATATTGATTGACTGGGGAAGTACTCTATTTCATAAATGATATGTTGGTCTCATGCCTGAATTGCTTTGTTTATCCAACACCATAATTTCATGTCATGGTTGTAGACAAAAGTACTTGCAGATACACAAAAATGATACATGCTCATTTATAATGGATTATTGAGTGATTTTATGAATATGGTTCACTATCCTAAATATAAATATTTATTAACATGTTTTACCCCTTTAACTCTTTAATTCTTCCGCAACATTCCTAAACAATTTTATGGTCTTCATTCTTCTACATTGATGTGTTTTCTGGGATCCCCACCTTGTGGATTTTTTTATATGCCATTCTAATGCATTTAGGACAACACCACCACGGTGACATCACTTAGTAGAAAATATCCAAAATACGTGCTATTAAGGCCTTTTAAAAAATCCTCATATTCTTGAAATTCACCACCTCCTCTTCTTATTCCTTGAACCCCTATTGGTAAATTATGTACACGTATTAATATCCCTTCGAAAAAGAATACCTTCTAACATTTTTTAAAAATCAATCATTAATACCCATTGGTGGAATTACTAGATTTTACAAATATATGTATTTAATGATAAGGTTTTTGATCGAATCCGGAGTTTTCTTTATAAAGAGAAGACATCCCTTAATCCATCTTAGGAAACTTCCCGTAAGTACTACAAATTTATTATCGACATTTTTGAGCCTATAATTTGGAGGAATTTATATAAGAATGTTGTTTATAATGTAAACGTAAATAAAGTTCCAAAAATATTTCAAATGATCCATGATTGGAAATGGAAAAGAATAAAGTAACTAAATTGGAACATGATGAGGTGTGAAATAAGAGACTCTATAACAAAATTTCCCCATTTGATTATAGTGTGTATTGTGATATGTGTGTTTGATATGTGACTAACATAACCTTTAATTAAGTTATATACTAATTTCTAATGCTTCATATTGGTAGTATGTTTGGCATAGATAGTTTTCAAAGTAGGGAACACTCACATTTATATGTATACACATATACATACACACACATGTGTGTGTACATATGAATATACATATAAATATGTATATATATAGATATGTATACATATGTGTATATATGTAAGTATATACATATGTGTGTACATACATACATACATATACACACACATACACATACACATATATGCATGCGTATGTAAGTGTGTGTGGGGTAGTAGATAATAGTCAATCATGATATTGCATGTGTGTGTGGGTGTGTGTATATGCTTGTGTGTGTGCATGTGCATGTGCGTGTGCGTGTGCGTGTGCGTGTGCATGTGCACGCACACATGTGAGTGTGTAGAAGATAGTAGTAAATCACGATATTGCACTTTTTTTCTTTATCATAAGGTTGTGGATGTTTCCCCCTTGAAGTGGCTAAGTCATATACACATGAAGATTATGCCCTCATTTCCATCATTTGGTGTTCTATTATCACTATTCTACTTATCAATCCAAGTATTTACATTACAAGTGGTATCAAAGCTTCAATTTGTAAAAAAAGTTGGGTTGAAACCCTAATTTGAAGAATATCCCATATCTCACAAACCACTGTAATATTTTGAAAATATTTCATTGAAGTTGGAAAGCTATTCAAAGAAACTATAGTCCAAGTTTCAACATTTTGGAACCATTTTGAGGGATTTATTGTGGTTTTAGTGTTTTTTTATGAATTTACTCAATAGGTCGTAATTCCTAGAATTATTTTAATTTATTTACATTTTTGGAAGCTCACACAACTTAGTCGAGGTTTTTTCTTTGTGTTTTTTGGATTTAAGGTTGACATCATTCCAAAATAATATGGCCAAAGTTTGCTCAAATGTGAAAATCAAATTCTACGTGGTCAAGCATCAACATGACAAGACCAGAAATGAGAAACAAGGAAAGGATTCTATCACCTATGAAGAACTCCTAAAATCAAGGATCAAAGTTGAAGGCGTGACTAGAGGGATCTTTAGCTTTAGGATTTTCTTCGATAGATCAAAAAGTGAGCCAACTTGAGTACAATGTGTGAAACATACAATATAATATGGTGATTTACCCTAAAAATAAATAAGATAAGGGTGTGGGTTGTTTAAATTTAGGTTAGGGGTAATAACAAGATGTATATTTAAATTATTAAATCAACATTAACATTTAGATATAAACATACATATGAAGGGATATTTCAAGATAAATCAATTAGAACATGTGCCGGATATGTGTGTGTGTGTGTGTGTAGGGTATGTAAGTGAGTTAGATTTGAAAAGGGTGTTATCATGCTATAACTATTCTATGAATGCTTTTTATTTGATTCGATACTACACCGTACGGGATGGAAGCCCCATTTCACACGTAACTAGATCGTTGAATGGTTTCATCCTCCCAAATGGTTTTGTTTAGGTTGCAAATGACACTCTATAAATTCCAATACCTATACGAACGTCTAATGATCGGAGATGAATTCATTGGATTTTTTTTTCATAAATCTCTCGGGATAATTACAATACGGTAGAAGACTCTAAGAGCTTTTCATTGCCTATTTGAACACAAAAATGGACTCCATTGGAGCAAGTTCTGATCCATAGAAGTTTCAAGTTGAAGGAGCAAAAGAAGGGTCATTTGGCCAATTAGGATGCGACATGTGGAAAAGTAAAATTGAGAAAAAGAGTAAGAAATTTGGTTTTGCGACTTTGGACTTTGACACTCATTTTTGGATGATAATACCCCATTATTTTCCTCGGCTAGGGGTCCTCATCCAAGATCGACACACTTGTTTTATCGGAGGGTTGCCTTTGCCATCATTAATTCTTTTCATTATTGCCACATTATTGTATATATTTTCCTCTTAGTGTATTTTCAAGGTGCACGTGGGATATATTATACGGTATTGTAATTATGTTATGCATTGTTTGGGGACCGAGTAGTTGGGCCAACTCATCAAGATCCTACTATTGCTAGCTTAGCTAATTTCGAGGTCAAGCCAACACCTCACCAAATCACCTACATCACTCAACCCTAACTCCTCGGTTAACCACCCAAACATAGATCGATCATCCATACTTATCTACCGCTAATTCGAAATATATACCATCCGAGCCAACTCAACGAGCCAAATAGGTGATCGACTATCTATGTGGCCATCAAACATAGCTCAACTACCCAATTTAGAACACCATTCACCGGTGAGTCCACATGGCCAAAACATAGCTTTACAAAATGGGGCCCTAAGCCACTAAGGCTTACCTTTCAAGCCATTTTAAAACCCTTTGCTCACCTATACCCCAAACAATGTGGGATCTTCCCCACTTGGGAAAATAAGCAGTGGAGTTAGTTAGAGGGCTTGTCCCCTAACCAACCCTTTACAAAAATTAAGGCCCGCCGGTAGACCATAGGCCTTAACCAAGCCTATATAAGGGCTCACTTATATTTGAACAAGATAATGCATATGACTGTGTATTGAGCTTAAATAAACAAGTTTTGGAATTTTCCATTTTGAAGCAGTTAAGGGAAAACCGGGTCTTGAAGTGAACTAGAAAAATGTTTAGAATTTAGAGATGAATCTAGTAATGTATTCATTTGTCAAATTTGGATTTTGTATGTTGTCGTTTTAAATATTTTTGTTTAGATTTTGATGGAGAACCGAAGAGACATCAACTTGTGAAGCCGGGAACAAACACAAAGAGTGAACATTGATATTTTTCAAAGCTCATGGGTTCTCAAAGTCTTCTAGAAGGTTTTAAAGGTTCATTATTTATTTTGTAAGATTTCAATTGTACTTACAAAATCGAAGTTAATGGATCTCTTCATATGAACCCGAGGATGTAGGAATTTTCTGAACCCCATAAATTTTTTTGGTGTTGTGTGTTCTTTGATTTTGTAGTTAGTTTATCAGATATTTGCATATTTTCAGTTCAGATTTCAGTTTTTAAATGTAAATTCAATCAATTTGAAAATTTATGGAAAATCAACTAAATTGGGTAAAATGGAAAGCTAAGTGGTTCAAATGTATAGCTGATATAAATGATTAAATTTAGTTTTAATTCAATTTTTTAAACACATTTGGATCAGATTTTAATCATTTCAAGTTGATAAAAGGTTGAGAAGCGATAATGTTTAAACAATCCTTATAAATAGTTAAAAAAATAGAGTCTTTCTATCTATTTACTGATCATGTTTGGTATAAAAAGAAGGTTGATTGGATAGTTTGTTGCTTGATTGTGGCGGTTCAATTGTGATTGAAAAATACAAGTGCACTATGGGAAATTTGTCAAAACATGAAAATCTTGAAGAGCTTGAGGCATTCAACCGCTAGATCCAAGAAGACAATGTTCTCCTAAGATCAATGTATTATTCCTTGGAAGAGGGATGTCGAAATTGATTTTTTTTTTTTGAAAGCCAAGGATGAGGTCTTGGAAAAATACAATATGGTGTTGACATGAAGGGGAAAAACAAGTCCATTTTGTAATCAGGACCTTCCTCTCCCACAAGTGTACAAGTTAATTTAAGCACTATAAGTATCAATCAATTATTGAATCTTCCCATTTTAAATTAGTTGAAAATGATTTTTGTAAGTTTGAACAACATACTAAGGGAATAGGTTCAAAGTTACTTTTTAAAATGGGATTTAATGGAAAAATCCTTGGAAAAGAAGGCCAAGGAATTGCTAACCCCATTCAGGTAGAGGATAGGCCTCACCATGTAGGTTTGGGATTCATATTTGGTGGTCAAAATGAGAAAGGTGAATGCTCTAGGACAACTAAGACTCTAAGGAGAAACCTCCACCACAACCCACAAAAGGTAAAAATGGTAATGGGAAAAAATATAAAAGCGTTGATTTTAAACAACGTAAATATTCCCATATTCTATCACATCGTCATTGTCACCCGCTATCATTGCTTCTTTGTCCCCGTCACTCTGCTGTCACCCTCTCTTGGTCTTCCCAGCTCCATCTCCCATTCCCCCCACCTCTTCTCCCACCCCCTTCGCTTCCACTTCGGCCAGGCCGGTTACCAGGTCCTCTAGAAGACTGAACCTTGATACCCCTGCTGTGGGGAAGGGTCCTCAAGAGCTTGAAATTGCTCATAACCTCCTTCATATCAGCAGTGCTAGTTCTCAAGAAGCACATATGGAGAGCTCCACAAAAAGGCTAGAAGCCTTAGAGGCTGACATGAAGCTGTTGAAGGAAGAGGTTAAAAATTTGGCAAAACATAAAGGTAAGAGGAAGAAGGAGGAGGAAGTGGCTATGGATAATAGCCAGATTGAAGATATTTACAAGAAGCTGAACTCCTTAGACTCCCGTTTAGGGAAGGCCAAGACTCGCCATGATTATAATATGGCCATTTTTAGTGCAATTGAAGAGTTCATTGAGCAGCATGTCCGTAGTGTCTCCAATCTCAGCGAGGGTTCGCAACCCTTTGGGGCACTGATAAGGAAAGCAAGAGGACAATTGATCAGTTGGATATTACTGACCCTGCCCACATAACGACTTTGGCTATGTTCAAATCTTGGCAGAATATCAAATCCACCATCGACAAAGCTGCCAAGAAGTAATTGTGGATGTTTTTGCTGCACTTCATTGTAATTATTGCTATTTTTTTGCTACTTTTCTGCAGTTGTTCGCTCTATTTTTGTTTGTGGGGTATTTGCTCTTTGGCTACTTTGGGCTTCATCGTCGCATTTGGATTTTGATCCTTTTTGTTAAGTTCTAATTCCTATTTTGGCTTCTAGGCCCTCTTTTGTTCTCAAGGGTATAGTCCCTTCGAAAAACTATTTGCCAAAAAAAAAAAAAAAAAAATTCCCATGTTCCTTTTAATTATACACAAAATTTGTGGTACATTTATCTATACACTTTTTGTGGATTATCTAATCACTTTATAGCCAAGTGCTAGAAAAGGAAATATGATTTAATCTAATTTGAATTATATCTAATTTAAAAGTAACTATTGTAATAAATGCTATTTAGGTTATTAAGTATAGTTAGGCACAAACAATAAGAATTTAACAATGTAAGGCCCTAAGTAAATGAGAGATAGAGAGAGAGAGGAAGATGACCTAGTTGATTTTGTGTGACATGAGGATGATCGGGATTGTCGAGTGCTGAAAATAGTTTCGTAAAGACTCAACAAGAGTTTAGCGGCTTAGGAATGTATAGGAAAAAAGTCCCACAAGAGGACATGAGTGCCCCATGTACTAGTGACTGATCTAGGTGCTTATGCCTCGCTAAAATGCTCGGAGTTTTGGATTTTTTTGGGTAGGAAGGTCTTCACTTAAATATTCAATCTGTCACTCCAAATTCAATTTTAAGGTTCAGATCGCACCTATAACCTATAAAAAATATATACCTTCACATGTCCATAAACCACATAAAATATAATAAAAAAAGATGCAAAATGTGGAGTCAGATTGACCTCGATGGTCACCCAAAGGGTGAACTTACAACCTAGCACTACACTACATCTCAGAATCCATGTAGTTCTTCATGGTTGTGTGTGTAATGATGCCCCAGATTTCCCTTGTGAAGGATGCATGATGATAACGAGATGGATGTAGATTGTATAGAGTATGTATAATGTATGTGATTGAATAGAATGAACTCCCCTCCGATGTTGTGTATGCAGATCAATGCAACTCCTTTGTCCCTTGTATGAATGTGCTAGATGTATCCTTATAGTGTTCTTGTGCCTTTGTGCAAAATTAAGTGGTGATAAATAATGCTTAAAGTTCTTGGCCCCTTATTTGAGAGTAGTAACTAAGTATATATATGATTCCCTTATTTGAATTTTGTAATTGACAACTAAAAGGCTGACCCAAAGTGTTAAAATATGCCCAAGAGGTGAAAAGGACCCAAAAGAGTAAGAAGAAGGAAAAGAGGAACATGAGAACTCGGGAGGGACATGAGTTCACGAGAGATAGCATATGAGGCCATTAAAATATAATCAAGTCAAGTGCCGATAAAGCTATAAGATGTGTAAAACCAATAAAGTGCAATAGATAAAGTAATCAAAAGAACAAAAAAAGTCGTCAACCACTAGTTTTCTCGCTTAGGAATCGTGTATATACTAATATGATTTAAGACCTAGAAATGTACCCAAGTGCATAGAAATATTGTCTACATTTTCCCCCACTTTATGTTGTTGAGTGAATACTCGATAGCATAAAGTAGATAGAAAAGACGTACCTTTTGATCTAGTGAAGAGTGTAGCCAATAGCGTGTCGAGTGGACAAGTAGCCATGTGAAATATGAAGTGATCATAATGTGAAGTATGTCAACTAGGAAAGGGAGGTAGACCTTAGGGGTGAAGCGTGTGTGTAGTAGTGTGCTGGTGAAGCTTGTGCTTGTTGATGTGAGTTGTTTCTTGTAAGGATGAACCTGTAAAAGAAGAAAAAGAGTAGTCAAAGTCCCGTATGTGAAAAATCAGAGAAATGTATGTATGAGTAAGTAAAAATGTGTAGAAAGTAATAGTTAAGTAAATAGTGCACTTGATGTATAAGAGAGTAAAGGAGTGAAAGTTGTCATGTTTGCTTTAGAGATGTTCATGTAGACACCTAGATTTCGATCAAAGAAATCTTATTACTAACATTGCACTGACTATCTTCATCTCCTTTCACTCTGTTTCAAATAATGACACTTCATTATCTAACTCTGCTCACTCAAGATGTCATTTTATGACAAGTTGATTGGTGATAATCCTCTTAATCAACTAGTTTCACGTTGATTGAGTCTTCTATCTCGTATTTAATCAATGAACCTTATCATTGGCTATCTCCCACTTCCAACACTTCCAAAATCTAATCCAAATTCCTCCAGAAACTCTCTAGAAAGCTTCCTAAGCTTGTTTAGAGTCCCTAATTAATCCTAAAAGGTTAATTAGCTCCTAATCTAGTCAAAAAGGTACTTTGAATTCCAAAATATCTATTTTGGCTTGTTCATTTTTCCCACATGCACTAGATTTTCAATCTTTCCCAAACCAAAATCTATAAATAGAGGGGTCACCCCTCCCTTTCAACCTTACACCTTGTTTACATACAAACACTTTGATTATCAAGCTTGAAGATCTCATTTGCACTAGCCAAGCTATAATCCATTTGATATTGAGCCATCCACCATTGAAATAGCTTCATCTTGCATCTTTCACTCCAACTTGGATTAGTAAGGGATTAATTAGGATTGGCCTTGTAGCCGGTGTCCCGTGATTTCACCATGAAATGCGAGACTATCCCCATGTTAAAAATTTCATACTTTTTAAAAAAATGGGTCATTGTATGTTTTTATTGCCACAAGATGCATGTATTGCGTTTATATATTCCCAGTGAATCATATGAGCTAATTTCGACGAATACACAAATGCCGAAAATCATTTTATCCCTTACATGCTTTATCTGCAGGAAAATTTTATTTAATTATTTAGAGCCCTGTTTAAAGTAAATTGTGCTCCGGTTTAGCCCTGTTGAAGTTTTGCATGTCAATATTCACATAGGGTTTTCACCAGGATGGATCCTGGGCTTTGTCTATGACTTCTGGCAATGTTTTTCATTTTTTTATTTTTCTCGTATTTATCTCTGTGAAATTCCCTTAGGTCAATTCCTTCGCTAGTATCTGACTGTTTTCTTAACTGGAGTATCTGGAGATCATTTACGGATACCACGCGGAAAGAATTAGCCGCAGGAAGTCAAATTCTCTTTAAAAATATGAAGTCATGCACAAAAAAGCCTCTTTTGGACAAGTCACATTTTTGGGAATGGATGGATTTAAGCTGTTGGTATCCAGATATAATCTCCTTCACAACTTGAACAACATCATGAATTTGCACAAGACACTCAAGGATAGATAGATGTTTTTATGTCATTTGTAGTGGGGATCACACCTATCTACTTGTTTTTATTCAAGAATTGAGGGAGTGGATAAGACCTTCATAAGGGTTTTGATCTAACCCTCACTATTTAAGGTTGTGCCTATCAACCAAGGTAAGAGAACCTATATTACAACCCTTGTATGGTAATGAGATGGAGATATCCTTGTATTTTGTGTATGATGTGGAGGAGGATTTGTGAAAACATGATCAAATATCCATTATCCAAACTCAAAGGAGTTGTCACTACTAAATGATGGAAATGTTTTCAAAACAAAGCTAGAGCTGCTAAAGACATGATAAAACCCTGATCAACTTTGTGCATTTTTGTGAAAGAATTGAATTCTTTTATGGACACACAATGCAAATGCAGGGGTATTGTAGGTAAGATGAGTTAGTTTAAAATGAAATTCGGATGGGAGAAGTTTGGACAAGACAAGATAAGGAATTATCCACTTCTTTGGGAAACTTTGAAAAGAATTGCAACACCTAAACAACATAAATGTTTCAATGAGTTTGAAGTGCTCTTTCAACCAAGATGTGTGCAAAAATGGAGGCCCAAATCTAAACTGTTCCACACAAACTTTGATAACCTGCCACAAAGGCTTGAAGCAAAATACCAATGAAGCATTTAGAAACCCTTGTTAGATCACGACTTAAGGTACACCCAAAAGTTTACAAACACCCTCAATTTCTGAGGAAGGTAAGATGAATTTAAATCTGTTTATCTTCACTCAAATGAATGCTCTTTTGAATGGAAGATTGTAGATGCCTTAAAACCCTCTACAAGAAATGGGACCATGTATGACCAATAAATATCCCAAACACAAGATGCAACATGAGCATGAAACACAAATTGAAAACATCTTGAAATACAAGTGTATGCAAGCTTTGCGCCAAGAGATAAAACCAGATTAATCCAATAATTTGATCAAATATATCAGCAAGGGAATGTTATTTAGACAATCTCAAAGCTTGTTGATGGCTTTACAACTGAAACCAACTCAACATGATGAACATTTGATGTTGGAATAAAAATGGCTCTCGGCGAGTTTCTCCAAAAGGAAATGGACTTTTTCCAGTTTTCCTTGTGAAAATTCTTCTCTCTTTCTCCAAAATTCTCAAAAACCGACAAAATGTTTCCAAACTACATGATATACCCTATGCTAACTTGGATCCTTGCATCCCAAGAAAAGAATATGCCAAAGGGATCAAATTTGTTACAAAACCCTATCCATTTGATGAAAAATGATATAAAAGCGTAAAAAAGCTCGCCAAATGCGAGAGAAGCACAAATATTTTAAAATATTACATGAACTCGGATCCTTAGCCATCCCATGGTCACGTTTTTGGCATTCCACCATGCCAAAGCATGCATTTGCGCAATCATTTTTCACCTTTTTCCCTCACCATTTTTAACTGCAACTTTTTACTTTCACCTTTCACATTTTTTCACGAGTCGGGGAAAAATTTCATCAAAAAACATCATAGGACACTTTGAATCAGCTCAAAATAATGGTGTCATTATGTTCAGAAGGCTGAAGGGATGCATATTCATATAAAATTTCATATGATTTGGTGCAAAAATGACGATTCCACACTTCTTGGAGCATCCATGGCGCCCAAAAATGAAAACGCACAACAACCGTTCATTAAAATCAACTTTAAAATTCCACCCTCCACATGTCTTGGTGAGATTCTTCATGTAGATTAAGAAATATCTTCTTTGATTTCTGGATAAAGTGGACACGTGTCCAAATATGATTGGACCGAGCCTCCAACCTTAAAAAATGCGTTTTGAACCTTTTCTAACCTTGGGAAATTTTTTGAAAATTTTCCTCGTGAGCCCCTGCATGTGCCACATGTCCTTCTGTAGGCCTTCACCTAAACCGCGGGCCAATTTGATGCATTTTTCCACTTTTCGAGAAAAGGAAAATTTTCTCAAAATCTCCGCGCCTGAACGCCCGTGCGCGCCACGCCACGTGTCGCTCTCCCATTAGATGCGGGGTGACTCACCAAATTTTCCTTCATTCCTCCATGAGCAAAAAAATCCTCTGTGGGCCCACGCTCTTCCTTTTCTTTTTGAAACATGCCATGTGTCGCCCCCGATTCGATGTGAGGCCACACCTCCAAATTTTCCGCGGATTAATTTTTTACCTTGAGATTTTTGCTAAAATTTTGCAAAATTTTCTACTTTCTCTTTGCGTGCTCCACATCTCTGCCACCTCCTGGACACGTGTCCCCCTTTCATTCGTGGTGGGAGCTTGGCCCCAAAATTTTATTTTTACCTTGTGAAGTGAAGTTTAAAAACTTAAAATTTCTCCAAACCTCCACCCCTCCAATTCATCCCCATGCACACGTGTCATTTTGCTATTTGATGCGGGCCTCTAGGTCGAAATGTTTCCTTTGGCATTTTGAAGCCAAAAACTTAAAAAAATTTCCAACTATCCGCCTGTCCATACATGACTCTCGTGGACGCGTGTCACCATCCCATTGGGCACAGGCTTTCGGGCCGAATTGTTTCTCTAACATTCTGAAGCCAAAATTTTTCAAACTCTTCCAAGTCCCCGCCTTTCGGTTGACCTCCCTGAACACGTGTTTTCCTTCCATTGGGCACGGCCCTTGGGTCAAAATTTTTATGACGTTTTGAACCCAAAAATTGAATTTTTTTAAATCCACCACCACCCATTTGATCCTCCCATGCCACGTGTCGCCATGTGAGTCGCGCGGAGTTAAGCTTAGATTTTTACTTTGAAATTTTGCCTCCAAAGGTTAAAAATCCAACAAACACGCACCACCCCGCATCTCCTTCTCTCCCTTGGACATGTGTCCACTTACCATTGGGCGCAGGCTCGCGGGCCAAATTTTTCCTCTGACATCTTTGAGTCAAAAACAATAAAATTTTCCCAACTCCCACGCTGTCTGTTTGATCTCCCTGTGCCACGTGTCGCTTCCCCATTGGGTGCGGGCCTTTGGGAAAATTTGGATTTTGAGAATTCTTCAAAAATTGAAGAAAAAGTCTAAGTAACCCCCGCCACCTAATGATCCTTCAACCAATTATATCGTGCCACGTAGGTGCACCATTGTAACACTGCGGGGGCGCGTTTCAAAATTTTTCCCTTTGCAAAAAACTCAAAAATGACAAGTTAGCAATGTTTTTCCGCATATCCCAACCAATGAGAGCCTACCACGTCAGCATAAACGTTGCAATAATAAATTTTACGGGTAGAACATGCCCGTATTCCCGTAAAAATGCAAAAATGCAGGGGAGGCCCCCGAAATCAAATTTTCTCACAAAGAAGATGGATTTTTTAGTTTTGAATCCAACGAAACATGATTTGGGGATGATTTAAGCCTGGGGAGTGATATTTCACCTTCATAAAAATGGAATTCGATCAAACATGGGTTTCTTTCACGCTTTGGCCAAGGAAAAATAACACAGCCCGTGTAAATGAAAAACTAGGGCACAATAAAGGGGAAACTTGGATTTTGTTTGAAAATGGGGCAGAATAACAACATTGAGGGCATTTGGAAGGCATTCGACTAGAAAAAACAAGTTGCAGACCACCAGATAAAACCAATGAACATTTTGGAGCAAAAATTGGGCATGGAAATTAAGGCAGAAAGTGCAAACTCAGAATTTGCACCAACATTGGCTCTTGCTTGGGGATGGGCACTCCCGTGAAGTTCCACAAGATAAAAATGTAGACCAAGTGCAGAAATCCATTGGGTAAGGAGTCAAAACATGCATAGCAGCCCAAAAATAGGATTTTCACCAAAAAGCATCAGAGAAAACCACACCAACAATGGTTTCCAAGGACAAAAGGGCAAACCACAAGCCAACAATAGAAAGAATAAGGAAAAGACAAAATAAAAACAAGGGCTATACAAAATGTACAACTTGTGCATACCTCACATGGGGATTTAATCCAAGAAATGTTTTAAATGTCTACCATTAACAGGAAGCTCTAGCAAATCCCCATCCAAATCCTTGAGAAAGAATGTATTTTCTCGATCCGATATAAATGGCATAAGGGCCCATCCTTAAAGCATCAAACTTGCCATGCTTGAACTTGTCTTCATGCCTACTATTCCATAGCAAAACCAGATCTCTAACACTTTGAAAGCTCACAGGGTGACCTTCTTATCAAACAACTTCTTCAATTTCTCCCTAAACCTTACATGCCTTTGATGAGAAGCTCTCCTTTCTTCATCCAACTCAATGATCCGATTGATTCTTGATTCATATGGGCCATGTTCTTGATCTTCTAATTGCTAAGAAAACTAAAAAGTGGATAATTGCAGGTGTAATGGCAGCAAAGCCTGAGTTCCATACACCAATTCAAATGGACTTTTACTAGTTTCTCTTTTTGGAGTTATCCTATCAGCCCAAACTACAAATTTCAACTATTCTCCCCACTTCTTCTTGTTGATTTCCAAGGTTCTTCTAATGATCTTGAGAAAGTTTTTGTTACTTGATTCAGCTTGCCCATTCCCTTGTGGGTTGTAGTTTGAAGAATAAGTCAGATTTATCCCATATTCATTACACATTGCCATCAAAGGCTTGACTCTAAAACACATAGCATTATTAGACACAATCTTAAGCTGGAACCCTAAATCTGCATATGACATGATTCAGAAGAAATCCATTACCACTTGGTGTGTTTCCTTTCTAGATGGAATTACCTCAACCCATTTTGTAAAATAATCGATTACTACTGAGGATCCATTTGTAACCAGCACTAGAAGGATCTGAAATTTCACCAATAAAATCCATTCCCCATTGTTTAAAAGGAGCTTCAAGTGATACAGCTACAAAAGAAGGGAGCTGAAGCTTTCAATCTTCTGAAAAAAGTTGGCACTTATCACACCTTCTAACTAACCGGTTTGCATCTTTAAAAAGAGTTGGCCACCAATAACCAGCTCTTAAAATATTATGTGCTATCACTCTCCCAGCAAAATGTCCTCCACAAACTCCCCCATGAAAATCAACAATCAACTTGGGAGCTTCATCTTGAGTTATGCATTTTAAGAGGACACCTTCGGGGTTCTTCCAAGCCATCCCAAGTGCTGTTATGACATATTTCTAAGAAGCTAGCTTGAGGGATCTTTTCTGATTTTTATTTAAGTGACTGGGACAACATAGGTGCTTGAGGTAATAGACCACATCCTTGTGATTGGAAGAGTTAACTTAGCAAAATTGGAGACAAACCTTCTAATGAAATTTATTTGGCCAAAGAAAGATTGGATACCTTTCTTGGTTCTTGGAATAGGCACCTTCTTTGATTGCTTCCACTCTCTCGGGGTCTATCATAACACCTTCTTTAGATGCGGTATGTCCTAGCAACTTGGCCTTTTGCACGCCAAAATGACACTTCTTTGGATTAAGTGAAATTCCATACTCCCTATATCGATCAACATCTTCTCTAGGTGTTGCAGATGGTTTGCTTGTTGTCTTGAAAAAACAGTCATATCATCTTGATAAAGCGTACTAAATTCATTGATATAACTAGAAAAAGCAACATCCATTTCCCTCTCGAAAAGTAGCACCAACATTCATCAATCTAAAAGGCATCCTAACAAAAACATAAGTCCCCAAGGAGTAGTGAAGGTCTGTCTTAAGTCTTTCGATTCTTTGAAAACTACTTGATTGTATCCGAGAGACCATCCAAAGTAGAAAGCATTTCGACCCTGTTACAAGCTACAACATATTCTCCATGTTTGGGAAAGGATAGTTTTCCTTCATATATGCTTTTTTAGATTCCTAATATCCACAAAAATTCTGATATCTCCGTTCTTCTTTCTAAGCGGCACAAGAGTTGTGCAACCCAAGAAGAGTATCTAGTAGGTTGAATGATGCCACCATCTCTCAATTTATTCAACTCTTCTTGCATTTTCATGGAAAGTAGTGGGTTAATAGGCCTTTGTTTTTGTCTAAATGGCTTGGTTTTAGCCTCAAGGGGGATCTCATGCTAAAATAAATATTCTCTATATGCCCTCGGCTCTGAATAAGACCGGGAAGGCGGTCTTGATACTTCTTTAAAAGTTGGGCATAGGATTTGTTTTCCTCTTCTTGAGATGACTGCCCAACCAGATCTTTCTTGGTTTGTCTTTAGTTCCCAAGTTGTGCTCTTCCACATCCCTTGAAGCAAACAAGTTTCTATTTATGATGCAATCAACATTGCTAAAGTTGGATTCAAGTGCAACAAGACCTTTAGGAATGGTATTTGTTTTCAATTGTATAATATCCTTGTCAAACAAAGTTTCTCTACCTTCATTCATGCACACCATTAGTTCCCAATCAATATTCGACCAATAAACTCTCCTTGGCATTGTAAGAATCTCAACACTTGTGCATCATCATAAAAATTTGCCAATGTTTCACATTATCCGGGACAAGCTGGCCTTTTTAGCACCTCAATATCATATTCATAAAAAGGTGAAATGGTGCAATTGTTCGAATCTAGAACCCATAACAGCCATCTTTTCAGCAGCATCATTAAGACTTCTATCATGGTAAACAATGTTAAAGGAATCAAACATTTCAATCAAGTCCCAAATAGCATGCTCATATTGTCTCATACGCTGATTTTTGTAGCATACAACTTTCTTACTTGCTTGACAACTAGCTTTGAATCTCCTTTAGCAACAATATCCTTTAGTCCATACTTCCATGCAATCCTTAATCCCAATAATAATGCCTCATACTCAACAATGTTGTTAGTACATTCAAAATTAAGCTTGAAGGAAAAAGGAAACTCCTATAAACTAGGGAAATCAACACTATACCAGCACCATTTCCAATTTTGTAGCAAGATCCATCAAATAGTAATGTCCATGGAGAACCTACCATACCAAGGCACTCGATTTGTCCAACCTCTTCTCTTTTCCATCAGCAAAACCAATGAAATTGTCAACATCTACATCAGCAAACAACACTTCATAATAAGCATTGTTGGGATCTTCAATCAAGTGTAACATCTTCTTTTCACCATAGAGTTTGACAAGGCTTCCCTAAATGGGAATGGTGGCATAGGACATGTCCATTTGAACACTACCACCAACACTTGCAGCCCACCTCCTTGACAAAAGCATACCCCATTTGGTAGGGCAGTCAACAATTACAACATCAAGTTTTAAATTCTTACCCAGATAGGCTGCAAGTTGCACTACTAAACCCTTCACACATCCAAAAACTGGCACTTCCCTTGAATCCATGGTTGTACACTTCCCATATCTGCTTTGTCACTTTGATTTCCAACTCATTCATAACTTCAGAGGCATAACATTACATGATGCACCGGAATCAAACATGCAATTGTGAAGCAACCTACCTTTTATGAGAAAAGTTGTGAAGAATGGATCAACATTGAGTTGGGAATCAACCAAGGATGTCCCCAAATACACTTGGTGCCTCTCCAAGATCTTCCATTGGTGGTGGTGTTTGGGGCCAGCAATGCTTTCAAGAGGATTCTCAACAACATTTACATTTCGCTTGGTATACTCTTTTCTTCTTTCAATCCCAAGTATTCAAAAGCTCTTTTCTTGTGTTCGGGAATTCTAAGAAATTCAATAATGGGAACACTCACTTTAATTTGGCTCAATACTTGGGCTATATCATATGGAACATTCTTTGGCAAAATAACATTGTAAGGGAAACAAGAAGGTTCATCAGATGGAGAAGTATTCTTGGCAACCTGGGCATGGAGAGGACTGATATTTTTGCATGGGACAACAAGGTTCTTGGCAATTGTTTCTCTTATAGGATTATATTTGGGAATTCTTGTGAGCAAGGGTGTCTTTGGCTTGGCTTGAGGACCAGCTCCTCTAACAACTTTACTTCTAGTATTGTACTCCTTTTCTTGACCAACCACAACATTCATTAACAATTGTCTATCTTCCTCGAAGGAATACCACCATCATACGTCTTGATCATTAAAGCCCTTATATATTCAAAGTCATTATTAGGAATTTCAAAGGCCCGAACTACATCTACATCACGAGTTTGAGGAAGAGAAAGAAATTGTACCCTCTTTATGCAATCCCAAAAGGTTGCGGCAGTCCTTGCACTTATCACATCTCGTTGATGTTGCTACTTGTTGTGAGCCCGAAGAGCTGCCCATCATACAAATGTCATCATCCATTTCATCCTCATTATCATCATTAATAGCTTGCTAGTCCATTTCACATGGTAGATGAGGAAGAAAACATCTGTCACACCAATCCATATCAACAACTTCTTGAATAGCAAAGAACTCTCGCAATCGGAGGGTCGAGGCACCACTCTATTTTCATGTGCTTGGGTATGTCTATTTATAGATCCAATAATCCCTTTACCTCTATCATCTTGTCTTTGATCACCCCTAGGATGATTGCCAAATCTATCATGATTTTGAGTTCTTTGCTGTCCGTGTGAAATTTTCCCAATTCCTTTCTTAGCTCGAGATAATTTGTAGGAAATTTCTTTGACACCCCTGCCAAAGTCTTGACAACATCTTCCAAATCAGAACCCTTGCTAGCTTGAGGCTTCTTATGGTTTAACAGCTTCACACCATCCCTCTTAAGTGGTTTACCAATATCTTTAATATTATTTTCAATTTGGAGTGCCATGGTGAAAGCTTGCCTCAAGTTTGTAGGATTTTTGTCTCTCAAGTAATAAGCTGCCTTTTTATCAAATGCATCTACATATTTGATCAAGCAAGATTCATCACAAGGCCTCAAAATGACATGCAACCTTCTCAATGTCTTATTAAATCTTGTGTTGAAATCATGAACGATCTCATTAGGGTTCTTCTTGATGTTCTCAAACTCGGATAAAAGGAACCTTGGATCTATTTTGTCTCCATATTGTAATCTGAATGCATTACTCATCTCAGTCCATGAATCAATAGAGTTATCAGGTAGAGCTTTATACCAATCTCTTACATCTTCCTCAAGTGTATGGATAAAAACTTGATATACACATCCTAAAATTCTATTTCAAAGTCTTCCATCATGTTAACAAAGAGTTTGAGATGTTGATCTCCAGTTATGGCATTGTTACCTTGGAATTTTGGTAATCTATTTCTCACATCCTGTGGGACAGCATTTGGATAACCATCCATTCCTCCAAAATTTATAAGACCAAAGGTGTTTACAAAAAATGGAGGTCTAGGTTAAGCCATATTGTTTGGTGGGGGTGATCTTGGAGGTGAAACAAGTGATGAGGAGTAATAATGGGTCCGATTGGAATAGATGAATGATATTTAAAATGACAACCCCCAAAGGACCTCTCTCTTGATAGACTTTAGCAAACTTAGAAATCACGGGAGCAGATTTAGGAGCAAGTTTTTAAATACACAAGAAGGTCCCTCACCGATGGAGAATGAAAATCAGCAAGAAGATTACTTGAATCAGATCTACTTGAAGAGAAATTATAATCTTCAATAACAGGATGCTCTCCTTCAAATTCAACTATGGAAATTTCTTTCCTTGCAACCAAATCACCAACCACTTTCCACACTCTTCTTCCTTCTAGTTCTAAGCTTCTTGATTCAGTGAGCAACTTCTTAGAGGAGTCCTTGGTGAAGAGGGATCTCCTTCCCTCTAGCTTGACAGATTTAGACAACAATTTCAAATGATAAAAATGTGTTAGACAACTGGTATTTCAAGATCCCAATAGCATGGAGTCACCACTAAGGATTTCCACCTTAGTTGTGCAAGAAAGCACTAAAAATATTCTGTCAAATGTATGCTATGAAAACTTTGCAAGGGTTTAAAAATCAGATCTTCTTCTTCTTAATTCAACCAAGAATAGTGCATCCAAATCATATAAATTGCTGGTAAATGATAAGAGCAGGCTGAGTTTGAAATCATTTTTACCCAAAACATGCAGATTTGAAGTATGAAATGATATCTCAAGAATGTAATAGCTCAAATACTTAACCACACAAATGCGCAAACCTTTCAAATGCTTCAAAACCACTAAGAAATTCCAAGAAGTCCCCAGCAGCGGTGCCACTCTGGGTGTTGGTATCGATTTAATCTCCTTCACAACTTGAACACCATCATGAATTTACACAAGACAATCAAGGATAGATAGATGTTTTGTATGTTGTTTATAGCAGGGGATCACACCTATCTCGCTTGTTTGCATTAAAGAATTGAGGGAGTGGATAGCACCTTCATAATGGTTTTGATCTAACCCTCACTATTTTAGGTTGTGCCTATCAACCAAGGTAAGAGAACCTATATTACAACCCTTGTATGGTAAGGAGATGGAGATATCCTTGTATTTTGTGTATGATGTGGAGGAGGCTTTGTGAAAAAATGATCAAATATCCATTATACAAAATCAAAGGAGTTGTCACTACTAAATGATGGAAATGTTTTCAAAACAAAGCTAGAGCTGCTAAAGACATGATAAAACCCTAATCAACTTTGTGCATTTTTGTGAAAGGATTGAATTCTTTTGTGGACACACAATGCAAATGCAGGGGTATTATAGGTAGGATGAGTTAGTTTAAATGATATTTTGATGGGAGAAGTTTGGACAAGACAAGATAAGGAATTACCCACTTCTTTGGGAAGCTTTGCAAAAGAATTGCAACACCTAAACAACAGAGATGTTTCAATGAGTTTGAAGTACTCTTTCAACCAAGATGTGTGCACAAATGGAGGCCCAAATCTACACTATTCCACACAAAATTTGATAACCTGCCACAAAGGCTTGAAGCAAAATATCAATGAAGCATTTAGAAACCCTTGTTAGATCATGACTTAAGGTACACCCAAAAGTTTACAAACACCCTCAATTTACAAGGAAGGTAAGATGAATTTAAATCTGTTTATCTTCACTCAAATGAATGCTCTTTTGAATGGAAGATTGTAGATGCCTTAAAACCCTCTACAAGAAATGGGACCATGTATGACCAATAAATATCCCAAACACAAGATTGCAACATGAGCATGAAACACAAATTGAAAACATCTTGAAATACAAGTGTATGCAAGCTTTGCCAAGAGATAAAACCCGATTAATCCAATAATTTGATCAAATATATCAGCAAGGGAATGTTATTTAGAAAATCTCAAAGCTTGTTGATGGCTTTACAACTGAAACCAACTCAACATGATGAACATTTGATGCAAACTGGAATAAAAATGGCTCTCGGGCGAGTTTCTCCAAAAGGAAATGGACTTTTTCCAGTTTTCCTTGTGAAAATTCTTCTCTCTTTCTCCAAAATTCTCAATGAGACCTAAAAATGTTTCCAAAATACATGATATACCATATGCCAACTTGAATCCTTTCATCCCAAGCAAAGAATATGCCAAAGGGATAAAATTTGTTACAAAACCCTATCCATTTGATGAAAAATGATATAAAATTGTAAAACAGCTCGCCAAATGCTAGAGATGCACAAATATTTTAAAATATTACATGAACTTGGATCCTTATCCATCCCATGGTCACATTTTTGGCATTCCACCATGTCATCATGCATTTGCAATCATTTTTCACCTTTTTCCCTCACCATTTTTAACTCTGTAACTTTTTACTTTCACCTTTCACATTTTTTCACGAGTCGAGGGAAAAATTTCCTCAAAAAACATCATAGGACACTGAATCAGCTCAAAGGAATGGTGCCATTGTGTTCAGAAGGCTGAAGGGATGCAAATTCATATAAAATTTCATGTGATTTGGTGCAAAAATGACGATTCCACTGTTTGTACACTGAGAATGTTTCCATTCTTAGAATAGAGTTGCTTCTATCCTTTCATTCTATTGAGAAACATATAAAGGTTAGAATTTGGGAGGGTGTGCGTGTACCATAGAGAGAAATTAGACCAATTGTGAAGAACTCCTTTTTGTCCTGGGAAGGACTACTATGAATAAGAATGCAAGACCACCAGATTATGGTTAGAAAATAAATGAGGAAGCGCCTTGGGCTAGGAAATATTAGACTTCCTTTCGAAGGTGGCAGTTCCCATTTTAATACGAATTAACACAAATGATAACAAAGAAGTTATTGTGAAATTACGATTTAGTTACCTTGTTAAAAAGCAATGGAGGAAAGGTTGGTTTTGGTTTGAGTCACTGATGGCCGATGCGTCTTTGCATAATCGATAACGGTTATAACACCAGATTATCGGTGGTGATAACCGATATCGGTAGAGGGGCAGTGATTTAGGGGATTTCAATGAAGGTTGGATATAAGGCGGTTATGGTGTTTATAAGGTTGATAAATGATCAGGGGTAGGCAATAGGGTGATGGAGAAGACTCAGAGAGTGTGGGAGCTGTTCTTAGGGCAATGTAGGGGTAGAGGAATGAAGGTTAGATGCAGGGTGCTATCGGGTAGTAGATCTAGGAGTGAGATTATAATTACTATGAATCAGAAGTTCCAGAAATGGTATTTAAGAATGTACAAGACACTACTTACTAGTTCTTGATGAAGATACAGGTCCAAGGATTGTGATGACGAAGGAAAGGCTCAGGTGGGATGATCTGACAATCAAAAGTGAGCTATCTTCTCTCCCAATGCTTGGATGAGTGTCGTTGTGCTCTGGTTACTCCGTTGCAGTCTTGGGCTCGATGTCCTTCTCTGTAAACTCTTCTCTTTTCTTCACTTGTCTCTGCTCTGCCAAGTGAATTCTAGATCTTTCAAATGAATTCCGATCTTTTGTTTTTGGTTGGGGGAGGTCATTTACAGGGAACCGATGGTAGTTACGTAACCGACGGTGGTCGAGTAGGAACCGATGTTGGTTAAGTCAAAGTGGGCTATTTTTAGTAAAATAGCCAACTTTCCCTCCTTTTCTCCCAAGGGATTAGTTGTGGGCTTGGTCAAGTCATTATTAGGTTGGTTTTGGTGTGGGTGAGGAGTAACTAGTCATGGGTGTGGATGTAGACCAAGTTATAGGTCTTAATTAGGTTAGTTTAGGGTTAGGGCTAGGTCATGATGAGGTGGCAAAATGAGGTGGCAGGTTTGGAGATGTGGATTTATTAATTATAAGGTAATTAATAAATAATTGTGTAAGGTTTAGGTGGTGAGGTTAGGTTGCGAAATGAGATGCGGGGCACAGGGTGTCGTAAGACACAAATTTGGTGTCTACATTAGCCCCTTGTTGTTATGTAGCTTGTCTTGTAAAGCTGCACTGATAATTAATAAGAAGTGATTGCCCCAGTTAAGGGTATAGGTAATCCCCCTCAAATCTATCACAGATTGAGGTGACGTGAAATCAGGGATAGGGTTGATAAAGGATAAATGGTGTTGGGATGATGGTAAGATGGTGGGGTAAGTTCAAGGAAGCGAGGACGCACGTTGAAATGCGAGTGCGACCGTGGTACATGATTTGAAGAGCAAACAAGCAATTCATAGGTAAAGATCGATAGTTTATCCAAAGAAGGGTGATATAATCCACGGTATCCAAGGCATAGGAAGTAGCTCGAGGGATATAACGGGTAAGATACAAGAACGTTTAGGCATGTTCGACAAGCAGTATGCAAATGGTTGGTTTGGTTGAGATAAACATCACGGTCTCGGTGCAGGTAAAGTTAGTCACGGTGATCAATTCAAGTATCCTAATCATGCTAGAACACGAACAGGTGAGCTCGATTGAACAAAAAGCTACATGATGGGTGGATAAAATCATAAGTTGCGGGTCTTGGTCGAGGTACTTAATTAGTGCGGCCTTGGGTCGGGCTGATTGATTAGTGAGGGCCTTGGGTCGGGCCTGATTGGTTGGGTGCGGCCTTGGGTTGGGCCTGATTGGTTGGGTGCGGCCTTGGGTCGGGCCAAATGGTTGGTTGCGGCATTGGGTCGGGCCTAATTGGTTGGTTGTGGCCTTGGGTCGGGCCAAATGGTTGGTTGCGGCATTGGGTCGGGCCTAAGTGGTTGGTGGTGGCCTTGGGTCGGGCCAATTGGTTGGTTGCGGCCTTGGGTCGGGCCAATTGGTTGGGTGCGGCCTTGGGTCGGGCCGATTGGTTGGTTGCGGCCGTGAGTTGGGCCAATGAAGTCAAAATAAGGCTATTCAACAAAGGTGGGGGTAGGTGATGTGGTGAGAAAGGGAGATTGGTGGATAAGGACAGAAATTTTGGTAAAGTAGGCATGTAACCGATATCGGTTAGTTATGACCGGTATCGAGTTAGATGACCGATATCGGTGTTTTAGGGCACGCTATAACCGATATCGGTTATAGGTCAAAACCTATAAAAAGAAAAATACGGCGTGTCATTTTCACATTGTCAATTTGAGTACCAATACGGCTTGTCTGAGTTTTGAATTGATTTTGTTGAGTTTGTGGGCTGAGTTGGCATTAGTTGAGTGGAGGAGTGAGTGATTGGTAGACCCCAGCGATCAGGAGGCAGAGTTTGATTGGTTGAGGACCCTGCTGAGGAGATTTGGAGCCATGGCACAGCCCGGAGGAGCAGGAGGTGCTGGAGGAGCTGGACCACCGCCACCTATCCCACCACGATGACGTGTAGTAAATGACTTAGGTGAGCTCTAAACCCCTACTTATGTGAGGTTAATGAATTTAACTAGAATGTGGGTTTTGGGGTAGGAATCCAAAATTTAAGAAAATAATGAATAAATGAAGGGAAATTGTAAAATGGAGTGGGTAGGTATGTTAGGTAGGCCAAAACGGTAGGGTGGGTAAATTTTTAGGTCTTTCTTGTGGGTAAATGGGTAGAAATAGGTAAAAAGAGGTTTTGCGGGCCGTTTTGGGTTCGGCCCAGAATTGGACAGTGACCGATGTCGGTCACTAGGCGACCGACATCGGTCACAGAATAGTTTGTATAAATTGCTTTGTTTATAGACTAGCATCGGTCATATGTCGACCGGCGTTGGTACATACAATGTGCTTGGGGGACCGATGGCGGTCGAGGGTGACCGGTACCGGTCATCATGGGTAGGAGTTAGGTTTGTGAAATGTGTGGTTTTTGTTTGTTGTTAGAGTTTTATTTTTTTGGAGGTAGAGTTGATAGGAAAGGTGATGGGGGTGGGGGAACGGGGTTGTTGGGGGCTGGTTCGGGTAGGATAGATTATGTGTTGTGTATGAAGTAGGAGGTGTTAAATTGGCGGGGTATAGTTAGATGGCTAGAGTAGATCGGGGTGGTTGGTAGGGTGTGAGGTAAGTAAAGGGAATATCGTAGATGTATAGGGTAAGATAGGTGGGTGTAGATGTGTGTTATAGAGTCGGGTTGTGGTTGGGTGGGTAAGTGGGTATAGAGGGTTAAGGTAGTTATTTTTGTAAAAGGTAGGCTAGATGGAGTGGGTTATGTTTGCAGGCACACCAGCAGCTGACGATGCGGGATTAGATGCCACCTCTATTGGGGCGGATGCGCCACATGTGGCCCCTGTAGTGCGGTGGGCCATCATGTGAGAAGTTGGACTCGATGGAGTCCAGAGGTATAGGGTTGTGGATAGGGACCATAGCATGATAGTTTCCCTCATCGAGAGATGGGATCCGGTAACAATGTCTTCCATCTCCCTCTTTGGAGAGATGACTATTACATTAGAGAATGTGTATCGCATCCCGAGACTACCGATCATATGTGAGGTATTGTTCCAGTGGATGCGGAGACAACAATGGACAACATCTTGCAGGTATTCGGGGATGCACCCCCATTGATTACATATCACAGCGTGAGTATTGCCTACGGAGATATGTATCGTGCACACCGGACAGAGACACGGCTTGCCATGTTGATGATGATTGGTATCACCTGCTTCGCCCTCCCTGACTCAGAGGGAGGCTGCTTCCCATGGGATTTGATGGGAGTTTTGCATGAGATAGTGGAGCATACATGCTATGCCTGGGCACCAGTGTATCTGGTGCAGCTATACAGAGAGCTCTGGGGTTATCGTCGTATGAGGTGATTTGGTATATGTTCGACATTTTTGTTACACTGCTGGGCCTACGAGTATATCATCTGTATATGACCAGTAGGGTTGCCCCAGCAGCCAGGGCCACAGGTAGTTTACAGATATGGATTTCAGAGGTGGTTGGGGGTCGTGGGCCAGCCACGAGCAGTGATCGCAGGACGAGATGTGGCATACTACCATCATATGTTAGAGGGCTTGACCATACTCGATATTATATGGAGGCCCTATAGAGGCCATCAACCCCGAGGAGGAGCCCGAGCATAGCTACGCTGGATCCAGTACATCTTCTGGATAGCTGGACGGAGACCCGGGGAGTATGAGTGGATACCCCTAGAGAGGGTACGACGTCAGTTGGGCTTACGACAGGATGAGCCACCTCCCTTCCCACAGAACTGAGGAGGGAGGATGTAGAGGCACCCCTACCTGCTCCGTAGCCATTGGACCCAGTCTGGGTCACAGAGAGACCGGCGGATGATACAGTGGACGATGCCGGTGTGACAGGTGCCTTTTTGGTTTGGTGGGCAGGGCAGAGAGCAGCCATGAGAGCACAGCCCGCACAGCCAGATTTGGTGACTGTGATAGCGGAGAGGGACCATCTCTTAGGCTAGGTGTAGTTATTATAGGGGTAGCTTACTGCTGCACAGGCACAGATTGGGGTGCTACAGGGGCAGTTAGCCCAGGCAGGTACAGGCTCAGGCATAGCCGTAGGCACCGACACAGCCACATGCACCGACATAGGCACAGGCACCGCCTCAGGCATAAGCGCAAGTCAGAGCCTTGCCACGAGCATAGGGGTGTACCGGCAGGGCAGGGGCCACTTCTATTAGGAGTCGGGGGACCAGCCCCACCAGCCATGGTGGCACGGGCCCGCTATATGGAGGTGAGAGTGGAGGCCCAGTATTATCAGGACGTGCTAGATGGCACCGGGCGGACTATCGGCCATATCTGCGCACAGAGCCAAGACATCCGGAGTCGAGATCACGGGGGCGCGGCCACGGCCGGTGGGTCGATTAGGGGAGGAGGCGAAAGCCAAAGCACAGAGACCAGCAGGGGGACGGGCCGAGGGTGGTGGAGAGAGCCGAGACATCCTATGAGCAGATATGGGTTTTTGTTATTGGATATAGACACCGGTCTGCGAATCGAGTATGTATATAGAGGCTGTGTGCCCACATAGGATTTATTTATTTATGTTTGTTATATATACCGGCTTACGTGCCGGCTTTGTATTTTTAGATCACGAGAGGCCCCATACGAGGGCAATTTGTATATTTTGACATTGAGTTGCTGATGATATATATAGATGAGTTTGATCCACATGGTGTGTAAATTTTTTTTTGATTTGATGCATATATTAGAATGTCTCATGTGTTTTGTCGATGGTATTGAAATTTAATGTATATAGATGATGTTGATGAAATTTTGATGATATGTATATGTGTTGATGGTATTCTGATGATAAATATTGATAATGATGTCGTTATGTAGGGAAAAGAGGTGGGCGCCACCAAAAATTTGTAAAAAATGAAGAAAAGGCCTAGGTTTAAGCAAAAGGAGACATGTGACCTATATCGGTTAGCTAACCGATGTCAGTAGCTATATGACCGATATTGGTTAGGTAACCGATATCGGTTATGCCAAAACGAGTTTTTCTAAAAATAGAAAAGCTTGGGAGGCAACTTAAGTTCTTATTTTTAGAGTCATGCAACAAGTTAAATACGAGAATGCGACACTGTTGACGACTTATACTAGGTAATTGCATGGGAGAATTAAGTGATAAGGAGGAAAGAGACAGGTAAAGTGATTGTGGGCTGAGATTAAGAAGGCAGAAAGACAAGTTATATTACGAGAGGGTGGTGAACATGGCTGAACAAAGAGAAGCATCTAGCGGGTAGAGAGGAGAAAGAAGACAGGTTCCACCTCAAACTGCTGGATCCCCGGAGGTATAATTTGTTTTTTTTGGTTAGAATTAGATTTTGCACGGTTAAAAATAGAATGTGGTAAGGTAAATGGGCGAAAGGTGATTATGCAAGAGTTTGGGGTGGGGTGAGTGTTGTAGGATAGGCAATCAAGTGTTTGAGATATGTTCGTAGGCACAGAGAGGATTAAACGAGTGAAAAAGCTATCATATGTGGTGTTGTTGAGAAGGGTGGTTAGAAGTAACAGTGACCGGTATCGGTTATAAGTAACCGGTATCGGTTAGTAACCGTTATCGGTTAGATATAACCGATACCGGTTACTGTGTAAAATTCAGATTGTGTTAAAAAACACCTGGAGATGTTATTTATTGATTTGTTGTTTGTTGATTTGATGTATGCAGGCAGAGGCAGGATTGCGGATGAATGATAGGGTGCCAGCTTTGTTGTCACGAGTCCGAGCAGATGTAACACCAGCTGAGTGGGCATTGATAAACTGTGTGGGGTTAAGTGGAATCCACTATTATTCATGAATCACACGTAATCATGCTATGTTGCAGGCGTTGATTGAGAGATGGAATCCAGAAAAGAATACCTTCTATCTGCCAACAGGGGAGATGACAGTGACGTTGGAAGATGTGTTTCAAATTTTGAGGCTCCCAATTACAGGAAGACTAGTGTATCAGGTAGGGCCTAGCGCGGCGTGGGAGTGATAACAGCAGTATTTGGTCTAGCTGCACGAGATTTGACACAGCGAGGTTTGACATTCACTTATGGTATAATGTTTGTAGCACACCCTGAGGCAACAAGGTTGGCAGTGGTATTAATGATAGCGGTGGGGTATTATGCATTACCGAGGGTGGATGGGGGAATATTTCCAAAAGCATTGATGTGTATTATTTGGGAAATGATAGAAAGGAGCGTGACTTTTGCATGGGCACCGCATAGCATAGTGGCGGAGCTATACATGGGTTTATGGGCTTGCAGGTGAAATCACAGGACTACACTGGATTGTGCATACTTATTACATTGTTGGGCCTATGAGCACATTGTTTGTGTGCGACCAATAGGCCAACCCATCAAGTCAGGAGAGACAGGAGTGCAGAGGTTGGGATTCAGGCGATGGGTCTAGACAGAGCAAGAGGTGAGATCCCAGGTTGTGACAGATGACGTCGAGTATTATAGGCAGGTGTGGGAGATGGTGACGATTACGAGATATCCATTGGAGGCCTTACGGGAACTATATGGTGACAGAGAACATAGCTGAGGATTTGAGGGGTGTAGAGCGATTAAGGTGGATCACGGGGCACAGGCCAGGTGAGTACAAGAGGATTCCTCTAGATCACGTGTGGCGATAATTTGGATTTGTTTAGGATATACCCATGGCTTGTAGACCATACACGAGGATCGACGCCGAGGCATCATTCTCGCCTCCCCGGACGACACCTCCAGAAGGACCAAAAGAGATAGCAATCGATCGCGGGGTAATGGATGCAGGAGTGACAGAGGCTTATAGATTGTGGTGGGTAGCAGAGATACGAGGTTCATGTGAGAGGGCTAATCATCCTGACATAGCTCTGATTACAGCGAAGAGAGATCACTTGCAGGGTTTAGTTCACCAGCTTCAAACGTAGGTGAATGAGACAATAGGATTGTTAGTGGTTGCGCAGTCACGAGTGGAGAGACTAGAGGTGAGATTCCTCCACGCGAGAGGACGTATTCATATGTTACAGGAGAGATTGACAGATCAATGGGAGGAACCAATAGTAGTGGCACCTTTGAGGATGGAGAGGCCGAGGTGAGCGGCGTTGATTGTAACATCCTCATTTTATACATTAGAACAAGTCAATTTTTTTTTGATAAATGCTTCCAGGTTCTAAATACATAATTTAGAACTCACAAATCAAATAACCATTCTTATACGAGATAACCATATGCAATTGTAATGACTCGGAGTACCTCCGATCTAGTCATTCCATGACTCGGCAATCTACCGATCTAATCATGAGTAATAAGAGTTAGCGTTTTAATTTAACACATCACTCTTGTGGTTCTCTTCCCTATGCAGGATTGAGAATGCTCTATCCAGGAACCTAACTGAATAATTGTTACCATTATTCATCGGCATCTCATCCCTTAGACCAGGTGACTCAGGACAACGCAATCAGCAGCTTGCGATACTTTGGCCAAAGATTTGAAACATACTGCTTATGTCTCGTATTCCTTAACGGCATACTCGTCAATCTGGAATACGTCCTTCACCCCATTCTTATGTTATATAGAATGTCTTATACCGACTTCTGTCAGTCCTCCTTATCCCAAGTTATTCACTCGGAAACGGATTAGTAAGGTGACAACGTTATATGGATGCACTCGAGGACTAGGGATAAGATGACATACTGGGTCAACCCTAGTTGAACCAGTGTGTCAAGATACCCCGAGTCTCCTAGGCAGCCATATAATGTGACCACATTCCTAATCGGTCCCAGAGTAACTTGTTCGAGTTAAAGGTGTAAATCTTAACGATCAATGCAAAGGGTGTCGTCATAAGTCACCTGCATTGTTGTATCTTTGAGAAGATCCTAATCTTCTCGAAGGTACAACCCTGCAGTTGACTTGTGCCGTCAACCTTTAAATCCACCTCGAAAAGGTCTACTTATTAATAAGCGTTATGCACATTGAGTTTAAATTATATTAAAAGACGTTCCCCTAAGGTTAGCCTTTCCCGATCCCTAGATTCCTCATCATAGAATGACCTTTCTCAATAAAACTTACTACATAGAGCAGTTATTAAGGCCAAGGTCTCATCAAGGAGTTCATAGAATATACATAATTCTAAATCAACGAAATTGGACAATAACTCATAAACTTCACATGAGATTGCCATCTGAACCCCATTTAGGTTTATATCAGTTCTCATAACTGAATTTATATCGTACTTATTAGTATCAAGATATAATGATTAAGAATCCAATTAAATGTTGTCCTGGCATAATCAAGACTAGGGATTAATAATTTAATTCATCTTGTTTAGCGTTCTGCTTAGGTTTATTTTAACCCTATCTTTTAGAAAGACAGTGATCTAAATTTCAATTTAGCTTCAGATAGAACATACTAGAATTGCTAAACAATCATAAGTATTCGATCACATATTCTTTGCAAGCTTACATTGATAATCACAAAAGTCTACAAATTTTATAATGATAACAATGCCCTCTAGGTTTTGAATTGAAGAAAGTCAAACTATCATATAAGAATACAAACACATAAGTAACAAATATTTATTTCCATTCCTTTCAAAGCTAAACAAATACATTTTATGCATTCAAAGCATACATGATACAATACTCAACGGAAGAAATACATCTTTCCTCATATAGTACATTTATAAAATCAAGTGTAATTCAACATAAAATCAAATTTAAATAATCTGATCATCCTATCAGATCTGCATGCTTTTACCACTTACGGCATCCATCTGCAAAAATTGTCAACATGGGTCAGTTCGATGAACTGAGCATGATAAGCACTAACTCTTAAAACAATTGCAATCCACCAACTGTTTTCATTAAACAACCTGTTTAAATGAGATCATTTCACCAAACAAGTATACATGTTTCAGACTATGCTTTCGTAATACAAAAATGAATACAAACGTGTAACTCTAATTATCGTTACAGAATAGTCCTAAATACTTCTCAAATATTTCATCAAAATATTAGGGATCAAGAAGAACGAATGTATCCAAATCATCTATCCATCTGAATTCCAAAAACAGCAAACATCAGACAGATCATTACATTCAACAGTAAAAGGAATGTCATAACAAATCATGATTCCATCAATATGTTAAAAACAGTTCTAACGGTTAGATAAAAATATCAACATAAACTCTACAACAGAAGAGAAAGAAAACAAGTCATTCATATTTCCCTTCAACAAGTTCATGACTGTACCATCTCCTAAAAAGGAAAACATTCACCTTACATGCATACGAATAAGTCAGACGAGCCACAAGAAGAACCACTGTTTTGTTAAAATCAAATATAACAAAACTCTTGTAGCTTACTAACAGTACAGTAGCTCTCACGCCAAAACAGTGATGAATATCAACCAAACAGACTCCACATGACCTTCCATACGAAGCGACATACAAGAGGATATTCACTGCCATTGCCTGTTGAGGTGCAGTCGACAACTCCTAAGTTCAATCAAGCTCAAGAATAGATATCCATGCAACAGAAGACGTAAACACGCCAACAAACCCTTACATCAACCTACAGCCCAGTCTAGTCCCTACTAACACTGTAAGGCTTTTTCGACCCAAGGTCGAAATCAAAGAACTTCTAGTATATCGCAGTCAACAATAGACTCCATGGCATTAAGCAATTGATGTTACCCTAAGACTATGCAGAGATAATCATACAAAAATTCCCGCAACTTGCACAGCCTCATCTAACTGGAATAATCAGAAAGGAAACATAACATACTTATTCTCATCTGGACGCATTCAGAGTTTGAAGTATGGTTTTCACGACCCACTTTTACAGAGCAAGACACATGATATATAACCTAGTCTAACACCTTAGCGCATAGATACTAACTTAGAACATTAGCTCTTAGCCTAGGTCTAGGTTAGATTAACACTAATCTAACCCCTAGGTTAGGTTTAGTTTTAGGTTACTAACCTTAACAAATCCAGTTAGGTCTAATATTTCAAATGCTCAGAAAAAGAACCTTCAACATACATTCACGAACAGGGTTCACTCCTGTACTGCCAATAGGCTATAGAATTTTATGTAACTGAATTATCACCTGGTCCACGATCAAGACCTTCCAGATATATTACGATATCGGGAACCAATCCATCTAATACGATCAGCCTGAGTTATACTCCGGACTAGCTTATTCAATGCATCCAGACCTTGCAACCTGCTTAAGGTCTATAATTTTAATTCATCACGAATAAGCTTAAAGCACCACTTGGATCAATACCACTGATCCAAGGCTTGGTCTTATAGATGGATAACTCCATAATTCATTCCAAGATCAGATTAAACTTAGGTGTAAAATGAAAGAAATAAAAGAGTCCAATCATATTCTGACTCAGTCAAGATCTACAATCTTAAAGAAGATACAGTCCATATCAAGCATGACTTCTCAATCAAAGGAACACATCCTGTTTACAAAAGAAATCACATATCAACACTTGTATGCTCAGGAGGAAGTAACTACAGTCCAAGGTGTTACATGCTTCCCTCCTAAAAGATTCATCGTCCCGATGATTACATATTTGATTAACCTTCAGGTCAACCAATTTATTAGTTCACAAAACAATGTGACTATTTTCCAACTTGAATAGTTCCAGAAATCAATGTCACAACACATTTTATTCAGCTTGAATAATGTTTGCCTTCATCTGGCTTTCATAATTACTTAAAAAAATAAGTTCATAAAAGAAATGTTTTGTCAACAGATTTCATTCTGTTGAAAAAGAGAAGGAAAAGCAATTTTCATCTCTTCCAAATTTTCCCAAGTTGCACTTTCTTCGTTAAACTGGTCCCACTGGACCTTACATTGTTGTATTTCACGATTTCTCAAATGCAATTGGCGAGTTTCCAGCACTCATGTGGGTTTAACCACGATTATTCCTGGGTCTTGGACCTGCAAGGAATTCCAATTTAAAACATGTGACAGATCTGAAATGTATTTCTTAAGCAAAGAAATATGGAAAACATCATGCATGCGAGATAAAGTAGGTGGTAATGCTAATCGATAAGCTACAAGATTGATTATTTCGATAATTTCGAAAGGTCTCACGAATCGAGGTGACAACTTGGCAGCCTTGCCAAAAGTTATAGAACTCTTTCTAGGTTTAACACGAAGAAAAACCTTCTCACCAAGTTCAAACCTGCGATCAATCCGCTTAAGGTCAGCATAGCTCTTCTGTCTATCCGCTGCTTCCTTTAATCGTTCTCGAATCAGCTTAACTTGCTGTTCCATTTCTATGAGAATCTCTGGTCCAATTACCACTCTATCCTCAACACTATCCCAACTAACAGAGTTACGCACTTTCTTCCATAAAGTGCTTCAAATGGTGCCATTTTGAGAGATGAATTATACGTGTTGTTGTATGTAAATTCAACTAATGGAAGATACTCTTCCCATTTATCTTTGTTGATCCATGCAATACATTCGCAACATGTCCTCCAACACTTGATTTACCCTCTCGGTTTGTCCATCCGTTTCTAGATGATATGCGAAGCGAAGTTTAGTTTCGTTCGAGAGTGCGTATTAGCGTTTGCCAAAACCTTGACGTCATTCTTGGATCCTGTTAGATATAATCAATTCAGTACACCATGCAATCTAAAAATTTCGTGTACGAATCTTTTGGCCAGACCTTTGGTGAATCATCCTCTAGATTTCAGCGATGAAATGAGCTACCTTAGTCGAGTTTATCTACAACTACCGAGGATAACATCATGTTTATTCTGGACATGGGTAATCCTTGTACTAAATCCATGGTTATTACTTGCCATTTGTCTTTGTGGTATGCTATGAGGATATAATGATCCAGCGAGGTGCATATGTTACGCCTTAACCCGCCGACACTCCAAATAATGGGTCACAAAATTTATGACATCCTTTTTCATACCTTTCCAAAAGTATTGTTGTTTCGGATCAACAAGCATCTTTGTACCCGGGTGTCAGAGAAAGGTGAATTATGAAATTCAACTAACAACTTCTTCCTCAAGTCGTTCAACATAGGTACATATACCCTGTTTTCATAACGCAAGATTCCTTCATTATCAAAATGAAAACCTTTATACCTTTCATCATTAGGTTCCGCAGCAAAAGCTGCTTTTACTTCTTTGAAAGTAATTGTCAGATTCTAAGGCACTCTTTACCTCATCCTTGAACTGAGTTCTTAATGTTATAAGAGCAGAAATGTGCCTCCTACGACTTAGAGCATCAGCTACTCTATTCTCCTTCCCTTTGATATAGCTAATATCAAAGTCATATTGTGATAAAAATTCTAACCATCTTCTCTGTCTGGCATTAAGATTAGGCTGAGTGAAAATATATTTCAGCCCCAAGTGATCAGTTTTCAACTCAAAAGGTTTCCCAAGTAAATAGTGTCTCCAGACTTGAAGTGCATGAACAATGGCAGCAAGCTCCAAATCATGAGGGGCATAATTCAGCTCATGTAACTTGAGTTTTCTACTTTCATAAGCAATGACTTGATCATTTTGAAGCAAAACACCTCCAAGGCCTTCCCCAGAAGCATCCGTTACAACAGTAAAACTCCCATTAGGGTCTGGTACCGCTAATATAGGTGTAGAAGTCAACTGGTCTTTCAGACTTTTGAAAGCCGCTTCGCACTTATCATTCCATATGAATTTCTTATCCTTCTTCTGCAATGAAGTTATTGGTGCAGCTACTTTAGAAAAATCCTTTACAAATTTTCTATAGTAACCAGCAAGACCCATAAAGCTTCTTACTTCGTGCACATTCTTTTAGTGCGAGCCACTCGATTATTGCCACTATTTTTGAAGGATCTACAAGCAATTTCTTCTTTACTTATGACATGACCCAAATAGTGAACTTTGAATCAAAGAAATAACATTTGGATAACTTACCATACAAATTTATTTTTCTCAAAATTCCCAAAACTATCTTCAAATGCTCATTGTGCTCCTCAACACTTTTAGAATAAATGAGAATATCGTCCAAGAATACAAGTACAAACTTGTCCAGATATTCTTGAAAAATATTGTTCATTAAGTTCATAAAGGCTTGCGGGTGCATTAGTTAATCCAAAGGGTAGAACTGTGAATTCATAATGTCCGTATCTTGTTCGGAAAGCTGTTTTATGAATATCTTCTTCTCTAATCCTTAACTGATGATAACCAGATCGAAGATCTATCTTAGAATAAACCACTGCTCCACGCATCTGATCAAATAGATCGTCGATCCTTGGAAGTGGATATCTGTTCTTGATTGTTGCCTTGTTCAACATCCGATAATCAATACACAGCCTAAGTGTTCCATCCTTCTTTTTCACAAATATCACAGGCGCACCCCAAGGTGAAACACTTGGTCTAATCAAACCTTTAGTCAAAAGTTCTTGCAACTGTGCCTTAAGCTCGACTAACTCTGTAGTAGTCATCCGATAAGGTGCTTTGGAAATAGGTTCTGTTCGGTTTGATTTCGATGGTGAAGTCAAATTCTCTCTTGGGTGGTAACCCTAGTAATTCCTCGGGAAAAACATCCCTGAAACTTTGTAACAGAGGAAATTGTTTCATGCAATCACCATCTTCTTCTGAAAATTTAGATATCTTTACTGCATAAAGGGTACATCCTTTATTCTTAGCCTTTTTAAGCTGCATAGCTGACAATTTTCTAACTGAAATTTCCCGTTTCACACCTTGAATCTCTGTTGTTTCTAGCTGATCATCTAAGCATTTTATGTTCTTTTCATAGCAATCTACCTTTGCTTTATGGTCAGCTAACCAATTGACACCGATAACAATGTCATACGATCCTAAAGGTGTAACATAGAGGTCAACTTCCGTGGAGAAATTAGGTAAGTCAAGATTGCCCCAAAAAGACACATACTCTTTGTATGAACAGAGTTATTACCATCTTTTATACGGTCAAGATTTATCCATTTTTCTAGCTTTTCTTTTAAGTTTAGAAGCAAGTTTATTAGAAATAAAACATTCGGTAGCTCTGTATCAAAAAGAATAGTAGCGGTATGCCAAATAACTTACCCGGAACTTCTATAGGTGTCACTTGCTTTTTTGACTTGCTTATGCTCTCTTTTTGCGTAGCATGTATCTTATCTTTGCTTGATTCCGATCATCCTTCTTCAAAGGGCATTGATTTGTGTAGTGGTCTTTGCCACAATTGTAGTAGCCTCCTACGGGTCCCTTTTTAGGCTCAAAATTACCTCCGGCCTTGTAATTGTCATGTTGTCCTCATAGGGCTTCGCCCATTGTTATAATTTTGGCAAAATTATCTCTTATATTTCAGTGAGGCTTATTTACTACTTTGCTTTCTTATTGTTATCACCTGGAAACTTACTCTTGTTTCCAAACTTTTTCCATGGTCCTTTTTTGGGTGCGAGAGAGGTTGAAGAAGGGTTTGCGGTCTTCTTACGCACTTCCTCTTTATGAGCGAGAAATAGCCTTTAATTTCTGTTCTTGCCTTATGGCCTTTTCAACAACTCCTTCCATAGTGGTTGGATTGTGAACATCGACCTCTCCCCCTATCACGGGATTCAATCCCATGATGAATTTCCATATTCTAAACTTCTCGTCAGTTTGATACTGCGGTACATACTTGAGGAGTTTTGTAAACTGCTCCTAGAATTCAGTTACTGTTAGATTCCCTTGAGCTAAGTTCTGGAATTCCGTCAGTTTCTGATCATAGAAAAGTTGTGGCAGTCAACGTTGCCTAAAATAGCCTTTAAATTGATCCCAAGTAATATTGGTCTCATCAATATTTAGTTCAGCTTTTCGGCTATCCCACCACGAAGATGCTTCGTGGGAAAGCTGATAGGCTCCCCAAATAGCTTTGGTTTCCTCTAAGAAGTTCCTTATTGCAAAGTACTTCTCCATTTCGCTGAGCCAGTTCTCAGCTCCATCTCCTAATGTGGTGCCATCATACTTAGGTGGACTTATCCTTTTTATATCATTAGTGAGTTCTGCTGCCAACCTGGCCTTTTTATTTTCTGGTTGGACAGGTGCATTTCCAGCATTAACATCAACACCCATATTGGGGTTGTCCTCAGGAGGTTGTTGATTGTTATTATCAACTTCTTCATCCTCCTCATTTCCCATCACCTGTTGTTCAAGTACAGCTAAGCGATCTCTTGTGTCCAACAGGGCAGCAAGGATCTCATCAAGTTTCTGGGTTGTTGCCGCTCCTCCTTCAGGTGGAGCATTATTCGCAACGTTCCCCCTTGTTCTAACCATTTTCTGTTACAAGAAAATTCAGGTTTTATCAGATTATGGACACAATAGGCCCAAGAGCTGCAACCTTTAGCTCTGATACCAAGATGTAACATCCTCATTTTATACATTAGAACAAGTCAATTTTTTTTTTTTTTTGATAAATGCTTCCTGGTTCTAAATACATAATTTAGAACTCACAAATCAAATAACCATTCTTATACAGATAACCATATGCAGCTGTAATGACTCGGAGTACCTCCGATCTATTCATTCCATGACTCGGCAATCTACCGATCTATTCATGAGTAATAAGAGTTAGCGTTTTTATTTAACACATCACTCTTGTGGTTCTCTTCCCTATTCTGGGATTCAGAATGCTCTGTCCAAGGAACCTAACTGAATAATTGTTACCATTATTCATCGGCATCTCATCCCTTAGACCAGGTGACTCAAGACAAATGCAATCAGTAGCTTGCGATACTTTGGCCAAAGATTTGAAACATACTGCTTATGTCTCGTATTCCTTAATGGCATACTCGTCAATCTGGAATACGTCCTTCACCCCATTCTTATGTTATATAGAATGTCTTATACCGACTTCTGTCAGTCCTCCTTATCCCAAGTTATTCACTCGGAAACGGATTAGTAAGGTGACAACGTTATATGGATGCACTCGAGGACTAGGGATAAGATGACATACTGGGTCAACCCTAGTTGAACCAGTGTGTCAAGATACCCCGAGTCTCCTAGGCAGCCATATAATGTGACCACATTCCTAATCGGTCCCAGAGTAACTTGTTTGAGTTAAAGGTGTAAATCTTAACGATCAATGCAAAGGGTGTCGTCATAAGTCACCTGCATTGTTGTATCTTTGAGAAGATCCTAATCTTCTCGAAGGTACAACCCTATAGTTGACTTGTGCCGTCAACCTTTAAATCCACCTCGAAAAGGTCTACTTATTAATAAGCGTTATGCACATTGAGTTTAAATTATATTAAAAGATGTTCCCCTAAGGTTAGCCTTTCCCGATCCCTGGATTCCTCATCATAGAATGACCTTTCTCAATAAAACTCACTACATAGAGAAGTTATTAAGGCCAAGGTCTCATCAAGGAGTTCATAGAATATACATAATTCTAAATCAACGAAATTGGACAATAACTCATAAACTTCACATGAGATTGCCATCTGAACCCCATTTAGGTTTATATCAGTTCTCATAACTGAATTTATATCGTACTTATTAGTATCAAGATATAATGATTAAGAATCCAATTAAATGTTGTCCTGGCATAATCAAGACTAGGGATTAATAATTTAATTCAGCTTGTTTAGCGTTCTGCTTAGGTTTATTTTAACCCTATCTTTCAGAAAGACAGTGATCTATATTTCAATTTAGCTTTAGATAGAACATACTAGAATTGCTAAACAATCATAAGTATTCAGTCACATATTCTTGCAAGCTTACATTGATAATCACAAAAGTCTCCAAATTTTACAATGATAACAATGCCCTCCAGGTTTTTGAACCGAAGAAAGTCAAACTATCATATAAGAATACAAACACATAAGTAACAAATATTTATTTCCATTCCTTTCAAAGCTAAACAAATACATTTTATGCATTCAGCATACTTGATACAATACTCAACGGAAGAAGAACATCTTTCCTCATATAGTACATTTAGAAAATCAAGCTGTAATTCAACATAAAATCAAATTTAAATAATCTGATCATCCTATCAGATCTGCATGCTTTTACCACTTACGGCATCCATCTGCAAAAATTGTCAACATGGGTCAGTTCGATGAACTGAGCATGATAAGCACTAACTCTTAAAACAATTGCAATCCACCAACTGTTTTCATTAAACAACCTGTTTAAATGAGATCATTTCACCAAACAAGTATACATGTTTCAGAATATGATTTCGTAATACAAAAATGAATACAAACGTGTAACTCTAATTATCGTTCTGAGAATAGTCCTAAATACTTCTCAAATATTTCATCAAAATATTAGGGATCAAGAAGAACGAATGTATCCAAATCATTTATCCATTTGAATTCCAAAAACAGCAAACATCAGATAGATCATTACATTCAACAGTAAAAGGAATGTCATAACAAATCATGATTCCATCAATATGTTAAAAACAGTTCTAACGGTTAGATAAAAATATCAACATAAACTCTACAACAGAAGAGAAAGAAAACAAGTCATTCATATTTCCCTTCAACAAGTTCATGACTGTACCATCTCCTAAAAAGGAAAACATTCACCTTACATGCATACGAATAAGTCAGACGAGCCACAAGAAGAACCACTGTTTTGTTAAAATCAAATATAACAAAACTCCTGTAGCTTACTAACAGTACAGTAGCTCTCACGCCAAAACAGTGATGAATATCAACCAAACAGACTCCACATGACCTTCCATACGAAGCGACATACAAGAGGATATTCACTGCCATTTCCTGTTGAGGTGCAGTCGACAACTCCTAAGTTCAATCAAGCTCAAGAATAGATATCCATGCAACAGAAGACGTAAACACGCCAACAAACCCTTACATCAACCTACGGCCCGAGTCTAGTCCCCTAAACAACTTTTGTAAGGCTTTTTCGACCCAAGGTCGAAATCAAAGAACTTCTATTATATCGCAGTCAACAATAGACTCCATGGCATTAAGCAATTGATGTTACCCTAAGACTATGCAGAGATAATCATACAAAAATTCCCGCAACTTGCACAGCCTCATCTAACTGGAATAATCAGAAAGGAAACATAACATACTTATTCTCATCTGGACGCATTCAGAGTTTGAAGTATGGTTTTCACGACCCACTTTTACAGAGCCAAGACACATGATATCTATCTATACTCAAGGAACCCCAACAGTGTCACAAACAACAGTGTACCGAATCAGGCTTAATTAGAGGCAGATACACTGGTTACCTTTCAAGGATTCAACTGAATCCGAACAACAGTAAACAAGATAAATAATAGAAAATGATTCCAACTGTGCCAACAATGGTAAACATTTAAAATCAGGCTTAAACAAAAACTAAATACTGATTTCGCAACAAGGAATCCAACTGAGCCTCTTCAATATTTTTCGCTCAAGCTTACACAGAAAGGAAACGTAAAAATACACCCAAAGAGTCTGTACCAAAAATTCATTACAAAATAACAGAGGTCGTATTACCTGTTACTCCTTCAAGACTCGACAAAATCAAATACCAATATTCAAAGATATAAAGCTTCAACAGTGGTCCATACTATACGAATCTTTCAATGTACTCCACAGAGTCGTTTTGAATACAATAAATATAATGCAACTATCATCGAGTTAAAATCCCATAATTACAACACAAGGGATGGAGAAACAACTTCTACAGGGTCGCAATAAATACTGAAACACAGTCAATTCTCCATTCAATATCACCTAAATATCATAGCGAAATCCAACAAGATTCTGTATCCACCATCCATAATAACCACGACAGAACTTACAAGGAAGTCGAGATATACTGAACATCAATCAAAAGTCCAACAGTATCTTAACCGACAAGTAACGACCACAAGCATCAATGACAAGTATCAACTGAAGCCTGAACCCAACAAGGGAACAATACTTGGGTTCTCACAGAGCAGGTCAAGTATCTTTCAAGCATACATTTCACAGACTTACGCCGGAATGCAAAACACAATAAAATGGAGCAACAGTTCGAAATACAACACACACCCATCAAGGGTTAAACTTGAAAAATCGAACAGCAAGAAGATACAGTAACAAAATCACCCGAAGCTACCATAAAATCATCTAAACCCATAAATCATCTGAACAGAGTTGTTCTAATGAAATCACTTGAAAGAAAGCAAGATTTTTAAAGGTTAGGGCCTAACATGCCTGGTTATTTGCTTAAAATTTCGAAGCAGACCACTGAAAGAGCTCGAACCTTCTCCTTCTTTTCCAAGTTAGATCCACCAACAAAATTTTGCTATTTCCATGACTTATAAATTTTCCTTGCCAGAGAAAAGAGCTAGTTATGCTCATACTTGCCATGCAACTCCAAGAAGACTGGTGCGAAGAACCAGTGAACAGACAGAGGGAAAACCGGAGTGCTTGAAAAACCAAACAAACCATTAACTTTCCATTTTGCATGCCTTCCCGTGAAACCCGAGCTCGAAGACCGAGTTCATAAATGACATTTACTCCAAATTTCCCGCTAAATTTCCATTGCCACCGACCGCCATAGTTGGCGATGGACAAATGCACATCAAAGACCATTTCCAACTTTGGCGACCTACCACGTCGGCTCAAGTTAGCCGTTTTAAAAACCTCCACCAAATTACCTGTCCCTCATGCTTATCCATGCATTTAATGACATAGAAACTGTCGCCCATGGTTCACACCCTTCCATAGGTCCCCTTCTTCCTTGTTCAATAGTTAGGTTAGTAACTTAGGTTAGGATTTAGGATAACACCTAGTCTAACCTCTTAGCGCATAGATACTAACTTAGAACATTAGCTCTTAGCCTAGGTCTAGGTTAGATTAACACTAATCTAACCCCTAGGTTAGGTTTAGTTTTAGGTTACTAACCTTAACAAATCCAGTTAGGTCTAATATTTCAAATGCTCAGAAAAAGAACCTTCAACATACATTCACGAACAGGGTTCACTCCTGTACTGCCAATAGGCTATAGAATTTTATGTAACTGAATTATCACCTGGTCCACGATCAAGACCTTCCAGATATATTACGATATCGGGAACCAATCCATCTAATACGATCGGCTGAGTTATACTCCGGACTAGCTTATTTAATGCATCCGGACCTTGCTGACCTGCTTAAGGTCTATAATTTTAATTCATCACGAATAAGCTTAAAGCACCACTTGGATCAATACCACTGATCCAAGGCTTGGTCTTATAGATGGATAACTCCATAATTCATTCCAAGATCAGATTAAACTCAGGTGTAAAATGAAAGAAATAAAAGAGTCCAATCATATTCTGACTCAGTCAAGATCTGCAATCTTAAAGAAGATACAGTCCATATCAAGCATGACTTCTCAATCAAAGGAACACATCCTGTTTACAAAAGAAATCACATATCAACACTTGTATGCTCGGGAGGCCAAGGTGTTACATTGACTATCACGATCATCACCTGGTTTGGGATGAGGCGCAAGGGTCTAGGTGAATTTCATAGAGGTAGAAGAATAAATAAGGATGCCGACCTGCGCGTCGATGATATAGAAGATGTATTTGTTTAACATCTAAATAAAACTGAATATGTATGTTGATTTGAGTTATGATAATAATAAGAATGTTTGTGTTTTGAATGTTTGTTTTGAAAAAGGACCAAGGTGAGTGTTATCAATATAAATATGTGAAATCATTTATATTTTAACAACACATGATAGGTTATGGTAGGGGATGGTCGAGCTAACCTTCGGAGACCCCATGTCTCCTAAGTGCTGCCTACATAGCCCATTGCACAAAGCAAGGAGGGGCCTCAGACCGATGTAGTTCTCCCTTAGGACCAGGGAGGGGTGAATTCAGCAATTTGGTTGTGGTTAGGTAATTTGTCGGTTGGTAAAAATATTGATATTGGTAGGGTAATGTTGTTGGTGTTGGTACGGTATTGGGGGTATTGGTGTAGGTATAGGTGAAGCGAAGGTTAGCTTACCCAAGTATTAGGGAACCGTGTCCTGATTAAGGTCAACACATAATCCTAGATTCGGGTAAAAGAGGGAAAAGTGTCCCATAGTTGGAAAGAGCTAAACAAACCACATATTATCGGAGGATGAACTTGAATCCCTAGGTACCTTGCATAGGTGAGAAGTCGATAGGTGAAAAGAGTTGTATAATCACAATATATCGGATATACGTCACGTCCCTTGAGTTTTGTTGTTTTGAAGAATGGTGAGATGAGGTGGATGGTATAGCTGGGGCACGATCGAACTTGTTATAAGGTGATTATTCTAATGAAAGAGAACCAAACCTAAATAGACAAGTCCATGACTCAAAAGTGCTTTTGAATACTGCTTTTATTTTTCTCGGATATAGACGATCGATGCGGGAAGTCCATATTGGATATGCATTTTTTTGTTCTTGAGCTCTTCACGAAGGCGATCAATGCGAGAAGCTTCGATAGAGGCTGACTTTGTATAGTTTGTCCTTGAGGAGCGATCTATTTATAGTAGCTTGAGATGCGGCTTTTGTGTATAGCTGTCCTTGGGGAGCAATCTATTTATAATAGTAGATGTGGCTTTTGTGTATAGTTGTCCTTGAGGGAGCGATCTATGTATAACTTTGAGGTTTAGATGTCCGTTTGGCATGAAGCATTTAGTTTTGTAGGAAGTTGAAATCAAGAATATCCCATAATTATACAATTGAGAACGTGTTATTTTGATACTTTTAAGTCATGGACCCAGACTAAAAGGGGAAGGCATCTTTAAGAGGAGATGATGACCAAACCACGTGAGCGTGATTCTATTTTGAGATGCATGAAACAAGGTGTATGAGGTGGTAAATGAGTTCAAGGGATGAGTGTAAGGTAGATAAGAGGTGATATAACACTAAATTCAATAGTAGAATGGTCGAAGATGTAAGGAATTAAGGGGTTCAGGCTCAGGTTTACCATTGAGCAAAGCTAAACGGTAAGTGCCTGATCTGTAAGTGTGAGTGATAATGTAAGTCCCAATCCAATTTGGAGCAAATTTTCCACGTTTGCTCTTTTCTAGTTTGGTTACATGTTGATTCTCTTTGAGGACAAGATCACCAATCTTAAAGGTACGCTCATGAAGTCGCTTATCATAAGCACGCTTGATGCTTTTGTTAGATTTGAAGGTGGTCAAGAGAGTGTAAGACGACGCTCGTCAAGAAGCTCCATTGGGATAACCGCTCTTGGCGGAAATTATCATTAGTGAGAATATCTTGGAGAGATATTCTTAGAGAGGGTATTTATATTTTGAGAGGCAAGACACCTTGGTACCATATACCAAAGAAAATGGTGTGGCATTAGTAGAGGTACGAATCTTTGGTATGATAAGCCCAAAGGGCAAAGGGGATGTGATCAGGCCAATTGCTTCCAGAATTGTTAACGACTTTCATGAGAATTTTGGTTAGGGTTTTGTTAGAAGATTCGGCTTGACCATTTTCTTGTGGATAGTAAGGTGATGAGAAACTAAGTTTGATACCAAAGTTGTCACAAAGGTATTGTAATAACTTATTTTTGAAATATTTTCCATTATCTGTTATCAGGCGATGAGGAACACCAAAACGACAGATAATGTGATGGTTAATGAATTCTACTTTTTTTCTTTTTTGGTTGAAATGAGTGGAATGGCCTCCACCCATTTAGTGTAATATTCGGTTGCTGTGATTATCTAATGGTGACGTTGCGAAGAGGGCAGGTGAATCTCACCAATAAGGTCTAAACCCCATTGTGAGAAAGGCCAAAGATCTCGTGTGACCTGTAGCGGATGGTTAGGAGTATGTTGAAGGTTGGCATGTTGTTGACACATAACACAATGCTTAACATATTCGTAGTAGTCGTTATTAAGAGTAGGCCAATAATAGCCTAGGCGAAGGATCTGTTTAGCCATGGCAAGGCCACTAAAATGTCCACCACAAATGCCGTCATGGACATGTTGGATGGTATGGGTGACCTCCGCGCTGGTTATACATCGAAGGAGGATGCCATCAAAGCCACGTTTATAGAGGAGTCCCCCCATGACAAAATAACGAGAAACACTTTTAAGAAAAGCATGTTTTTCGTTACTAGTAAGGTCAGGTGGGAGAATAGAGGTTGTAAGGTAGTCGTGAAATTGGTGATACTAGGTATCCTGCGAATTAGCGAGATACATTATTTATCATACAAAAATCCGGACCTGAGTAAGATGGGGTAAAGAGTTATTGGACCAAGACAAATATGTCGAGAGTCGTTGGTGAGGCAGGAATTTGTGAGGCCAAGCAAGCCATAGTATCCAAAAATTTATTAGTTGAGCGGGGAATGGTTTGGATAGAATAATGAGTAAATAAGGTCAAAAGTGAGTCCACGTAATGTTTGTACTTTTGAAGTTCCTCATTTTTACATTGGTAGATGCCCGTAACTTGATTGACTACCAGTTGAGAGTCGCCGAAAATGTTAATAGATTTTACACCTAAGTGTAACACAACCTAGAGACCCAAAACAAGGGCCTCATATTCCACTGTATTATTAGTACAGGGGAAATCGAGCCGGAATGAAAGAGGCATAGGTTTAGCATCCAGAGGAATGAGAACAATGCTGGCCCCTCCGCTATGCTGGCATTTGGATCCATCGAAGAAGAGGGTCATTGGATATGACTCCTTACTGAGTGAAAGAGTTACAATGAGTTCATCAGGGAAAGTAAAATTGGTAAATTGTTCCCTAAGTAAAGGGGCTTTTGCAAGTTGGTCTGCAATAGTTTGTCCTTTGACTGATTTCTAGTGTACAAACTCAAGGTCGAGGTCGGCAAGGAGCATAAGACATCGGGCGATGCATTGGTTTAGATGAGGTTTGATGTATATATAATGGATGGGGTCTGTGTTGGTGGTGACAAAAGTTTTGTGATTCGGAGGTAGTGTCGAGTTTGGTGGCCACGAATGATGATAGGGCTAGGCACAATTTTTCTACATGTGTATACCTAATCTCGTAATCCACAAGAGTATGAATTATGTAATAAACAACTTGTTCTCGATGCTCGAGTCACAATGTGTGAGCATGGCTCCTACAACATGGTTGGTGGCGTAAAGGTAGAGGTAGAAAGGGAGATCATCCCGAGGTGGGATAAGCACGGGTGGCTGCAAGAGATAGGCTTTAAGAGCCTCAAAGGTTTGGTGGCACTCTTTGCTCCATTGAAAGATAATGTCCTTTTTAAGGAGATGATGGAAAGGTTGACATCAATCGAGAGTTGTGAGATGAAACGCCGATAGATTGGAGTTTGCCCGCAAACTACGCAATTGTTTGAGGTTAGTGGGTGGGGGCATTTCTAGGATAACTTTGAATTTAGCTGGATCGACTTCGATGCCACACAAAGAGACAATAAAACCAAGGAGTTTTCTGAAAGGACACCAAAGACACATTTCTTTGGTTGAAGACGAACACAAGATTGTAATAAAGCGATTGAAAATAATGGTTAAAACATCGAGGTGTTCACTGCGATGTTTAGATTTGCCAAGAAGATCATCGACATAATCCTCAAAGATAGTGTGCATAATTTCATGAAAATGTAAGTCATAGCCCGTTGATAGGTCACACAGGGCATTCTTAAGGCCAAACGGCATGACATAATAGCGAGAAGGTTCCTAAGGAGTTATGAAGGTGGTTTTATGTTGATCGGTAGGGCTACCAAAATTTGATTGTATCCCAAGAAGCCATCCATGAGAGAAAGCATCTCATGGCCTGTAGTGAGATCAACAAGTTGATCAATACTTGGTAGGGGAAGTCATCCTTTGGGCAAGCGAGGTTAAGGTCCGGAAATCTGTACATATCCAAAGTCCCCTCGTTGCTTTAGTAAATGTATGATGTTAGAAATCCATTAAGGATAGTCAATGGGTAAGATGAAAGAATTAGAAAGGAGTCGTTGAAGCTCTTCTTTGACCAAGAGGGCAATGCGTGGATGTATTTTCTCGTTTCTATTTAACTAGTTTGGAGTCGAGGTTTCGTGGTAATGTTATGGACAGCAATGTCGGGATCAATTCTGGCATGTCGGCGTAGGACCAAGCGAAAGCTTGGTTGTAGTCACGGAGGAAGGTAGTGAAGGCGGTTTGTTACGATGCATTAAGAGATTGTCCAATCTTTACAATGTGAGGATCATCCTATGTGTGGATGTTGATTTCTATAGTTGACTCATTCAACATGGTTTGAGTTTCGAGATGGTAATGCACGTCAAACATAAGAGTCGTTCGTACTTAAGGTAAGTGAGGATGGAGTCGTCATCCCGACACTCAACAACATTAATTAAAGGTGAGTCTTCTTTGATCATGTCCGGATACGAAAGGGAAGAGAAGATGGGTCTTCATTATTACGTTGATAAGTGAGAGGACCCAGGAAGATAGCGTTTACGAAAAAAAAAAAAAAGTTAGGAGGGATAGATTCCGGGTCTATCGACTCTGTGGGTGACGATGGCAAAATGGGTGATGATGGTTTGGAAGGGGTGACTTCATCGTCTTCCTAGATACAACGGATATGCGGTGTCTTCGGTGTAGGTGGTTCAAAGAATCCAAGACCACGATGATCTTTGTGTTTGTGTGTAGTCACGGGAATGATCGTATGTCGGCCTTGTTCATAAAGACCGAAACCGAAGCCCTTCCAAGCACAACGCGTCAGGAAGGTGAGGGTGAAATGACGATTAGTTAGATATTGAAAATCAGATTGGAAGGGAACCACACCAAGGGGAGGTTCAGGGGTGACAGAGGATGCATCGACACCTCCATACGTTAGGTTGGTGTGGCAATTAGGTGGTCCATAGGAGATTACTTCCCCCACACAATGGTCGTAGGTAGGATGCATGTAACCTGTCTCTGTACTTTTGTGAGGTATGGAAAGTGCTAACGTTATATAGGTGATACTCCCCAATGTAAGACATTTAAAAACATCTACCAAGGGATCGAGGTTGGGATTTTGTTTGCGGGGAAGGAAGCGGTATTTACGGCGGCGGTTTCATTGGTTGAAGGTGTAGGTGCGGTTGAGGTGGATGGTTGAGGTGTGGTCAAAGTAGATGGTTGGGTTAGATGAATGGGTGCCTTGACTGGTACAAGCACATCATTAGGGTGATATAACATATTGCAGGTTTTGAAGGGGGGAGCGTCAGCTTTTACGGTGTAGGACTTCCCCTCATACTCAAATTTTATGCACCTATGTAAGGTGGAGGGAACGCATCCCATAGCCCGGATCCAAGGGCAGCCTAACAACATGTTGTATTGGAATTCTCCCTCAAGGACATAGAAGAGTTCAGGTAAAGTACGTGGCCCTACACGAATGTTAAGGATCATGGTGCCTAAGGTAGAAGTAATAGCATCATTGAATGAACGCAACATGGTGGGGTTGGCACACATGCAACTAGAAGGGATATTCATTTGTTGGAAGGATTTGGAAGAGATGATGTTTAAGCTAGCACCCCCGTCGATCATAACACGACGTACTCGGATGTCCCGGACGTAAGCCGAGATGAAAAGAGCAGGTGGTCGGGATCGCCTCAACCAAAGTCGACAATTTCATCTTTGAGAAACCGATGACGGCTTGCTTTGTACGTACAGGGGACGAAGTGGTAGATTGTTTGGTGAGAGAAGCAACGTGGTTGGGTGTTAAGATGGAGGCAACGGGCAAGGTTTCGTTAGGTAGGACCTCTATCCCTTGGAGGATCTCAATGAGAGCTTGTTGATGAGATTCAGAGGTTTGAATGAGATCATACATTGTCATTTTTACAGGTGATTGGTGAAGCTGTTTGATCATGGTTCGGTGGGCAACTCCATTAGAGATAGGGTAGGCAGGTCCACGAATAACCACTTTAGGTGGTGGTGTAATCGGGATGGTGGACGGAGAAAGAGAGGCCGCAGGTGTGCTTTCTTTAGCTTTTCCATTATTTTTCTACCGTCGAGTAGTAATACTAATCATGTTGATCTCGTGAACACGAGAGGAGGAAGATGGTAGGGATAAGTCATTGTCTTCGAGAGGTGGGGTTGTAATAATGATAGATCTTGGTGAGGTGGGGACAGGTGGTATAGGAGAGGGGATTGAAGCTAAAGGTTTCTCCCTTCGTAAGTTGTCCTTCTTAACCTTTCTATCTGCGAGAGGTGACTGACGAAGGATGGCTTTCAAAGCTTTGCATCCCTCTACATCATGTCCTGGTGTGCGGTGGTAAGTGCATATTTTAGACTCATCATAACCTATAGGTCGAGGTTTAGATGGATCATAGGGTCTAAGTGGGGGTAGGGAAATGGTCGTATTCTCCACCAACATATCAAGGATCTTGGCGTAAGATCCTTTGAGTGGGTCAAAGTCAGAGGAAGATGAGGCTATTGATTGGGTGGGTTTTGGTAATGGTTGGGTATGGTTGGTTCATACGGGTGGTGGTTTAGACAAGGGGTTTTGATGATTGGTTGTAACTAAGCGTGGCTTCTTTGGTGCAGAAGTCATGTTTAGCTGGTTAGATGATGAAGTCATAGATGACGTGGTGGCAGGAAACAACCATGGGGAAAGAGGAGCGACAGTAAACAAATCCTTTGACGATCGAGTTTGTTTAGGGTTGGTAGGTGGACAGGATACTTGGGGTGACGGTGTTGATACACCCGTGGATCTTTGTATGGGTGCAGAAGGTGCAGGTCGTTTTAAAGAAAATGTAGGAGGTATGATGTATTGAGGCAAGGTGGAGGGGTGAGGTCCCAATATAGAAGGTAGGTGTGATGGCAAGGGTTTTAGTTGTGACAGAGGCATAGATTGGACTTGAGGAGATTGGGTCTATCTCCTAGGTGGATGGATGACTTTATTTTTGGATAAATCTAATTGTTTAGGTGGGTGTGTTAGGTTGGGTATTGGTGAAGTCCCAAGCATAGGGGAAGGTTTGGTTAGGTTAATAGAGGTGGATGAAGTATTTGTTAGAGATGAGAGGGGTGAAGATGAGGACATAGGCATTTTACACTTTTGTAAACACCTCGGGTATATGGTAGAGGTATCTGGATCGGTCATCTACATTTGAGTAGAGCATGGTGTACTCAAACGTTCCCATAGGACTCGTCTATCTTCTGAGGGATGAAAATCTTCACGTGTGAATAGGAACTTTTATATGGAAGAGAGGTGGGTTGTGATTCCGGTCCACTATGGGTGTGATACAGGGGGTAAATGAGTCACTGTATCAATGGGTGTTAAGAGGTCAACCGGTCGCTGAAAATATTTAGGCGATGAAGAACTAATAGGTAGGAGAGCATGTTTGAGGGGATCTGTCATGATTAAGGAGTTTGGTGATGTCGGTTCGAGAGGTTTCTCTTTTAAGGATGACAAAAATAAAGTGGCGAGCCTTCTTCTTTTACAACAAGAGTGGTAGAAGGAGATGGTTGGGAAATAGATAAGTTAGATAACATCTGCTCATAGTCTTGCAGGGATGTGGTGTAAGAAGGCTCATCTGTGAGAAGAGAACTCTGGGCAGTTAATTCCTTTATGGGTAAAGGAATGGCAAGATTATCATTTTGTCTTGATGGTGGTGAAGGGGGTGCGGATCCCTACGTTAGTGACGAGGCTTGATTCAGAATTTCCTCAATAGAAGCTTTTGGTTGGGAGTCGAAGACCACATGGATTTCATGAACACTCTCCTTGGCTAAGATATCTTGGTTTATGTTACTATTAGATGAGTGGTTTGGGAATGGTTTGTTGAAGATTTTCAAATTTTGGTTAGTGGGGGCATTAGGATTGTCGAGAGTTATATCCCCTGCATCAACCATTTCCTACACTATGTTTTTCAACATCTTGCAGTTTTCGTGACTGTGTCCCTTCATGCGGTGGAAGTTACAGAAGTCATTTTATTTATACCAAGAAGGAATAGCGCGGGTGGAATCAAACCCGGAGTGAGGTTTAACAGGAGGCAAGGTGATAGCTCCTGCTTTGAGAAATTTTTCTAAGATCACACCATAAGTTTCTCCCAAGGGAGTATAATTGATGGGCTCGCTTTTATACTTATAGCTGGTTTTTGGTGGGGTACAAGATGGTGCTTGGGATTTGACATCACCGCATGTACAGCTCCTTTTGATTTTGAAGCAGTCGATGCATGAGAATTGGTGGTGTTGGGTTTGTTGGTGGAGTCTTGGGTTTGGAAATTGGGGTTTTTCTTGTGCAACCACAATTTCTCTTTCTCTAAGGCTTGAATCTCTAGTTTTCGAGCCATAGTAAAGGCCTCATCAAAGGTGCGGAAAGTTTGAATTTTGAGGGTGGGAGAAATGTGCTTAGTGCAGGCCCGCATAAAGAGTTTGATGAGTTAGGCCTGAGGTAAGACATAAGTGAGTTGGTTGATGAGGCCCCGCCATCGTCCAATGAAATCTGCGATAGATTCATCTTCAAATTGTCGGATGGCATAGAGGTCGGTGATGGATACTTTCTTGGAAATATTAATGGAGAAATGATCCAAGAAAGATTGGGCTAATTGGTTAAGAGAGAAGATTGAGTGCTGGGTTAAAGCACTGTACCACTCAAGGTGGGTCCTAATAAGGACATGGAAAAGGTGCGGAGTAGTAAGGCATCGTCATGAGCAATTAGATAGCAGGCATGTCTAAATGATCGCAAGTGTTTTTAGGATCCTCCTTACTATTAAAACAAGTATATTTTGGTAATTCCCATTGAGGAGGATATGAATGAAGGGGGATAGAAGGATGAATAGGCTCCCGAAAAACTTGCTCATATGTCAGAGTGCTACGGCTTCCTAAAATGAAGCCTCAAATTTTGCATCTTGTCCATCATTTGTTTGATTAAATCAGTGGTTGGGTAAGATGATGGTGTGGTTGTTGTAAATGGAGGAGGATTGGGCCAAGAGCCACTACTAGACAATGGTGGGGTTAAATGTTGATAAGGTATTGATGACGAATATGTTGAGGCAACCGAATAGGGATGTCCTATATAAGATGTTGAAGCCACTGGATAAGTGTGTGGAAATGAAAAGGTGGGCAGAGCTTGAGAAGGAAAGCTCGTGTGGATAGGTGGCAGAGAGCAAGTTATGAAAGGGGCAGTCTGCGAGAGAGACGAGGTAGGAGCAGTTAGTGGTAATGATATGTGGGGCCCCAGATTAACCAAAGGAAAGCCAATCTATGCCGTATGAACCCCGAAGCCACTGAGTTGGGAGACGAGGCTAAGGATGAAGAAGGTAAGGCAAAGTTATTAGGTGGGGAAGGAGCTAAGTGAGTAGCTATACTAATAGGCATACCAACGATAAGTTGACCATCAGGCGTACGGTCAGGGGTATGGGACAAATAGTATTGTACGACACTAGGATTAGCATCCAAAAATTTAGCAAAGTCTTTATCTCCTATAGGGATCTTGGGAACATCACTGGTGTCCGTAGGATTCCCCATAGGATGTGAAGGGGGTGATTCAGGGAAAGGCACGGAACAAACATGTGAAACCATGGCTGTGGCTTATTTTCGAGTGATAAAAACCATGAAAAAGAGTACACAACAAGGATTCAATCTATCAGAACAAAAACATCAACAAAATGTTGGAGTTAGTAGGTTCTTTGGTTTGTCAGAAGCATGTGAAAGACGAGAATCGATATCGGTCGGATAACCAATTTCGGTTAGATCATGGCAGTGTCGGTTAGTTAACCGATGTTGGTAGAATAGGACCGGTGTCGGTCACTGTGAAAGCAAAGAGAAGATATAAGAAGCTACTGGTTTGGGATTAACAATGCTTAGTATACCCACCAAACTATTCTGAAGTGATCACTGAAATAGTGTATGATAGAGAAATAGAACTAAAAACAAGCAAGATGCACAAGCAAATCAAGAGACTAACCCTAGGATTAGTTTTAATTATTGTGGGCTTATGCCTTAGACGCAAGATGATGTCAATCCTAAACAAAAGACCTAAGGGAAATGTCAAGTTTGTTTTGGCTTATAAGGTTACCTCAATCGGGCGGAGGAATACCGCGGAAAAGGGGGATGTTTAAGCCGTTGTGTTGATTATGATGTGATTTGGTATGTGTTGTGCAGTGAAAGTAAGATTAATTTCTCGTCAATACTGTGGATATCACCCCCATGTGTACAACCTGTTACTTAATCTACGTTCACTAGAATTAAAAACAACAAGCAAACATGTGATGCACGTGTTTTAAACCCAAATCAAAAATGATATTCGATGAAGCAAAGGAGATGACTTTCACTAAAGCAAAGATGAGGAAGAAAGACAAATTCTTTTATGAAAATAACAAAATATCTTGTGAATATTGTTATCACCGAATCACAAAGCACCCCGGGCATATCTGAACTCATAGTGTGATTGGATAACATGGGTACTATCTCCAAGTCTGGGACTTGCTATTTGAGATAGACCTCTAGAGAAAGCTGGTTCTTGCTCCTAGGGACCCTACAATCTACTCTAATGCATGATGAGCTAACTATTCTAATCTAAATTTCCAAGAGACCTGTGGAGAGAGAATGCATAAAATGAAAGCCTACACTAATGTGTGAAATACAGAGGCAAAGTGCACACTAGAAGAGGTGATGACAGTTCTCCATAATCTAGCAAAATGCATTCACAACAATATTCCAAGCATACACAATGATAATGGATCCCTACAAGAACATAATAATAGACACAATATTCTTGTAGAAAGATTAAAGGGGCAAGAAGAATGCAAGAAAACACAGCAGGGGAAGATACATCCACAAACTGGTATTTTATTGCTTCATGATATGCACAGTTCAATCTATTACAAGATAAGGGCCTGGATCACCATGCAAGGAGTCCACTACAAGGGCCTGCAACACACTGGCTTCACAAAGCAATTTTGGTAGAGCTTTGCTACCCAAAAACTCTCCCTTTCTGATGAGCCCAACACTCCAATTTATAGAAAAATGAGAAGGAAAAGAGAAGGGAAAATGGAAATCCCGAAATCTGTCCTTGACCACTGTAAGAGGCATTAAATTGAGTGAAATGATTATATATTACTTGAAAAAGGCTCCCCATACTGTCCCATGTCTTTGCAGCGAGAGAAAGAATGATGACCATGCCTCTTAATTGCACTCCCACTACAACAAATAAAACACTATTATGAACCCGGCCACGTTTTCTTAAAAATATCAATCAATTTCTGATCAAATCTAGAATTTCTTGATTTTTGTGCATCGGGCTTGGAACCACGATTCCAATGGTACCAATTTTGTGTGATTTCGTTGAGAAATGCAAAAGTTATGGCCTTCTGAGTGCGGGTAGCTATTTTGGGTCTGGCAGGCGTTTTCTGTCATTTGACGGGAATGAGCATTAACTGACTGGAGCCGAATATGTTTCTTTTATTTAAATATATCTACCCTCATTAAAAATAAGAAATCCAGTTTTTGTGGCGTAGAGGACGTCGTGCTCGTTCCAGAAAGTCCAATTTTGTGAAAATCGGAGCTCGGAGTCAAAAGTTATGGCCGTTTGAAGTTTCACGGGTCAAACGTTGACTTTTCTTCTTTGCCTTCGGCGCTTCGGCTTTTCGCGTCCCACGCGTCCCTTTGTCCCAAATGTCCCAGTGCTGTGTGGGAAAATTCTTCGAACCACCCGAAATGGGCTTCCATGTCCCTTTTCTGCCGGTGACACGTGGCGTGATCTGATTGGCTTTCGGCTCCTTCGGCTTTTCGCGTCCCACGCGTCCCTCTGTCCCATTTGTCCCCCGGTGCTGAAAGTTCTCTGTTTCGGCCGATTGAACCGGCCGGTTCGCGTCTCGCGCACTTTTGTCCCATTTGCTTGTCGGATTTTTGGACAAATTTTCCCGATTCGCCCGGTTCGGCCGGTTCGCGCCCTTTTGTCCCTTGTCCGGCATGCGAAAGTTCTCATTTGGCCGATCCATCGCGTGGTTCGCGTACTTTGCGTACCTTGGCCCCATGTCCCAAACTACTGTGAAAACAACAGCTTAGTCAATTTTTCCACTTTTTTACCGATTTTTCCGATTTCAATTTTCGCGTCCGCGCGTCCTTTTCGCGTCCCGCGATGTCCCGAATGTCCCAAATCTTTCTTGAGACGCCTTTTTGGCCTTTCGGCGGTTCGCGCGCCGAGATGTCCCTCATGTCCCATCATGACTATTGCGAGGACTAGGACTTAGCCATTTTCATGATTTTTTTACGGCCGAGCTTTTTTGCAATTTTTTCACATTTTTAAAACTTGCTGGCTTTTCTTCTTGGACAGAAGAGTTAGAAAAAATCTGAGGGGACCCTAGAAACATGATTTTTGCCTTGAATCAATATAATTGCTTGGGACTAAAGAATTTGATGCATGTTATCAAAATTACCTTGAGGGTGAATTTTGGATAACAATTTGGTGACTCAGTGGGGTCATCACTGCTGCTAGGATGAAGAGCGGCCATTGCTTGTAGCAATCCATTGGGCATGGAGTCTGTTTGATAACCTCTCAGCTGATCTGAAATTTGAAAACTTGTGTCCTTGAGCCATTGAAACATTCGTTGAGCTGGTTTTCTGTGGCTGCAATTCTTTTCCAGGAGCTTGATGAACTGCAAACATGCACATACTAGAAGCAATAGGACATGTGCACAAGCACTTAGGGAAATAAAAACTACTCTAATGAGTCTGATGTGCATAAGCACTTAGAGGAATGGAAATTCTAAATTAATATTTGAGGGTGAAAATCTATCTTTAGTAGTAGCGTTTGAGATAGATCCCATTGACCGGAATCTGCAATTCTTCACCATCAACTTAGCGGTCGGAAAGCATTGCTACCTTTGCATTGATGATCATGTATGGGCCACTCGGATGGCATCAAACTTGGAGTGCTTTCACGGTTTTGCACGATCGACATCCCACTTGATACCAAATCTCAGTTTGCAATATCACGGCCTTAGCTTTCTTGTCAAAACTCTTTTTGACCAATGCTTTATCCTTTTCTATAGTGCTGCATTGCGTGCTCTCTTGTCTCTTCTAATTCCATCAGCTCTGCATACTGATTTCCATAGGTTCAAACTCGGCTAGTTCATTTGTTTCATGAGCTCCAATTTGTGACTCAAGTGATATAGGTAGAAGCTGCTTCTTTCCATACACAAGCTTGTATGGAGAGCTTCCTGTAGACCTCTTGGGTGTGATCCTATCAGCCCATAGGGCTGATTTGAGCTTTGCGTGCCAAGTTCTTTGATTTTCATCGAGTCCTTCTGATGATTCTTAGTAGGTTCTTGTTTGTAGACTCGGCTTGGCCATTACCTTGAGGGTAATAGTTCGATGAAGTGCTGAGATACACACAATTCTTGACAGCCCATTCGGTGATCTTTGTGCCGAGGAATGCCGATGCATTTGTCGATATGATAGTGGGGGGCACCGAACCTCGTGACTATCCCTTCATAGAAATCTAAGATATTAGATTCATTTGCCTCCTTGAGTGCCACTGCTTCGGTCCACTTGGTGAAATAATCCGTTGCTGTAAGTATCCACTTGTGGCCTTGACTTGAATTGGGATTGATAACCCCGATGAAGTCCAATCCCCATTGCATGAATGGCTGATTTACTGAAATTGGACGAAGGGGCAGCGCTGCTAACCTTTCTTTCCTGTGAAGAATGCACATTTCTTGCATTTCTTGACCCATGAGTAGCAATCATTGAACACAGTAGGCCAATAGTAACCAGCTTTCATGATTTTGAGAGTTGTCACTCGTGGAGCAAAGTGGCCTCCTGCTTCCCCGTCATGGAACTCGTGTAAGATCTTCTCAACTTGACTGTTCCAATGCATCTTAATAGAACACCATTGATGTCCTTTTAAACAAAACTCCATCAACAAGCACATATGGAATGGCTTGTAATCTGAAGTATCTCCTCTTTGCTTTGCTCACTTCTGGAGGGCACAAGCCTGTTTGGAGGTAATGCACCAAGTCTTGAGTCCAACATGGGATGGGTGCATCATCAGCTGGTTGTTCTTGATCTTGATCATTTGTAGTGTAGGACAACATCTCTTCACTTTTTGACTCGTCTGGTTGTTTGGAAGCGAGCTGCTCACACAAGCCTTTGCCACGAACTAGCTTGGTCACTTTGATTTCAATATCATATTCCATCACCCGAGTGATCCAACCTGCTCTCTTCTCGTTTAAATCCTTGTTTAGGAGGAAGTCCTTGACTTTGACATGAGACACAGCGGTTGAATCTTATTGTTTGAGACCAAATGTCGAACTTCTTCAAGCTCGATGATGCGGCAAGGACATGCTTTTCGATGAAAGAATACTTTTTTGTAATCTTCAAGGTTTTTGAAGAAGAATGCTATGGGCTGTTACGAACCTTCTCTATTCATTGTGTGTCAAGATAGGTTTGAGATTGTATCGATCCTCCAAAACGCATACAACATGAAGTCCTTTGAAAATGCTGGGTTGATAAGAGTTGGAGCTTGTGATATTGCATGCTTGATGTTTTCAAAACTCTCTTTGCCTTCTGCTTTGTCCATTTGAATGCGAGACTCTTCTTGACATCATTGTTAAAGGCTTCACAAGAGTGGAAAAATTAGGCACAAATCTGCGGACAAAGTTTATCCTTCCTAAGAAGCTTTGGAGAGATTTCTTGTGGTGTGGCAATGGAAGCGTTCGGATGGCTTCAACCCTTTCGGGATCAATTGTTAGCCCTTCCCTAGAGACAATGTGGCCCAACAAGTTTGCCTTCGTGTGCAAGAATATACACTTCTTTGGATTGATGACACTCAGAACCTTCTACACCTACGAAACACTTATGCGAGGTGAAAGAGATGGTCTGCTTTGCATTCTTTGAGAAAACGCAGTGATATCATCTAGGTATACCAGCACTATATTGTTGATTAAGCCTTTGAATGCCATATCCATAGCTCGCTGAAATGTTGCTCCGGCATTTGTGAGTCCAAATGGCATCTTCTTGTAAGCATCGTGCCCCATTTTGTAGTGAAGGCCGTCTTGAATTGATCTTCTTCTTTCACCATTATCGATTATAGCTTTGAATATCCATCTAGCAATGAAAACCTTTACGAACCATTTCTGACCTGCAATATTTGTTCCATTGATGGAAGCGGATAATGATCTTTGAGTGATGCTCTATTTAGATCGCGAAAGTCCACACACAATCTTATTTCTCCATTTCTCTTTCTTCTTACGGCACCAAGTTTGCAACCCAACTTGAGTGTTTGATGGGGAAGATGATATTGGCCTCAATGAGCTTGCTTAACTCTTTTCTCATGAGAGGTTCGATATGAGGATTCTTGGCCTTTGCTTTTGCTGACGAGGCTTGGATTCGGATCAACTCAATAGTATGTTGTGCTGACTTTGGGTTGAAACCTCTTAAATCTTTGTAAGTCAAGCAAAAGACATCGGGAATTCTTGACAAAGCTGAACAAAATCAGATTTCTCTTGTGGAGTACTTACTTTGCCAATTTGCAATGTCTTGCCTTCATCTACTAAAATAGGTTCTGAATCTTCACCCTTTACTTGAATGTTTGCTTTCTCCTTTCGGAACTGATCATTCGGGTTGAAGATTGACTCAAGGTTATGAGGCCTTTTGGTAATTTGTTAGTCTCTTTGCACCACTTGGTCACCATCTTTGCTGCTCCGGCTTGTCTTGATTTGGCGGAGAACTCAGCTTCTTCTTGTAGGAAATTAACAATCTGCTTGATCATTCTCGAAGACTTGCCAACTTGTGTTGTTATCGGAACAGCTGGTCTCTGACCACTTTGATATGAGGCTGAGTTTTCTCACTTTTGATACTTTCTACAACATCAAACGCAGCCCCAATTGCTGCCAGTCTGTCAGTGGCTTCATTCTTTTTCTTGGGATGGAATTGATGCTAAAAGCTTCAAAATCTTCGATAAGATCCCATACCCGATTTTTGTAGTTCTTCAACAGATCATTTTTGGCAGCATTTTTTCCTTTGACTTGGTTTACGATCAGCTCACTATCACCAAATACTTGTAAATTCTTGATGCCTTTCTTCTTTGCCCAGTGCAATCCATGAATTAAGGCTTCATACTCAGCTGTGTTGTTTGAACAGGAAAACTGGAAACGGAAGGCTGAGTAATACCTTATACCTTGCGGTGAAATGAGCATAGCTCCTCCTCCTGCACCTTGTCTACTCCTTGACCCATCAAAGAACAATTGCCATACTTCATTCTTGTCTTTATGATCTGGCTTGGTGATGCTGGGGAGAGGTTGATTCTCTTCATGTAAACAATAGACTCCTAGCTCAGATTCTTCTATTTCTTGATAAGGATCAAAAGCATGCACCTTGCTTGCCCATTCATCAAGAGTCAAATCTGGGATGCTTCCAACCTTGGTGTCGACTTCATCGGTGCTTGGATAATCTTCTTGATCAAATCTTTGAGCAGTTGGTATTGATTTGGCTTGGAGTGTAAGGCTCAATGTGAAAGTTTGCGATAGGTTCAGACCTGATTGTGGCTTTGGTTCCATATCTTGTTCTGAACAACATGTGTGACCAATCCGCCGAAAGATAGCCTCAATTTTAGCGGTGAAGTCTCTTGACAAGCACAATGCTACGAAAAAGTGGTGGTAGGTCTATGGTGACACATCTTGTAACACTATTACGTTGGGACATGCGTGCGAGTGTGAGGCTCAAACCTTTGATTACTCAACCGTTGTCCTTTGCTGTCCCATCTAATTGCACTACACCCTTGGAGATGACTTCATATTGGAGTCCTAGGCTGATCAGCTATTTTTTGGGCATCTTGAACTGCTTGCTCCCGAGTCGATCATGCAATTATGTACCCAACTTATCTCCTATGATCAATGAAACATAAAATGGAGGGGCTTCAACATTTTACCTTCTTTGTCCTCCATGATTTCCTTGGTGGGCAGCATTTGTGAGTACCTTCTCTTGCATTTGGACTGTTGATTTGAAGTTGACCGAGTCCTTCATGGCACTTGTAGCAAATCTCTTTGTCACAGGATAGATAGTGATTCCCACATTGATATGTTTACATTTGTCTTCTTCATCGATCAATGATGTTGAATGGAGATGAAGTATCCCTCTCTTGTCCCTTGGCTTTGCACATTCATTCCTTGCAATGAGCAGCGCAAGTGGTGGCATTGGCAGTTGAGTTGGTTTAGGAGCTGGTTTGGATGCTCCTTGCATGTTTGGAACTACGGTTTGTTTGCAGATATGGCTTGTGGAGTGGTAGAAGGTTGTGGATTACTTGAAGCCAATGGTTGTTCTTCACCCAAATTTCTCCTCTTTGACCTTGTGTTGGTTGCTGACACTTTGAGAGGTATTTGATTCATACCACGAAATCTTGACTGCCAATTGACAAGAGTAGTTTCGTTCGGAGATGTTCCTTGCTTTGAGGTGCCCTTGCTTTGGTCTTCTTCGTGTTTGGACTCTTGCGACCCACCGATGGTTTGCACCATAGAGCTTGATTTAATGCACCGTTAAAGCACATTGATTGGTTATGTGTGGTGATTGCGGGAAACACCAATCATATTCTTGGGCATGTTATTTTGGTGGCACCAAAGCTCGGATGCGAGATGCGACATTGGGGTTATAGGGCTGAAATGGTCTATTGGTAGGAGGCCCTTGCTTGATTTTGATTTGCACTTTGGATTGGGTGGTCTTTGAGGTTGATATGGTTGCTGTTAGCACAGTGTCTTGAGCTTGAGGCTGATACGGTCTAGCACTTTGAGCTTGCTGTCTTTTGATAGTAACCAGCTCATTTCCCAAATTTTGCAATTGTTTCATGACCTCTTGGAGTTCATTTGAAGCACTAGAGGATGAAGTAGAAGTCTCATTTGAACTTTGATTTCTAGGAGTGGGAATAGGAGCCAAAGTGGGTGCTTGACTAGTGCTTGGATTTTCTAAGTTTGGATACAAGGGCATGGGAGGCCTAGGAGCTAGTTTACCAGCTTGAATAAGACAGTTTTCAGCCCTAATGGCAATGCTATAAGCAGCAGGTAAGGTTGTGCCTCCCATAGATTGAATTAACATAGAAATATCAGAATTCAAAGCTTTAAGGTAATATAGAAAAGCACCTTCTGCTGTTGGCCTGACTGCCACTGGAATCCTATCCCAAGACCTTTGAAATCTGAAGTTGAAGTCAGTCAGCTGCTCGTTGGGGGCTCTCTTGATAGTTGTCAATTGTTCTAGTAGAGACAAATTGTCTCCCTTTTCCCAAACTGCTCATGGAGAACTATGCATAACTGATTCCAATTTGTGATAGAACCAGCTGCAAGGCTCCTAAACCATTGCAATGCCTTCCCTTTGAACGAAGATGCCAGCAATTTGACAGCCACATCCATTTCATTTATCTCATGGATTGCCTGAGGCGTTATGATGTCTTTGACATGATCACCGGGAGTGGTATGATTTTCTCGAGTGAAAAATGGAATGTTCTTCAATCTGCAATTGGGCTGGATTTACGTGCATTGAGGGCAAGTGGGCTCTTTGCCGGTGAAATTGACAAAGGGATTTAGTGGTTGCGCCATTCATTGATTGGCACGAGACCCCCTTGTTGCGAGAAAAGGTCTACGAGGTGGAGGTGTAGACAAAGTTCTATTAGGTGGAGACGAGATCTTTGAGCTCTTCTTCCCCTTCTTTCTCTGCCTGGAGATAGATGCTAGATAAACAAACAATCCTTCCTCCCTAGTTCTTGACCTGGTCTGTATTCTTCTCATAAATTTTCCAGGCTTGGACTGCAGAAACCAGTGGATTATGCCTCTTTTGGAGTCACCAGATGTGTGATTTTAAAGCTCCTTCAAAGCTGGAACTTACAACAAGTGCACATCAATCTTGTTGCAATGAAAGTAAAGACCTCTAAGGTCCCACCGGGCGTGCCAGAACTGTTATCACCGAATCACAGCACCCCAAGTGCATATACTTGAACTCACGGTGTGATTGGATAACATGGGTACTATCTCCAAGTTGTGGGACTTGCTACTTGAGATAGACCTCCAGAGAAAGCTGGTTCTTGCTCCTAAACTACCTGCCACAATCTACTCTAATGCAGGATAAGCTAACTATTCTAATCTAAATTTCAAGGGACCAGGGAGAGAGAATGCATAAAATGAAATCCTACACTAAAGCGGTGATACACCAGAAAAGGAGGGTGTGAGAGTAGTCTCCAAATGTGTGAAATACAGAGGCAAAGTGCACACTAGAAGAGGTGATGACAGTTCTCCATAATCTAGCAAAATGCATTCACAACAATATTCCAAGCATACACAATGATAATGGATCCCTGCAAGAACATAATAATAGACACAATATTCTTGTAGAAAGATTAAAGGGGCAAGAAGAATGCAAGAAAACACAGCAGGGGAAGATACATCCACAAACTGGTATTTTATTGCTTCATGATATACTGCAGTTCAATCTATTACAAGATAAGGGCTGGATCACCATGCAAGGAGTCCACTACTGAGGGCACTGACACATTGGCTTCACAAAGCAATTTTGGTAGAGCTTTGCTACCCAAAAACTCTCCCCTTTCTGATGAGGCCCAACACTCGATTTATAGAAAAATGAAGAAGGAAAGAGAAGGAAAATGGAAATCCCGAAATCTGTCCTTCAACCACCTATAAGAGGCATTAAATTGAGTGAAATGATTATATATTACTTGCAAAAGGCTCCCCATCTTTGTCCCATGTCTTTGCATGCGAGAGAGAAGAATGATGACCATGCCTCTTAATTGCACTCCAGCTACCAAATAAAACATTGTTATGAACCTGGCCACGTTTTCTTAAAAATATCAATCAATCTCTCATCAAATCTAGAATTTCTTGATTTTTGTGCATCGGGCTGGAGCCATGATTCCAACGGTACCAATTTTGTGTGATTTCGTTGAGAAATGCAAAAGTTATGGCCTTCTGAGTGCGGGCAGCTATTTTGGGTGCAGCGGGTTTTCTGTCATTTGTCGGGAATGAGCATTAACTAATTGGAGCCGAATATGTTTCCTTTCATTAAATATATCTACCCTCATTAAAAATAAGAAATCCAAATTTTGTGGCGTAGAGGACGTCGTGCTCGTTCCAGAAAGTCAATTTTGTGAAAATCGGAGCTCGGAGTCAAAAGTTATGGCCGTTTGAAGTTTCACGGGTCAAACGTTGACTTTTCTTCTCTGCCTTCGGCCGCTTCGGCTTTTCGCGTCCCACGCGTCCCTTTGTCCCAAATGTCCCAGTGTCCCGTGGGACAAATTCTTCCGAACCACTCGAAATGGGCTTCCATGTCCCTTTTCTACCGGTGACACGTGGCGTGATCTGATTGGCTTTCGGCTCCTTCGGCTTTTCGCGTCCCGCGCATCCCTTTGTCCCACTTGTCCCAGTGCTGAAGTTCCCTGTTTCGGCCGAACCGGCTGGTTCGCGTACTCTCGTCCCAACTGTCCCGGACTGTTTGGGACAAATTTTCCTGATTCACCCGGTTCGGCCGGTTCGCGCCCTTTTGTCCCAACTGTCCCGGTATGAAAGTTCTCATTTCGGCCGATCCGGCCGGTTCGCGTACTTCAGCGTCTTTGCCCAGATGTCCCAAATTTGCTGAAAACAAATGATTAGTCAATTTTTTTTCCACTTTTGGCGATTCGATTTTCGCGTCCCGCGCGTCCTTTGTCCCGGATGATCCCAAATCTGCGTGAGACCGCTGGCGGCCTTTCGGCGGTTCGCGCCCAGATGTCCCTCATGTCCCGACTATTGCGAGGACTAGGACTTAGCCATTTTTCATGATTTTTTCTGGCCCGAGCTTGTTTTTGCAATTTTTCACATTTTTAAAACTTGGGTTTTCTCTTGGACAAGAGTTAGAAAAATCGAGGGGACCCTAGAAACATGATTTTTGCCTTGAATCAATATAATTGCTTGGGACTGTGAATAAGAATGCAAGACCACCGGATTATAGTTAGACAATAAATGAGGGAACCGCCTTGGGCCCAGGGAAATATTAGACTTCCTTTCGAAGGTGGTCAGTTCCCTTTTAATACAAATTAACACAAATGATAACAAAGAAGTTAGCGAAATTATGATTTAGTTACCTCGTTAAAAAGAAATGGAGGAAAGGCTGGTTTTGGTTTGAGTCATAGTGATCGATGCCGGTCATCTGCATAACCGATGCGGTTATAACACCCACCGGTGGTGATAACCGATATCGGTAGAGCGCGTGATTTAGGGATTTCAATGAAGGTTGGGTTGTAAGGCGGTTATGGTGTTTATAAGGTTGATAAATGATCGGGGGTAGGCAATAGGGTGATGGAGAAGACTCGAGAGAGTGTGGGAGCTGTTCTTGGGCAATGTAGGGGTAGAGGAATGAAGGTTAGATGCGGGCGCTATCGGGTAGTAGATCTAGGAGTGAGCTTATAAATACTATGAATTAGAAGTTCCGAAATGGTATTTAAGAACGCGTACTGAAGACACTACTTACTAGTTCCCTGATGAAGATACGAGTCTAAGGATTGTGATGACGAAGGCAAGGCTTAGGTGGGATGATCGAAAATCAAAAGTGAGCTATCTTCTCTCCTAATACTTGGATGAGTGTCGCCGTACTCACTGGTTACTCCATTTTAGTCTTGGGATTGATGTCCTTCTCTGCAAACTCTTCTCTTTTCTTCACTTGTCTCTCGCTTCTCGCAAGTGAATTCTGGATCTTTCAAATGAATTCCGATCTGTTGTTTTTGGTTGGGGGAGGTCATTTATAGGGAACCGATGGTGGTCATGTATCGATTGCGGTTGAGTAGGAACCGATGTCGGTTAAGTCAAAGTGGGCTATTTTTAGTAAAATAGCCAACTTTCCCTCCTTTCTCCCGAGGGATTAGTTGTGGGCTTGGTAAAGTCATTATTAGGTTGGTTTTGGTGCGGGTGAGGAGTAATTAGTCATGGGTGTGGATGTAGACCAAGTTATAGGTCTTAATTAGGTTAGTTTAGGGTTAGGGCTAGGTCATGATGAGGTGGCGAAATGAGGTGGCGAGGTTTGGAGATGTGGATTTATTAATTATAAGGTAATTAATAGATAATTTTGTAAGGTTTAGGTGGTGAGGTTAGGTTGCAAAATGAGATGTGGGGCACGGGGTGTCGTATGACACAAATTTGGTGTCTACATCCACACTTCTTGGAGCATCCATGGCGCCCAAAAATGAAAACGCACGTAAACCGTTGATTAAAATCAGCTTTAAAATTCCGCCTCCACATGTCTTGGTGAGATTCATCATGCAGATTAAGAAATATCTTCTTTGACTTGGATAAAGTGGACACGTGTCCAAATACGATTGGACCGAGCCTCCAACCTTAAAAAATACGTTTTGAACCTTTTCTGACGTTGGGAAAATTTTGAAAATTTTCCCGTGAGCCCTTGGATGTGCCATGTGTCCTTCTGTAGGCCTTCACCAAAACCACGGGCCACTGTGATGCATTTTGCCACTTTTCTAAGAAAAGGAAAATTTTCTCAAAATCTCCGCGCCCCGACGCCCGCTGCCACTTTTGCCACGTGTCACTCTCCCATTAGATGCGGGGCCGACTCACCAAATTTGCCTTCATTACTTTGTGAGAAAAAAAAATCCTATGTGGGCCCGTGCTCTTCCTTTTATTTTTTGAAACATGCCTTGTGTCGCCCCTAATTGGATGTGGGGCATGTCGACACTAAAATTTTCCTCCATAATTTATATTTCATTAATGTATGTATTAGGAATAGGATGTTGTTAAGTATAATTAGTAGTAGCGTCTGATAGAAGATAACGGCGCCGTCAGTATGGTGCCGCCAATAATGTGGAGTACGGTAATAGTCAAAGTACAATAGGAATGTTGTAAAAAGTAAATATTTGTCGTAAGTGGTCCGGTAATGTTAAAATGTCAAAGTTTGGGTAATTAGAGAAGTAGGGTCTACATGATTAGGAATTAGAAATATTATATTGGTAATAAGGACAAGGAGTGAGGTCATAAATATTTTGTGTATTTTATTTGTAAAAAGTCTAAAAATGTGGAACCCATGTAAAATGATAAGGTTTATCTTATCTTAAAGGATAAGCTTACATGTACAGATAAGAGTTAAGGTATGAAATATGATTCGTCAGAGTGGATTTCTTATCCTATCTTAGAGATAAGATGGATAAGCTTGGAAGTTCTATAAATAGAGAGGCCACCCCCCTCATTTAGCATAGAAGGAAGTAGTGAGAAATATTGTAGGAAGTGTGCGAAGGAAGCCATCAGTTTAAAGGTGTGTTGAAGAAGCCATTAAGAGGTGTAATTGTAAAGTTTCTCCCATAGTCGATGGTATTCTTGTGTTATGTTGTTGTTTTGTTTCCAGATTACATCCACCAAACTAAAGGCTGTGCATTAGTAAATAATCATAGCACGAGGAGTTCCTGGTGAAGAATTATCATAGTGCCGGATTGGTGATGACATTTTGGTTCCGTTCTTTGGGACCATTCCTCGTCAGTGGATTTTCTAGAGAGATATTCCCACTTAGTCAAAAATCAATTGGAGGGTAACCTTATTTTTACTACTGGCATAGTAGTTACCATGGTAAAGTCATTTTTACCTGTGAATAGTAGTTACCATGATAAAGTCATTTTCTTGTGAATAGTATTTATCATGGTAAAGTCACTTTTTACCGTGAATAGTATTTACCATGCAAATAACTTCACTTTTTTTGTGAATAGTGTTTACCACAAGAAAGTCAATTTTTACCATGATAAGTCAAGTTTTACCATAGTTTACCGTGGTCATTTCTATTTTACTATAGAAAGGTGTAAAGTCACTTTCTAGTATAGTGATTCCAATTATTTGTGCACATAAGTCTTGTTGATTGTACTTGTGGGTTGGTATTTCACGGTGGTTACTTTTGAAAATGGGAAAGATTCCTATTTTTAGCTCAATCTAATGAAGATGCTTCTTCTTTCATTCAAGAGTTTAAGCGATCTTGTATTTGTAATGGCCTTATAAGAAGGGAACAATGGACTGAATTTTTTCCTACCTTTTTGGATGGTTCAACACTTAGGTGGTTTGAAACACTAGGTGATAATGTGAAAAATTCATGGGATTTATTAACTGAAAGTTTTTTGAAGAATTTGGTGAACAACGAGACATATGCGAGATCTCATGATCGAGATCACAAAGCTATCCCAAGGAGAGAAGGAGAAGATAAGGGATTATCATGCTCGTGTTCTAGAGCTAAGGAGGAAGCTCGATGCCCAGATCCGAAAGGAAGGATTAGCAGATGGGTTGATGAATGGCATAGATAATCTCCTATGTAAGCACTTCATTCTTGGGATGAAGCCAGAGATTAGACAACGAGTGAAGTATGACCGCCCAGCTACCATTGAACAAGCAAAGGAGATTGCAAGAAGGCAAGAAGAAAGCATGGAAGAGGAGCCCAAAGAAATTGTTGCTAAAGTAGAGCCTACACCAGCACCTTTGGTCCATAATCCACAACCACTCCCGGTGAGCACAAATATTTCTCCTAGTACATCTACTGAGTATGAAGATCTGCTTAGGAAGATGGGCCAGTTAACTATTAATCTTCTTCAAGGAAAGGAATTTAGTTCTCAGGGAGGAGATAGAGGTCCAAAAAGAAATATTTCTGAAGTTGTATGTTATGGTTGTTATAAAAAGGGTCATTATAAGTATAATTGTCCAGATAGAGCTTCTACATCTAGTAAAGGAGATAATGATAAAGGAAAACACTGTGAATTCTTTTGATGTAGTAGATAAGAACAGAAATAATGAAGTAGATGTGTTTGTAAAAAAAGAAAGAAAGAAAAAGATAATCAAGATGGAAATAATCCTAAGAAGATGAAAGGAGAAACTAATAAGAAACATAGGAGAAGAAAGTTGGGTGTGCAGGATTTTCTAATTTCACAGGGCAAGGACCATACTTCATCTTGGAAGATCTCGTTTAAAAGGGCTCGCAAATATTACATATGGTCAACTCTTGGCTATGTCTTCTGAGAAGAGGCGGGAGCTGCGAAGTGGACTCAATGCTCGATGAAGAAAGGAGGTTGAGGTCCCTATTTTGGAGGCAGAGGCGGATCCCTATGCTCCACAAGCTGAGGTATTATGTAATGGCATTTCAATTCATGATGTCTTAGTTGATGGAGGTGCTACAGTTAATGTAATGACCGAGTCTGTAATGAATATGTTGGGTTTAAAAATTGATCGCCCTTCAACACTTATGTTAAGGTCATTAAATAAGGGAAAAACTAAACCAGAAGGTGTAGTTTCAAATGTGGCAATATCTGTTATGGGTGTTGTATGTGTGGTAGACTTTCAGGTGATGAAAAATGGTACTGTTGCGTACCCAATGTTGCTGGGAAGACCATGGCTAAGGAGAGTTCATGCAAGAAACTACTGGAATGAAGGTTTCATGACACTTGGACGTGGTAGAGAGAGGGTGAAGATAAACGTGATCCCTCGACATCATAAAGCAAAACTCGTGGATTCAAGTGATGGCGATGATTGGACATCCTCTCGATTACTTTAGTACAGTGAAGTGGACATCGAAGATGAAGAAAATGAGGTGGATGTTTGATCATGGATATCCTTCCGATCACACCAACTCATGACCCCATAAAATTATCGAAGAAGAAGTTGATGATCGTCTCCAACAAATAAAGATTGGTGATCTTTGTGATGGAGAGTGAGAAGGAATCCTACCTCCGGCTCTTTCGAAGGTACATACACCTATTCACTTTTGATTACAAGGAGCTCCATCAAGTAAGTTGGGTAGAACATTGTATTGAGCTAGTAGATGGTGCTAAGCCCATAAAGTAAATGCCATATAGAATGAATCCTAATTTTTCCAAGACCGTAAAAGAAGAAATAGATAAGTTGCTTGATGCGGGATTCATATTTCTTTGTGGAGAATTCGAGAATGGGTTTCTCCCATTGTGATCTCAATAAAAAAGAATGGGAAGCTACGCATTTGTGTTGATTACAGGAAGCTCAATAAGGCAACAAAGAAGGATCATTACCCTCTTCCATTTTCAGATCAGATCTTGGACGAAGTAGCTGGCAGTGTGCTATAGTTTCTTTGATGGATATAGTGGCTACAACCAAGTTCGTATAGTAGAGAAAGATCAGCTGAAGACCACGTTCACCACTCCTTGGGGAACATTTTCTTATAGAGTTATGCCTTTTGGGTTGTGTAATGCTCCAGCAACATTCTAGCGTTTGATGAATAGGGTGTTCGAACCCTACATTGGGACCTTCATCGAGTATTTCGGATGATTTTGCATCTATGGGAGCAAGTTGGACCACCTGCACCAAATGGAGACATCATTTCAAAGGTTAGATGAAGCACAAGCCTCACTAAACCCTACAAAGTGTGTCTTTGGATGTTCTAAAGGTGTTTTGTTAGGGCATGTTGTATCCAGAGATGGTATTGGTACTGATCCTGATAAAGTTTCAACAATCAAAGATTTACCATTTCCTATTAATAGAAGTAAGTTGAGATCATTTTTAGGCCATGTGGGTTACTATAGAAGGTTCATTAAGAATTTCTCAAAGATTTCACGGCCACTAACCCAGTTCTTGAAGAAGGATGTTACTTATGAACCAGGAAATAAGGTGCATGAAGCTTTTGGACAACTGAAGGAAGCCCTGGTGTCTCTACCTGTTTTGAAGAATCTAGATTGGAGCAAGCCATTCATTGTGTACACTGATGCCTCAGATGCAGCACTAGGAAGTACTTTGAGCCAAAAGGATGAAAATGGGAATGAACATCCAATTTACTTTGGGAGTAGACAAATGAGCAGTGCTGAGGTAAATTATACTGTAACTGAAAAAGAGGCTCTGGCTATCATTTTTGCTGTAAAGAAGTTTAGAAATTACTTGCTAGGGCAAAAATTTCTAGTTGTAACAGATCATCAGGCTCTAAAATATATTGTAAATAAGCCTAACCCATCAGGGAGGATAGCAAGATGGATAATTTTGCTACAAGAATTTGAATTTGATATTATAGATAGGCCAGGAAAGAAGCATGTCAATGCAGATGCACTCTCTCGAGCCTATGATGGTTTAGGATCATCTTGTGATGATGATGATTTCCCCGATGCAGCCTTGTTATCCCTTGACACAATCCCGGTGAATACACGATATTTGGAATTATCCGAATGAATTCAAGTTTCCTGATGGTGCCAATGCAAAGACTAAGAGAAATATTACTCAAGCCGAGTCATCCATATTCTATTCTGTATGGAGTATTATTTCGAATAGGACCTGATGGACAGTACAAGAGGGTAGTTGGATGTGATCAAGGGAAGGAACTGCTAGAAGAATTCCACAATGGTACATGTGGAGGGAACTTCTCTGGACAACTTACAGCAAGAAGGATCTTGGATGCAGGTTATCACTGGCCCACTCTTTTTAAAGATTGTTATAATTATTGTAAGACATGTGATATTTGTCAAACACATGGTAGTAGTAAGACTTCATCAGCTCCATTATGTCCTATTCTTCCCCTTGGTCCCTTTGAAAAGTGGGGAATAGACATTGTAGGTCCACTTCTAACTACATCACGCCAAAATAAGTATATTGTAGTTGCCACAGATTATTTAACCAAGTGGGTTGAAGCTAGGCCATTGAAAACAACTTCCATGGATGAAGTGGCAAGGTTCATGTATGAATGCATTGTCACCAGATTTGGTTGCCCATTAGAAATTATGTGAGATCAATGAAGCCACTTCATTAATGAGGTGGTAGAAGCCCTAGTCAATAAGTTTTCTATTAAGCACAGGAAGGCAACAACATACAAGCCAAGCACAAATGGACAGGTGGAATGAACAAATTTTGTGTTGTGTCAAATTCTAGCAAAAGATGCAGCCTTGCAGGTACATAAATGGGATAAAAGGATTCATGCAGCATTATGGGCATATAGGGCAACATCAAAGTCAGCAACAGGATACTCCCCATTTCAGTTGGCCTATGGCATTGATCCAGTTCTTCCTATTGAGTTTGATATTCCCATTGTGAGAGTTATGAAAAATGAAAGGATGGATGAAAGTGATTAGTAAAAGAAAGGTTGGTACATCTTCATTTCTTTGGAGGAAATGAGAGAAATAGCAAAGGATACAAGCCATAAGAAGAAAATGAAACAGAAGGAATACTTTGATAAAAAGATCCGGTGGTCTCCATTTCATGTGAATGATTTGGTTCTAGTATATGATTCCAGATACAAAAAAAGAAGACAGAGAAAATTTCTTCCAAAATGGATGGGGCCCTACAAAATAAAGCTAGCTATGCATGAAAATGGTATGTACTGATCTGGAGGAATTGGATGGCACTCCCATTACGAAATGGGTCAACCACGACAAGTTGAAGATTTTCTAAGCACTCAGAAGAATCTACTCCTAGGACGGAGTAGAAGCTAGGAAGGGGGAAGATGTCGACACTAAAATTTTCCTCCATAATTTATATTTCATTAATGTATGTATTAGGAATAGGATGTTGTTAAGTATAATTAGTAGTAGCGTCGATAGAAGATAACGGCGGCGTCGGATGGTGCCGCCAATAATGTGGAGTACTGTAGAATATCAAAATACAATAGGAATGTTGTAAAAAGTAAATATTTTTCGTAAGTGGTCCAGTAATGTTAAAATGTCAAAGTTTGGGTAATTAGAGAAGTAGGGTCTACATGATTAGGAATTAAAAATATTATATTGGTAATAAGGACAAGGAGTGAGGTCATAAATATTTTGTGTATTTTATTTGTAAAAAGTCTAAAAATGTGGAACCCATGTAAAATGATAAGGTTTATCTTATCTTAAAGGATAAACTTACATGTACAGATAAGAGTTAAGGTATGAAATATGATTCGTCAGAGTGGATTTCTTATCCTATCTTAGAGATAAGATGGATAAGCCTGGAAGTTCTATAAATAGAGAGGCCACCCCCCTCATTTAGCATATAAGGAAGTAGTGAGAAATATTGTAGGAAGTGTGCGAAGGAAGCCATCGAGTTTAAAGGTGTGTTGAAGAAGCCATTAAGAGGTGTAATTGTAAAGTTTCTCCCATAGTCGATGGTATTCTTGTGTTATGTTGTTGTTTTGTTTCCAGATTACATCCACCAAACTAAAGGCTGTGCATTAGTAAATAATCATAGCAGGAGGAGTTCCTGGTGAAGAATTATCATAGTGCCAGATTGGTGATGACAGGCACACCTCCAAATTTTCCGCGGATTAATTTTTTACCTTGAGATTTTTCGCTAAAATTTTGCAAAATTTTCTACTTTCTCTCTACTTGCTCCACATCTCTGCCACCTCTTAGACACGTGTCCCCCTTTCATTGGTGGTGGGAGCTTGGCCCCAAAATTTTATTTTTACCTTGTGAAGTGAAGTTTAAAAACTTCAAATTTCTCCAAACCTCCTCCAATTCATCCCCATGCACACGTGTCATTTTGCTATTTGATGCGGGCCTCTAGGTCGAAATGTTTCCTTTGGCATTTTGAAGCCAAAAACTTCAAAAAAATTCCAACTATCCACCTCTCCATGCTGACTCTCATGGATGTGTGTCACCATCCCATTGGGCACGGGCTTTCGGGCCGAATCGTTTCTCTAACATTCTGAAGCTAATTTTTTTTTCAAATTCTCCCAAGTCCTTGCCTTTCTGGTTGACCTCCCGAACACGTGTTTCCGTTCTATTGGAGTGCGGGCCTTCGGGTCAAAATTTTCCATGACATTTTGAGCCCAAAAATTGAATTTTTTTTAAATCCACCGTCGCCCATTTGTTCCTCCCATGCCACGTGTCGCCATGTGAGTCACGTAGAGTTCTGGATCAGATTTTTACTTTGAAATTTTGCCTCCAAAGGTAAAAATCCAACAAACACGCACCACCCCACATCTCCTTTGCTCCCCTAGACACGTGTCCACTTACCACCGCCACGTGCTCGTGGGCCAAATTTTCCTCCGACATCTTTGAGTCAAAAACAATAAAATTTTCCCAATTCCCACACTTTCTGTTTGATCTCCCTGTGCCACGTGTCGCTTCCCCATTGGGTGCGGGCCTTCGGGAAAAATTTAGATTTTGAGAATTCTTCAAAAATTGAAGAAAAAGTCTAAGTAACCCCTGCCACCTAATGATCCTTCAACCAATTATATCGTGCCACGTAGGCACACCATTATAACATCGGGGCATGTTAAAATTTTTTCCCTTTGCAAAAAACTCAAAAGTGACAAGTTAGCAATGTTTTTTCCGCATATCTCGACCAATGAGAGCCTACCACATCAGCATAAACATTGCAATAATAAATTTGACCGGTAGAACATGCCCGTATTCTGTCAAAAATGCAAAAACGCAGGGGAGGCCTCGAAATCAAATTTTCTCACAAAGAAGATGGATTTTTTAGTTTTGAATCCAACGAAACATGATTTGGGGATGATTTAAGCCTGGGGAGTGAGATTTCACCTTCATAAAAATGGAATTCAATCAAACACGGGTTTCTTTCATGCTTTGGCCAAGGAAAAATAACACAGCCCGTGAAAATGAAAAACTAGGGCACAATAAAGGGGAAACTTGGATTTTATTTGAAAATGGGGCAAAATAACAACATTGAGGGCATTCTGGAAGGCATTCGACTAGAAAAAATGAGTTGTAGAGCACCAGATAAAACCAACGAATGTTTTGGAGAAAAAATTGGGCATGGAAATTAAGGTAGAAAGTTCATACTCAAAATTTGCACCAACATAAGCTATGATGAGATTTTGGTCGTAGCAAAGAGGGTGGGATTTTTTTGATTGTTAAATGATTTTGATCGAGCTATGAACCGGAGGGGTTAGGGCCCCTACCCTACAACAAAGAAGAAGTGAAGAAGAGATGAGAGGAGAGGAAAGAAGATGCAAGCGGGGAAGAAGAAATGGGAGAAGTGCTAAAAACAGGATCGAATTTGAAGGGGGACAAGAATGCGACCGAAACACTGAAAGGCACCAAAAATGCTGAATAGGCTAACCTAGGGAAGAACTAGCACACGCATTGGCCACACAAAAGAGATCAAAAGCAGACCGACATAATCCTTGAGTTCGTTATGGTGGTCGACTTCTGAATGGACCGGGAAGAGCACAACGTCTACGTTAACCACTGGGAGAAATCGCTGGTCCAAAGAAGGGTGGAAGTTTTGGAAAAAGGTTACCAAATTCCTGTACTTCCTGTAGAGCCACTGGATTCCACCGCGCAGAACTAAGGGCATGCTCACAAATTCCTCTACCCACAGAAGAGGATCCGAGAGAGAGAAGTTAGCCAATTGATCTTGCAAACTGACCCAATGAATGACATAAATTTGGTTGACAACAATGATTTTAACCACCTTAGGATTAGGGTGAAGAAGAAGAAAAAATGAGACAAATGTGGAAGCAATATAAGAGTCCATTCGTGGCCGATGGGCTCAAAAGCGATAGGAATCACCAAGAATGGTTTCGATTGCCTCTGCCTCCTCTTCTTTAGGAATATTTGAAAATTATAGAGAGGCGATGTCGATCAATGGCAGAGGAGTCTACTAGTTCTCTAAATTGGCCTTAAAGGGTGACGAAGGGAAAACCTATGAAAGACATGAAGTCCGAAAGCACCGAGCCGATTGAAAAAACCAGACAAAAGATGAGGGAGAAGAGAACACGAACAAAATTTAAAGATATCCATCCTCACGTTAATCAGGGAGAACATCCTTAGAAAGGAATGTTGAAATCCCAATCCAGACTTAATCGATGTGGAAGTAGAAGCAACGTGTGAAAAATCACTAGCAGGAGAGAAAAGAAGATTCACCACCAAAAATAAGGGGAAGAAAGCTCCCACACTTAGACGGAACACTGCACACATGAGAGGCCACTGCCCAACATCGAGGATGAGCTGGCCCGATTGTGGGAAATGAGGTTCTTCAGCCTAGTCCAATATTGAGCTGTATCGAAGTGATGATGGCGGAAGGGTGATCGATGGTGAAATTTGCAAGGAAGTCTGCCGCATGATTAGTTTCTCGAAAGTTATGAGAAATATTCCAAATTCTGATTTTATCAAGCCAAAAGAGAATTTGAGGAATATAAATGTTGATTTTCCATGAAGGGGATGAGCCTCTAGAAACTACACATATGATAATTTGGGAGTCCTCTCGATGGTTAAATGAGGACAACCTAACTGGGCAGCCATCTTGACTCCTTCCAGGAGTGCTTGGGCTTCGGCTAATTACACAAGCCATATCTAAGAGGAAAGAGCGGCTATGATAAGATTACCACGATCATCCCGAGAATACAACCTACACCTGATTTACCTAGATTACCTCTAGAGGCACCATCAAAATTAAGTTTCCAAGTGCCCTTCGGAGGGGGACGCCACCTAGCCCTTTTCCTTCGAATTGATTTTTCAACTTGAGAAAGTCCTTTTTTAACAATTGAGCCTGGTCTGGGAAGTTTTATGAGTGGCCAAGAATGCATAATCAAAAATCTCTGGAAGAGAAGGTTGTGTGGGATATGCAATTAGCACTAACTCTCTCAGAAATGGCCACTTCCAACTTGTTGAGGAAGGCAGGTAGCTCAGCCAATTGTCCCCTGAAGAGACAGAGTTGCGTTCCCACCATATGTGCCAGAGAAGGAAATAAGGGCAATGCACCAAATAGAGCTGAGGGTGCTTTTAGTATTGAAGGACGGCCAGGAGAGAAGTGTCGCTCCAATGTTATTACAAGGAGCCCAGAAAGATTTAATTTGTCCAAGAGCCATCCCAGCAGCAAGATGCAAATGGGAAAAATAAAAATAGGTGATCAAGATCTTCCTCGCGGCACCACACAACATACACATGGAGGGACCTACATAACCCCAAGATCACCGCCTAACTTGGGTAAGGACCTTCTTTTTCAAAACCAACCAACCAAAAAAAAGTAACCTTGGGAGAGATAATGGAATACCAAAGAACCAAAGGAACAAGGAATCCCTTGGCCTAAATGAGAAATGAGAGTGTTATAACCTGCTTTCACGGAGTAAGAACCCGAAGCATCCCCAAGCCAAATCAAACAGTCATCTTTATTGAGAAAGTGTGCATTTCTATCTTGAATGGCATCCTTGAGAAGGATGGACTCCTGTGCATTAGCCCCGATAGTGGAGATATCTTTCCAAAGCCAAGACGGCGAGCCATCGAGATTCTGACAGCCGTAGTCAGTAACCAAAGATCCCCAAGACAACTTGGCCATATTCATAACTGCATTTAGAGTAGTCGATAGATTGAGAGGGGGGGAACCATTCCAAATTTCATCCCAGAATGTGGTGAGTTGTCCATTGTTGATGTTCCATGAGACCGACTCAGCAATCAGGGATCTGGACTTACAAAATAAATTCCATATATGCGATCCTTTAGGGAGCTCTGAGTTGGATAACTAGTAACTCAGGGTGACGCCCGCCGAGATACTTATGTGAAAGAACTTGAAAGGCCTGCCTTTTGATGTTGGAAATGAAATTGCAAACAAGCTTAACACCGAGGGTAGAGTTCTGGATAGCAAGATCAAGAATACCCATCCCTCTAAGCCGTTTAGGAAGTTTGACCAATTCCCAATTAGCCAAGTGAAATTTGTGCTCTTCATTGTTACCTTGCCATAAGAAGGTTCTCACCATCTTTTTGATTTTGAGTAGAAAAGATTTGGGTATCTGTAGGACAGACAACATATAAATAGGAATAACAAGGAGTACAAAATTAATTAAAAGGGCACGCCCGCCGCTGTGGAAAGCCATTTTCCTTTCTAAGAGAGAAGTCTGGAGGAGATGGAGTTTAAGATCCCGTTCCAAAGATGCGCTCTACCATTCTCATGGAAAAGTGGAATACCCAGATATTTGTGTGGGAGAACTCCCACTGTGAAAAGCCAAGAATTGCTTTGATCTTGCATTGTAATCTAGGGGCAACATTAAAGAAGAAAATGACTGATTTATGAAAGTTAATCACCTATCTCGCGACAAAAGAATAATAATCAAGAATGGAAGAAAGTTTCTTAGCTTCTAGGATAGTTCCTTGACCAAAAATAAATGTGTCATCTACGAATCGTTGATGTGAGAGGCAGAAGTTTGGAAGTGATGAGAATACCTTTGAGGGAACCATCCTGAACAATAGATTTGATGCAATGAATAAGAGCTTCGGTGACCAAAATGAAAAGAAAAGAGGAGAGAGGATCACCTTGTCTTAATCCCCTACTACTTTGGAAGAAGCCTTCTACCAAACCATTAACTAGAATAGAGAATCGTGGAATGAAAATACAATTAAAGATCCAATTATAGAAGTGCCTATTGAAACCCATGGCTTGAAGAGATTTGATGAGGAACCTCCAATTGACACGATCATAGGATTTGCTAAAGTCCAGTTTCAGCATCATGCCCGCCGGGAGGAGGCATGTAGAGTGTGAATCAATTCATGAGAGATGATGATCCCATTGGTAATTGACCTACCGGGGATGAAGCCACTTTGTTCTTGAGCAACCAATTTTGACAAAAGTGGACTCAATCGATTTGCAATAGCTTTGGAAATGATTTTGTAAGTCGTGTTGCAAAGAGAAATGGGTCTAAAATCATCCATTGACTCGGCAGGATATTTTTAGGAAACATGCAAATGAGAGTATGATTGAGAGCACCTAGAATCTTACCCATTTTCCGTGACTCCTCGACAACATTCCAAACAGAGTTCCCAATGACATCCCAAAAGTCCTAGAAGAATGAGGCGGGAAACCGTCAGGACTAGGCACTTTATCTCTCTTCATAGAAAAATAATTTTTGAACCTCTTCCTTGGAGAAAGGGGAGAGAAGTAATTCGTTGTCAAAATCGTGACCGAAGAAGGAATCTGGTGAAAGAAGGAAGATTGTGCACCAAGGGGGTTTCGATTCACCATTCAAGAGCTTATTGAAGTAGGACACTACTTCGGTTTTGATCTGAGATTGAGTGGACGCTACAGATAAATCATCCAGCTTGAGGGATGAAATGTAGTTGAAATTTCTTCTGGCTTTAACAGAAGCAAAAAAGAACTTAGTATTTTTGTCGCCATCAGCCAGCCATACTTCCCTGGATTTTTGACGCCAGTAAGTTTCCTCTTTTAGAAGAAGATCACCCAATTCCTTAAGAAGTGATTTTTCTTTGAAGAAATCTACCCAAGCATCCCCTGAGAGAGAATAGAATCATTCAAAATACGGAGCTCCTTCTCAACTCTCTTTTTCCTGAAAAATATTTTTAAAGCTTGAAAAATTCCAGCTTTGAAGCTTGTCTTTCAGCAAGGATAACTTTTTGGAGAGTTGGAACATCCATGTCCCATTAACTGTGAAGGAATCCCACCAGAGATTGATCAAAGGCCTAAGTGATGGATCCTGCAACCACATATTTTCGAATTTGAAGGGCGAACGTCGAGGGGGCAGGTCGAAGGACATATTAAGAAAGATCGGGAAATGATCGGAGCCTGAGAGTGGAAGAACAAAGCATTTAAGAAGGAAGTTATTCTGCAACCAAAATTCAGAAACAAGGAATTGAACCCAGGCCTCCTATTATTCCATGTGAACCAGCCCTTGCTAGGTTCCACATCAACCAAATTAGAAGAAGAAACAAAAGAGGTAAAGTCCACTTGTGAACATGGCTGCCATTGAATACCTCCGCGCTTATCACGATCAGAAAGAGTAGCATTGAAATCACCAGCAATGACAATCTTGGAGTTGACAGCCGAATCAAGGACCAAATGAAGTTTAGACCAAAGATCTCTTTTTCTGATCGGATTAGAAGGACCATAAACATTGCATAAGAAAAAGGACTCATCAAAATGTTTAATAGAAACTTTACACCAAATAAAGTTTGAGTCAACAAGAATAGGCTCAAGAGCACAACAACTAGATCTCAACAAAATTCTAAGACCACCCGAGGCACCAAAAGAATTAGAGAAGCAACCTTCCCAACCTTTCCATCTTCGAAACCAACCATTTTTGCAACCATCCTCTGACATCTTAGTTTCCTGTAGAAGGAAAATATCAACAACAACTTCTGAAACATAACATCTTAATAGATGCTATTTGTTAGGGGCATTGAGGCCCCTAACGTTCCAAGAAAAGAGGATCATTTGATCTTCAGAGAGGACTCACCTCTCCTACTCATTGAGGGAAAGAAGGAACGAAGTTGAAGTTGCTTCCCATCGCAACCTCATTTTGGGAGATTTTACTCTTATTAGGGCGACCCAGAATACTTTTCAGACCAAGATCCATGTTAAGAAGGGGAGGTGTTGGGAGAATCAGACAAAGCTGCAAATTACCAGATGAATGAACCTCATGGTCAGCCTCCTGTGAACCAATGGAGTCACCATCATTAGACTGGAGTAGTTTGTCCTTTTCATTAACCCATTTTTCCAAAGAGGAAGCGTTCCCTCCCATGCCAAGGGAGATACCATCATGAAAAAGGGACAAAATCCTAGTAGAGTCCTTAACCACTGCAGCCGTTTCTTTTACCAAAGAGATGGTATCAGGGTCCAGAGTTAAGGACTCAAGAACAGGGGTGGGGTCAGAAGAAACCATACGAGTGGAATGAGGTGTGATTGCATGAGAGGGAGTGGAGGGAGAAGAGGGATGGGGGAAGGGGATTTTTTCCTCCATTCCTTGCTAGAAGAGGGGGAGTTTTTGTAGAATTTACGGATGTGGCAGGTTTTTTGCATTTAAAGCAGGTGTTAGAGACACCTTCATACTCCACCTTTTGCTCCCAAAGCCCGGACTGGGTGGATATGAGAATAATATCTTGAAGCTTTTGATTATGATCGATGGAAATGCAAATCCTAGCAAAAGAGGAGAGGGTACCTTCTAGAGTGACATGGTCGATGCGAACAACGCGTCCCAGACTAGAACAGATTTTAGTGAGAATGGGAGTGGACCAAAACTCACTTGGAAATGAATAGAGTCTGACCCAAACATGTAATCATTCTGTTTCTACTTTAGCAATGTCAAAGTGTGGTTCCCAATCATGAATCACCAAGCCTGAATAAGCAAGAAGATATTCTTTCCTCACCATGGTATCATCCTTCTGAGCGGTGCTACGAAATAAAACTAGGAAGAAGCCCCTTTCAAGGAAATGAATACATAAGCCGCTACCCCACTGCGCTTCACACCAATTTTAAATGCCTTCAACCACCAATCTACGACCAACGAATTTTGCAAAGATTGCTCTAGAAGAGAGAAGCTTTATTTGGGCTGCTAAAACGACATCGTCCACCAAGGACACGGAAATGGAGGTGGATTGGTCCGCAGGGGATGAAGCAGACCAGGACCATTTTTGTCAAAAACTTAAAGAAAAATACTCGACACTATGCGTTGGGGACCCAATCACTTCGTAAGGCTTCACGATAGTGCCTCGGCCGCATGGGGCACCATCGCCGCATCACGGGGAGGTGAAGCCAAGTGACCGTTGCTTGGGCTGAGATTCAAAAATTGTGATAGTTCAAGCAGGTGGGATTTTGTACCTACCTTGAGGGTACTTTTTCCCATGAAGGAAAAGTCACTTAAGTTACGATGGGAAAATTAGAGGCAACAGCACGCAGAATTTCTTACCCGCCTTGCAGGTGAAAATTCCCATTATTGTAATGCCCCGTTTGGCGTTTACCCTAGTTCTTGTCACAATGACCTTCTTGTTGAGCGTCGAATGGCTGTGTGTATTTCCGTTGTCTTAGATCTTGTCTCAGTGATGTTTTAGAACCTTCCCTCTCCTTCTTGCGTTCTCAAGTTGTTATTGACACCTCTATGTGTGGACTGTGTAATGTCCTATGCGCAAACCTAGTTAAAGGAGGATCTTGTTGTCGCATTATTAAACTCAATCGTTGGTCAATATTAGTGTGGGTAGAAATTATATATATAATTATAATATGTAATGGTAATGATGTTATTTTAATTTAATGATCGATCGGCCCTTATTTTATAAGTATTATTATTTTACCTTAATTTCGATCATCATCGATATTTTATATTAAGTATCTCTATAGCATTTCTTCTAGTTGTTTTGTCTAATCGTGTTGTAGGATGAACCCCGTCCCGCGCTGAAGAAGGGGTTTCCGTCTGCGTACCATGGTAGTCTTTGCTCCGTGTTCATTCTTGAGTGTAACCTCTAATTTGTTCCCCCCTTCGTGTCGTTGCTGACGCTTCCTGTGCTGGCCTCGTGGCGACCGTTACTTTTTCCTATTTAATGGAAATTTGCATGTTCGAAGCCTGGTAGATGGTTTGTATGGCAGGTTAGTATTTTAGGGTATGTCCCTTTTAAAAAAGAGATTCTTATATTTGTTTTTACAAAAAAAAAAAAAGAAAGGGGATTGTTATGAATAGTCGATCATTGTCGTCTATTATTAGTGTCGATCTGGACTGTCGACATTATTAATATTTTAATAGTTATTCATAGGTTGCTGGCATTCTTTTCGGTTTGCATTTTTTTAAACCAAACTAACTGGTTTATTATTCTTTATATATATATATACATGTATAGATATAAAAATAAGATGAAATGAAATAAAATATAAGTAAAAAATAAATAAATAAATAAAGGAATGCTGTGGTTGCGTGGAAAGAAGGGGGGGTAGGTGTGTGGCGCAGGTTGGAGGAGACTGAATTAAAATCAAAATTTTAGGTTCTTGTGCCTAAGGCCCTACCGTCCCTCACCCCTTTCTGCCATCTAGACTTGGTGCGTGGCCATCTCCCACTGGCCTTACCTCTGCCAGCCGCCCCACCTTCATTTATTTTGTGATTTGCAAATCTCTTGCGTCCCTTGCTGCCTGCTCTCTTTATCTTGTTCTAGCCGCGTGAGCAAGGAGGAGAGTTTTGTTGGGATTTGGGATGAATGGAGTGAAAACCCCAATCCAATGGAGTCGCAGGTTTTGGGAACTCCTCATTTGTTGTTTTCTCCCCTTGCCATGGCCGCAAAACTCACTGCATGTGCCAAATGTGGCTCTGGACGTATATGATCATCCAACAAGCTAAAGAAAATGGTTTTCACCTGTGTGTGTTGCTCCTGAGTTTGGGTGGACGTGGTTTTATGTTGTTTCCTGATGCGTTTGGGGGAAAAAGGAGCGCTATTTTCTTTTGCTGGCCGCGCACAACTACCAGCTAGTGTAGCAGGAGTGTTACATCCACTTTCCTTGGGTGCTTTGCGAGAGGTGTGTTCTTGTCGGGATCCACAAGAATAGCCTCGTGATGAATTAGCCAAAGCGGCAGCATGTTGTAGTATGGCGAAGCCTTTTTGAGTGCTTCCAACAAGTAGGTTGTCTAATTATGTTGTTATCATTCGAAGATCGAATGCATCCTCAAATTCTGGATTCTCCTTCAAGATATTTTTATCAAAATCGATTAAGTGACAGTAAGGGTGTTACCAGGAGACCTGATGAAATTTATTTCAAAGATTCTCTATTGAGATGGCATTTTAAACCAGGCATGTTAAACCTGCCCCTTGCAATCTTCTGCTACCCTTTTATTATGTCATGAAATGAATGTTCTTCTATTTTTTTTGTTATGGCATATAGAATGGGCTTCTGTTTTTTCCTTGTGAATCGACCCAGATTGAAGGAAAGGAAGGACTACTGGGATTTGTTTGTTTATCATACCCTGATAGCAACTGTGATAGCATGTATACATTCCTTTCTGCCTCACTTTTTCATTTCGAAATAAAAGAGTAACTACTATGTGATAGCAAAATAATTGTTGAAGTTTTATACTGTGGGTGTTAGATCTTTAACCTGGGTGTTTTCCTGCTTAATTCTTCAAATTCGGGTGACGTTTAGAGACAATAGTGAACAATGGCCGTTGAGTTTAATTTTTAAACCAATAGTAGCAGATATAAACTTGAGCCATGAATAACATTAGTGGATATTTGTAGATTTGTTGACTCATGACCAGATTTAAGCTAAATGTTTGTTTTTGTCTTGGTAAAAGCATTTCTTGGGCTGAATCTGTGTGTAGACCTCGCATAGTGAGCATGATGTTTTTCTTAGAGGCCTACGTGAGTGGAATATTGACTGCTCAATACAGATCCTGTGACGTGAGTCACTGTATCATAAGATAAAAGAGTTCAATTGAACTTTGTAGTAGCAGATGTTTTCTTTGGAGTGACTATGAGAATAGGTTGAGTAGACAGTCGTGAAATAGATGGGTATGCCCAAGCTATTCATATGTTGAATTAGAGATGGAGGAGAAGGCTTAGTTCGTAGGAAGAGTATTTTTCTTTGTATCCCTCCTTCGCTGACTGTAAACCTTGTGATTGGTGACTTGAGTTGGGTCACTATAGAGGATCTTGTGTCGATTCACTTATATTTTCAACAGACTAGCCCTTGCTTGTTTAAATTCAAGTATCGAATGAAATGGGTTTCTATTAAATCCATTATGTAGCTTAGCAAACCTTCAATAATTCAGGTAGGGATTTTCTGAGTAAATGTTGACTGAGGCATGTATGAAAGTAGAATGGTTACCTTTCTTCGATTTGGGTTAGACTTGTATGAAAATGGAAAAGGTAGGAATAGACTCAGTCATATATTTTAGTGAGCTAAGTCCTTAACTCTTACAATGATCATACGAGTGGTGGATTATGGGTTTATTACTGATTATGTGATGTAAGATAATAACAACCTTTGGTGAAAAGACTTTTTCTTGATCCTTGCTTGTATAATCCAAACTATAGTTGTTGAATGTAATTTAGTTGGATAGAATCTAATTTATTTAACTTCTTGAAGAAAAATAATTAGGTTCGGTGAGAATTACTTGGTATATTGAATCTTCAGATTCAGATATTGTGTTGTGAGTATTATATGTATATTGGTTTATTCAGTCGAGTGAAGTTAACTTTAATCTTTGACTGATTTGTGTTCATATATGGTTGGGGTCTATTTTCTTCCTAAAACAAGGATGTGTGTGAATGCAGTCTTGTTACCAAGCAATTTTTGAATGAGAGTAATCTGCATGCATCTTTGACTGTTACATTTTCTATATTCTATAGAAAATTGGATAAAGTATACCGAACCGCTAGCTAATCCTTTTGAAGTTCAAGAAGTTTCTAGGTAAATCATTTATTGATTATGTCTTAATATTAGCATTCTCATATGCTTAATAGTCTCTCGTGCAGGTTGTCTTAAAGGGATTCTTTTTCAAAAAAAAAAAAAGGATAAATATTAAGTAAAGGGAAATATGGAGATTGGAAAAAAAAAAAAAAAAAAAAATCCCATGCTTTATGGGTTCATTCTATTTATCTTTTTGGTTGATAATAATAGAATGATATTTGAATATGTTAAGTAATTTGACTGATCATTATCTTTTTGGTTAATAATAATAGAATGATGTTTGGGTGTTAGATTTCAATCACGTAATCCATAGGATTACATGACTGAAATCTCAATACTCTCAGCCTTGTTGTCTTCACCAATAAGGTCTTACCTTGATTATCTTTGGAATATCTCTCTCACTTGAATATTGGGATTCCTCCTTGTTGGCTGGTATAAATCTCTTCATCTTGTGAAACATATTGATTAGTGGTTTGTGATTTGATCCATTCTTGAATTTAGAATTTTACTTTCATGATATTATAAAATGTTAGCTTACTGTTGTAATGGGTAGTCTTAACATGCTCAGTTCTAGCGAACTGACTCTAGTTAATATTTGTGCAGATGGATTATGCGAGTAGACTAGAGGAAAAGAGTGTAAAAGTTTCATCTGTACAATTTATGAAGTTCCTTGTAAAAATGTCCAATGTGTTGTAAATTTTGTAACTTTGCTTGCAAGGAGTTTAGAAGATCTCTTGTCTTGGTAGGTTCGGAAAAACTACGTGGTGAAGTGTTCTTTCCCTTTTGTTGTTAGACTGGTAACTTATCTTTGTGAGAAATGGTATTCAATCCTTACATTGATATGAGTATTGTAAAACTTTGATCTTGAGAATAAATTGTTAAGTTAAATCTTTCTAAGACTTAGTGACAATATTTTATAAGTAAAGTAAAATGGGTCGGTTAACCCTTAAAGAAGCTAAACAAAAATAATAATTTTATATTCAACAAATAAATGTAGAGGTGATCTACTTGAAATCAAATAATTCCATGAGTGATCAAAATGAAACCATCCTTTGTGAAGTAAAAATTTTATAACTTGATATCCCTAGCTACACTAGCGAACATTATCCTTTTTATGGTGAATTCTTAGAATGATCCTAAGGTGAAACAAATTGTTAGTTGATATAAGATAATACGATTTAATATGTAGGAGGAATCAGTTTTGGAACCACGCAATCTGTCTCTCAACCATTTGAAAGGTAAATTGTTTTCTTTTGTAAAAATCATCCAGTAAAGCCTAAGTAAAATATTTAATAATTTTCGATAAATCCTCAAGCTTCAATAAAAACCGGGTTAATAACTAATGAGGTCATAAAGATGAATTCAACTCGACCTTCTTCCTCTAACCTGTTTTTTTTCAAGGTGCTTGGTAATCTTTCTCTTGAGTATGTTGAAAGCGAATCCATATTGTAATAAGGTTATGAGCAAGTTTTAGTAGCATAAGTGAGGATAGATAGCCTTGTGGAATTAAATTATCCCCTTTATTAAATAATGGAACTAAACAACTAATTGTCGTAAAGTGAAGACTTTAGGTGAACTTCTCTGTAATGTATAAGAAAATAATTCAGTTTGGTAAGACGAACTATGCAACTCATATCTTGAATCTTTCTGAAAACATAAGTCATGAGTTAAAGGGTGTTTTATCAAAATAAATAACCTTCAATCATTTCTTACTATGGCTTTCCTATTTGTGAGAGTGTCATGTGGTTGGAATTCTATGTTGTTCTCACAAAAAAGAAAGTGTATTATCCTTTTGGGTGTGAACGCGTTTCCGTGTTGACCTTGTGGTCATCCCCGTAACAAGTGGTTCCCGAGTTGGTTGTAACTTTGTGACGACATGTTGTGTCGTGTTATGTGTCAAGCAAGTTGAATTTTTTTTTATCCCGTGTTGTTCGTGTGTGAATTTTTGGGTTGTTACAATTATAAAATAAAGAAGAATCACTTAAGGCATTGATGGGAATTTATTACCTACCTCAGGGTAAAAATTCCCATTATGGAAGTCAAACAACTTAAGTGGATGAATGGATTTTTGGAGCTTCCATGTAGGGTGAATAATCCCATCAAAGATGAATTTTAAATATAGAAATCAACCTTATTCAAAAGTGCGACCCCTTTTGGAATTAAAGAATAAATTTAATTGCATTTATTAATAGTCTTCCTTCCTAATTTTGGCACCTAGGGATGATGGAAAGTCAATGAATGATAAGAGGTCAAAGAAGACTGAAGGAATAAGGATAAAAGTAAATTAAATTAATTTATTTAATGCAGCCTTGAAGCATGCTAAAAAGTGCGACCCATTTGGTGAATAAATAATGATTTTTGAAGCATTTATTAATGGTTTTTATTCCTAATTTTGGCGCCATGGAGAAATATAAGGTCAATGCATGATGTGAAGTCAAAGAGAATGAAGGAAGGAGGATAAAAATAAATTAAATTAATTTATTTAAAGGTCTGTCATGAGCATGCAAATTTAGGCACCCGAGTTGAAAGAAAAACATGTTTATTTATTAATTAATTGCCAGGAATATGAAGGGTAATTATTAAAAATAGAATGCTGAAGGTTATATAGTTGGGGCTACCATAATGATGGATTAATTAATTATTTTAGCAAAGGAGTGTAGCCCAAATAGTTTTGGCACCCAAAGGAGAAGGATTTTTGCATAAAAAGTGTTTTTCACTACCGGAAAGCTTCAAAGTTTGGCGCCTAGGATTGGATGAGCTTGTTTTGTGCATGTGTAATTATTTGCATGTTGGTATAAGTGCTCAGTGCTTATATAATTGAAAGGGAGATTAAATAAATGTCAAATACATTAAATATATCATTCGAATATGAAGAACTTCCTAGATCTCGCACTAGTTATAAAGAATTTCGGCCGAATAAAAAGAAAAAGAATTGCTTAGACAAAGATTGCTCCAACTCCATGGAAAAGTGGGATGAACAAGAAGGCTTAGTAGAATCATGCATCAGTTCTAAATTTTTGATATTAGTGATACGAGATCTAGGCCTAGAACCTCTTTTCGAGTTGATTGACAGATCTAGAGTGGGAAAGACATCTCTCATGCTTTGCGATCAAATAAGAGCAGAGGAATCATTCAAGCTTTAACATTCCCATTCATATTTGATTACTTAATTCATCATGAAGTGTGTAAGGTCCTACCATCCATTATCCAAATCAATTTGGGATGTTGCAGGAAGACAATAATCTAGATGGATGCACAATTTATCAATTATTGTCTGAAGATTCTAACACGATAGGTGGTGACTACAATCAACATGATGGATGCCGGAAATAGATGTGAGAAGCATAAATTTGACTGTGTGGGCATAATGAACAATAGGTATATGAAGAAGCCCAGATCTCCATCGAAGTTCCCAAGGACTCTTCCATGATCCAATTTGGTGCAGGAGGTGGATGACATTACCAAATTGCTATGCAAGATAAATGGAGAAGTCAATGCTCACAACTTACACTCATGGATGTATGCCTTCATCAGGACCATTGAGATGAACAAATTAGATTCTATAATCAATTGGTCGGAGATCATCAGTGACAACATCAGTGAGTAGCTCTAGAGTGTGCGGTGCAATTACAACTTCAAGATGACTTCCTACTTGGTATATGCAGTAGCCTCGAAGGGTATATTTTCCAAGCTAGATAGATGGGCCGTACTCTCGAAGGATCTTATTTTTGAGTGATATCCACAACTTTCTATGCCCGAATGCAATAAGGATTACAAGGTGGTCAACGATGGATTCTTCTATGAATTCATTTGTAAGTTGAATGGTGATTTGAAGACTAACATGGTAAGCAAATAATCTTGGGAAGTCAGATCTAAGCATGACTACATCTTCATCCAGTTCATAGACTTCACCTACCTCGGGTGGTAACTAGCTTCTCAGAGAACCAATCAAGTTGCCCATATATCTAAGTGACAAGTTGGTCATCATGGAGTTATGAAGACAACTCATGGAGATGCATGACCTACAATCAAAGTGGCACAAGTCTACGTGGTTTTTTCCGATCACATTGGGCTACTACAAATTTGCCAGCAGCATTCACAGAGCTAGAGAAATTAAAGTCGAGATGTTCTCGAGTATGAGCATGAGTACTTCCCCAGACGACTAAACTTCTATCAAATGGTGTGGCAAGGAAGACAATATCCCAGGAATATGCACATGTGCCTTCATTAGAAGACTTTCTGGATGAAGTGTAGAAGTGAGTATGAGGTTAGAAAGAAAGACTTCAGGTGCACCAAGTGTTCAATTATGGATTGGCACGGATACCTCACCGATCTCATAGATAATGGGCTTGTGTTACTTGACACATACCACCACATGGGAGGGGATAGAGCTCTTCAGAGAACATTGGTGGCTGTCACACAATTAAGGAAAGATCTACCACTTTTATGGTCAACACTTTGAATTGGTTAATGGCAAAGGGGTCTTGCCTTGATGAAGCATTGATGAATTAGATCACATGAAAATTTAGTGTAGGGGACTCCATCAAAATAAAGCACAAGGAGAAAGCAACAAAAGTCTGAAAAGATTAAAGTGCATAAGAGGTCTCATTCAAGGGAAAAGGTCACTTCTATGGCTCTTGTTATAGTTATGAATTCTCCAACGTAAACCCATAACACTTCACCGATTTGGAACATCAACAATATGTTATCATGCCTTCATTGAAACCGGAAATGTTTGTTTTTCTCTTTAGCCACTCCAATCTTCTCCTCTTCCGAAGAAACACTACGATTCTGAGATGATAGAATTTGAAAGATCATTGTCCTTAGACAACTCAAAAGATGGTAACCACAACATTGTAGCGATTTTGGATGGAGAGGAACCAGATCACGAGATGGTGGTGAATTCAATGATTTCACACTCTTTGAGAAGTAATTTCTCAAAATGGTTGGCTTCACATGATCATTCAGAAGCTAGAGAGGAGATCAAATTGGAGGAACATGACTTACGCCTTCACCCGAGTTTGGGCAGAAAAGATAGAAAACCTAAAGTTGCTAAGGTGACTTTGAGGTTGATTATTTAAGAATCATGGCAAAAGTTCGTTGAGGTATCAATTCCAAAGTAGAAGGAAAGAAGAAGGGCAAGCTTACGACAATGGATATAACAGTTGACCAAAGTGCCAATAGGTCAAACTGCAACTCAATCGGGGGTTAAAATCAAGACACAAAAAAATTGATAATCGCTTTATTCCTTAGGCTTGACAAAGAAAAGGCTGAAAAAGTTGAACTTCAAAAGCAGTGTGTCTTAGTTGTGTGAGATTATTGCCAAAGTTTCCAAATCTTCTACTCAGCCAATTTCATCCCATGAGCAGGTGAGTGATCATCTGATGTAGGAAGTGGAAGATGCATGTAACCAAGTCAAAGCTATTGACGAATGGAATAATCTAATCATTTTCCAAGCTTTTGTACAACTCAGGTTGGTGCCAACCTATCTAAAGTTTATGAAGGATACATTGGTTCAACTGAAACAACTAGTGATGAGCAAAATGGACATGGACATAGTAGCTGAAAGTAACATGAGTACTTTGGTCAAGATAAATAAGATGCCGAGGGAGGTTTTGACTACAGAATGAATTGTGCCTGATGAGTCGATTGAAAAGGGGAAGCAACTTGAGTTTACAGTTTCTTTCCACTTAGAGATCTTCAAAATCATGATGAGAAGAATATGGGTGGTCGAGAGTATGGCATCATCACTATCGAGACAAGGTCATTTCTTTCACCAATGAGGAAGTGGTCGAGAACATTTCTTCATACAAAAGGACCATTCCTTACAAAGTGCCTGATTCCTTGGAAGGATCTCTTCTGATGGTGCAAGAGAGGATTGATTGAACTGTTATGCATTTCACGATGGATTCCATCAGCAAGCTGGCAACGCTGCAATCAGACATTAAAAAGTTTGGGCCTAGCTTGAAGGATGTGGAAGCGTGCATTGAGGTTTTGAAAGAAGGATTACCTGCAATTCAGACATAAAAAGAAGTTGTGGCTAAAACAGATGGGAAGTTTTGAATTACATGTTCGACAAGTATATTCGAAGATCAAAGAAAAAAAAGAAGATGTAGGGGTTACAATGACTGAGATCTTTCTTCTTATTTTTCTACATTCTCGGATGTAATTGTAAAACTTAAAAGTTATTAGTTTGAAAACCATTACTTTAAGTTGCGTGGAATGATTCAATAAGTTAAGTGACATATGTGCATAATTTTGACTAGAACTCCCGATGCATGTCACTTAGAGAGGAATTAAAGGAAGATGATTTCTAGATGTTATCTTTACTTCTTGTTTATGTTCTAGTTAGCTTAAGTTTCCCATTGGTAATTTCCATTCTACATTCTATAAGTAGAGGAAGAACATTTAGGTTAATGATTAGAATTTGTAAGCGGCATTCTTGTGTTCCGGACTTTGTGTTGAAACCACGATAGCTATTTGAAAGTAGAGAAATAGAAAGGAGCATATTTCGGAGAAATTTGTGTCAACGGTGCACTTTGTTTCTAACTTTCAGTCTTAGATCTATTAATAAACTATGTTATTCTAGATCTAGATCCTGAAAGTTTCATTTGCTTATAATTCTATATGTTAATATGTATTTGTTTCACATATGTGCATGCGATCAACTCGTAATGTATTGATTGGGTTGCACATCTTCCCCTTTCTTTCCCATGTTTCTATTATTTTCCTTTCTCGCAGATTTTTCCTTTCTTTTACAATCGCTACTTGCCGCCAAACTATTTAGCTATGGTTCATGAGGTATATGGTCAAAGTAATACCTACAAATATATACTAGGAAATTTAATCGACAAATATTACATGGGAGCCTCACCGGTTAATGAGGGAGATTTATCTCATGACCGCCTAGGTTTTCAGCTATGCAAAAAATCTTGCAACAGCTTTTTTTGTGACTCGATGGGGAACAACTATCTTTATAGATCAAAGCTTATTTCTTGCAGATCAGAGTGTTTCCCATTCAACTTTCAACTTGGTTGAACGTCCATTCACCCGATATGTGAAGGCACATGGAAGGAATGATCATTTCTTTAGATTGTAGGAGAAATTCCATTTCAATCATCCTCCTCAAGTTAGAAGCCGCATATCTAGTATCTCACTAGGAAGAAGAGTGCACACTCATCCAGATCCGGATCATTTTTAGCATAATCCGACAAATTGGAATTATCCACCAAGTCTAGTCTCATAGAAGACGTGCCCCATTCATCATACAAAATCATAATTAGAACCAAATAGTACTGCTCCATGGGGAGAAACTTTTGGGCCACCGAACTTGACTCCACCTACGCAGGATCTACCTAAAGGATCCGAAATAATTTACCTAAGTTCTTTGTGGACGGAAAGCAAAATCCAGATGATCACTTGACAACATTTTATATATTTTATGGTGTGCTTGCATAGTGGAGCATGAAGATGTATCAGTTAGAATTTTCTATTGAGACTCTACATGATTTGGTGGAGAATGGTTCTATCGATTAGCCCCTAGAACTATAACAAATTGGGCATCCATACGAGAGCAATTTATGAAAAGATTCAAGGTTGCAGAAGATGCTAGCACACCGATCACTTAGCTTACACAATTAAATAAGGAACCAAATGAGAACATGTGGTACTTTATTGCAAGGTTCCAAAGAATTTTATATAAAATCCCCACTTCTACTATGCTAAGTGATGAGAATCAAGAGACATTTTTGTAAATGCTCTGTTTCGAAGTTGGATTTCAGCCGTAGGTGAATTTACTAAAAGCACAAAATCTTCTTGTGGAGGTTGAAGATGACTTAATCATGGCTGGAAAAATCAGAAAATCACCCCACAAAAGAAATGGAGCTTCTTCAAGTACTTCCAACCATTTTTCAGTAAATATTGGCTAACGACATGTTGCAAATCAAGAAGTAGATATCTCAAGGAGTAAATGCGACTCCTTCAAGAACGACTCTTGCTTGGACCTTTAACGGTCAAAATCAAAATCGAAATAGAATTACTTTTGCTGCACCACACGGTGGTTAGCAATTAAAGTTGCTCAAGGAACAACTTGGAAACTAATGAAGAAGATCTTGACATTGATGAATCATTTGATAATGAATAATTTGTAGATCCCGGCGACTCCAACATTGGTTACTGGACTGTGAATCGACGAGGGCTATTATGAATCTTTTGAATATTTTGATGGTCACACATTTGCGGTGTTCACAAGGTCCCAAACATGCCAAAATTATGAAGCATCCACAAGCGACTAGAGAAGAGAAAGAGAAGACCTGGGCGAGATGTTGCTATACTAAAAGAGGCAAGATACTCTACCTTCTTCATTAGCTCCAAAAGATAAGCATTCAAATTCTTTCAATCCGCAGCAAAGGGCCAACGTCCATCTAATCAAGTAAGTCAAGATTTCAACATTATTGATCACATTAAAAAGACCAAGGTTCAATGTCGGAAGTTGAGTATTTGAGGGCATTTCCTAATTAGCTAAATAGGTCTGGTTAAGTATGTGCAAAGTAATGGTCCCAATACTCCACCAAATAGTGTTTCACTGGGTATATTGTCTAGTCCAAAGATTACTTCTCCTTCAAATAATGTGGCTACAAGATCTTCTCCTTCTACTTCTTCTCCTACTATATCGAAAAGATCGAGACATTCTATGTGTCATTACTTATTAACAGTTATAAATTAAGTAATTGCATTCTAGATTCTGGAGCTTTTGACAATGTGATGCCTACCAAAGTTGTTGATGCCTTGGGTATCACATTGACAAAAACCATTGAAAGATGCTATTTAATGGAAAGAAAAGTACCTATGGTTGAGCAAATCAAAGATGCACATGTAGTACTTGCTTTATTCCCAAACAAAAGATTAAAAATGACTATCCTTGTAGCAGACATCCTAGTATCTTATGGCATGCTTTTGAGTAGGAACTTCTGTAAAGAACTAGGTGGAGAAGTTAAGATGGATTGATCTTGTGTGCACATACCAATCAAGGGAGTTAATCAGAAGTTGGAACTTGAGAAGAAATCCAAGTACATGGTATCAAAATCTGAAGATCCTAGATCTCAGATCTTGTTTCAAGAATCCAATCATGGAGTCTATTATCTAGAAAGGGATAAATAAGAAATTCAACTTGTGATCCAAGAGCCACATCAACTAGATAATAAGGTTTGGTCTCTAGAATTTGATGGCAGCTGCCTGCTCATTCATTTGGATCTAGTGCGGGAGTTGTTATTATTTCTCTTGAGGGAAAGGTGCATGCACATTCCTTCAAGTTAATGTTCAAAAATACTAACAACACGATGGAATATAAAGCACTATTGTTAGGTATGGAGCAAGCAAGAACAATGGGAATCAAGCTCTTACATGTAAAGGGAGATGCTGAGTTGATTTGTTAAAAAAAACAAGGTCTCTACCAAGTCAAAAAGGAAAAAATTCGGCATTATAGAGACCGGGTCTACTCTGCTATCCTAGATTTTTCAGCTTTCTCAGTATCCTATATTCTAGGAGAGAAAAATTATAGAGCTGATTCACTTGCAATAACTACAGCTTTATTAAATCCATATCAGCCACCCACATTATTTAGACAGGGGGATTACAAAGTTGAGATGGTATTCCACTCAAAGATTCCTGATAACATCCAAAAATGGTAGGTTTTTAATGATGACAAGCATATTATTGCATTTCTCCAACAAAATGACAACTTCAAAGAGATCTACTATGAGGGAAGTAATTCACCTCCAAGACAAACTCTGTGGAAGAAATGGATACAAATGTCTAAGGAAGTCAAGATATTATTCGGTTGAAGGAAATAAAATTCTTAAAGGGTTAGTATCTCTTGAGGAAATGTTTGACAAACATGATCAGATGCTTAAAAAGAATGAAGAAAGTGGGGAAGGTTCTTCCTCTGATACACAATTATTAAATTTGGGAGCAAGCAATGATCCCAAATTAGTAAATCTGGGTAAGTGTTGTTTAGAGGTGGAAAGAGAAGCTTTTACAAATCTTCTTAAGAAATATATGGATGTTTTTGCTTGTTCTTACTAGGATCTAAAGACATATCAGCTTGTAGAAGTTCAACACTATATCCCATTAAAGCAAGAACAATATCCTTTCAAGTAGAAGATGCAGCGGCATAACCCTACTATTTCAGGGACTATCTTCGTAGAAATCTAGAATCTGTTAGATGCAAAGATAATTTATCCCATACATCACTCTGAATGGTTAGCCAATATAGTTCCTGTGAGAAAGAAGAGTGGTGAGATTAGGTTGTGCGTTGATTTTTGCAACCTCAATCAAGCCTCCTTGAAAGACAACTACCCCATTCCCATCATTATTACTAGATTTGAAATGTTATCCATGCTTGATGGTTTTTAGGCTACAATTAGGTCAAGGTGGTTGAGGAAGATCAATATAAAACAACATTCATCACACCTTGGGGAACTTTTTCTTATCAGAAAATGCCTTTCGGTTTTATCAATGCTGGAGCTACGTTTCAAAGAGCTATGGATTTATCATTTTCTCATCTCAAGGATGTAAGCATAGTAGTATACCTTGATGATTTGAAAGTCTTTTCCAAGGATAGAAGTGCGTACATTTCAAATATGGAAGAATTTTTCATCCAATGCCACAAACATGGTATTTCTCTGAACCCTAAGAAATCTATTTTTTTCAATGTGAAGGGAAGCTACTATGGCATATTATCTCAAAGGAGGGAACCAATATAGATCATGAGCATGTCAAATCTATTCAGACATTTCCCTTTCCAACATCCAAAAAGGGAGTTCACTCTTTCTTCGGTAAGGTAAACTTTCTCAGAAGATTCATTCCTAAATTTGCTGAATTAACACATCATATCTCAAATATGATGAAGAAGACACATGACTTCAAGTGGAGTAGTGAAGGAAGGAAGAATTTGTGAAAATTAAAGATTCCTGTCAAAATCCCAGTCTTGGTTTCACTAGACTTTAATAAAGAATTCATCCTTTACTGTTATTCCTCCGAACACACAATGTCAAAGCAATCTTGATGCGTAAAAATCAGGAGGATGTAGAAGCTCTATTTGCTCTCATGAGCATGCCTCTATAAGCTTGTGAGTTGAAATATAATCCGATGGAAAAAAATTCATATGTAATGGTAAAGGCATGTAAAGCATTCAGTATTATATTCTTGCCTCACGTATTATGGTCCGGGTTCTAGATCTGCAAAGAAAGTCTAACCTCACCCAACAAGAGTTAGGGCTATTAAGAGGCACATGGGTGATGAAGGTGCAGAATATGACCTAGATATAAAGCCCACAAATTTGGTTCAAGGAAGAGGTCTGTGTGAATTGATGAATGATATGAAAGCAATAGAATCACAAGAAAATAAAGATTTTCCTATGGTTCTTTTTATAGATCTGGTGAAATAATGGTACAAAGAATATTGCCTATTTTCTAACTTATGGAGAATGCCTGGATCAAATTTATTGAAAGGAAAAGTGTACTATTAAACTAAATTCTAAGGAATTTTTCCTTTGGGAAAATGGTTTATATAAAAGAGGAATTGATGGTGTGTTTCGCCGATGTGTAGATAAAGCTCAATAGGATCAAATTTTAAAACAATTTCACAATATGGCTTGTGGTTGTCATTTCTCAGCTCGAGTCACTGCTCACAAGATACTCTGAGAAAGGTATTACCGGCCCACACTTTTTCAGGATACTATGAAGTGGGTGTCTAAGTACCAAGCATGCCAACACTTTGTTGGGCGTGTAAAATTTCCCACATTATCTTTAAAACTAGTTATAATTGAGGAACCCTTCTAGTAATGGGGCATGGATTTTATTGGTATGATCAACCCAGCCTCCAGTGCTGGTCATCATTACATCCTAACAGCTACTGATTATTTCAGTAAGTGGGTAGAAGCCATTCCTATTAAAAATGCCACTTCCATGGAGGTGTGTAATTTTATAAAGGAAAATATTATCATCGTGTTTGGCGTGCCTAGTAAAAAATAGCAGACATAACGCTCCTAATCTATCTTCTCGAGGATCGGTTGATTTTTTCTACACACATGCGATCTAGTTGGTACATTCCTCCAATTACTATCCAAAAATGAATGACCAAGATGAATCAAGTAATAAGAATTTGGTGACTATCGTGCGAAGTTAGTGACTGAAAATCAAAGAACTTGGCACAAGAAATTGTTTGATGCATCTGTAAGATAGGATTACACCAAAGAAGGCTATAGACATGTTCCCTTTTTAGCCATTATGGAAGAGACACGCAATTTCCTCTCACCTTGGAATTTCCTGCTTTACAACTTTCTAAAGCTCTAGAGGATGCTACATTCACTGATGCCATTGAAAAGAAGATAATGTATTTGATTGAATTACAAGAACTATAGGTTCAAGTAGCCAACAAATTTTCAGAGAATCAAAGAAAAGTGAAGGTGATCTTCGATAAAAAGGCCAGAGAAATAAATTTTTAGATTGGTGATTGGGTCCTTTTATGGGACAAAAGAAGAGAAACAAAAGGCATGCATGAAAAGTTTGATTCACTTTGTAAAGGGCCTTTTGTGATCAAGAAAACTGCCAGAACAAATAGCTTCATCCTTGCTCATTAGGATGGAATTGAACTACCATTTCCTTTCAATGGGAAACATTTGAAGCTTTTCTAGATCTAAGAATGCAGGGTAAAACCTATATGTATATAAATAAATTTTATTTTATTTTTCTTTGTTTTTCAATGTTGTGTTGTTTTTGTTTGCACGACCCCAAGCCCAATGGAAAAGATACGAAACTAAATATCTTTGGGATCTCATCTTCACTCATGTATTTTGACAGAGGAAAATATGTTCACAATTTGAGTCGATCGGGTATCCTCATTTCAACTGAAATATGAGACTACCCCTATGTTAAAAATTTCATACTTAAAAAAAAACGGGTCATTTTGTGTTTTTATTGCGCGAATATGTTTATTTTGCATTTAGATATTCCCAAAGTGAGTCATATGAGCCAATTTAGACAAATACCTAAAAGTCAAAAATCATTTTATCCATTCGTCAAGTTTTGTCTGTGGGAATTTTTATTTAATTATTTAGATCCCTGTTTGAAGTAAATTGTGCTCTGGTTTAGCCTTGTTGAAGTTTTGCATATCAATATTCACATATACCAAGAGGGTTTTCACTGGGATGGATCCTGCGCTTTTATCATGACTTCTAGTAATGTTTTTCATTCTTTTTTATTTTTCTTATATTTATCTCTATGAAATTTCCCTAGGTCAATTCCTTTGTTAGTACAGTCTGTTTTCTTGCCTAGAGTGTATGGAGATCATCTACGGATGCCATGCCAAAAGGAATCAACTTCAGGAAGTCAGCTTGAGAAAGTCAAATTCTCTTTAAAAAGATGAAGTCATGCAAAAAAATCCTCTCTCGGACAAGTTGTATTTTTGGGAATGGATGGAATTAAGCTACAGTGGGATTTTTTCTTGCAGCAGGTAGGTGGGATTTTTGTACCTATCTTGCAGGGTACTTTTTCCCATGAAGGCAAAGTCACTTAAATTACGATGGGAAAATTAGAGGCAACAGGCACGCTGGAATTTCTTACATGCCTTGCAGGTGAAAATTCCCATTATAAAATAAAGAAAAATCACTTAAGGCATTGATGGGAATTTCTTACCTGCCTTGCAGGTAAAAATTCCCATTATGGAAGTCAAACAACTTAAGTGGATGAAGGGATTTTTGGAGCTGCCATGCAGGGTGAATAATCCCATCAAAGATGACTTTTAAATATAGAAATCAGCCTTATTCAAAAAGTGTGACCCCTTTTGGAATTAAAGAATAACTTTAATTGCATTTATTAATAGTCTTCCTTCCTAATTTTGGCACCTGGGATGATGGAAAGTCAATGCATGATAAGAGGTCAAAGAAGACTGAAGGAAGAAGGCTAAAAATAAATTAAATTAATTTATTTAATGCAGCCTTGAAGCATGCTAAAAAGTGCAACCCATTTGGTGAATAAATAATGCTTTTTGAAGCATTTATTAATGGTTTTTATTCCTAATTTTGGTGCCATGGAGAAATAGAAGGTCAATGCATGATGTGAAGTCAAAAATAATCTGAAGGAAGGAGGCTAAAAATAAATTAAATTAATTTATTTAAAGGATGTCATGAGCATGCAAGGTTAGGCACCCAATTTGAAAAAGAAAAGCATGTTTATTTATTAATTAATTGCCAAGAATAGGAGGGACAATTATTAAAACTAGAATGTCAAGGTTATTGTTGTAAATATCTTCCCCGGGTCGATATAGACAAACAAGAGAATATAGAAATCAAAGAAGCTCAAATCCCTGACATTCAAAAGGCGCAGGAAAGTGGCGCATAGAAATGAGTGTCGACAGGGTAAAGGATGTGCCCTTGGCGCACGGAAATGGCACATGACAATGAGTGTCGACAGGGTAAAGGATGCGCCCTTGGCACACGGAAATGGCGCATGACAATGAGTGTCGACAGGGTAAAGGATGTGCCCTTGGTGCACGGAAATGGTGCATGAAAATGAGTGTCGACAGGGTAAAGGATGCGCCCTTGGCACATGGAAATGGCGATGATAATGAGTGTCAACAGGTAAAGGATGCGCCCTTGGCGCACGGAAATGGCGCATGACAATGAATGTCGACAGGGTAAAGGATGTGCCCTTGGTGCACGGAAATGGTGCATGACAATGAGTGTCGACAGGGTAAAGGATGCACCCTTGGCGCACGGAAATGGCGCATGACAATGAGTGTCGATAGGGTAAAGGATGCGCCCTTGGCGCATGGAAATGGCGCATGACAATGAGTGTCGACAGGGTAAAGGATGCGCCCTTGGCGCACGGAAATGGCGCATGACACAGAGTGTCAACAAGGCAAAAGTTGTGCCTTGGCACATGTAAGAGGATGTCGATGCACACACGGATGCGCCTATGGCGCACCTTTCAGAGGTGCAACATTTTCATTGGCCTGACAGAAGTAAACCCCCGCAGATATTCAGATGGCCATAAATTTTGATCGGGAGCTCAGATTCATGCAAGGTTGGACTTTTCGGAAAGCTTACAAGGTCCTCTATCCAACTACGACTGGATATCTTTAATTGGGTGAGAAAAAATTCTTAAAAATGTGAAATACAGTTCGCCACTTTCTGGGTTCACTAGGGTTCTCACCTACCACCATAATGAGATAATTAAATGCAGTCTGGAGGTGGTTGGGGTAGATTTCAAATTCCTCTCTTCTCCCTCTCTCATTCTTCCTATAAATTTTAAGGAGGGGCTTCTTTCTGGTGGTGGTTCATCTTTTCAGCTCTTCCCTCCCTTCTTTTTCTTCTCCAGGTTGAAAAAATGGAGTTCGAACCTCCTCCCCTGCTCTGTAATGGTGTTTTTGCCTTTTACTATTGAAATGATGTTCTGTGTAAACTTCTGGAGCAACAAAAAACGTGTTTTGTGATGCATCTATCCATCCTTGCTCATTTTTTTCTTGTTTTCTTCTTGCCTCTCTTCATTGTAGGTATTTGCGCATGTTTTAATGTTCATTACAGTGTCCTGGAGCTGTGTTCATGGAGTTTTGGGACATTTTCTGTGTGAAATCTATCCTTGGGCCTGTGATGCGTCTGTCCATCCTTCCCATCACTCACCTCTCCTTGTTCCATGGTAGTTTTGATAGATGTTCAACATTCTCCTTCTCCGGTGTATCACCGTTTTAGTGTAGGCTTTTGCTGTTTTTCCTTTTCTCTCTCTCTCTCTGTCTCCTGGCATGGTTAGACTAGGTTTAGATTAGCTTGTTTCAGACTGGAATAACTTGTAAGGTAGTTTAGGAGTAGGAACCAGCCTTTCTCGGAGATTCCTCTCGGTTTCACAAGTCCCACACTTGGAGAGAGGTTTCCATGTTGTGCAATCACATTGGATGCTAGAGTGATCACCCTAGAAGCCCGATCTCCGCATCCAGGGTGCAAAGTGATTTTGCAACAAAAGATTATATAAGTAGGGGCTGCCATAATGATGGATTAATTCTTTTAGCAAAGGAGTGCAGCTTGGACAATTTTGGCACCCAAAGGAGAAGGATTTTTGCATAAAAAGTGTTTTTCATCGGAAAGTTTCAAAGTTTGGCCCTTAGGATTGGATGAGCTTTTTTATGCATGTGTAATTATTTTCATGTTGGTATAAGTGCCTAGGTGATTATATAATTGAAAGGGATATTAAATCAATGTTAGATACATTGAATATATCCTCCGAATCTAAAGAAATTCCTAGATCTCGCACTTTCATTGTAAAGAATTTCAGGTGAATAAAAAGAGAAAGAATTGCTCTAACTATGACAAAGTGGGATGAACGAGAAGGCTCAACGGAATCATGCATTACTTCTAGATTTGCCGATATCGGTGATACAGATCTAGGCCCAGAACCTCTTTCCGAGTTGATTGACAGATCCAGAGCTGGAAAGACATCTCTCATGTAGGCAGTCAAGAGCAGTGGAATCATTCAAGCTTTAACATTCCCATTCACAGCTCAGTTACCAAAATTCATCATGGAGTGTGAAAGGTCATACCATCCACTATCCAGATCAATTCGGGATGATGCGGGGAAGACAATAATCCGGATAGACGCACAGTTTATCAATTATTGTCTGAAGATTCTAAAACAAAAGGTGGTGACTACAATCAACATGCTGGACACTGGCAACAGATGCAAGAAGCATAAAGTTGAATGTGTGGGAATTCTGAACAACAGGTATATGAAGAATCCCAGATATCCATCGAAGTTCTCGAGGACTCTTCCACGATCCAATCTAGTGTAGGAGGTGGATGACATTACCAAAGTCCTATGTAGGATAAATGGAGAAGCCAATTCTCACAACTTCTGCTCATGGATGTATACCTTCATCAGGACCATTGAGATCAACACAGTAGATTCTATAATCAATTGGTTAGAGATCATCAATGAAAACATTAGTGAGCAGCTCTGGAGTGTGAGGCAGACTTACAACTTCAAGATGAATTCCTACTTGGTATATGCAGTAGCCTCGAAGCGTATATTTTCCAAGCTAGATAGATGGGTTGTACTCTCAAAGGATCCTATTTTTGAGTGCTATCCATAGCTTACTATGCCTGAATGTAATAAGGATTACAAGGTGGTCAATGATGGATTCTTCTATGCATTCATTTGCAAGTTGAATGGTGATATGAAGACCAATAGGGTAAGAAAAGAAGCTTGGGAAGCTGTATCCCAACATGGTTGCATCTTCATCTAGTTCACAGACTTCACCTACCTTAGGGTAACCGGCTTCTTAGGAGAACCAATCAAGTTGCCCATATATCCAAGTGACAAGTTGGTCATCATGGAGTTGTGCAGACAACTCGTGGAGATGCATGACCTACAATCAAAGTGACACAAGTCTACATGATTCTTTCTGATCATAGTGGGCTACTACAATCGCTAACGCATTCAAAGAGCTAGAGAAATTGAACCTGAGATGTTCTCTGAGTATGAGCATGAGTTCTTCCCAGCACGACTGAACTTCGATCCATATGGGGTGGTAAGGAAGACAATCTACTTGGAATACGCTCATGTGCCTTCATTATAAGACTTCTGGATGAAGTGCATAAGTGAGTATGAGGTTAGAAAGAAAGACCTCAAGTAGGTTATCGACACACTAAGTGTTTGATTATGGATTAGCACGTATACTTGTGGATCTCACAGATAATGGGCCTGTGTTACTTGACACATACCACCACATGGGAGGTGATAGAGCTACTCTTTAGGAGAACATTGGTGGCTGCCACATGATCAAGGAAAGATCTATCACTGTTCTGGTCAACAATTTGAATTGGTTACTGACAAAGGGATGTTACCTTGATGAAGCATTGATGAATCAGATCACAGGAAACTTTAGTGTATGTGACTCAATCAAAAGGAAGCACGAGGGAGAAAGCAGCAAAAGGCTTGAAAATCTTAAAGTGCACAAGAGGTCTCATTCAAGGGAAAAGGTCACTTCTACAGCTATTGTTCTAGTTCCGACTTCTCCAGCGTCAACCCACAACACTTCACCAGCTTTGGAACCTCAACAAGATGTTGCCGTGCCTTCATTGAAACCGGCAACGTTTGTGTTTTCTCCTCAGCCACTCCGATCTTCACCTCTTCCTGAAGAAACGCTAAAGTTATAGATGGAAAAATTTGAAAGAGCATTGTCCTTGGAAAATTCAGAAGATGAAAACCACAACAACGTAGCAATTTCAAATGGAGAGGAACTAGAGCACAAGATGGTGGTGCATTTAATGATTTCTCACTCTCTAAGAAGTAATTTCTCAAAATGGTTGGTTTCACAGTTAGTTCCAGAAGCTAGAGAGGAGATCAACTTAGAGGAACATGACTTGCAGCTTCTCCTGAGTTTGGGTGGAAAAGACAGAAGACCTAAATTTGCTAAGGTGACTTCGAGGTTGATTATTGAAGAATTAGGGCAGAAGTTCACCAAGGTATCGGTTCTAGTAGATGGAAAGAAGAAGGGCAAGCTTACGGAAATGGATATAACAATGACCAAAGTGCCTTTGATAGGTAAAATCACTACCTGGGGTTTAAAGCAAGATGCACAGAAATTGATAACTACTTTATTCCTTAGGCTTGACAAAGAAAAGGCCGAAAAAGTTGAACTTCAAAAGTAGGTGTCTTAGTTGTGCGAGATTATTGTCAAAGTTGCCAAATCTTCCACTCAGCCAATTTTAGCACATGAGCAGGTGAGTGATCATCTGATGCAGGAAGTGGAAGATGCAGGTAACCAAGTCAAAGATATCGAAGAATGGAAGAATCTAATCATTCAACAAGATTCTGCACAACTCTGGGAGAGTGTCGAATTGCCTAAAGGTTATGAAGGATGCATTGGTTCAGCTAAAACAACTAGTGACAAGCATGATGGACATGAACACAGTAGCTGAAAGTAACTTGAGTACTTTGGTCAAGATAAATAAGCTACCGAGGGAGGTTTTGATTGTAGAACAAATTGTGCCCAATGAATCAGTTTAAAAGGGAAAACAACTTGAGTTTGTAGTTTCTTTCCACTTAGAGATATTCGAATCATGCTTTGAAAAGAATGTGGAGGCTCGAGAGTATGGCATCATCACTATCAGCATTTCTTTCACCAATGAGGAAGTGGTTAGGAATTTTTCTTCATACAAAAGGACCATTCCTAACAAAGTGTCTGATTCCCTGGAAGGATCTCTTCTGATGGTGCAAGAGAGGATTGATGGATATGTTAGGCATTTCATGACAGATTCCATCAGGAAGCTAGTAACACTGTAGTAAGATATTAAGAATTTTGGGCCTAGCTTGAAGGATGTGGAAGTATGCATTGAGGTTCTGAAAGAAGGATTGTTACATTTCAGGATAGAAAAAGAAGTTGTGGCTAAAACAGATGGGAAGTTTTGAATTACTTGTTCGACAAGTATATTTGAGATCAAAGCAAATGAGAAGATGTAGGGGTTCAAAATGACTGATCTTTCTTCTTCTTTTCTTTCTTTTTATTTTTCTACATTCCCGGATGTAATTGTAAAACTTAAAAGTTATTAGTTTGAAAACCATAACTTTAAGTTGTGTGGAACGATTCTATAAGTTAAGTGACATATGTGCATAATTTTGACTAGAACTCTTGATGCATGTCACTTAGATAGGAATTAAAGGAAGATGATTGCTAGATGTTATTTTTACTTATTATTTATGTTCTAGTTCAATTAAGTTTCCCATTGGTAATTTCCCTTCTACATTATATAAGTAGAGGAAGAACCTTCAGAGTTAATGATTAGAATTTGTAAGTGGCATTCTTGTGTTCCAGTCTTTGTGTTGAAACCCATGATAGCTATTTGAAATTAGAGGAATAGAAAGGAGTATATTTCAGAGAACTTTGTGTCAATGGTGCACTTTGTTTCTAAATTTTAGTCTTAGATCTATTCATAAACTTTGTGTTATTCTAGATCTAGATCTGAAAGTTTCCTTTCCTTATAATTTTGTATGTTAATATCTATCTATTTTACCTATGTGCATGCAATCAACTCTGTATTCTATTGATTGGGTTGCACATCTTCCCCCTTTCATTCCCGTGTTTCTATTATTCTCCTTTTCTACTGATTTTTCCTTTCTTTTACAATTGCTTACTTGCTGCAAAACTATTTAGCTATGGTTCATGAGCTATATGGTTAAAGTAATACCTAAAAATAGATACTAGAAAATTTAACTGACAAATATTACATGGGAGCCTCAATGGTAAATGAGGGAGATTTATCTCATGATGCCTAGGTTTTCAGCTATGCAGAAAATCTAGCCAACATAGCCTTCTTCAAGAGATCTCTTCATCCTTTTGGAGCAAACAAACAACCAATTTGATTGCTTAGAATCTAACTAGGTTCACTTTCATTAAGCTTTCTAAAGAGTAGAATAAACTTAGCATGTTGCTTGTTTCATTTATAATGCATGCTTTTGAAGTTAATTTTCTTATCTCTTATCATGATGGTTATTGAGGGATTTGGTTCAAGATTTTAGACTACTAGGTGTTAGTCTAAGTTAGATAGTTTCCCAAGTTTTTCTATAACACATTTGGCACGCCCAGTGGGACACTTAGTCCATACTCCATTAATGGATGTTTTTCAAGCTTTTCATTTCAATTTCTAACCTTTTTCATGCTTTTAGGGTTAAATAGCTTATCTTTGAATGGTTTTCTAGATTTAGGTGGGGTAAATCTCTCTTTTCATGAAAATTTAGTGGGTTTAGGTTGAAAATTGATTTAAAGGGTAGAAATATAACCTGTTTGCATTTTTAGATTTATGGTTTTCGAGGGTTTTTGTTTTTTTCAAGTCCACCTCGTAGGCATTCTCGGATCCATGCGCACACATTGAAACTCATGTGCACCTATCTAATAGCATGTGCACCTATCCATCATGAAGTGCACACATCTCTTTGGCCACACACCTATCCATAGGGATGCGTACACGTCTCTCTAATTTTGCACACCTTACATGGAATTTTTACCCTTTGTCAAGTTTTTTCATAGACCCGTGCACATATCATCTCTCTCACACACATGCTAAAACCTACGTGCATGTGTCTCTTGGTATGTGTAGGTGTTTAACTCAACTCTATATTGAATCAATTTTTTTACCTTGCACTCACATATGCTTTCTTTCACGCACACATCCTAAAACTTTCACGCATGCACCTCTTGGGATGCACATGCGTATTTTTCCATTTTCATTTTCCACAAAGCCACACACATGTTATAATATGTGCACACATGCCATAAAGTGCACACAGACGTTGCTTTCTAAAAAATTAACTTTGTTCTAACACTTGCAGGGGTTAATTTTATTGAAATATCTAACACTTTGGCAAGGTCTTGAGACTAATAAGTGATTTTTATAGGTTGTTTTGATAAATATCATAGTTTTGTACTAAATTTTCTTGGTTAAGTTAAGTGAATATTGCATTGATTATTGATAAAAGTTTTGAAACGTGTATGCTCTTCCCTCGTACCTTCTAGGTGATCTTGGGAATAAAAACACTTCAAAATACCTTCTTTTACGCTTTCACAAACACTTCACTAAGATTTTCTAAAAGAAATTAACTTCAAAGTTGGTTAAAACAAACTTATTTATCATTTTGATCAAGTGTTTTCCATTTTCACAAGTTAGTGAGATAGTTTGTTGTGTATGCTCTTTCCTTGTGTCTTAGGATGATATAGAAATCAAAATGACATTTTATCTCCTTTATATGATGCCTTGATCATTTTGGAGAATTACTAATCACTGTGTGTAGGTCCATATCGCATGTCAAAGAAATAAATACCTAAACCAAATCTATATTGTTTGATGTAGGTTTCCAACAACATACAAAACTTCATTAAGTCTATAAAGATAAAAAGAACACTATATTCAAAATGATGTATATGCAGGTTTGGAAAAGGGTACGTCCCTATCCGCTCAACTAGAACGTAACCCCTTTCACATAATGCCTTAAGCTACAACAATGGGGATAGTTTTAGGAAACCTAAAGTAATCCACCGCTGAGTAACCTTGTGGATGAAACAAGAAGCACCTCGCTTTACTCACTTAACTAGATTTTCCATTGTCATTTTAACACCAAAATATTCTCCATTGTGACCCCAGTGAAAGATATGCATGAACACTTTCATTTCTCATAATATTTGAAGGGGGTAAAGTAAAACTAAGACACTCTAAGATCATTCATTGTGACTTTCTTGGTAAATCGAGCTCGCAGAGGGTGTTTTTGGTACCTAGTTGAGCAAACTACCTAGGGAGCCATTTCTTCAAGAGGCCAACTTATGGTAGTCCATGTCATCGAGTCAAAATCCATCATGAAAAACTAACTTCTGTGAGTCAAAAACTTATTAGAAAAACAAGGGAGAGTCGATCAAAATTGGGGTCTAATGATATTTATCACAAAGCTCACAACATATCACTTTTTGCTTAGTTCTTCACTTGCCCTAAGCCAAGGAAAAACTCTGCCAAAGTTATACTAGTTTTTTTCACCACCACTTGGTCTAATCCTTTGCATTATTATTTCCCATTTGGGACAAGGGAAGGCATGTTTTGTGAGTGTTATCAATAGATTGTGTTCACCATTTTTATATCCGTTTACGCTCATCCATGTTTACAACTGAGTTGTTAAATGTTTAAAGTGTGTGGGTACATTTTTACATCTTGATAGCCACTTGATATTGATTTCAAGATCATCATCATAGTTAGGTTTGTGTCATCTTTGATTCTCCTTAGAATTTTTGTGTTTTTCACATTGTCATGACACAATTTCAATACTTATGTCATTATTTCTTGCAAACATGACCTAAGTGTCCATATTGTAATGTTACGCTACCCACATCATTAGAAAATCCTTAGAATACTTTGACGTAGTTGGGTGTTCAAACTTTACCTATATCTTGAAAAGGTGTTGATTACTTTGTTAGGAATTGTATTGATATTGCTTGTGGTGCTAATACCTCACTTCCTCATGGATCTTGGGTAACATACCCTCGTAGTATAGTTACGTGGCTCACACGAGTAACCTCCATTTTTCTTTAAGGTTTTGGGTCTTTCTTGGATCTAAGCTCACCTTAGTATCCTTTGATTGGGGATCACATTAACCTTTTGTTAATTCTTATGCCTTGTTCATTTTAAACTTGACTTAAGCATTATCACTGCGTTAATCATCTAAAACATCTAACTACATTTGAAAATAATTTGCATAGGGTGTAGTGTCCTTGCTTGATTGATTGGTTTAGAGAAAAAAATTACATGATTGTTTCATACAACTTGATTGAATCCTTGTTCCTTTGGTCCATTTATTGACATACTTTGAAACTGTAGGACAAAATTGTTACATAAAACACCTAGGTTTTTTATACTCGAGTACATTAAATGAAACCTTGTGTAAACAAAACTTACAATGGTTCATATTATGGAAATGGATTCCAAGAGGCGTGAGATAAACCCTTTTCTAGGACACAACTTAGGTCCCCTATTCTCAAGTGAAACAAATATATGACTTAGTAGATCATAGTGGAGATGATAGTGATTCCTTCAAAGACATTGACAATGTTGATGTCTCTCAATTAGATGAATTCCTATTTAGAAATAGAGATTGAGTGCTTGCACGCATTTTAGAGTTAGGTGCTACTGTGCCAAAAGAACGAGGAGTCTCTAATCAAGATGCTAACAGGAAGGACGAAGAAACACAAAGACCACTCCTCACTAATGATGAAATTGAGGGAAGACACGCTTCTACCTCTAGTACCAACATGGAGAATGAAACATCAAGACAAAGAAGTGGTTCTCAACCACCACCTCGTAAAATGTGTCACCAAGTTAGGGTAGAAAGTGAACATGAAGAACTACCTCCTCATAAAAATGAGGAAGAGGACCCTCAAAATGATGAAATTACTATACATAACCAAATTCAAACCCTTAGAAAACAAATAGTGAACTTAGCTTCTTCAATAAGAAAGAACATGAGCAAGGGTACATGACATGAACAACCCAAAACTAAGGCTAGCAAACTTTACACTATGCCTCGAGAAGAAGACATTTCAAAACCAAGTCTCATACGTAGACCACCTTCTCCTACAAAGGATCAACTCCTTACACAAGATTTACAGTCCATGAAAACTATGCTTACCACACTTCAGGAAAGTAATGTAGGCCACAACAAGAAATATCAATACGAGGAGTTATGTCCCTATCCTTTCGAAAGGGACATGTTGCTAATACCATTTCTAAAAATTTTGACTGCCTAAAATTTGAAAAATATAAAGGCAAGGGTGATCCTCGTGATCATATCAAAGAATTTTACATGGCCTACCAAGAGGTGGCCTATAGCGACAACTACCTCATACATCTATTTCCTAGAAGCTTAGGAGGACAAGCACTAGAGTGGTTCTTACATTTACCAAAAGGGTCTATAATCACATGGCCCACGCTAGTAGAAAAGTTTGTACGTCATTTCTTGTTTAACATGGAGAATGACATCACCATGCTAGATCTTTATAGTGCAAAACAAAGACCCAACGAAACCTTCACCAAATTCTTACAATGATGACGAGGTCCAACAAGCCACTTCCCATGTACAGTTCCTAAACAATAGTTAGTAAGTATCTTCATTCCAAATTTAAACCCAAATATCACATTTCATTTGCAAATGCATTGTGTCTCTAACTTTGAAGAAGTTATTGAGAAAGGAAGCCAAATCGAAAAGGCTTTAATAGCAAAAGGAATGATCAAACCATTCTCCAAAGACCGAAAAGATTCAAAACCAATGGAGAAGCCCAAATTATTTAACAAAAATAAAAACGTTGTGGGTGATGGCATCATAGACTCTAAACAGTCCAAACAATTCAAATAGTCCAAGCAGTACAAAGTGGTCCTCTCCTCAAGTTAACAAAGGACCTATTCAAAATCTGGTTAAAAGACGAGTGTTTACTCCCCTCACTGATTCATTATCTACCATTTTGAGACAATTAGAAGTGGTAAACATGGTACAATATCCAACCAAAATACCATACAAAATGACGTGCCCAAGCTAGGGTGGTACAAAGATCACGATTATTGTGATTTCCATCGTGTAAAAGGACACAAAATTGACAAGTGTTTAAAGTTGAAACACTTCATTCAGGACCTTATCAAAGATGGAAAAATCATAACATGACATGCATGCCTAGAAATCCCGGCAAAGAGCCCCTTGTTGTTATTTAAATGTGCAACAAGAACATTCTCAATTTTCAAGCATGAAAACCATACCCTACTTGAAATGTTTTACTCAAAGGTCATTTTGAGCCCTCCTTCATATCACCCTAATCCATGAGTTAGTATGCCCCTAGGTGATTTAGGGATATCTAGTCAGTTCAGAAGCTTTCAAAGAAAGATCCATCAAGACAACATTTTAGTAGGCTAGGGAAAGGCCATTTTCCGATCTTCTCAAAAATTTGGTGTAAACCCCTGGATCGGGATGAAAGGCCTAAATTCATCACAGATATGTAAATGAGGGATAAGAACATTGTGTAATCAGTTTTGGAATGTTTTGGGAAGATTCACAAGTTTTGGAGCAAGTTCAGTAAAAGTGAGTCTTGGAGGCCTAAGCAGTGCACAGGGCCAAAAAAGCTGTTGAGCTTCAAGAGGTTATTTTGGGAGCTTGAGGAAGGAGTTATAAGTAAAAAGAGATATTTTTGGAAAGGTAATCCACATCTCTACAATATGGTGGAATCATATTATTCACAACACCTTGGCGCACTATGTCCCCATCCAGGTTTCCTCATGCACAACCTCAGAGCTAGAACAAAAATCCTAAATTTTAGGGTGTAAATGGTGGAATAAATCTCTTAAAACCACACAATTGGATTTATAAGGCCATTTAAATTCAATATCATATATAATTTCATAAAAAAACTCCACCAGAAGCTCCAAATATGATCCCGACAATATGCCCCCAAGGTTAATTGTCAACGGTTAGCCATTTTTTGGGTTGGAAATCCAACTAATGGGCGAGTGGTGTAATTTTTTTCACCAAGTTCACCAAATATTTGGTTCAATATGTGTAATAAAATGTTACCCTACCTCATTTGTACCCTTGGATCCTCCACATGACCACCGTTCAACCTTTTCTCTCAGGTTAAGCCCCCGACGCTCCATTTCCCAACCCTCGCTCCGTGCAATCACGCTCCACCACTTGTCAAGCCAGGGTGAGGAGCATTGTGTCCAATTTGAACCAATTTTTTTGGAAATTTTGGACACAAAACTCCCTAGCCATCCAATTTAGTCCCTTGGTCCCCCATGTGACCAGTCTCAGCCCCTAAGGAGAAGGTAGTCAAAACAGGTACTTGATCTTCGGTGGAAGATTACAGGAGATCTTTAAGGATTTAGGAGGAAAATAAAAATCATTTTAAATATAATAGAATCCTATATAAGGTGGAATCATAATATTTTTCATAAACCCTTGGCACTTTTCATGGGAGCTCATTCTTTGGGGATAACTGGCGGTCTTGATCAAAATGTGGATATTTTAGGAATTTTTAGGCTGAATCAAACCATGATACTATCACCATTGTGTTTAAAAGGAATTTTACATGAAAATTCATATAAGCAATCACCAAAAAAATCCTCCGGGAACTCATGATATGACCTCGACAAGTTGCTTCATAGGGTGGAGTTAGTCATTTGTTGGTGAAATTTTGGACCAATGGGAGAGTGGCGTAGTTTTGTGCACCAAGTGCACAAAATACTTGGTGCAATAGGTGTAATAAAATTATGCACCCTTCCATTTAGTCCCTTGAACCTCAATGTGACCTCCTCTAAGCCCCTTTTTGCAATCTAAGCCCCTGTGCACATTTTCCTAGCCCCCGCTCCCCAACTGGAATCGCCAAGTGGCCCAATGGGGATGGGGCACACTTTTTTGCACCAAGTGCACCAAATATTTGGTTCAATAGGTGCAATAAAGTGTGACACATTCCAAATCATGAAATTTGTGCAAATTTTCTAATTTTGTGTTTCCATGGTTGTTTCTCTTTTCCCTTCACGCATGCATAGGAAATTTTCAACTGCTAGAAATCCTTCCCCTTCTTCATTGTTGCTGCATCCAAATCTTCCATGGAATCCTAAGCATAATTTATCCACCAGTCATCACTGCTACTGCAAGAGAAGATAATATTTCAAGCCAAAACCATGCTCGTGTGTTGCCAGAAACCCTCGTTGGCAAAATCGAAGAAATGTTCATATCTCATGATCCAAAGCATGGATTGAGATGAAACATTTTGCAGACTTTATAATTTTCAGAGGTTGTCAAGAATAAATTCACATATAATCAAATGATTCCCGGTTTATTTGTTATGATAAAAATTTCATTTGGTACCCTAGCTCTCATTTGTCAGATTTCCCATCAATTTGATAGTTGGATTAAGCTAAGAACTTACACACAAGCTCCAAATAAAAACATATCCAATTGGAATTATTTTCATTGCAATTGGAGATGAAATTAAAACCTGAAAAAATCTTCACAACTCCATTAATGGCTGCTATGGTAGCTTCATGCCTGAAACCCGCGCCACGAAAAAAATTTGTCTTTTAATTATGAGATTTTGAGTGAGCGAAACATAGTGAAATTTGGAGCATGTGATTACAACAAAGAGACGAATCCAAAAATTTTTCTCTCGTTGCAAACTAAGGCCATTTTATCCACTTACTAAAAATAGCATATTCTATGCTTCCCCACATGCTATAAATGGAAATTCCCTTGAATTGCAAGTTTGATCACTGAGACAATCAGAAAAGGTGTAAAATGGAAAGTAAGGTAGAAAACAACTTTTTCCCAAAATAGTAGGTCCCCAAAAGGCAACCTGCTAAAAATAGAAATATGCTCAAAATAGCAATGCCTCGGTGATGGAAGAGGATGGAATGTGCTAGAAGGTTCTAGAGTGAAATTGGGGCAAAATATGGTGATATGTCCCAAAATGGCAGGTCATGGTCTCATATTCTAAAAATAGAAAGTTTCAAGTGTTGAGGGAAAAAATTTGTGGATGGCCTCATTCTCACTCATCTTTCCACTTTTTGGAATTTGCATGGGGTTGTTATATGTTTTCATGGTTCAAACGAAGGAATGATAACTTCACAGATGTCCTAGAAGCATCATCTTGAGTTCAATGATATATAGAGGCAAAACATAGCATCACATGGTAAGCATGTGAATTCATATTTGTCACTTGGGAGCTGGGTGATTCAGATTAGATCAATTGGGGTGTGTTTAATGTGTCAAGGAGGATCTTTGTAAACATTTCTTATGTTCATTCTTGAACAATGTTTTTCAACACTCATTCCATCATCCAGGGTGTCTGTGTGTTATGCGAATGAAGAGGTTGTGATTTTCATTGACAAGATCTCCATCAATGGCGGAGGTACCTTCATCTGTGGGAGTAGTTATTCCTTTCTCCCCTCTTCATTATTTCTCCTCTTCTCTCCCCCTTTTTCTAATTCTTCATTGTGAGAAATCATGACATTCATCTTATTCATTAAAGTGACTATAATCTAAAATGTAATAAGTTGCCCTTATTTTATAAAAGGGGACTTAATGTTCTTCCTAAGAATTCCAAAAGTCACAAATGGAAAAGACAAATGAAAGGTCACCATGGGGGTAGATGAAGATTCATTCTTGTTCTATATAATGTAATGACATACTCTTGCTTAAGGGTTGTCAATTTTGTACTCAAGAGAGAGATCTATTGAGAAAGACAAGAGAGATAACATTCTTCCATTCTCCTTCACTATTTTCCTCCATTCCTTGCATTGTACAACTTGGTAAAAATGCCAATCAAGAAAGGAATTATTTTTTCATGACTTATGAATGTGTACAAATTTGTGTGTATGGTTTCCTCTGGTCATTGGCATAATAAACTTGTTGTTTCTTTCTGATTAATTGTGAATGTGAACTTTCTAATCAACCCTGGTGAGAATATGATTTTCTACTTGCAAAGTTGGTTTTCCTTATCTAATTTCCCACTCCCCTTTCCCCACATGTAAGAAAATTCCTCCCTTACACCTCATTGGGCCCCATAATATTGGTGAAGTACATGAAGGCATGTGGGCACACAAGACCTATTTGAGGAAGGGCGCATGGGTTGAAGGCACGTAGGGAAGGGTTTAGCATAACACATGAAGCGCATGAAAGACAAGATATGTTTTGGGACTTAGCGATATTCAAAATTCCAAGAAGCACATGAGGAAAGCATGACCCGTCTAGCATGTAGAGTGGATAAGGTGCTAACTTGGCAGCTATATGGTCAAGAATGGAATATTCCATGCATGCGATGGAAGGATCTAGAAATACATCATTGTAAAGAGTGGAGATCTTAGATCAAAGGAAGCATGCTCCATTGGAGGACCACGTGGAAACTTGGAAGCCAATTTGGTATCTCGGGAAGGCATTTCGGTGAAGACTAAAGCTATATATAAAGAATCTCGGGTGGAAGAAAAGGGGAAAACACAAGAGGGGAGACATACACCAAGAGCGACATCATATAGTGTTGGATAGGTGAAGCTCTGCAGAATAATGAAGGATCCTTTGGGTTGGGATTAGGAGAACTGTAGGAGTGATGAAATTTTTAGAGGGATGGGTTTGTAACCAGTTTTGTAATATGGAAAGCATAGCTTAGGTCCCTAATGCATGACTTTGATCTGCATTGTCATATTGGTCTGTTATGACCTTAATGAATGTAATGTGGTTATTGAACTTGTTAACATGAATATGAGGTTTTGTTCTAAAGAATATATGTTGTTCATGAGCATAAATCCTAGTGCATTTCCTTTGTGTTATGAATCAGTTATGTATCTTGTTGATACTTCTCTTTTGTTATCTGAATGGATGCATTGATATGATAACTCATCCTAATCTCTTAGAATGAATGCATGGTTATTTTCTTTCCTGCATCTAAATCTATCATTAAGGATGTATTCTCACAAGACTCATATAAAGGAGAGGCTCGACATTCGAGCATGCCTTGGATGAGTTCCCAATGCGTACTAGGTGATAGGATGACACGCATGGGATTAGACTGTTATTTTATGGGTATAAAAATGACTACATTTTCGATCTATTACCAAGACCTCTTTTGAATTTGTTATGAGAAATGGCATACATCTTGGTCCCTGTGATGTGTGATGACTGAACATATGACCTTGGAAAGTGTTGAAGCATGGTTCAAAAGCACAAAGGATGAGTTTTCTCAAAGATTCAGCACTGGACCTGAGTTCAATGCACGTAGATGGATAGAAGAGAACCTATACCATGAGTTGTACAAGACATTATTCTACTATTTTTTGTAGAACTATATGAATGGCTTTCAACATATGCATCTAGATTGATCGGTACTATAGACCATGTGTATGGACCCAAGATGATTACCAGAGGCTGCAAGATGTAAATATGACTTGGACGCATCTTTGTTGATCACTAGTGGAAAGGAGTCCTGACTAGTTATACTTTGGAATACACCATTTCTATGTATTCTTTCCTAGAAGTTGCTGAGTTCAAGTTTCTAAGGGATCCCAGAGGATCATTTCTATGTGCTATCCCCCTGGCTATGAAGATCTTGATCATTACCCTAATTTTAGAGGCATTTCCCATGAATGGATAAGCTTTTCCGAGTGCTCGGTGAGGAAGCTAGGGTGGAGGAAGATGGTGGACATTGTAGATGAAAAGGAAAGGGAGGAGAGATGACTCAAGTATAGTGAATCTCATGAAAGGGAGATGACTAGACAATGCAAGGTTGCAAGTGTGATGGATCTATGGAGGCAGACGTTATGGGAAGGATTTGAGGTTCACACAAAGGATGTGGAACCTGAGTAGTCTATGCTACCCCATCTTGGAAAGCATGGGAGAGAAGCCCCTTGATTCTCGATGAGAGTTTTTTTGCATGGATAAAGGATATCCTTTGGCGTGCATTTGAATCCACTTGGTGACCAACCCCTAGCACTTGGTTTTATAGATCAAGGGAGAAGTATTATTGACCCAATTGATATTGGTGGGAGTAATTGATCTGCACCCATGAGATATAATTTATCATTTGGGAAATCCATGGTTGCACAAACCATTCTAGTATTTGGAGGAATTTTTGGACAAGGTGCAAATATGCAAGGTTTGGGTATCACATCTAGAAGTGGCATGGGACAATATCACAAACCATCAATGCACGAGTTCAATGGGACATTGGGAATACTAGGCATGACCACTTTAGGCCATTTTTTGGCTACATGAGGTGGATCTGGTGGTATAGGGGCTGGAGGACCTGGTGGACCTAGCAGATCTAGAGGATGTGGTAGGTCTAGAGGAATAGAACCTAGTGGATCTAGTGGATCTGGTGGAGGAGAAAATACCAGAGGAAACCAAGGCTCTGGATCAGGAGGAAAAGGGCCTTTGCCACCTCCAAAAGTATTTTTTGAGATGTCTTTGTAGTTATCGGACTACATGGGTATTAAGGATGCTACAGAGCATGTCCACAAGTGTAAATTACTATGGCGTGTGAAAGGCATCACTACCCCAAAGCAAAAAGAAATTCAGTTTGCAACAACATTGCAAGGGTGTGTGCATAGTTGGTATCAAAATTATGAACCCCATCAAATGGTGGTAGACTACATGGCATTAAATAACACCTTCCTAACAGAGTTCCATATCCATAAATTTGAATAGTTGAGCATCAACACCCTGAAGGAGATCTAACAAGGAATGACTAAGAGTGTGTGGGAGCATGACACATGCTTCAAGACTCTCTTTTCAAAACTATCCTATGAAATTCACCCTTCTCAACATGCTCAATGGTTTTTTGGAGGTTTGATAAAAATGTTTAGAAGGGAACTATCACACAAGACTTTCACAGACCCATGCGAGGCCTTGGAAGCTTCCCTGCGTGTTGAGGATGTTGGGAGCATTGACACGACATTAGAATTTTTGGAGGCTCAAATTGCTGTAATGGCCAAGCAGTTGGAGTAGCTGTCTACAAATTCAACACATGAGGTTCGTAGTGGTCTGTGGTGTACATACTATAAAGTGGAAGGGCATGCAAAGGATAGTTTCCCTCGGAAGTCGGTATGCGCCATGACGGTAGAATGTGAGATTTTCCATGGGGATCATGATGCAAATAGGTGTCCTCTACTACAACGTGTAATCCATAAGAACATTTCTTACTATTGTAAGATCTATACCTCTACGACCCATGATACTAAGGATTACAGAATGATTGACCAGATTCATGATGCTATTGATCTTTGTGTGTGCCAAACTAGTATTGCAAGGAATTCCAAGGATGATGATCATTGTTATGAAGGGCGTATAGATGGAGGAGTGCATGGAAGAGGTTTTACAGAGGATTTCATGGTCACAGTAACCGCGGTGGAGGAAGAAGTGAGTTCCCATGAGGAACTGTTATAACTATGGGTCTACAAAGCATTATAAGCATGAGTGTCCTGACTTATTGCAGTGCTCATGGTGTGGAAAAAACATAAGTATAAGGAGTGCCCTAATTTGTTTGAGCACATGAGCCAACAACACCTGGAAAGACAAAGGTGCTAGGATGGTGAGTATAAAGAAGGCCGACCCTTAGTGGATGCCAAGAGTGGCACATGAGTCAGGATTAGAACTTGTATTGGTAACAACATGAGAAAAGACTATGTGCACAAGGGAGAGGCCAAGCCAAAAATGGTTATTAGGGAAGAAGTGGTACATGGGAAGTATCCAGACCCTACTCATCAGAAGGAAGTATATCAAGAGACTATGGATGTAACTCAGAGTTTGCAATGGGAGATCTAATGTCTAAAGGAGTAGTCAAAGTAGTTGGACCAAAGGAAGAATGCCAAGGCTCCAAAGGAGGACTTGTATGTAGTCAGGGGAAGTATGTAGGATGTTAAGGCAAGAGAATATTATTCCCTTGTTAGGAGAATGGTTGCAGGAGAAGGTACCATGTGCCGAGGAGAGCGTGAAAGGCGGGTTTTACATGAAAACCTTCCTCCTCACAACCTTGAATATGATAAAGAGATTACATTAAATGCAGTTATTAATGGGTGGCTTCAAAGTAACATCCTCATAGACTTTGGAGTAGAGGTCAATGTTCTCACCTTAGATGAATGACATAAAATGGGAAGGCCCGCATTATAGCCATCTTCAAATGTGCCGTATATGATGAACATGACAAAGGAAATGACTGTTAGAGTCTTGAAAGATGTGGTTATCACTATTCAAGGGGCTAAGTTCATTGGGGACTTTGAAGTCTTGGCACTAATCGAGGAGATAATTTCCCATCATTACTTGGGAACCCTTAGTGTTATAAGAACAATGCCGACTTATAGTTTTAAAAGGGGTATATCAGCTTCAAGAGCAAGGAAGAAATGGTGATTATCCCTTTAACAAATGGGAAATTAGCGCCTATACTAAGCCCTTAGGATAGGAAGTCATTGACATAATCTATGTGCACTCCATCAAAGATCTTGAGATAATTCATCCCACGAGAGGAGTTATCTAGTTTGAAGATGCTCGGTCCTCTAGTGATTACAATAGCATTACATGTGACGATTGGGCACATGGGACTTATGAGTTCATTAGGAGACAATTGAGAGGATCTATAATAAGGGTAATGAAGGCGTGATCAGTCAAGTGCTTGGTAGGGAATAATTTTTCGAGTTACTCTAGAGGAGCATAGCCTAAATTTTTGTTGCAAAAATGAAGGATCAATGGAGGAATGAAGATGAGAGAAGGGGAATTCTCGAGTTATAACCTACTAGGAACTATAGCACACTAGTGGGCTACACATCGAGAGAGCCTCCTAGAATGGTGTGAGGTAAGATTCACATTTTCTGTAATGTTCTCTAGGAGTAACGTCTGGTGTGTGTATTTTCCACATCATTAGGTGAGTCATCTCACTTAGGTGAGATCGTAGGTCCATGTTTCATTTAGGGGTCATTATGAGATTCTCTTACGCGTTAGTGTGTCGATGCGTCGGTGCGTCGGTGCACCAAAGTGTGTTAGTGCGTCATATGTGTCATTGGGAGTTACACTTCTATTCTGGGAATGTAACTCCCCCTCTCTACTCGAGTTGTCATGATTGCAACACTGGGGGTTACTCAGCACCTCCTATATGTACACGTATTTTGATCTATGAGATAGAGGAGAGTTTTATGGCTTAACCAGGTTTTGCCCATTTGTCGAATCTTTGCATGCACATTCGGTTGATGCTCGCTCCTCCCGAGATCTCTTCACGCTACCATTCACACATCCATTGATGTGCATGTCGTCCCTCATGATCCTCACTTACGGGTTTTCAAACCCTCTTTCATGGTATCAAAGTGGATCTTGTGGATCCGTGCACTCATTAGTGTTTATGTGTGTGTTTTTTGGCTTCTCATGTGATATTCAGATTCTTGTGCATGCGTCATAATTGTTATTCCTACTGGGCATTTATTGCATTGATTTTGTGGGGTTGCTTGTTCATGTTTTTGGGTATTCATGGCCTTCCGGGTTGCATGGTTGTTTTTTAGAGCTTTGCATGTGAATACAAGGTTTCAAATCTGGTTTAGTGCTATTTTCATTACAGGCTTGAAGAAGTTGCAGATCTGTCGTTCCTTGATCGTTGCTGCATGCTTACTTCCATGAATGGTGCATGCTCGACCTACTCACTTCATTCATGTATACTCTGCATTGCTCCCAACTCCTTTTTGGGATCTTGCATTGGTTTGATGGTTTGAATCTGTATTAGATCTCCATTCAACTCTACATTGTTCATGCATTGATCTCTGTCGTGTTTCACCCTGCACATTGGTAATATGATTTTTGCTCCTCGTGCTTCGTTCGTGGGTTGAACATTGTTACCTTGGCACTGTTCGGATCAACTGCCCTGCTGGAAACTCTTGCTCATACCTCTGTCACTTACTGATGTGCATTGACAAGGCTAGTTACATTTAAAACCGTGTTTTCTTAACCTTTTGGTTCGTTGTTGTTGTGACTGTGCTGCTCAACTAGCTTGACTGGTTCGCTGCTGCCCTCGAGACCCATTCCATGGTCTTTTGCTCATCATTTGGGTTTTCTGGTGATTGCCACGCATAGCCCCAACTCATGCGACCGCTATTTTTCTTGTGACTCTTTTATTATTCCTCCTCTGTGCATTGCATTTGGAATTCATCTTCCAAGAGCTTACACGGCTTGGTCAAATGGCTTGGTTCTTTGTAGCCTTGACACGTGGCATCTCTTACTGCAACTGCACCACCTGGCACATGGATTTCCTTTTGCTACAACCATTTTACAAGCACCTCCACTCCTATAGCGACCCACTCTTGGCACCAAAACTGCAAACCTACATTTTTCAACCTGCTCCAGCACCCCACACATGCTCTTAACTCTGCCTTGCCGTTACATGGTTGTACACAGTGGATTACAGTCACACAACGAGTCAGACACACCTGTAGTACATGATGAAATGGTTTGATAGCTCGTGGCAGCCTCTAAACATCTCCACAGCACGCATTCCCAGCATCTTCAGCTTGGTCAAGTGTATTCAACGTGGGCCCCCTCTCATTTCCACCTTTTTTTAATGTTTTAAGGTGTAAAAAATAAAAACATTTCTTGGCATTGTAAAAGTTTGGGTTATTTGGCTTGTTTTATCAACCCTCCTATGAGTGTTGAAGACGGAGGGCGAGGTCCGGGGTTGGTAGGAGGCTAACCCCCCCTCGTAGTCAAAACAAACCCCTGTTAAAATTTCGTGCTATTTCCAACGAGTAGTCACACGATACCCTTTGCACCCATTTCGTGCACTTTTTAATGTGTTTGCAACATCTAGTGTATTTTTCCATCAGTTGCGGGAATCATTTTTAATGCGATAACTTTTGACTCGCTGCTCATTTCGAGCGCTTCTTTAGTCAAAGTTACATGATTTTCACACACTTTACGTGATGGCATTGACAATTTTTTAAATGCACTACTTTTATAAAGTTCCACATTCTGGGGGGGTTACTTGTACTCTTGGGCCTACACACACAAATGCATTATCGGCTGAGTCTGACGTCCTCCTTTTGTGCATCTTACATTTTTCATCATGGAGAGTGATCTTTCTAGACATGAGCATCGTAAGATTACCTTACTGACCTCCGTAACTTCTCACCGGGAGAGAGAACTATTCAGCTTGGCATGCTTCCATGGAACGTTACTTCACCCATGAGGGTCTTTTACCCTTCTTGCTTGGGCTAGTTCCTGCACCCACTGATCATCGTCATCTAGAGGACTTCCTCGACACTTGTGACCACATCTTTGGTCACATGATGATGCATGTCTCACGTTCTCTCTGGTTTCACGTGGCAGACTTAGATCCACCTCACCATGTATGGAGCATTCTTCAGTCCCTCTATGGAGACCCTTCACATACTGCCGCCATTGTTGCCGCTACTGATTCAATCATCTCCTCCATTTCTTCATGTGATGACAATTCCACTGACATAGGCTCACTTGGTTCTACTTCTAATGATGAGGATTGTGCATCCAGTTCTGATGTCGAGAGTACTACAGAGGACTCTTCTCCTCTTTCTCTCACTATTCCAGAGAGTGTTGACACTTCCCACATCTCATCAGATATCAAGCAGTCCCCTTCTCAGTCTCATACATTCATCACACCTACCTCTTTTCCACCTTTAGTGTGCGAGGCCCTTTTCACTCCTCTACCTTCATTGGATGACTCATACCTATCTGACATTGCTCTTCTATTTGTTGAGCCCCCTCATTGGGACGAGTATCTACCTGACCTTAGTCTTCTTTTCGTAGAGTCTACTCATGATGCACTACGGGGTCCTCATCCATCTGGTGTTTCAGAGGAGTTCAACATCTCCATTATTAGGAGTGCCCCTTCTGGGACTCTTATCACTTCCACTTTTCTGGAGACCTTCATGGCTGATCCACCCTCGGTTGTGGATCCTCTTTTGTTGTGGAGGATGTTTTGTTCCCTTCACATCACTTGGAAATCCTTTCTATAGGTGTTCCTCTTCACTCGACCATTACGTGCATGTGGCATTACCTTCGGTTCCTTGGAACTCACTCGCTAGACCTATGTCACACTTTTGTGCACCAGACTCGAGTTCTTCATGTTGTTGCCTTCAATTTCCTTTGTGGAGTGGGCAGACTTCCAGCACATCATTTCTGTCCTTCCAAAGGGTAGGCACACAATTTTTTTGGGTGGCTATTCTTGATCCAGAGGTAGAGGATCTTGTTATCGACATTCTTCTGGGAGACCTCCTAGAGATGTAGAGTTCAGATCCATCCATGGCATCTTCTGCATTCCTCTCATCTCCCTCTTCTTCTCTCTTCTTCTTCTTTCTGAGAGATTGCCTCTTTGTACATGGGTACCCTTTCAGCTTGTATATGGCAGGATCCATATTTGGCATCTTTCTTAGATTAATGAGTGTTTTGTTCTCTTGTGGTGGATGTTTTTCCCACCGGGTTTTCCTTCACTTTGCTTGGGATCTTCTTTTTGTACATGGGTACCTCATCAAGCTTTGTCTGGGACCCATTTCTCCTTTCGACTTGTCGCCTCATCCTAAGTCACGATGAAGGGGGGGTGTTGGTGTGTGTATTTTCCACATAATTAGGTGAGTCATCTCACTTAGGTGAGATCATAGGTCCATGTGTCATTTAGGGGTCATTATTAGATTCTCTTATGCGTCAGGTGTCAAGACGTTAGTGTGTCGATTCGGTCAGTGCATCATATGCATCATTGGGAGTTACACTTCTATTCTGAGAATGTAACTCCCCCTCTCTACTTGAGTTGTCATGATTTCAGCACTGGGGGTTACTCATCACCTCCTATATGAACACGTCTTTTGATCTATGAGATAGAGGAGAGTTTTATGGCTTAACCAGGTTCTGCCCATTTGTTGAATCTTTGCATGCACATTCGGTTGATGCTTGCTCCTCCCAAGATATCTTCATGCTACTGTTCACACATCCATTGATGTGCACGTCGTCCCTCATGATCCTCGCTTACGGGTTTTCAAACCCTCTTTCACAACGTGCCCAATGTGATCCAAGACTACCATGGTAAAGAGTCCACCTCATTTCATGTCCAAGCATGTGAGAAGGCCTAGATGGGAAGCATGAAGCATTACCACCTTCATTATGGGTGCATAAGTTGTATTCCACATTACAAGGATGTGCACATGTATGGTATATTCATTTAGAGATGCACCATCAAATAGGTAATTAGTAGGAGTTAGCGGATAATCTCATTCAAGATTTTGAGTATAGGAGTACAAAGCCATCATTGGATAAGGTGTTACAAGTAATCAAGTGCCTTACAATGGGAGATAGCGCTATGATGGAAGATAAAATATAGGGGCTACTAGGAGAACCTAGTTTAGAGACAAGTTTTGATGAAGAGGAATCAGAGAAAGTACAGCTTGAGCATGCGTGCATGGAAAAGGAAAAAGGAAAACTGGTCTATGTAGTAGATGGCGAGGAAATGGAAAGTTTGGGTGCTAACCATTACTGAAGGTACAAATGAAGTCATAGATAATGTTGATGAGTGAGCACACTCCTACTATGAGCCATTTAAAACAAATAAGGTTAACATTGGGATAGAGACAAAACCTACGGAAGCTATCATTGGGGACTATTGGTTGGAAAAAGATGTTTCAAAGGTCATTTATCTGTTGCATGAGTTCCAAGTTTTTTTTCCTCGTGCGTACCATGAACTCAAAGGAATCCAAAATTCCTTGGGGGAGATAAAGATCAAGTTGAAGGAAGGTGTGTGCCCAATCCGAAAGAGGCCTTATCGGATGAATCCAAATTTACGCGTACGGGTCAAGGAAGAAATAGACAAGATGATAGCATCTAGTATCATTGAGGCTATGAAGGAATCGAATGGATAAGCCCAATGGTCATCGAAGATCAAGAAGGATGGAAGACAAATAATAATGATATGTGTTGACTACATGGACTTGAATGCAATATGTGTCGTCAATCCTTTCCCAACCCCTTTACTAAGGAAATTATGGAGGAGTGGCCGGGTGTGAGGTTTACTCTTTCACAGATGGGTTCTTAGAGTATCACTAAGTCAAGATTACAAAGGAAGACCAGAGAAAAACAAATTTTGGCAATGAATGGGGAAGTTTTTCCTACACGGTTATGCCTTTTTGATGAAGAATGCACTGTTGTGTTCTCATGCATCGTGGTATAAGCATTTCAAGACTTCATCCACAAATTTCTTCAAGTTTACTTGGATGACTGGACTGTGTATGGGCTGGTAAAATACCATTGTGACAATTTGAGGCTGATGTTTGAGAGATGTTGGAAATTGAGGATATCCCTCAACATTAAGAAATGTGTCTTTGCTTACTCCATTTAGAACCTGTTAGGACATATTATATGTAAATAAGGCTTACTAGTGGATCCCACCAAAGTTACAATTATTGTGGGATTAGGGGAGCCTACTAGTCAAAGCGCAATGTGCGGATTCCTTGTACATATGGGGTACTATAGAAAATTCATCAAGGGGTATGCCAAGATCACCACGCCCTTTGAGGAATGGATAAAAAACAAGAGTGAATTTCATTGGGGAGAGGCACAATAGAGGGCATTTGACACTTTGAAGGATAGGCTTGTCACTGCACCCATACTACAATTTTGTTCTTGGGATAAAAATTTCCATGTGCATGTTGATGCATTAGGAACAACCATGGGAGTAGTACTATCACAACCTAGTGAGGGATTGTTGATCACCCTTGTGTTTTACAAGTAGGAATTTGACACCAAAGCAAAACATAATTACACAACTACTGAGCATGAGGCACTATCAATGATCTACACGCTACATAAGTTTAGACAATACATGTTGGAAACACCCTTTATATTTTATATAGACCACATGGAATTGAAATACTTGGTGAACAAGCCTATTTTACAAGGGTGCATATGTCGTTGGGTCCTATTATTCCAAGAGTTTGAGTTCACGGTGGTTGTAAAACTAGGAAAGAGTAATTTAGGACCTAACCACTTATCAAGGATTAACTCAAGGGAGGATGCGCAAAGCATTAAGGATACCATGCGGATGTAGAATCATTTAGGTTGTGGCACGCGCCATCAAACTTGGAAGATATCGTAGTATTTTTGAAAACTGGTGTGGCACTGGATAAGATGAAGGCTCTAGAGAGGAAGTAGTTAGCAATACGGTCCACATTCTACATGTTGATTAGTGGAGATATGTATAAGTTAGGACATGATGAGGTTACAACTGATGTGTATTGGAACATGAGCATGTGGAATTTATGGAGGAAGCACATGGTGGGATTACGGTGGAAACTATGAAGGAAATGTAACCACAGAAGATTCTACTAACAGGGCTTTGGTGGGAAACCATATATCAGATTGTATTGATTTTTACAAGGCCTCGACCATTTCCAACACCTTGAAAACCTAGAAAGCGGGATGAAATTCCCTTATGACCAATAAGCAAAGACCGAACCATTTAAAAAATGGGTAATCGACTTTGTAGGGATAATTTTTCCACCACACAAGGGACTCTGGTTCGTGGTATATCATTACTTGCACCGATTTTTTCGACACGATGGGAAGAGGCAACGCCTACAAAGGATTTCACTACAATGACAACTACTATATTTTTATGGGAGAACATAATCAACAGGTTCGAATGTCCTTTGAGCTTGAATAGTGATAGGGGTACACATTTTCTCAATGAAACGGTCAAGATTCTACTAGCAAAATTTATGGTGGCGCATCAAAAGACTACCCCCTATCATCCATAGGTAAATGGAACTACTGAGGCATTTAAAAAATACTAAGTCCCATGTTGACCAAGATATGTGACATCGGAAGAAAAGATTGGGATGACAAAGTATCATCCATTTTATGGGCTTATAGGACAACCTACAAGAGGTTAAACAACGCCACACAATTTCAATTGGTGTTTGATGTAGAGACTATTTTTCCGATTGAATTCATGTTACCATCACTACATATAGCACGTGCAGGAGGGTTGGATGATGAACAAGTGCTTTGGAAGAAATGATTGATAAGTTGATGTAGTTAGATGAAAGGAGATCACTTGCTTGATGGAGTCGGAAGAAGAAAAACGTAAGACAAAAGGTATGGCATGATTGTCATATAAAAAACAAGTAGTTTAAGATTGGGTTGATGGTGTTGTTATATGATTCTAAGTTTCGCGCCATCCGGGAAGTTAAAACTCCATTGGATAGGACCTTACATCATCTCGTACATCCTTGATTCGAGTGCTTGAATACAAGCACTAGATGAGATGAGATTACTAGGTCATTTCAATGGTAGCTGGCTAAAGCCCTACTATAAATAAGTCTTTTTGGTGTTTGTAAATAAGGCACTATTGCCAGTTAGGTTAAGATTTCCTTTTACGATTTTTATTTTCTTGTGTTTCCCTTTCTCGTTTCTTGTTCCTTTATTTTTGTTCCATTTTACACCTTGTGCGCTGGTAACCACATTATTTTCTAAATTTGTGTATGCACAGAGGACCATGCATCTATTTTAGTGTGGGGTGGAGTAGTGAAAAGTAAAGTATAAGCCAATAGTAAAAGTTGAGTGGCCTAGTAGAAGGAAGCGCATAAGATTGAGAAAGCACGTGGGGAAATAATGGATAATTAATTGTGGTGTCAAGAAGGCTGTAACAAAGACCATGTATGAAGAATGAAGAGCATAGGAACAACATGAGGTGGGTGAGGGAAAAAATTAGGTAAAGGACAGAAGAAGTGCCTTTGACATTGTAGACGCGCATGTAAGAGTCTTTGGTCAAATTAGATTTTTGCATGCCAGAAGGTTGTAGAAGGTTTTTCACAGGATTGGGCATGTGGGTAAGGGCACTTAAGGTCATCCTAGTGGAAAAATATGCATTTAATGTTAAGTATGTTGGTAGGTGGTATAGAATTTATTGTTGGAGAGGAGAAAAAACTATAAATATGAGGTCGGGAAAGTCATTATTTTACCTTGCTATTACAAAGTTGAAGCACTCTTGCAAACTAGGGCATCCAAAGAGATTTGTGTGAAGGAAGAAGAATCATATAAATCTAAGTGTGCGACTAGGGTGGATCTAGAAACCAGAGTGGAAGGAGTACAGGTGTGGGGAGAGTTTGTTTGAAGTACACATTCTTGTGGAAGGGTTTTCCTAGTTAGGGTTTGATAGCTAGGGCATAGAAAGAGAAGGATTTCTTCGTGGAGTTAAGCCTTAGATTTGAGAAGAGTAGTAGAGAAGAGAAATAAGGATTTTAAAATTTTAACCCAATAAGAAGAATGACACTAAATAAGGTGACCATTTCACCAAAGAAATAGAAGGGCAAGGGCAAAGGAAAGAACAAACCACTACCGTTGTTAGCTCTAATGAGGAATGGTACATAGAAATGTAGTACCTAGATGGATTATTGCTAGGAAACGAGTGGGTGTTACACTTGAGACAAATGGCCATGAGTGATTACAACCATCGCATGAGCACTATAGAGAAAGAAATGGCATTGGAGCTAGTTCGTCTAACTAATAAGAGGACACTAGATGGAATGCCAATATATAACGACAAGGTGAAAGTAAATTTGGAGAAGGCATGGCTATTACAACTGTATGAGTTTCCTTATTTTGGAAAGCTCGAGCGGCTATATTAGTGGTTGATGTCGCACGTACATGAAGACCATTTCTACTTTATAGGCCACAAGATGCACATAACACCTCAATTGATATCCAAATTCATTGGCCTAAATTGTGAAGGAGAATCCATAGATGATGATTTGGGTGATAAGGAGGCCATCAAGGAAACTATGGAGGCTTATGAATACAAAAAGGGTTCACGGTACTTTGACATCATAGAAATTATAGACCTTGTTATGAGGATGGCCATGTGCTTGGTCACCAAGCTTAATGATCAAGAAATATGGACACAAGTAAACAAGGCATGGTTAAATGTATGCTGAAATATCTCAGAAGGGACCATCTATAACTTGTCCACCTTTATTGTAGATGAGATCATAAACAGTGTGCATGAAGGAGAAAATATACTATTCGGTAACATTCTCCTCACCATTTTCTTCTCAGAGATTGGAGTGCCCAATAGACCAGAGAAGTCCATTTGGGAGTATCTAGAAGACAATCCCATGAAGTACAAATGATGAACCCAATAACGTTGCCAATCACCAGAAGGGCTATAATAAGGGTATATCTATACATAAGGCCAAAGTTTGAGAAAGGTGCCTATTTAGAGAGTGATGTCTCCATTCTATAAGACCCCACAGGGAGGAAAAATGTTGCCCCAAAGAAAAGGGAAAGAGAATAGGTACATGAGAAGAAGCACCAAGTGTGTCAACACAAGCAATCGCTAAGCCTAACACTTATGTGCATATGAAGAAGTCCCTGGTTAAGGAAAATACCTTGGAAGAAGAGGTGATAGAACATGAGGGACCCCTCATACATGAAGAATCACCAAGGAAGACATCGCCTATTAAGGAGAAAGAGAAGGAAGAATCTCCTATCTGTAATCACTTAGGGAAGTGAAGGTGGTAGAAAAGGTAGACTCAGGGGAAATAGAGATCCTAGAAGCATACATTGGTGATAGGGATGATGATGAAGAGGGAGGTCAAGACCATATGATAGATAATGTACATGAATCGAGGAGGAGGAAGATTAAGAGAAGAATCATAAGGAGGAAACAAAGGATCAAGGCGAGCGAAGAGGTAAACACCAAAAATTAGGAGAAAGCCTCAGAACAAGTGGAAAAGTTGTGGAAAGAGAAGTAATGGGCATCATTAAGGATTTGGTGGAGCTATTAAGGAGAAGAGAAGAAGTGTAGATGAAATTTTGAAGGAAAGGTGGTAGAAAAGGTAGACTCGGGGAAATAGAGATCCTAGAAGCATACATTGGTGATAGGGATGATGATGAGCCCGAGGGAGGTCAAGACCATATGATAGATAATGTACATGAATCTGAGGAGGAGGAAGATTAAGAGGAGAATGACAAGGAGGAAACAAAGGATCAAGGCAACGGGGTGAGCGAAGAGGTAAACACCAAAAATTAGGGAACCCCAAGCCTCACCAAGGAACAAGTGGAAAAAGAAGTGGAAAGAGAAGTAATGGGCATCATTAAGGATTTGGTGGAGCAGGAGTTGGAGCAGAGTGTAGATGAAATTTTGAAGGAAATGTAAGAAGAGAGTGTTGGGAAAGAATATGACAACATGGGTGGGAATCCCAATTTGGTGGTAAAATTCTCAAAGGCAGCGCAAACATGTGGGAAGGGCATAGTGGTAGCAAAAGGGAAAGGAATGGGATACATCAATGATCCAAGTAAGGTGCTACATGCGCACTTCCAAAGCACCTTAAGAATGATTAACTCATGGCTATGATTTTTTTTATGGAGAAGGCACATACCCCCAAACTAGAAAGATGCTTTCTTGGTCATTCAAGTCCCACGTGGATGAACCTGAGTTTGAAGTAAGTCAGGAGTGTTGATGAAAGTGTTAGAGAAAAAAGGAGTAAATACCCTAGTGAATGCTCAACAATTGTTAGATGAGCAGGTCTATAATGCACTCAACAAAGTTTTAGTTGAGATTGAGGCAGACTATTTGGAAGGAATGATAGAGTGAGATTCTTGGAGGAGGAATTGGAGAAGAAAAAGGAGGATCTCATTGAGAAGAGAAAGACTTGAAGCAAGAAGAGATTATTAGTGCGCAGTTAAGGTGTGAACTGAAGGAAGAGAAGGCAAAGGTGCGTGAAGTCTCTAAGAAGGTGGAGATGATTACAGATGTCATTGTCTTAAAGCATCCCGACCTAGCACCACCCAAGAAAAATATGAATCATCCTTGTAGTGTCTGGAGGATTTGACTCACATCCTCATGATGGAAAGGAGACCACTTGCCTTAGAGACTACAGAAGAAGTGCTGGTACGCCAAGAGAGAGAAGAGAAGATGAAGGTTGTCGAGATCGTTGCTCAATATACCAAACTCCTTGTAGAGGTAAAGGACACCATGCAAGATTCTTTGAAGTCAGTATATGACAATGTCTTTGATAGAGATAGATTGGAAAGCATCTTGGTCACTACACATGAAATGGAACTCAAGGAGTTTCAAGAAAATAATAAGGGGAACAAAGTAGAAATAAATTCTTGGTCAGGCAAAGAAGAAGTTAGAAGCTATCGATACCTTACAAGGCTTAATCAAAATCCAGCTAAAGGAGTTATACCCCCAGATCACCCGTAGGATGGATGCACTTGATGACTTGGGAAAATAATTGGAGGGTATTTTTGAGACAATGAGTGCCAAAGGGGAGAAATTAAGTTTTGAGGAGGTGACTGCCTTATTCGGAGACCTCTATCAACAATCCCAAAGTGAGATTAACGCCTGGAAAATCTAGAGGTAGAAATAGGGAAGGATTTCCCTCTCCTCCTTCAAAAATAAGCATTGTTCTCTTTCATTTTCCCCATTATTTCATTCTTTCTCCCAATTCTTCATTCCTTCATTCTTTTTCCCACTATTCAGAGCACGCCATTCTTTATTCATTAAAGAGAAGTGTTTATGAGGATGGAGAACAAACATAGTGTAGGGTGATGTTGGGCCCCATAATATTGGCTAAGTAAAATAAGGCATGTGGGTGTGTAGGACCTATTTGAATAAGGGCACATGGGTTGAAGGTGCACAAGGAAGGGTTTAGGATAAAACATGACACACACACGTAAGACAAGACATGTTTTTGGACTTAGCCATAGTTGTTGTTCCAGTAACACATGAGGAAAGCATGACCCATCTAGCATGCGGAGTGGATAAGGTGCCAGCCTAAAATCGTAGGGTTAAGAATGGAATATTCCATGCATGTGATGGAAGGATCCAGAAAGACATTAGTGCAAAGAGTGAAGAGCTTGGATCAAAGGAAGCATGCTCCATTGGAGGATTGCGTGGACACTTGAAACCGATCTCGTTATCTCAAGAAGGCATGTCGGTGAAGACTAAAGCTATATATAGATATGCTCGGAGTGGAAGAAAAGGGGTAGACATAAGAGGGGGAGACACACACCAAGAGTGACATCATATAGCTTTTGATAGATGAAGCTCTACAAGACTAATGAAGGATCCTTTGGGTTGGGATTAGAACTGTAGGATTCTTTGTCATTTTTAAAGGGATGGGTCTATAACCAATTTTGTAATATGGAAAGCATAGCTTAGGTCCCTAATGCATGACTCTAATCTACATTGTCATATTGGTCTGTTATGACCTTAATGAATGTAATGTGGTTATTGAAATTGTTAACAAGAATATGAGGTTCTCATTCTAAATACTATATGTTGTTCATGAGCATAAATCCTAGTGCATTTATTTTGTGTTATGAATCAGTTATGTATCCTATTGATACGTCTCTTTTTTATCTAAATGGATGTATGGATATGATAACTCATCCTAAGCTATTAGAATAAAGACATGGTCTTTTCTCTCATGCATCTAAATTTTTCATTAATGATATATTCTCACAAGGCTCATATAAAGGAAGGGCTCAAGCATTTGCGTGTGCCTCGGGTGAGTGTCCAAAGACCCTTTGGGTGATAGGCTGGTGCACATGGGATTAGACTATTGTTCTAGGGGTATGAAAATGACTATAAGCATCTTTTGCGTATAGTGGAGTGTACCTATTGGATCCCCGACCTCTTGGCCAACCACAAATTTCCCATTTCTGTCATTCACAATAAAGTGGAGCTGCACCACCCAAGCAGAGGGACCTAGAGTCTCGAGACGTAGTAAAAACACCCAAAAATATGTCCCTCGAGAAATTTTCTTACCAATACCCCTTTAAATGTTGTTCCTTTATCTCAACCTTAGGAGAATCGATATAATTTAATAGATTAACTTGAGAAAGCATTGCTAAAATTTCAATCTTAGACTTACTCAAGATATCAAACATCCATAAAGACATTCTTTATAAAACCCTTCAAGGGTCGGGAGTGTCCACAGATGTTGATCCTTTATGCCTCCAAGCAATGGTTACACACCTTGAGCTTGATGACTCCATCTTCTTTGACTAGTGCAAAATCCCACATAATAATCCTACCCACAACCTACCCCTATACATTGAGGTAGTTGTTACTCATAGGAATATTAAGAGAGTTCTTGTGGATAATGGATCCAGATTGAATATTTGCACCTTAAAGCTAGTTAGATAGTTGGGGTACAAAGACATAGAGTTGGATTCTCATGTAATAACTATTACAACATATGACAATGAGGAACGTGAGTCAGCTGACACTATAATGATACCTATGGAGGTAGGGCTGATAAAACATGATACAAAATTCCATGTTCTTGATCTAGATCTTCCATACAACATGCTCCTAGGTCACCCATGGATCCATGCCATGCAAGCAGTGCCTTCTACCTACCATCAATGCATTAAATTGTATAATGGAGGGAACCCAGTTACTATTTGTGGAGATCCAGAACCATTTGCACATTGTAGAGCACTACATAGCTTCTCTAGATCAACATATGATTGTGATTCAATAGATATTGTGGTCCCATTCCAAATAAAATCTTTAAAAGCTAGAATTGAAATTAGCACGATACAAGCTAAGGTTAAATAACCTTCTTCATCATTGAATTCCTTTGCTTCATTCGAAAAGAAAATGGTATCGTATGGTACGAAAAAATATTTCAATCTTACATAGGCCCTCTTAGTGTCGACCTATCACTATCACCTAAGACATGTGGTAGACCTAACTTCCAATTCACAAGCTCACGAGATAGCTTCTCTAGCCCCTTTAAGAGGTTTGATCCTCTGGATTTCTATTAGATGAGAAGATACTAGACGACTCTACAAATCAAGCACTTTGGAAAGAAGAAAGCTTCATGTAATGAAGCTCCACAGTATGCCAAAGCACATAGAATGATGCATGTCATGGGGTATCAGGGATTTGGGTGTGGACCAGATGCACAAGGTAGACTAGAACCTTTTCCAATCCCCCTAGGAAATATAATAAGCATGGCCTTGGTGTGAAGAATCATAATCTTCCACCCTCTGAAATCGATGATACATCCTCGGACATTGAAGATGATTCACTTCATTCGAGATAGTGACACAAATTCCCATTGTAGTATCTACAAAGATCTTGCCTCTACTAACATGTTCCTAGATTCCACTATCTTTACCCTATCTTAGTCCAATCCCCAAAATGAATCTCAAATCACCCTTGTATATCCCAACCTTGTTGATTGGGACCAATGAATTCATATGCCGATTGATTTCTTGAAAAATAAGAAGCCATAGTATAATTCATGGGTATCAGAGACGACATTCCAAGCAGTGATCAAAAGAAAGGTTTCTTCATCAAATTAGATGCATGTGCATATTTTGGGGAAGAGGTAGAAATGTGTGGTTGCCTAAACAAGAAAATAAAAAGCAAGGGAAAAAGTACCATAAAAATCCTTGCAAAAAGAAAGAGCTTAAGTCATATAGTGGAAACCTCTTTGATGTGCTTGTGGACAAACAAAAGGAAGGACCAATGTTAAAAATAGCCAATCCACATGAAGATAAAACTTTGGTTGACCCCTTGTAGAAGTGGATTCTACTCTTCCCCTTGATCCTACATGCATGGAAGATACATCCAAAATGTTGGTCGAAGATACTATCAATGTCAATATTAGGTTAGAAAAGGATCCTAAAATGGTAAAACTAGGAGCTTCACTCTCAGACAAGAACATAAGACATTTGTGGAGTTGCTAAAAGAATTTATAGACATATTCACGTGGTCTTACATGGATATGCTAGGTTTAGACCCAACCCTAGTTGTGCATAACCTTGTTGTGCACCCAGATGCCAAACCTATTAAACAAAAATTAAGGAAAATGCACCCACGTGTCACACTCTTGGTAAAATAAGAACTAGAAAAGCTACTAGCAGTAGGTTTCATTAGATCAATTGATACTCTGAATGGATATAAAACATTGTGCTAGTCCAAAAGAAGCCAATAGGTATCTACATCTGCATGAATTTTAGAGATATCAACAAAGTGTGCCCTAAAGACGACTTCCCTTTACCTAACATTGACATGATTTTCGATTCAACTACTGGGTATGAGATGTTGTCCCTCATGGACAATTTTTTAGGATACAATCAGATCAAGATTGTAGAAGAAGATCAACACAAGAATACATTCACAACCCCTTGGGGAATGTTATATTACCGAGTGATGCCCTTTGGTCTAAAGAATGTGTTAGAGTAGGTATTTACCTTAGCTCATGTTCACCTAGGTACATTATTTACCTTTATTGTATTTATCCTCACCCACTTATGTGTGTGGATATTTCTTTTTATTTATTTAGATATTAGGAGATATTATCTAGTTGTTAGGTATAGTTCTTTCCTTGATCTATGGTATTGACTAGTTCTTTCCTAGATCTATGGTATTGACTAGATCCTTGATGTCTAGTTCTCTCATAAATCTATGGACTTGACTAGTTATTTCCATGATTTATGGCTTGATCTACGACCTTGACTGGTTCTTAGATTGTTATTCCTTGCCTATATAAGCAAGGCCCATTCTCATTGTATTTCATTGAGTTCCATAATAATATATGATATTGCTGCTCATTTGTTTGTAAAGGTTTATGTAAAGTTATTTTGGTGAATTTCTTTCATCTTATTGATCGTGATGTTTGATTAGCATTTGTGTTCTTGGCTTGGCATGATCTAGTTATCATTCCTTTTATGGTATCAGAGCAGGAGATTGCTATTGACATCCATCTGTAAGTTTCATTTTGCAAGCATTTTATCCTTAGCCCCCGATCATATGGTATGGTCATATGAGGGCTTAAATCTTGTGATTCCTACTAGTAGGTGCTTAACTCCAGCCCCCTTTTATTTTATTTGTGTGGTGAAGGCAAGAGTATTTTATTCTATTTTAGTGGAAACTAAAATAAATAATAGAGCATAATATTGAAAAACTTGTATCTTTTGATCGGTAACTCGGTTTTGAGTGCCATTTTTGTAAAAGTGCATAGTTTTTTATGCTCTTCCATTGAAATATTTATTTTAAGAATCACACTATGATTATAAAGTGCCAAAAATTGGGGGTTCATTATAAAGTTGCAAAATTTGGGGGCTCTTGTTGCATTGCTTGGTTCTTGCATTTCTTTTGGTGATTTTTTTGAGGATGACATCTTTATCTAATTCTGCATTAGATCATGTTGAGCCATTAACAACACATAATTACCACACATGGAAACCAATAATGGAAACAATAATTAAGCGGAAAGGATTATGGGCTTTAACTTCTTTATAACAACCAGTGTTCACTAGAGAATATGAGAAATTTCAGTACCAATGCAAATTTGATGAGTGTATGGGTTTGATAGGAACTTATGTAAGTGACATGTATTTTATTTCATTTGGAAAAGTGTGACTCTCCTTTCAAAATATGGGAGAAATTGGAGGATTTATTTGGTAAGGTGGATCATATGAGATCCATGCAACTTGAAATTGAGATCACCTCTCTTAATCCTGAAGATTTTCCAACAATTATAGACTATCTTACCAAGTTCAAGCATTTGTTGACGACACAAATGAAGGAGTGGAAGAGATAAGAAAGATGAAGAGTGTGTTTACTTGATTCTATCCAAGTTGAGAGGACCATTCCAAATTTTTCTTCTACCTTTTTCTCTAGCATGGATGCTTTAGGTGACACCTTCAAAATGCCTAACTTAGAAACATTTTGTGAAAGTCTTACTAGGAAGAATCCAAATTATCTCACCTTGAGTCTTCCACCTCTCAAAAGGCATTAGTTGCATCTAATCCTAAGGGCAAGGGAAAACCAAACAATAAAACCAAATCCACACCTTCTCCATCTCAAAATGCTCCTAAACCCAAAGAAAACAACTCAAAACCCAAGGAGTCTTCTAAATCCAAGAATAAGTCTAAATTTCATGCTCTTTTTGTGGGGGTAGTAATCATGAAGAAAATAGGTGTTATAAGCGAATGCAAGCCTTAGAGGATGTAGTCAAGAAACACAAAATTTCTATCTCCACTCCACCTCCTTCTAATCAGCATGGAAAAGCACTTAATGTTGTTGGAAGATCTCAGTCACCACTTGCAGACAATTGGATTATAGATTTTGGTGCTTCTCATCACATGACTTATTCCAAGGAGTCTTTTGTTTCTCTAGGTTTGAGTTCTACTTCCAAAATTGAGGTTGGAGATTCTTCCTTTCTTTCTATTGAGGGAAAAGGTGATATACAACTTGATGGTGGCAATATCCAAGATGCACTATATGTTCCTAACATCACTACAAATTTGCTTTATGTATATCAAATTTGTCATTCTGGTCAAGGGAAAATAGTGACTTTTACACCACATGGGGTAGAAGTAGAAATTTTTGGAGCCTTATTCACTTGTTGCTCAGGGTATTGTTGATCATAGTTCAAGACTATATCACTTTGAGGGTTTTGATGACACTTCTTCTATAGGGATAGGATTGGTTTCTCATTCAGATTCAGAGAGTAAGCTTTGGCATGAAAGATTTGGACATCTCAATTACATATATTTGAAGGAGTTGAGCACTCATGGTATGGTAGATGGTCTTCCTAGAGTTTCTTATCTTGAGGGAGTTTGTCATGGTTGTGCATTAGGGAAAAAACACCAAGATCCTTTTCCTAAGAATTTGTCTAAGAGAGCTTCTTCACCACTTGAGCTTGTGCATAGTGACTTGATGGTTTTTCCTACCCCATCTTTCAATGGAGCTAAGTATGCACTTACATTTATTGATAATTTCTCGAGGCGTACTTGGGTTTATTTTCTCAAGTATAAAAGTGATGTTTTTTCACACTTCAAATTCTTCAAGGCTTTGGTCGAGAAACAATCTTATAGTAGCATAAAGAACCTTCACACTGATAATGGGGGAGTACTTCAAAATGAGTTTTCTAAATTTTTGGCAACTCAAGGCATTATTCAATAGCATTTTGTTCCTCATACTCCACAATATAATGGTTTAGTAGAAAGGAAGAATAGAACTTTGAAGGAAATGGATAATTGTATGATGCATTCTAGAGATTTACCTCCTATCTACTAGGTAGAAAGTAGTTAATTGTGCTAACTATATTTAGAATCACACACCACATAGAGCACTTGAGCATTTGACTCCAGAGGAAGCTTGGTCCAACACTAAGCCAGATGTCTCATTTTTTCGAGTCTTTGGGAGCCATGCTTGGGCCTTTGTTCCAAAGAAGAAAAGGAAAGATTTGGATAAGAAGAGTAAACCCTTGATCTTTGTAGGGTATTGTGAGGACATGAGAGCTTATCGTCTTTTAGATCCTGATACACATGATGTTCTTTTTCAAACACATGTTCAGTTTGATGAGTGTTTCACTCCTCATGATTCTTCATCTTCTTCCATTCCTTCTTCTTCTTCATCTCATCTTGAGGATCCTTTCTTTGAGGAGATTGATGAGGAGGTTATAGATGCCATTGAGGATCCTATTCCCACTGATGTTGTCACTATGCCTAAGTATGCCTAAGAGGCAACACCTTTCATAGAGGATCTTCCACCCACTAGGCATCATCATGCACATTCTACTAGTTCTAGACTTTTGTGTCAGGTAGTTTTTGAGGATCCACAGTCTTTTTCAAAGGCTCATGGGATACCGGAGTGGGATGATGCGATGACAGCTGAGTATTCTTCTTTGATGAAGAATCATACTTGGGATTTGGTATCTCTTCCTAAAGGAAGAAAGATGGTTAGGTGTAAGTGGGTATACTGAACCAAATATGCAGCTGATGGGTCCATTGACAAGTATAAGGCTCATCTTGTTGCAAAGGGTTTTTCACAAGTCAAAGGTATTGATTACTCTGAGACTTTTACACCCGTTGCCAAGATGGATTTTTACGCCTTGTACTTGCTATTGCTACATCACAGGGGTGGCCCGTATACTAGATGGATGTGAAGAGTGCCTTCTTACATGGAGATCTACAAGAGGAAATATATATGGAGCAGCCGGCTGGATTTTTTCAGGATTCTTCTCTTGTTTGTCAGCTCCGAAGGTCTCTCTATGGTCTCAAACAAGCCCCTCGGGCTTGGTATGAGAAGATGGATTCTTTTCTTCTATCTACTAGTTTTTTTGTTGCCATTCCGATCATACAAGTGTATCTCAGCATGGTGAGGATATTGTGATACTTGTCTTGTATGTTGATGATCTATTACTTACTGGAAGCTCTTCTTCCCACATTCAGAGTATTCAGAGGGCTCTTTCTACAGTTTGACATGACAGATCTTGGGCTATTGCATTATTTCCTTGGTTTATAGATTTCTCAGATAGATTCAGGGATTCATTTGAGTCAGCAAAAGTACACCCATGATCTTCTTAGGTGCTTTGATATGGCTGATTGCAAGCCAAGTCCATCTCCTTTTCATTCTAGGGTTACTCTTACATCCACATGTACCACACCACTTTGTGATCCTACATTGTATAGGAAGTTGGTTGGGAGTCTCATGTACTTGACCCATACTCGCCTTGATATTTCATATGCAAAGAGGGCTTCAGATATCTGGTTTGCACATTCTCCTCATAGTAGTCACTGAAGGATGCTAAAAGGATTTTGTGCTATTTACATGGCACTTCCCACTTTGGCCTACACTACACTAGGGGTTCTACTTAGTTGGTTGGGTATATATATTCAGATTGGGTAGGTTCTATTGATGATAGGTGTTCCACTTCTGGCTATCTTTTTTATCTTGGTTCTTCTCTAGTTGCTTGGGCATGCAAAAAGCAACAAGCTATTGCACTTTCATCTTCAGAGGTAGTAGAGTACAGGCAGCAGATTATAGTGAGTCAAAGAGATTCTTTGGCTTCGCTAGTTATTAACAGATTTTGGATTACCACAGGATTCATCAACTGTACTTTGGTGTGACAACCAAAGTGAAATTCACATTTCTCGCAACCCTAGTTGAGCACAACTGACCAAGCATATCGAGATACACATCCACTTCATTTGGTAGCACATTCAGGATGGATTTCTTTGCTTGGAGTACCTTCCGACTCAGCAGCAGGTTGCAGACATCTTTACAAAGCCTTTTGCATCACCTCGCTACCTTGAGTTGTATGGAATGCTTGGGGTTTCGGAAGTTGTTCTTGGGGGTGTTCGTGAGAACATCTTCCTTCTTCTTCTTCTTCTTTCTCTTTCCTTCTAGCAGGATTCTTTCCTTCTTTTGGTTTGAAATTTCTTCATGAATTTATTGTACATGATTACCTCATTAGGCCTAGTTTCGGGACTCATACTGTGGACATGCCACTTCTATTTTGGCCCCTAGCTTCACTTGAGGTGGGGTGTTAGAGTAGGTATTAACCTTAGCTCATGTTCACCTAGGTACATTATTTACCTTTATTATATTTATCCTCACCCACTTATGTGTGTGGATATTTGTTTTTATTTATTTAGATATTAGGAGATATTATCTAGTTGTTAGGTATAGTTCTTTCCTTGATCTATGGTATTGACTAGTTCTTTCCTAGATTTATGGTATTGACTAGATCCTTGATGTCTAGTTCTCTCATAAATCTATGGACTTGACTAGTTCTTTCTATGATTTATGGCTTGATCTACGACCTTGGTGGTTATTAGATTGTTATTCCTTCGCCTATATAAGCAAGGCCCATTCTCATTGTATTTCATTGAGTTCCACAATAATATATGATATTGATACTCATTTGTTTACAAAGGTTTATGTAAATTTATTCGACGAATTGCTTTCATCTTATTGATCGTGATATTTGATTAGCATCTATGTTCTTGGCTTGGAACAATCGGTTATCTTTCCTTTTAGAATGAAGGAGCCAATTATCAGAGAGCACAACTGTCATCTTCCATGACATGATGAATGACATCATGGAAGACTATGTGGATGATATTTTGGCTAAATCTAGAACTAGAGAAGAACACCCGAAGTGCTATGGTGTATCTTTCAACACCTCAGGGACTACAAGGTTCGTTTGAACCCTAAAAAGTATGTTTTTGATGTACTATTAGGTAAAATCTTGGGCTTCATCATTTCCAGGAGAGGGATCAAGGTAGATCCCACAAAGGTTGTAACTATCACTGAGATGCCACCACCAAAGAATCTAAAACAACTACATAGTTTACAAGGAAAAATTCAAGCAATCTGCTGATTTATATCACAACTTGCGGATAAGTGCCATCCCTTTACACATCTTTTGAAGAAAGATGTTGCTTTCAACTGGGGTCTTGAATGCTAGAAATATTTTGAAATTCTCAAGAAATATCTAACCAATCCCCAGTTCTCATGCCACCTACCCCAGGCAAACCTCTGCTATTATATATCTCAGCTACCCAATGTGCTATTGGTGCACTGCTTTCCCAATACGACCTAAACCACAAAGAATGAGTTGTGTATTACCTGAGCAAACCTTAATTTCCTATGATTTGAACTACCCTCAAATAGAAAATGCATGCCTAACAAAGTGGTCTTTACTTTCTAGAAGCTACACCACTATCTCCTTAACAATAAAACTAAATTGATTTCCAAAGTTGACCCTCTCAAATACCTTTTATCAAAACCCACACGTACATGATGTATGGTTAATTAGATCCTTCTCCTTAGTGAATTTGACATTGATTTTGTTAACTAAAAGTCACTTAAAGGACAAGTACTTACTGATAAATTGATTGAAGCTCCCCTACCAAGGACGGAACCATTATGTCTAGATTTGTCAGACGCATCTATACTATACATTGAAGAATCCATTGTATGGTAGATGCACTTTGATGGGTCATTCAACTATCATGGTGTAGGAGCTAGTGTGGTGCTCATCACCCCAACAGGAGATTTTATTCCACATGCCTTTCGAATAGGCTTCTCATGTACAAACAACATAGCTGAATATGAAGCACTCATTGCGGGTTTGAAAATTTCCATTTGATGGGATATCAGATAGCTCAAGGTCATGGGTGATTCACAACTTATCATCAAACAAGTCAATGATGAGTACAAAGTTAAGGATGAGAAGCTCATCCCATATAAAAAGATGGTTGAGACATTAAAGGAGTAATTTTTGTGGGTAACCTTTGAAAAAATTCCATGGGCATAGAACAAGTCAGTAGATGCTATGGCTATGATTGGGGATCTTCTTAAAATTATACCTCATATGAAGAAATTTTTTTCTTCACAAACATTTGCATGTACCCACATATGACATGCTAGAATCATGTCTGGTATGTGAAGTCATTGGTCCTCTTTCACCCTGGTATGATCCCATTTACACCTACCTAAAATACAACACCTTCCCTCCAGACATTACCCATACTAAAGGCTACGATAAAACCTTTTAGAGCACCCTCTATCATAGAGGCTATGATGGGAATTTACTGTGTTATCTTGATATGACTGAATCAGTCTTAGCAATCAAGGAAACACATGAAGGAGTTTGTGGGGCACATACAAGCGGGATGGTACTTGCTAAAAACTACTAAGAATGGGTTACTATTGGCCTACAATGGAAGTAGATTATTGTCATCATGTTAAGAAGTGTGAACTATGTCGAAATATGGAAATCTAATCCATGCACCAACATAGACTCTACAACCAATCACAACTCTATGGCCATTTTCAAAGTGGGGGTTGGATCTCATAGGGAAGCTCACTCCCACATCCTTAGATGGTCATACCCACATCATTATTACTACCTGAGTACTTTACAAAATGGGTAGAGGCAATACCTCTCACATATGTCACTGGTGCAAAGATATCCAAATTCATCATGAATCACCTTATTTACCATTATGACATTCCTTCCTCCGCCATTATAGCAAACAATGGTAAGTATTTTAAGAACAAGATGGTCAAAGCCTTGTGTCAACACTTTCACATCCATTTAAAGTGGTCTACTCCCTATTACCCTCAAGGTAATGGACAAGTAGAGGCCACTAATAAAACACTTGTTTGCATTATGGAGAAAATGGTAAGTAAAACAAGCCACAATTGGCACTTGCAAATCCATCCCGCCCTCTGGGCCTATAGAACTTCCATCCACACCCCTACTAGTGCTACCCCTTATTCCTTAGTCTATGGTACAAAGGCCATTTTACCTTTGGAAATTATTTTATGGCACAAAGGCCATTTTACCTTTGGAAATTGAGCTTCCTTCCTTGAGAATATCCCTCGAGATTATCTGGACAAAGATGAGGACTACAGAGTGGCTTGACTAGCAGAGTTAGAGCTCCTTGATGAGAAATGAATGAGAGCCCTTAATCATTTGAAGGTCTATCAGAATCAAGTATCTAGAGGATATAAAAATGGATGATACCTCACCAGTTTGAGGTAGGAGACCTAGTATTAAAAGAAAATCAATTCAACACCACCAAGGATCGAGAGAAGAAAGGCAAGTTTGAGCCCAAATGGTTAGGACCATATGTCATGGTTGCTAAGTATGGTTTAGGAGCATATAAAATGGCTCACTTAGATGGTGAGGAGTTAAAGGAACCAATGAATGCAATGCATCTCAAGAGGTTCTATGCTTGAGTATGAGGTTACTTAGAAAAGAAAGAAAAAACAAGTTAAAAAAAAAAAAAATCAAGAAAATAGTAAGAAGAAAATAGGTCTTCCAACTATAAAAACCATGCAATGGCGGTGCATTGGGAAAGTCCTTCACTAAAAACCAATTTATGTCACCTTGGGAGGATTTTTTATTCAAAATCACTTATCATATTTAAAAAATTACACAAGTACCTTAGTTTAGGGTTTAGTTTCTTAGGTTGAGTGTCCTTTTGCATCTATCTTCCATGGCCTTGATCTAACTGATCCATTCTTGTATATGTGTGAAGGAGTTTCTTTTGTATATTCCCATCTAATGCTAGGGGAACTTTCACATTTACACTTTCTTGAACATACTTGCGTGGCATTCTACCTTTGTATACATCCAGCTTGTGTGGCATTACATGGTGTCCAAATGTATGTGCGTGCACACGCATATATAAAAAATTATGTACATGCACGCCAGACATAGAAATATGTGTGCATGCGTTAGGGGTGGGAAAGTGTTTACGCATAGGCGCACAAACTAGAATGTACACACAAGTGTCCTGCGGAAGGAAGCACATGCACAATTTAGGGGGAATAGAAAGGATACATGCGCACATGGAAACATGGGTGTGCATGCGCCATAGAGGGCACATACATACGCTAGGCATGCACACACCATAAAGGGAACATACTTGCCTAAAAGGGTGCATGTGTACAGTAAGAATGGAAAGAAAATTGAGATTTAGAAGAAAATGAGGAGTTTTTAAAAGAATGTTAGTTAGATGAGATAGAATAGATGAAATCTAAGTTAGTTTTGAGAAGAATTTGAAGTTATAACATGGGCCATTTTATTTTACAGAGATGATTCTCATCATTATAGGACAGGAACGACATGGCTGCTTGCCACCTTGTAGGTGATCTTCTTAGCGAGATAGGTGGATGATGGACATTCTGCTAGAGGTTATAGGGTTAGCCTACATAGCGCAGATGCCCAGATTACCCTAGATCATGGCCTACTCACAGCCTTGGCTGAGAGGTGGCATAGTGAGAGCCATTATTATTGGCTCCCCATGGGAGAGATGACTATTACTCTCGAGGACGTCTAGCATATTTTTGTGTGCCCATTTAAGGGTAGCTAATTGAGTATGTTAGTGTCGATGCTAAGATTCTAGAATGCCTTATGGAGGTTTTGGATGTGACAATATACCTCGCCGAGGTATGACAGTGTACTTATACTGATGTATCACAAACCCCAAATTTCATCGATTCCCTTAGACTTGATAGCTCTTATCGGTGGATTTTTTCTTACTGATAAGACATGTAATTCATTCCCATTTGACCTCATTAGTGTTATACAAGGATTATTCCAAGGTGAGAGATACTATTGGAGCCATGTATATTGGCTCATTTATATTGGAATTTACAACTTATTACATACCATAGTCAAAATATCGTGGGCCTTGCCATGCTACTAAAGATATGGGTGTGGGATCACATAGTTATTGGTCACCCAACAAACATTCTATGAGTTTGGGATCTATAGGATCCATCATTGATTGTATGGGTCCCTATTGGGGATGACATCTATGGGAATAAGAGGGACACCTATCATTATCGTAGAGTTTTCGATGACATACAACAACATATGATAGTGTGGAGGCCCTACCACCATTATCAGTGGGATGAGGATATAGTGGAGCTCAACATAGCAATGGTAGAGCACTTTATTATAGGTAGATGAGGGTATATTATCTTTTTTTTAGAGTAGATCGATCCTATAGATAGTTTGGAGCAGTTTAGGATGTACCTAGCCCTGAGATGTGGTACACCCTTTGAGTAGCTGAGAGATTTGACATGGGGCTGCATATTCAAATAGATCGAGCTCAAGCTAGTTTTGATCAGATGGTGCCACGGTGTATGGGTACCATTGAGACAAATTAGAGATCCTGGAGTTACAACCAAGTATGCACCATGGTATTTTACTGTTCTTCCTTGATTTCTCACCATTCTATAGAATGCATGGGATGCGGGGTTAGGATACCTCCTAAGGAGAAAAATGATGATGATGATGATGATGATGGTGATGGTGATGGGTTTGATGAATATGGATACAATGGCGGTGGTGGATAGGGTCCTCCACCACTATAATGAAAGGCATATGGCCAGAGATAAAGAGATATCCCACTTGTTAGATAGATACATATGGCTCGAGTGGGATTACCAGTTGGATTTCATGTTCCTTTATAATAGGTGCCAACGTAGAGAGTAGCACCATAGGGTCCTCCTCCAGAAGGAGCACCATAGTAGGGGCTGGTTCCCTGTGTGCTACATAGTCTGCCGAGAGGTGGAGGAGGTGGTGATGAGGGAGATGAGGGTAGGTAATCGTGTTCTAACATGTTGTAGCCATTCAATTCTAGGTCACGAGTGAGAGGGATCGTGCCAACACACGATAAAGGTCATCACCTTGTTATCTTGTAAAATGGACAAGGGAAATTTTCTGTAACCTTACCAAAATTTTGTTTCGGTTCCCTTTCACAGTTCCTCGTTGTTCCGAATGGTGTAAAATCCCTTTCTAGAAAATATGGTTTCTTGAACTTAGTCATTTTGGTCCTTTTTGCTAGGCGCAAATTTTGTCTATGTAACATAGGATAAATTTATGCCTCCTTATTCCTCTGGCACACCCTTTGGAGTGTTAACACAACAATTATTATGCCTCCTCGTGATGTACCTTTCTTGCCTATGCCAAGGTGCAAGCACCATATCGTCAATCAACAACAAAAATGTAGCGCCCTTAAGCGGTGCGCCAAGGCACTCAAAGTCCCATGTTGATAGTCCTAAATTTGTGCTGAAGGTGTAGATAATTTCATGCTAACAAAAACATATCCGTGCCAAAGGGTGCAAAGTTTTTCATGTCAACACGTATTTAAGTGCACCCTTTTAAAATTTGGTTGGTGAATTTATTATAGTTTTGGCTATATATAGGTGTATCCGCCCTATCATTTTCACAATGAAAAACACGTGAAAACTTTATTTCTCTACACCTGTCAGTGCTCCCGTCATCCTCATGTCACGTTCGTGGACCCCACTTCATTTTTCTCATTCTATATATTCCGGGTAAGTGGTCCTTGCTTTTCTTGTGTTTTTGTTTTGGTTTGGTTGTTTGTGGAGCATAGTAAAATGAATCTGAAGAAACCATAAACCCCTCTAGCCCATTTTACAAACTTCCCTCCCGAGCCGTTTTCACCCTCTTTCTAGATCTGCTGGCCTGGAGGGCTTTGTCTCAGAAAAAAATCCAAGATCTTCTTCACTCTGTCCCCCTCCACTGTCCAAATCCATATCGAGGGAGGCCATGACCACAAAACCAATCAGGAAAAGAGAAAACCTAGAAGTTATAGTTCTGGGCCGCATTTTTCTCTTGGTGCAATTGCCATCCTTGTTACAAAAAACACAGTCATGCCAAGAGGGAACACTGTCCTTGATTGCAGTACAAAAATTCCTATGCCATGCAAAAACCAAGTAAATCCTAAACCCGGCGTAGGCGCAATCCTGCTTACACCAACAAAGTTTGTTATGCAATCCTTTCTTGCACCGCGCCAAAGGCCCCTTTGACGCACATAAAGTTAGTGGTACACATGTTGACACTACACCTTGGCACACCAAAATTTCATGCAACATGTTCCATATCTATGCCATTGGTGCATCCTACTCCCATGCAACACCAAACTTATTTGCACCTAGTTTAAAACCTCATATAATGGTGCAAGCGCACATCTTTCTACAACATCAATAATGTTATATGTAAATTTCCTGTGCCTTGCACCCTTTTGTGCTGATTTCTTCCATGCATCACTCTGCTTCAGTGCACCATAATTTTAACCCGTAGCCTAAAATTTCCCGTGCCCCTGTGCCCAGAGACTTTTAAATTGCTAACTCCTCATTCTGTAAGGCCTTGATGGATGATCTGACAGCTAACATGGCTCTTATGCGTTGGACTTCGCTCCTTCTTCTTGCAGATCGGTGGATCGAACTCGATTCTCATATGTCTACCTCAAGAAAAAGACCAACTAAGTGAAAGGGCAAGGCCAAACTCATGACGAAGAGATGAAATACAAATATCAAAGGGTCGAAGGCCCGAGCCCCGGGAAAAATGTGACCTAGACATTAGGGATTCTAAGCTTGGCCACATCAACATGGAAGATTTTGGGCGGAACAGGGAGCGTCATAGGTAGTCCTTGGATGGAAAAGCTAGTGGGCAGTGGTCTGCATTTCACCAGGAATCCCTGTTAGTGCAGTGAATAATGAATTTATGATGGTGGTAGCCCGCTGTTATAACAAAGACACAAGGTGTGTCGAGAATGAAAAGGGCAAGGTCATAATCAACCTCACTGCCCGACACTTCAAGATCATGCTAGGTATTCCCCACCACTGACATTTTGTGGCTATAAGCCAAGAGGACTGCATCAAGGCATGGGAGGAAAACGAAGACAAGTGCATGCAGTTAATGAATGAAGTGTATTTGAAGAATAAGAAGGTGATAACCAGGTGGCCACAGGTTATTCACCACAGTGACTTCTCTAAGGAACTGAGTGATACCATCACCTTCCTAAGTAGAGTATTTGGGATTTCTGATGCCCATTACTTCCACAAATGGATGCTCAGGTATCTGGAAATGATGAATAAGAATGTGCCTGATCAGTGTTTTGAGTGGGCAGAAATCATAAGCAACACCATCTCTGAGTAGCTCCAATAACTCACCACAACGGGGAGGTTTTACATGAACTCATATGTAGTCTACACTGCTGCTGCAACCTCAGAGAGGGACTATCCAGCACCGAGCTGATGTGGGGTTTGGCCTTAGGTGAAAATATACGAATACTACCCAGAGTTGAAGCTGGAGAACATCATCCTACAGTTCACCAAGATCAACGATTCCTTCTTCTACGACATCATCTACCTTTTGAGGCCCAATATGACTCATGTTCAAACAACCAAGAGCATAGTCATTGCAGAATCGAGAAGTGGGGGCATTATTCACCTATCTTAGAGCAGCCAACTTCTTAGGGGAGCCCACCAAATTACCAAGGTATGCAGGCCCTAAGTTTATCCTATTGGAGCTGTCCAGAAAGCTCATAACATATCACGAGAAGTGCCTAAAAAGGAAGAAGGGTGGAACTCCTTTCCCCTCATAGTGGGAAGGTACACCTACACTTCTCACACCAAAGCCCGGGAAATGTTCCCAGCTGGAGTTGCTTAACCTAAAGCATAATTTCTCAAGTAAGGCCCACCTTTGATTCAAGAAATTTCCTCCCAAAGGCAAAACTCAATCCGATCCATGTTCCATCTACATCAACCTATATCACGAGGTCAAAATCAAGAGAAAGGATCACTCTCTTTGTGCCCCGGAAAAAATTATTCAATATGGCGTGGCCATTGTCCCAAAAGGTTTCCAAACAACCGATAAAGAATTTGATCGGGTATATCTAGACACGAATGGGGACAATGGCCATTTTTCATGCGATTGATAGGACAAAGGTACCTAGGACCATCAAGGAGAGGGTTAAGGAAAAATTACAACACATGGAGCATTGGTGCAGATATAATGGCCTCATCTACCTCAGGGTAGATTTCACCACGTCCCCTCCAAGGAATGCACCCACTGACCAAAACATTTTCCGAAATGAAAAGGTAAATATAAGGAGGGAGATTTAAGCACCACCAAGAAGAAGCTCCTCTTAGCCCTCCCTCTACCACACAAGAACAGGTTGTAACTCTGGTATCTCCAGAGAAAGAAGCGGTAGAGAGTGTTCCTACAGGTACATCCACTTAGGATGTTTTTCACTACTACAACCATGGAGGTTCCCACCATCCCTTCCCCCGCTCCTCCTTCTTCTCCTCCCGTCACCCATGCAACAATTCCTTTGGTTGTGTCTTCTCCCCCATCTTCTACTATTCCCCTTTCCTCTTCTTCTATCTTCTCTTCTCTTGCGGAGCTGTCCCCTAGTATTTCTTCCCTCATCTCTCAGCTCCCTTATGCCTCCACAGCCTTCCTCTCCTGTAGTAGCTCCTACCCCTATAAGTGTTGGAGGTTTGGCTTCTTTATCAACGCCGCCACCAAGCGTCTCAAATCATTTCCCTGAGTACGCTGCAGCTTGCTCCTTCTTCTTCTCTGTCATTCCTTATTCTCCCTTAAGTCTAACATGGATCTCCCAAAGACTGAGTCAACATAAGAGGAAAGTCCCCATAGCACTTATGGAATTCTACATCATCCTAATGAAGGGGGTTAAGAAGAAAAAACCAATAACCCACTTCTCTCGAGTGCATCGGCAAAAAAGAGTAATGGAGATTGTGTATCCCGATCCCTCAAAGGATTAAAAGGATCTATCCCCCACAAATTATATGGTGACATAGGTCACAATGGGAACATCAACCGAGAGCCTTCAAGGAGAGGCCCTATATATGGTGGATGCCCTTTGTAAGAAGCTTCAAGAAGCGAAGGAAGAGAAGAAGCTACTAAAAGAACAAAACAAGCATCTTCTCCACACCCCGCAGAAAAATGGGCAATGCACCTCCTAAAACTACCACCGAAACTCTTGAGGCCTTTAGTTAGGATAAAATAAATGAATATGATAAGATTGGAAAACAAGGCATGGCAAAGTATCCACCTAGAGAGACCAGATCCTCAAGGTTTGGCTCCATTTATTACCAATCCCAAAACATAGACCTTCCGACTTTTCTACTTTGGAATTCATTTCTTTTCTCCCTTTGGATCTGTCCTATCTTTGTCTTTCCCTTATTTCCTTTATTTTCACAATTGGAAACACCCCTACTGGGATGAAATCCCAAAACCTCAAGGCGGAATATTGTGAGACATGCGCAGATTCCCGCTGGTAGAATAGCAATAAACACGTTTCGCTTTCTTTGACTCAAAGAGGGGCTATGACCGCACACTTTGTTGGCCCTGTCTATCCATAGGTCTACCCAAGCAATGATTTTCGGACCAAAAATTTTTGGTGACTCTACTAGGGATCGAACAGATCTATTTGATAAAGCTGTAAAAATCACTACTACTGTTCTCAAATTTTAACTTTTGTTCAAAATCTAAATTTTTGCAAAAGTGATCGAAACTGAAAATTTTCTTCAAAGATCCATAGATCCGGGCTAGTTAGAGATATTTAGTTCTTTGAGTTTTTATAAAAACCCTTATTTTTTCGTAGATCCGAGTTTCGACGGTTTACAAAAATTTCAAAACCCTTGTCAAAAAGTCAACTCTAAGATCTAAAAATTAGCTTACTAAGTTAACCATTATTTTATCCTTGCTAACACTTGTCATTAAACTGCAATCGGTTTCCAAAGGGGATAATTTTAAATATTTAGAAAAGGTACATGCTTTGCTGATTTTTGTCAATAAAATCAGAAAATCAACAAGTACAACCAAAAGGAGTTCTTTAATCTACTCCAAAATATTGCAGATCTAGAGGGTACACTTTGGCGGGTGAACCATTTACTCGTAGCAGAAGAGCTCGTGGAGAAGTTGATCCTACTTTCTATCTACTTTAAAGGCACAACTTTAGTGTTACGCAAGCACGCTTCTCATCTTTGAGTTTAACTAATCAATCGGCCGTAGTGTCTTACCTCCACGAAGGAATCATTCTTTACAGGGAGCATCCACATCCCTCTGCGGCATGTTGTTTCTCGGTGGAACCATCCTCTGGCTCATGTCCTTTTTCCAGCATTTCAAATGGCAGTACCATGGGGAAATGCCATGGGTCCTCTTGCTTTACCACATCTTGTTCACACGCTCCCTCATAGAAACTGAAAGAATTTCTACAAATTTGATGGGAGCAGAAACCAAAGCATGGATTCACACATATCTGCATTCATCATGTCATGCAGTATCCTGGATGTGACCCATGAAGATGTGTCAGTTCACCTCTTTCTGGAGACCTTGTAAGGACCCGTGGTGGAGTGGATTTAGCATTTCTTTGGCTAGATCTATTACTAGTTGGGCCACATTACGAACTACATTTGAAGAAAGGTATAAGCCTTCGAAGACACGTTCGCGCACATCACAAAGATCACTCATCTGATGAAGGAAGTCAATGAAAGCATGCGTGATTTCATCACCCATTTCAATTCACTAATCAACCGTGTTCTACCTGCCATGCTGCCAACGCCAAAAAATTAGAAGTGTTTCTTCGTCAACGCCATGAGCTCAAAAGTAAGTTTCTTACTCTTGCAAGAACAAGTCACTACTTTGATTCTCGCCCAAGCTGCCACCATTCGGATCGAAGATAACTTGCTAATATCTGGAAAATTAAAACGAGAACCATCCAAGCCTAAAGCTTCACCTCCTTCTTCTGCCACTTTGTTAGATCTGACATTCCAAAAGATGGTGAATGACTTACTCACATTAAAGAAGCAGCTAGCTCAGGCTTCCCTAAGCCCTTCGTACTAAGATATCCCACGAAGAAATTTCACTTCCAACAATACCCCTCAAAGGCCACGTTTTCTTGCAACTGTTCCATGGTTGGCACTTGAGGCCCCTCCGGTCAATGCTCTTGCCGAAATCGAAGAAGAGGAGTAAAATTATGAAGAACCTTCATCTCAAGGTGAAGATGACCAATATGTCTGAACGTGAACCAACCGGCTACTCTACTATCCAATATATGGAATTTGACGAGGAAGAATCGATGAAGAAGAGGGTACCCAGGATATGTGAGTGGGACAGTTTTATCTTTGTTTTCACCCACTCTCGGGAAAATAAGTAGAAGTTGCTGCCGGGATACGAATGAGAAGTCCATGGCAAACACACCTCCAACCATTGTAAAAAGAGGTAATCCCCTTCCTGCTCAACTTGTTATTAGGTATTTATCAAAGAAATATTTTTCCCCTATCTCCCCTCCAAATCAGCCTTCTCCTATTCTTATTAAGACCGTTAATCCTACCCCACCATCGTGAAATGAAGGACTCATTCCTTCATCAACGCAACCCTTGGCCATGTTTGACATAATTGATCATGCTAAAAAGACCAAGATCCAAATGTAAGAAAGTGAGTATCTTGATCAAACCCCGAACAACTTGTAAGGTTGATGAAATATCCAAAGCCAAGCTATCATAACTTCTCAGACCTCCCTAAAAGGAATTCTTTCTACTCCTCCTACATCTTGCATAAATGTTGCCTCGACTTCTGCGTCAGGAAAAATAGAACCTTTCTATCTCTCTCTCCTAATCAATGGTCATAAGTTAAGCAACTGCATAATTGATTATGGAGCTTCCGATAATGTCATGCTGGCAAAAGTCACTCATGCTCTGGGTCTCACCCTTACCAAGCCTTTTGGAAGATGTTACTCCTTGGAAACCAAACAGGTTCCGTTGATTGGTCAAATCAAAGATGCGCAGTTCACATTTGTAGCATTCCTAAAGAAAAGAGTAAAGATGACCGTCCTCGTTCTTTGATATTCCAAAGTAGCATATGGAATCCTACTAGGAAGGAGCTTTTGTAGTGAAGTTGGTGGAGAGATTCATATGGAATGGTCTAAGGCCAGGATCCCCGTCAAGGGTGTAATGCAGACATTGGAGCTTGAATCACAAAAGAAGTACTTGGTCACCAACTCGATGACCCCAAAGCCCAAATTCTCTTTGAATCATCAGGGATTGGGAATTATTTCTTATCTACTGAGTCTAACAAAATGGACGTTCTCATCCGGAAGAGGACCTTAACAAGGTTTGGATGCTACAGTTTGATGGTAGTTGTGCAACTAGCGGATGCGGCGCTGGAGTTGTGTTAATATCCCCTGAAGAGGAGATTTTTCCTCTCTCTTTCAAGTTGTAGTTTTTCAACATGAATAATACTGCTGAGTATGAATCTTTGCTACTTGGCATGCAAGCTGCAAAATAAAGGGGAATCAAGAACCTAAAAGTACAAGGTGATGCAGAGCTGGTCATAAATCAAGTGAAAAGGATATACCAAGTAAAAAATGAAAGGTTCAGGCATTACCGCAACGTGGTATGGGACAACATTGAGGAGTTTGATGCTTTTTCAATAAAATCCATTCCAAGATCTTAGAATGACATGGCCGATTCATTAGTTGTCTCAGCATCCCTCATGCTCCCCCACCTAGGTTTGAAAATAGACACATATACCATTGAGGCAATTTTCCACCCAAGCATCCCAAACAATTCTTACCACTGACAGGTATTCAACGATGAAAATCAACTTATTGCCTTTCTGGAAAAGGTAGAAAATTTTAGTGAGCTTCATTTTGAAGGATCCACTTTTGCGTGCCATGAATCACATCGATCAAGATGATAAATCAAAAGGAAGTGATGGCATATGTCAGCTTAAAGGAAATAAAACTCCAAAAGGATTGGTCTCTCTGGAACATTTGTTCGACAGGCATGATCGTTTTGTCAGGAAGAAAAGGCAAGATAATCCTAACTCCTCTCCAGAGACCGAGCCGGTTAATCTAAGTACTATGGAACATCCACAGTTTGTGAATATCATAAAATGTTGCACACCTGAAGAAAATTAGAAGTTTTTCAAATTAATGAAGAAATATATGGATGTATTGGCATGGTCTTATGCCGATCTAAGTCTTTCAAGCTGAAGGATGTCTAACACGACATCCCATTGAAGGGAGATGTCAAACTCTTTCGCCAAAAATAGAGGCACTATAATCCCAAGATCTCAGGTACCATCTCGGCCAAAATACAGAAGATCCCAGATGCAAGGATTATTTTTCCTATCCATCACAGAGCACAGGTCGTGAATATTGTGCCAGTATGCAAGAAAAATAGTGAGATACACATATGCGTAGATTTTCAAAACCTGAATCAGGCATCCCTGAAAGACAACTACCCACTTCCCATAATGGATCGGGTTCGCAATAAAGAATCGGTTCAAAAATGCTTATCCATGCTTGATGGATTTTGGGCTACAATCAGATTGAAGTCTCACCTAAAGACCAATTCAAAACAACATTCACTACCCCCTGGGGTACATTCGCCTACAGCAGGATGCCCTTTGGCTTAACCAACGCTGGCGCCACCTTCCAGTGGGCAATGGACTTGATTTCAAAGGTATGATGGGGAAGGTCATCGTAGTTTATTTGGATGACTTAACTGTGTTCTCTAAACAATGAAATGATCATTGTGATCATTTGGAGCAAGTATTGAATAGATGCCGAGAACACGGGATCTCCCTAAATCTGAAAAAGTCTATTTTCGAGGGTCACGAGAAGGAAATTTACTGGGACACATGGTCAGCAAATAAGGGATGAAGATAGAAGCTGAAAGGGTTAGGGCTATTTAGAGCATTACTTTACCCATGAGAAAAACCGACATTCACTCCTTCTTTGGAAAAGTGAATTTTCTCAAGCGCTTTGTTCCCGACTTTACTGAAAAGACTCGCCACATATCAAACATGATGAAATGGTTGCAAAATTTCCAGTGGAGTGAAGAAGGAAAGACGTCAATCAAGGATATAAAAGCCTACGTCACTCACACGCCAGTCCTGGTATGTCCCGATTTCTCTAAGGATTTTATCATGTATAGCTATGCATCTGAACATATTGTATCAGCCATCTTAATGCAAAAGAATTCTGAGGATGTTGAATCCCCAATTGCGTTCATGAGCTCTCCCCTCAAGCATCATGAATTAAATATGTCTCAGTTGGAAAAACATGCCTTTGCCGTTGTCAAAGAAGTCAAGAACTTTAGGTATTATATTCTAAAATCTCATACAGTGGTGTTGGTCCCACGACATGGCGGTTAAGTCAATATTAAATTAACGGGAGTTAGGGATTTTGCGAGGAAATTAGATTGCAAAGGTCCAAGAATATGATCTAGATATAAAACCAACCAAGTTTGGTAAGAGGCAATTGCCTATGTCACTTATGGCTGAAAACCGAGATTCAGAAGACCCTGAGGAAAAGGATGATTGCATCAATGGAACACAAGGCCAAGCTGGAGAAAGATGATTCCCTACCCATGGTTCTATTTGTCACGACTAGCAATGAATGGTATTCTCGATATCGCTTTCTTCCTCACTTACGGTGAGTGCCCGGATCATCTAACTTCAAAAGAGAAGCATAGTATAAAGCTCGAGCAGCTAGATATGTCCTCTGGGATGATGGTTTATACAAATGCAGAATCGATGGCATCTTCTTGCGATGTGTTGACAAGCCACAAGGTAAAGTTACTTAAGATTTTTCATGATTCAGCCTATGGTGGTCATTTCTCCTCTTCCATGATAGCACACAAGATCATCCGGGCTAGGTACTATTGGCCAACGCTATTTTAGGATATAGCCACCTAGGTAGCAAAATGTGAGCTCTACCAACAATTTGTTGGCAAACCAAAATTGGCTGCTTTTCCCCTCAGGCCGGTCATTATTGATGAACCATTCAGGTAGTGGGGAATTGACTTTATCGGAGCACTCCATCCCCAATCGAGTGCCAGACATAGTTATGTCCTGATAGCAATAGATTACTTCACCAAATGGGTGGAGGCCATACCTGTCAAGAATGCCACCTCTGAAGTTGTTTACAATTTCATCAAAGAGAATATCATTGTAAGGTTTGGCATTCCAAACAAAATCATTTTTGATAATGCTTCCAACTTCTCCTCACAAGAAGTTATTGGTTTTTTCTATGAATACGGGATAACCTTGGCCCACGCCTCAGATTATTACCCCTAGGAAAATGGTTAGGCATAATCCAGTAATAAAAACTTAGTGACCATCATATGGAAGCTAGTTGATGAGAATCAGCGGACGTGGCACAAGTCATTATATGACACTTTGTGGGTGGACTGCATTACTCCCAAAAGGTCTCTCGGTATGTCACCTTTTCAAGTGTTATATGGAATCGATGTCAAGCTCCCCATTTCTGCAGAACTTCCTACTCTGTGCTTGGCACGAGTGATTGAAGATGAAACTTTCCAAAATTCTCTTGAAAAGAGGATGATGTATCTAGCAGAGCTTGATGAAAAAAGGGTAAGAGTGGTTGATAGGATCACCAAACATCAGAATCAAGTCAAGATATTGTTTGATAAAAAGGCTAAGAAAAGATATTTCCAGGTGGGAGATCTCATCCTTCTATGGGACAAGCGAAGAGAGCCAAAAGGCATGCATGAGAAATTTGATTCTCTATGGAGGGGACCTTTCAAGATCAAGTGGCTCAATGGAGAGTATAGCTTCTATCTCTCATATCTGGATGGAACCGAGCTCCCGCTTCCTATAATGGGCAACATCTCAAAATATTAAGGAAGTAGAGCTTGCTCTCTTCTTTGTACAGATTTACTTTGGTTGTGTGTTGTTTTGTCATGTGTTTGCTTTCTGTTTGTTGTGTGTTCCATGTCTTCCCTTTTTGGTTGCCCTTTTTTGACTCTCTAACCCAATGGATAGGCACATGTTGATCTGGGGTTCTCTACCCTTAAGCTTCGCTCAAAGATAGTCCCCAGAAAGAGCCAACTGTTATCCTGTAAAATTGACAAGGGAAATTTTGTAGGTAACCTTACCAAAATTTTGTTTCAGTTCCTTTCAAGGTTCCTCAGTGTTTAGAATGGTGTAAAATCCCTTTCCGGAAAATCTGGTTTCTTGAACTTAGTCATTTTGGTCCTTTTTGGCTGGGCGCAGATTTTGTCTATGCAACACAGGATAAATTTGTGCCCCCTTATTCCTTTGGCGCACCCTTTGGAGTGTTAACACAATAATTGTTGTGCCTCCCCATGATGCACCTTTCTTACCTCGTGACAAAGCACATATGCCATCCATCGTCAACAACAAAAATGTTGCTCCCTTAAGCGGTGCACAAGGGTGCTTAAAATATCGTGTTGATGATCCTAAATTTGCATTGAAGGTGCGAGATAAATTCATGCTTTGACAAAAAAAACATATCCGCGCCAAAGGGCACAAAGTTTTTCATGTCGACATGTATTTAAGTGCACCCTTTTAAAAAGTGGTTGGCACATTTATTACAGTTTTGGATATATATAGGTGCATCCACCCTGTCATTTTCACAATCAAAAACATGTGAAAAATTTATTCCTCTGCACCTGTCGATCGGTGCTCAAGTCGTCCTCATGTCACGTTCGTGGACCCCACTTCATTTTTCTCATTCTATATATTCCAGGTAAGTGGTACTTTCTTTTCTTGTGTTTTTGTTTTGGTTTGGTTGTTTTTGTTGTGGAGCATAGTAAAATAAATCTGAAGAAACCATAAACGCCTCTAGCCCGTTTTGTAAACTTCCCTCCCAAGCTATTTTCACCCTCTTTCTAGATCTGCTGGCCTGGAGGGCTTTGTCTCAGAAACAAATCCAAGATCTTCTTCACTCTGTCCCCCTTCACTGTCTAAATCCATATCGAGGGAGGCCATGACCTCAAAAACCAATCAGGAAAGGAGAAAACCTAGAAGTTACAGTTCTGGGCCGCATTTTTCTCTTGGTGCAATCACCATTCTTGTTACAAAAACACAGTGATGCCAAGAGGGCACACTATACTTGATTACAACACACAAAATTCCTGCACCATGCAAAAACCAAGTAAATCCTAAACTCGACGCAGTGCAATCCTTCTTACACCAAAGAAAGTTTATTATGCAATCCTTTCCTACGCCGTGCCAAAGGTCCCTTTGACACACATAAAGTTAGTGGTATAGATGTTGACATTGTGCCCTTGGCACACAAAAATTTCATACAACATGTTCCATATCTATGCCATTGGTGCATCCTGCTCCCATGCAACACCGAACTTATTTGCACCAGTTTAGAACCTCATATAATGGCGCGGCGCACCTCTTCCTACAATAACAATAATGTTATATGTAAATTTCCTATGCCTTGCGCCCTTTTGACCGATTTCTTCCATGCATCACTCGCTTGATTGCACCATACTTTTAACCCCGCACTTGAGAGACTTTTAAATTGCTAACTCCTCATTCTCGTAAGGCCTTGATGGATGATCGATAGCTAACATGGATCTTATGAATTGGACTTCACTCCTTCTTCTTGCGAGATCATTGACTAAACTAAAATTCTCATATGTCTACCTCAAGAAAAAGACCAATTAAGTCAAAGGGCAAGGCCAAAGTCATAGAGGAAGAGATGAAATAAAAATATCGAAGGGTCAGAATGCCCGAGTCCTAGGTAGAATGCGACCTAGACATCAGGGATTCCGAGCTTGGCCACATCGACATGGAAGATTTTTTGCCGAGAATCGGGAGGGTCACAGGGTAGTCCTTGGTTGGACAATCTATTGGGAAGTGGTTTGCATTTCACTAGGGGAATCCCGTTAGTGCAATGAATAATGAATTTATGATGGTGGTAGCCCGTTGTTATAACAAAGACACAAGGTGTGTCGAGAATGAAAAGGGTGAGATCATAATCAACGTCACTGCCTAAAAATTTGAGATCATGCTAGGTATTCCCCACCACCGACATTTTGTGGCTGTAAGCCAAGAGGACTACATCAAGGCGTGGGAGGAAAATGAAGACAAGTGCATGTAGTTAATGAACAAAGTATATTTGAAGAATAAGAAGGTGATAACCAGGTGGCTGTAGGTTATTCATCATAAAGAACTAATCTGAGGAACTGAGTGATACCATCACCTTCCAAAGTAGATTATTTGGGATTTTGGATGCCCATTTCTTACACAAATGGATGCTCAGGTATCTGGAAACAATGAATAAAAATGTTCTTGATCAAGCATTTTGAGTGGTCTAAAATTATAAGCAACACCATCTCTGAGCAGCTCCAACTCACCACAATAGGGAGGTTCTACATGAACTCCTATGTAGTCTACATTGCAGCCTTAGAGAGGGACTATCCAACGCTGAGACGATGTGGGGTTTGGCCTTAGGTGAAAATATACGAATACTACCCAGAGTTGAAGCTAGAGAACAACATCCCACAGTTCACCAAGATCAACGATGCCTTTTTCTACGACATCATCTGCCTTTTGAGGCCCAATATGACTCACGGTCGGACGACCAAGAGCATAGTCACTACAACCGAGAAGTGGGGGGCATTATTTATGCAATTCCCCACCTTCACCTATCTTAGAGCAGCCAACTTCTTGGGGGATCCCACCAAATTACCAAGGTATGCTAGGCCCTAAGTTGATCCTGTTGGAGCTGTCCAGGCAGCTCATAACATATCACGAGAAGTTCTGAAAAGGAAGAAGGGTGGAACTCCTTTCCCCCTTACAGTGGGTAGGTACACCTACACTTCTCACACCAAAGCCCGGGAAATGTTCGTAGAACTGGAGCTGCTTAACCTAAAGCACAATTTCCTAGCAAGGCCCACCTTTGATCCAAGAAATTACCTCCCAAAGGAAAAACTCGATCTGATCCACATTCCACAGATTGAGGACATCTACATCGACCTGTATCATGAGGTCAAACTCAGGAGAAAGGATCAATCCCGCCTAGCCACGGAAGAAATTATTCAATATGGCATGGCCATCATCCCAAAAAGGTTTCAAACAACTGATCAAGAAGTTGATCAGGTATATCTAGACACGGATGGGGACAACTGGCCGTTTGCTACGATTGATAGGACAAAGGCACCTCAGACCATCGAGGAGAGGGTTAAGGGCACATTACAACACACAGAGCATTGGTGCAGATATAATGGCCTCATCTACCTCGGGGTATATTTCACCACGTCCCCTCCAAGCAATGCACCTGCCATACTGAAACATTTTCCAAAGGGAAAAGGTAAATATAAGGAGGGAGAGTCAAGCACCACCCAAGAAGAAGCTCCTCCGCCCTCCATCTACCGCACAAGAACAGGTTGTAACTCTGGTATCTTTAGAGAAAGAAGTGGCAGAGAGTGTTCCTACAGGTACATCCACTCAGGATGTTGCCACTACTATAACCATGGAGGTTCCCACCATCCCTTCCCCCGCTCCTCCTTCCCCTCCTCCCGTCGCCCAAGCAACCATTCCTTTGGTTGTGTCTTCTCCCCCATCTTCTACTGTTCCCCTTTCCTCTTCTTCTATCTTCTCTTCCCTCGCGGAGCTATCCCCTAGTATTTCTTCCCTCATCTCTTAGCTCCCTTCCGCCCCCACAGTTTCCTCTCCTACAATAGCTCCTACCCCTATGAGCGTTGGAGGTTTGGCTTCTTTATCAATGCCACCACCAAGCATCTCAACTCATTTCCCAGTACGTTGTAGTTGCTCCTTCTTCTTCCACCATTCCTTCTTCTCCCTTAAGTCCAACATGGATCTCCCAGCACCTGAGTCAACATAAGAGGAAAGTCCCCATAGCACCTATGGACTTCTCCGTCATCCCAATGAAGGGGGCTAAGAAGAAAAAACCAATAACCCACTTCTCTCAGAGTGCATCGGGAGAAAGAGTAATGGAGATCATGTATCTTGATCCCTCAAAGGATAAAAATGATCTGTCCCCTATAGATTATATGGTGACGCAGGTCATAATGGGAATGTCATCCGAGAGCCTTCAAGGAGAGGCCCTATCTACGGTGGATGCCCTTTGCAAGAAGCTTCAAGAAGTGAAGGAAGAGAAGAAGCTGCTAAAAGAATAGAACAAGCATCTTCTCCACGCCCTGCAGAAAATGGGTAGTGCACCTCCTACAACTACCACTGAAACTCTTGAGGCCCTTAGTCAGGATAAAATAAATGAATACACTAAGATTGGTGAACAAGGCATGGCAGTATCCACTGGAGAGACCAAATCCTCAAAGACAGTGAGGAAGTAATTGTCAAGTTCACCGAGTTATATCTGAACATTAATCGGGCGAACAAGGAACTCCAGGTGATCGCAAGACTTATGTCCGAAGAGTTAGACCATGCCAGGTTGTAACATGAGACATTCCAAAATATGCTCAAATGTTCAGTCAAGGATTTAGTTAAATTTGGCATCTTCGATTACCCCAGGGCACCCAACAAGATCCTTGCTTTGCTTTGGACTACCGAGTCAATCGGATGGAATTTGTCCTGCGAGAAGATAGACAAGGTCAAGGAGGAAGCCTTGGATGCAATGCATCAAATGGGGAAAATTGTCCTAAGGATGTCTCCAGGATTGCTCACTCCTTAGTTCTCCTTAAGGAAGGAAGATGAAACCATTCGAATCTTCAAGGAGATCGTCTTGCAAGGGCTAGGGCCAGAAGCCACTTTTGACACTGAATCCATCAATAACCTTCGCCTGTCACGATTTTGTAGGGTGCCTAATGGAGAAAGGTAATGAATACTTCAAGCTCCCTGAAAAACTCAGAGATGAATGGGAGACTTGAAAAGTCATCGGCGATCACACCAAGGGTCCTACGCAGGATCTACTTCAGCCGATGATCCGCAAATTCATGGAGTATCGGACGTAATTCCACATTGCCTCTCCTAAGCAGAAGCAAGGTAATCCCTTTCAGCCACGGGACGATGATGAATAGCCTTCCTCCTTTTGGCTTTCTTTTGTAATATTTAAAACTATGTTGGCATAAATAATGACATCATCCATGTTGTACCATGGGATGTTGTTATCCATCAAGTTGCCCAAAGTCAACAGTTGACTTTTAGATATTTTGTAGACATTTTATAATTAGTTGTTGGTTTATTTTTCCTTCTCTCTTCTCCTCCTTCTATAAATACTTGAATACTTGTTGTATTCAAGGGTGAACACTTTTAGATGAAAAATAGAAGTGAGGAGAAAAGGCTTTGTACTTTTTGTAATAGAAGAAAATATTAATACAATATTGAGACTTTGTCTTTGAATACCTATGTTACGTATCAAAACTTTCTTATGTTAGATCTATATGTTTATTTTTTTGAATCCACCGCTACCCTTTTTGTCATTTGTTCATTAGTATTGCTTTGTTCATTTATGCAAGTAGGTTTGGCTCCATTTATTACCAATCCCAAAACATAGAACTTCTGAATTTTCTACTTTGGAATTCATTTCTTTTCTCCCTTCAGATCTATCCTATCTTCATCTTTCCCTTCTTTCCTTTCCTTTCTGATTGGCAACACCCCTCCTGGGATGAGATCCCAAAACCACGAAGGCGAATATTGTGAGACATGCATGATTCCTACTTGGTAGAATAATAATAAACTAGTTTCACTTTCTTTGACTCAAAGAGGGGCTATGCCCTACACAATGTTGTCCTATCTATCCATAGATATGCTCAAGCAATAGATTTTCAGACCAACACACCTCGAGAGAGAGATTAGACCATAACATATGCTAGTCAAGGAGGTGGAGGAGATGGTCTTTGCCTGGTTGTAGAAGATCCAATAGATGAATATTCGGATGACACATGTTACTAGCTTATGGAAATAGTCTACGACCTAGATTTAGTAGTTGACCACGTAAAGGGATAAGGCCTAGGCACGGGTGATGAATTTCAATGCAGAGAGAGATCAATTCATTGAAAAGCTTACCATGGATCATGCCGATACAACTAGAGTTATAGGAGAGTGTGGTGCTCTATTTTAGACCACCTTAGCATATGGGATGATAGATATACTATCGATATTATGAGGGCTAATGGTGATGCCTCTTATTACAAGTCCACACATCACTAGGTAGTTCTATATGGGAAGAAGAGGATTACTATGTTTGATCGGTTATATGTGAGTAGGCATAGATCTAGGTCCTAGAGGACTTCTCGATCAACTAGATCGGTGCAGTAACCCACACTACAACAAAGTGTTGCGGATTTGGGTGATATCATGCCAAGGACAAGTTGTTTAGGATATCTCATGCCAAGAGAGAATTTTCTAGGTGATCTCATGCCAAGAGCGAGTTTTTAGTGATCTCATGCCAAGAGAAGAGTGTTGGGGAGAGAGGTATGTTTTTATCTCCTTCCATGATGCTTCTCAAAGTGCCATTGTAGATTGGCACATCCCGATCTATAACCAAAGCCAAGTGACCGATACTATAGATATGTATTGTGAATTTCTAGAAACTATGTTGAATTGAGGAATTGTCTATTATCTCCCGTAAGACACTAGCGCTAGGAGGGACACAAGCTCCCACTATTCCTATCTAATATTGGGTGCTAGTGTCTAGTCTATGTTTTTGATCTAAGGTTGTTTCTAGACCACTTTGTGATTGTTTGTTTTTCCTAATGTTGTCCTATGTTTTGAAGCTCTGTGTTCTTTGGAAGGGTGATTTATTCACCTAATAGTTTCCCCCATTTAGGATGCTTTGAAAAATGTAATAGGATGTAGCCCAAATTAGAGGACATGAAACTGATATGCATATCATGGATTTTAAACCTAAAGGGGTAGGAGATGTGCATGGTAGAAACCAATGCACATGTAAATAAGATAGTATAGAAACAAGTACTAGTGGAAAAAAATTAGCATGCAATAAAATATAATGTAAAAAAATGTGAAGACAAGGGGTATCATGAAAATTGGTTTACATACATGGTAGATCGCTCACAATGTCACAACATAATTAGGGCTGAAGTGGCGATAAGTAAACAATGATCAAGCATAACATAGGGCATATCCTGTAAACAATAATGAACAATAATAACAAGAGGTGACAAATAACCATGGTTATATAGAGTCGTACAAAGAAAATGCTACACATAAAGAACCCATTAGCATGTTGGAAAGATAAGTAATTATAGTCTTTTATTTATGCACTCGATTCTTTATGCGCATTGGAACCTCATCCGAGAGAGATCTAAATTCTCACCCAAATCATGTCAAACTACGAGGTCCCTCCTTTGTGCTTTCTTTTCAAGATATTAGCACACATATCCATAATAACCATTATCAAAGAAAACATTCAAGAATATAACATTACATTCACCATAATTTGAACCATATATAACCGAGAAAGCATAAAAACTCGGATAGCAACTAAGATTATTTTCACCATGTATTCACCATACTCAGATACATCAATAATCATAAGCCATCCTCCGTAATCCATTATAACAAATTCTTACATAAAATAAGCTAAATACATCAAATATACCAGGTGCTTTATAACATGCGCAAGTATCTAACCCTAGTCCATATATTGTATGTCATTATTTTGGGACCACATCTCATCGTGTGTGTGTATATATATATAGGGTTGGAGAATTTCCATTCACAACCTAGGCACTCTCCTAATAATAGTCATGCCCAAAATAGTAATCATGCATGCTTTACAAAACAACTAATAATAAAATATCCTATAATAAGACCTTATTTAATCCTATTAATAGCCTCCATGCATGTGTTAAAACTACATGTGAATTCTCCAAAAATAGACTTTTCTTAGTAATCAAGTTGTCATGCTTTTATCCTTTGCTTTATCCACACTCCAACTTGCATTTCTATTTTTAGCCTGTAGTCTTCAAAATTGGCTATCTTGGGTTTTGTTTTCCTGGTGCGAGCCTTCCGCACACCACTTCAACTTGTCCTTGCATGTGTACACGCACCCCACTTGTGTGCCACATCTCTCCATGTGCTCTTCATACTTATCCATTTTTATCATTCAACCACTAATATGTCAAAGCATGTATATATCAACAAAGAGTAAAGTGATAGAAATGAGTAGTAAATAATGTAGAAATATGACTGTGATGTGTAGAGTATGAGAGTAGAAAAGGTAGATTCCCTTTTAAGCCTCGGTGGGAATGGTAAAGATTAGTTTCAAGCATCATGCATTTTGTAAGAATCAGAAAAGTCCTACATTCACCTCAAGAGACTATATGAGTGCACATGTGTGTATAGAAATAGATAATGACATACTAAGTATCCAACTAGAATAGGAAACAAAGTGTAACATGTAAGTAGTATGGGATAAAAAGAGTAAAGACAACCAAGATGTGCAGATGTTGTGTGCATGTGATGGTGTGTTGTGATATGTAAAATGTGTAGATTAAAGCGGCCACGTTGCCCCCAGTGGAATGTGTGAGAGATGAGGTTAATTTAGGAATGTTACCTCAATAACCAATTATGAAGCTGTAGAATAAGAGTGTGTCATTGAGTAATGAAGATAAAGTATGTCTACCAGAGATGTGGTAATGCTTAGAAAGATAGGCATGGAGCATGGAGTGTGATTGATAGAGAGAGAGAGAGTAGAAAAAATGTGACAAGTGAGGTTCATTTATGAATTACACCCTCAACAATCATGTATGAACCTTTAGAAAATGCGTGCATCATCAGTGGCAAAGGTATGGCATGTGATTGAATTTAGATGCTAGGAAAGATCTAATGTGAATCATAGAACATGAAGTGTAGTAGATAAGTTATGAGTAGACAATAGGGGAATCCAATAGTGATGGAGAGGGGGATAACGTGTGATTCCGCCCAAGTGTGCAAGTGATGAAGATCTATGTGATAATGGTAGTGTTATCCAATTTTACGCACATGGAAAAATTGGAAAACAGGGCCTTATTACTATCAAATCACGACGTTGGTCCCAGGGACCCACTTCTGGTCATCAGGTGAGATCACTCATTTTTTTTGGTACGTGAGCCATCGAGGAGTTCGATAAGCTTATCTCACTCAGTCGAGCTAAAACAGTGTCAAATCGGGAATAAAGAGACGAGTCATCAAAGGAGTTCGTGCCTTGTCCTAACTCGGTCATAACTCAAATCACAAGCCTTAGACGAGTTCATGAGTAGGAAATGTAAGTTCGGTTGTCCAAATTTGGCTTGTCATAAAAGAGTCTCGATAGGAGTGGAGGATGTTTCGATGGTTGGCTCATTGAGGTAGAGAAATGACGAGCTTGACTTGGTTTAATTCAACATGGAGAGATTGATGCTTCCTTGTTGGAATATGAATTCAGTTTTAATGACTCGACGGAGACAATAGCTGCCTCAAGATTTGGTCGAGCTTCTTCCATGGAAGAGAATTTCCAAAATGAAAAGGTGAGACAACTCAACTAAAACTTTATCTCATTCTTCTACTACAGCGGCAAGATTTTACAACAACTGATCATGACTGTGGTCGCATGCAACTAGAACATCAGGATCAACACCAACGGTTCCTTGGGATCACCCTGCGGTAGCTGTCGCAATCGACTCTCTCTGGAGGCCACTCATTTTCTGAGATAAGTTTACTTCTCTACCCTGTAGCTACTACGTATAGCCAATTACTTCCTCACGACACTTTCCTAGGAGAACTTTAGTTCTACGCTCAAAGTGGCCGAGCATTCGATGCATAGGCGTGTTGCAGTATAGAAGAGTTCTTTTGAACGCTTCCAACAAACCTGAGGAAATTTATTACAAAGACTCTCTATCGAGATCTTACTTGTTTTACGATGTAACTCATGGAAGTGAATCTCATAGAGGTGGGACTGTTTCATATCAGAATATTCATGAGGCACAATTTTCTTTGCAATTATATGAGCATCTTCAACGAGTCACTAGATTGGCGAGCATAAAGGATTCTGTCGGAATTATCACACCTTACAAGCTACAGCTGAAATGTTTGCACCGAGAAAATGATGTCTCCTCACGCTGAGCGGAAAGGTGGAAGTCAGTGGCCATCTGTCCAAAATGAGATATGGCCAAATGATAACGAAACCCCGCACTCCAATCTCGGACGTGGGAAATAAGGCGAGCAATGCCAAGTGGGTTTTCGTGGATGGCAAGCCAAGGAAGAAATTCCACGTGGGGAGATTTGGAGCAGCACCGCCAAGTGGAAATTTTGGGATGGAAAACCATGTTGTTTACTCCACGTGTAGACACCAAATTTGTGTCTTACGAACCCCGTGCCCCACATCTCATTTCGCAACCTAACCTCATCACCTAAATCTTACACAATTTTTTATTAATTACCTTATAATTAATAAATCCACATCACCATACCTGCCACCTCATGTCGCCACCTCATCATGACCTAGTCTTAACCTAAACTAACCTAATTAAGACCTATAACTTGGTCCAATTCCACACCTATGACTAATTACTCCTCATCCGCACCTAAAACTAACTTCATAATGACTTGACCAAGCCCGCTACCAATCCCTCGGAAGAAAAGGAGGAAAGTGGCTATTTTACCAAAAATAGCCGACCGGTTCTTGACTTCGGACCGATATCGGTTCCCGTAAATGACCACTTCGACCAAAAATAGAGAGGGATTTTTCATTTTGATCGAGAAGAAAGAGAAATCATCGAAAGGATCCGAATTTTCTTGGCAGAAAGAGAGACAAGTGAAGAAACAGGAAGAGCTTGCAGAGAAGGACATCAAGCCCAAAATTGCAAGCGGCACAACCAGAGCCCAGTAACACTCATCCGAGCATCAAAAGAGAAGCGCATCAACTTGGGTCTGTCTTCACCATCACGATCTGAAACCTGCACCTGCATCAGGGACGAGTAAGTAGTGTTTCATATGTTTCTAAGCACCATTTTCTTGAACCTGTTGCTTAATAGTAATCATAAGTTTATTCCTAGATCTACTACCGTGACATCGCACTTAACCTTCACCCATACATCCTGATATTGCCCAGAAGGCCATTTTACCACACTCTAAGTCTTCCCTATCCTCCCATCATTCCCCTCAGCCATCCCCCAATCCTAATAACCCCACAATCACCTTACTGACCAACCTCTATCCAAAAGCACTTAGATTGCGACCCTACCAAGTATCGTTTATCCCCCCGGCGGTGGTTCTCTAACCGCGGTCGGTTACCCAGTGACCGGCGTCGGTCACTGTGACTTATACCCCAAAACCCTTTTCTCGCCTATTTGCCACCTAACAACCTTAGATCCAGTCTGGTTTATCCCTATAACTCAACCTAAAGCGTACCAGCGACCCGATGCAAGAACAAACAACGTGACGCTTTATTATTGATAATTTAGTTTCTATTGCTTTGTAGCGAGATACCTAAATCATGATTTTGCAATAGCTTTCTTTGTTATCATTTGTGTTAAATCATATTAAAAAGGGAACTGACCACCTTCGAAAGGAAGTTTTATATTTCCTGGGCCTAAGGCAGATCTCTCATTTATTGTCTAATTAAAATATGGTGGTCTTGTATTCTTACTTGTAGGTAGTCCTTCCAGAGAAAAAGGAGTTCTTCGTGATCGATCGATCTTTCTCTACGGTACACGCACACCATCTCAACATTTAATAGGTATTCCTCCTAGCCCTAACCCTTATCTGTTTCTCAAAGGAATGATAGGATAGAAGCAAGTCTATTCTGCAGAGCCGAAACCATTCCGTGTGAAACATTTTGGCACGCCCGGTGGGACCCATTTTGGGTTTCTTTCTTTCTTGCTTGCTTTCATATAGGGAGCATATCTGCTGTTTTCTTCTTCTAAAAGATATTCACAAGGTATTTTGTTATTTTGATAAAAGAACTTGCTTTACTTTTACATCTTGCATTAGTGAAAGTCATCTCTTTTGCTTCATCGAATATCATTTTCGATTTGGGTTTTAAAACACGTGCATCACATTCTTGCTTGCTGTTTTCAATTCTAGTGAACATAGATTAAGTAACAGGTCATACACGTGGGGGTGATTTCCATGGTATTGACAGGAAATTAATCTTACTTTCACTGCACAACACATACCGAATCACTTCATAATTAACACAATGACTCAAAACATCCCCCTTTTTCGTGGTATTCCTCGCCGATTGAGGTAACCTTATAAGCCAAAACAAACTTGACATTTCCCCTAAGTCTTTTGTTTAGGATTCTGACATCATTCTATGTCTAAAGGCATAAGCCCATGATAATTTAAATTAACCCTAGGGTTAGTCTCTGGATTTACGTGTGCATCTTGCTTGTTTTCAGTTCTGTTTTCTCTGTCATACTCTGTCTTCTGTGAACACCTCAGAACTATTTGATAAGTGTACTAAACATTGTTTAAAATCAAATCAGCAGCTTCTCATATTTTTTCTTATACCAGTCTTATTACACCGACATCGGTTAACTGACCGACGTCGGCTAAACTCTCGCCCGACGCCAATTTATTAGACCGATATCGGTATCGGTTCTTTTCTTTTCTGATGCACAAACCAGCAACTTGCCAATTTCACCATTAAAGTGCATTTTGTTCTTGATAGATTGAAACCCTACTGTGTACTCCTGTCCATGGTTGTTATCACTCGGAAGCAAGCCGCCGCCATGGTTTCACATGCCTGCTCTGTGCCTTTACCTGAATCACCCCCTTCACATTCTATAGGGAACCCTACGGACACCAGTGAGATCCCCAAAATTCCTGTAGGAGATAAGGAATTTTCCAAATTTCTGGATGCTAATCCTAGCACTGTACAATACTATTTGTCTCATGCCCTTGACCGTACGCCTGATGGTCAACTCCTTGTTGGCATGCCTATTAGTATAGCTGCTCATTTAGCTCCCACTCCGCCTGATAACACCACATTGCTTCCTGCATCTTTAGCCCCGTCTCCCAATTCGATGGCTTCAGAGGTTCATACGACACAGATTGGCTTTCCTTTGGTTAATCTTGGACCCCACATATCATTACCACCGACTGCTCCTACCTCATCTCTCTTGCAGACTGCTCCGTTCATGACTTGCTCTCTTCCACCTATCCACACTAGCTTTCCTTCTCAAGCTCCGCCTACCTTTTCATTCCCATACACGTATCCAGTGACCTCAACATCTTATATGGGACATCCCTATTTGGTCGCCTCAACATATTCATCCTCCATACCTTATCAACACTTAACCCCACCATTGTCTAGCGGAGGCCCTTGGCCCAATTTGCCTCCGTTTACCACAACCGCACCATCTTCTCATCCAACCACAGATTTCATCAAACAAATGATGGACAAAATGCAAAATCTGGAGGCTTCTGTTTCGGGAAGTCGTAGCACCTTGACATACGAGCAAGTTTGTCGGGAGCCTATTCACCCTTCTGTCCCCCTTCATTCATATCCTCCTCAATGGGAATTGCCGAAATTTACTCGTTTTAATAGTAAAGAGGATCCTCAACAACACTTGCGATCATTTAGACATGCTTGTTATTTGATTACTCATGATGATGCCTTGTTACTCCGCACTTTTCCCATGTCCTTATCAGGACCCGCCTTGGAGTGGTACAGTGCTTTAACCCAGCACTCAATCTTCTCTTTTAACCAACTAGCCCAATCTTTCTTGGATCATTTCTCCATTAACATTGCCAAGAAAGTATCTATCACCGACCTTTATGCCATCCGACAATTCGAAGACGAATCTATCGCAGATTTCGTTGGACGATGGCACGGCCTTATCAACCAACTTACATATGCCTTGCCTCAGGCTGAACTTATCAAACTTTTTATGCGGGCATGTGCTAAGCACATTTCTCCTACTCTTCAAATTCAAACTTTCCGCACATTTGACGAGGCCTTTACCATGGCTCGGAAGCTAGAAATTCGAGCCTTAGAAGAAGAGAAATTGCGGTTGCGCAACAAAAACCCCAATTTCGAACTCCAGATTCTACCAATAAACCAAACACCACCACTCCTCATGCATCCACTTCTTCTAAATCAAAAGGAGCTGTCCACGCGGTGATGGTCAAATCTCAAGCACCGTCTAATACTCCACCAAAAACCACCTATAAGTATAAAGCTGAGCCCATCAACTACACTCCCTTGGGAGAAACATATGGTGTGATATTGGAAAAATTGCTCAAAGCAGGAGCCATTACCTTACCTCCTGTTAAACCTCATCCCGGGTTCGATTCCACTCGCGCCATACCTTCTTGGTACAAAGAAAATGACTTCTGTAACTTCCACCGCGTGAAGGGACACAGTCATGAGAACTGCAAGATGTTGAAAAACATAGTGCAGGAAATGGTTGATGCGGGGGATATAGCCCTCGATAATCCTAACGCCCCTGCTAATCGAAATTTGAAAATATTCAACAAACCATTCCCGAATCATTCTTCTAACAGTAAACTAAACCAAGATATCTTAGCCGAGGAGAGTGTTCATGAGATCCATGCAGTCTTCGATTCCTAGCCAAAGACCTCTATCGAACAAATTTTGAATCAAACCTCTTCACTAATGCAGGAAACCGAACCCCCTTCCTCGCCATCAAGACAAACTGAAATCCTTGCCGTTCCTTTATCCATCAAGGAATTAACTGCCCAGAGTTCCCTTCTCACAAATGAGCCTTCTTATACCACATCCTTGCAAGACTATGAGCGGATGTTATCTAATTTATCTATTTCCCAAACGTCTCCTTCTACCATTCTTGCTGCACAAGAGGAAGGCTCGCCACTTCTTTTGTCATCCTTAGATGAGAAACCTCTTGAACCGACATCACCACATTCTTTAAACATGACAGATCCTCTCAAACACGCCCTCCTACCTATTAGTCCTTCATCACCTAAATCTTTTCAGCAACTGGTGGACCTCTTAACGCCCATTGATACAGTGCCTCACATACCCCTTGTATCACACCCATAGTGGACCGGAATCACAACCCACCTTTCTTCCATACAAAAGTTCCTATTCACACGTGAGGACTGTCATTCCCCAAAAGATAGACAGGTCCTGTGGGAACATTTGAGTACGCCATATTCTACTCAAATGCAAATGACCGATCCTGATGCCTCTACCATATACCCGAAGTGTTTACAGAAGCTTAAAATGCCTATGTCCTCATCTTCACCCCCCTCATCTCTACCAAATACCTCATCCACTTCTATTAACCTAACCAAATCTTCCCCTATGCTTGGGACCTCACCCATACCTAGTCTAACACATCCACCTAAGCGGCTTGATTTATCTAAAAATAAAGCCGTCCATCCCATTAGGAGACAGACTCTATCTCCTCCATCTAGGCCGTTAACACAACTAAAACCCTCGTCGTCACACCTACCTTCCATATTGGGACCCCATCCCTCTACCTTACATCAATATATCATACCTCCTGCGTTTTCTTTTAAGCGACCTACGCCTTCTGTACCCATACAGAAATCCAAAGGTATAGCAACGCCGTCACCCCGCGTATCCTGTCCACCTATCAACCCTAAACAAATTCCATCATCAAAAGATTTGTTTTTGTCACTCCTATTTTCTCGTGGTTGTTTTATGATACCACATCATCTGTGGCCTCATCATCCAACCTAGCTTCTGTGTCAAAGAAGCCACGTTTAGTTAAAACCCATTATCAAAACTCCTTGGCTAAAACACCCCCCATACGAACCAACCCCACCACGTCATCACCAGAATCGACCCAGTCAATAGCCTCATTTTCCTCTGACTTTGACCCACTCAAAGGGTCTTACGCCAAAATCCTTGCTATGTTGGTAGAGAATGCGACCATTTCCCTACCCCCACTTAGACCTTATGATCCATCTAAACCTCGACCTATAGGTTACGATGAGTCTAAAATCTGTGCTTACCACCGCACACCAGGACATGACGTAGAGGGATGCAAAGCATTGAAAGCCATACTTCGTCCATCACCTCTCTTAGGTAGAAAAGTTAAGAAAGACAACTTCCAAAGAGAGAGACCTTTAGCTTCAATTCCCTCTCCTATACCATCTGTCCCCACCTCACCAAAATCTATCATTATTACATCCCCACCTCTAAAAACCATGACCTATCCCTACCATCTTCCTCCTCTCGTATTCATGAGATCGGTATGATTAGTGTTGCTTTACTAGAGGCGGAAAAACAATGGGAAAGCTAAAGAAAACACACTCGGCATCTCTTTCTCCATCCACCATCTCGATTGCACCACCACCTAAAGTGGTTATTCGCGGACCCGTCTATCCCATCTCTAATGGCATTGCCCACCGAACTATGATCAAACAGCTTCACCAATCGCCTGTAAAAATGACACTGTATGATCTCATTCAGACTTCTGAATCTCATCGACAAGCTCTCATTGAAATCCTTCAAGGGATAGAAGTTTTACCTAATGAAACCTTTCCCGTTACCTCTATTCTAACACCCAATCACGTTGCTTCGCTCACCAAACAATCTATCTCCCCAACCACTGTCTCTTTGTGCATGAAGCGCATTGCTTTATCGGTTTCTCACGAAGATGAAATTATTGACTTCGGTGCCGAAGATCCTGACCCTGCTCTTTTCATCTCAGCGTACATTCGGGATATTCGGGTACGTCGTGTTATGATTGACGGGGGCGCTAGCCTAAACATCATCTCTTCAAAAGCCTTCCAACAAATGAATATCCCTTCTAGTTGCATGTGTGCCAACCGACCCCATCATGTTGTTATCATTCAATGATGCTATTACTTCTACTTTAGGCACCGTGATCCTTAACATTCGTGTAGGACCACGCACTTTACTGAACTCTTCTATGTCGTTGAGGGAGAGTTCAATACAATATGTTGTTAGGCCGCCCTTGGATCGGGCTATGGGATGCGTTCCCTCCACTTTACATAGATGCATAAAATTTGAGTACGAGGGAAGTCCTACACAGTAAAAGCTGATCCTCCCCCTTCAAAACTTGTAATATGTTGTATCGCCCTAATGATGTGCTTGTACTAGTCAAGACACCCATTCATCAACTTGACCATCCACTTCAGCGCACCTACACCTTGACCAATGAAACCGCCATTACAAATATTACTTCCTTTCCCATGAGATAACATCCCAACCTCGACCCCTTAGTAGATGTTTTTCAATGCCTTACTGTTTGGGGAGTATCACCTATATAACGTTAGTTCTTTCCATACCCCGCAGGAGTACGGACAGGTACATGCACATCCTACCTATGACCGTCGTGTGGGGGAAGTAATCCCCTATGGACCACCTCATTGCCGCACTAACCTAACATATGGGGGTGTCGATGCATCTTCCGTAACCCCTGAACCTCCTCTTGGCGTGGTTCCCTTCCAATCTGATTTTCAATACCTGACAAATCATCGTTTCGCCCTTACCTTCTTGACTCGCTGTGCTTGGAAAGGCTTTGGTTTTGGTCTTTATGAACAAGGCCGACATACAATCATTCCTGTAACTACTCGCAAACACAATGATCGTAGTGGTCTCGGATTTCCGGGAACACTTACACCGAAGGAACCTCGTGTCAGTTGTCTTCTGGAAGATGACAACGTCACCCCTACCGAACCATCATCACCCATTTTGCCTTCGTCACCCATGAGTCGATAGATCTTGAATCTATCCCTCCTAACTTTTTTTTTTCATAAATGCTATCTTCCTAGGTCCTCTCACTTATCAATGTGATAATGAGGACCCCTCTTCTATTCCCCTTCTATATCAAGATATGATTGAAGAGGACTCACCTTAATTAACGTTGTTGAGTGCGGGATGATGACTCCATCCTCACTTACCTTGGTGCGGATGACTCTTATATTCAACGCGCCTTACCATCGAAACTCAAACCATCTTTGAGCGAGTCTACTATAGAAATCAACATCCACACCGAGGAAGATCCTCACATTGTGAAGATCGGACAATCCCTTAACACATTAGAACAAAGCGCCTTTACTACCTTTCTCGTATCCATGACCAAGCTTTCGCTTGGTCCTACGCTGACATGCCAGGAATTGATCCTACCATTGCTGTCCATAACATCACCCTAAACCATGATTCCAAACCAGTCAAACAAAAACTGAGAAAAATGCATCCACGCATTGCCCTCTTGGTCAAAGAAGAGCTTCAACGACTTCTTTCTGTTTCCTTCATCTTGCCTATTGACTATCCTCAATGGATTTCTAACATCGTACCTGTCACTAAAGCGACGGGGGGACTTCGGATATGCAATTTCCGAGACCTTAACCTCGCTTGCCCCAAGGATGACTTCCCCCTCCCAAGTATTGATCAACTTGTTGATCTCACTATGGGCCATGAAATTCTTTCTCTCATGGATGGCTTTTCGGGATACAATCAAATTTTGGTAGCCCCGGCCGATCAACATAAAACTACCTTCATAACTCCTTGGGGAACCTTTTGTTATCGTGTCATGCCATTTGGCCTTAAGAATGCTAGTGCGACCTATCAGCGGGCTATGACTTACATTTTTCATGACATTATGCACACTATCCTTGAGGATTATGTCGATGATCTTCTTGGAAAATCTAAACATCGCAGTGAACATCTCGATGTTTTAACAATTATTTTCGATGCTTTGTTACAATATTGAGTCGGCTTGACCAAAGAAATGTGTCTTTGGTGTTCTTTCAGGAAAACTTCTTGGCTTTATTGTCTCTTTGCGTGGCATTGAGGTCGATCCATCTAAAGTAAAAGCTATCCTAGAAATGCCCCCACCCAAAAACCTCAAACAATTACGTAGTTTGCAGGGTAAACTTCAATCCATCCGGCGTTTCATCTCCCAACTCTCGGATCGATGTCAACCTTTCCATCACCTTCTTAAAAGGACATTGCCTTTCAATGGGTGACGAGTGTCACCAAGCCTTTGAAGCTCTCAAATCCTATCTCTTGCGACCACTGTGCTTATTCCACCACAGGATGATCGCCCTTTCTACCTTTACCTTTTTGCCACTGACCATGCTATAGGAGCCATGCTCGCGCATCGGGACTCGGCACGTCGAGAACAAGCCATTTATTATATAAGTCGTACTCTCATGGATTACGAGACTAGGTATACACATGTAGAGAAAATTGTGCCTAGCCCTATCATTCTTAGCCACCAAACTCGACATTACCTCTGAATCACAAAACTTTTGTCATCACCAACACGGACCCCATTCATTATATGTATGCCAAACCACATCTAAACCAACACATCGCCCGATGGCTTATGCTCCTCGCTGACCTCGACCTTGAGTTTGTACAACAGAAGTCAATCAAAGGACAAACTATTGCGGACCAACTTGCGGAGGCCCCTTTACCTGGGGAACAATTCACCAATTTTAATTTCCCGACGAACTCATCGCCACTCTTTCACTCAGGGAAGAGTCGTATCAAATGACCCTCTTCTTCGATGGATCTAAATGCCAGCGCGGCGGAGGAGCCGGTGTTGTTCTCATTCCTCTTGACGCTGAACCTATGCCTCTTTCATTCCGGCTCGATTTCCCCTGCACTAATAATACAGCGGAATACGAGGCCCTTGTTTTGGGTCTCCAGGTTGCGTTACACTTAGGTGTCAAATCCATTAATATTTTTGGTGACTCTCAATTGGTAGTCAATCAAGTTATGGGCATCTACCAATGTAAGAATGAGGAACTTCAAAAGTACAAACACTATGTGGATTCACTTCTAGCCTCTTTACTCACGTTATTCTATCCAAACCATTCCCGCTCCATTAAAAATTTGCGGATACTATGGCTTGCTTAGCCTCGCAAATTCTGCCTCATCAGTTGACTCGACATATTCGTCTTGGTCCAACAACTCTTTGCCCCATCTACTCAGCCCAGGTTGTTTGTATGATAAATAATGTCTGCTAATTCTCAGGATACCTGGTATCACCAATTTCATGACTACCTTACAACCTCCGTTCTCCCACCTGACCTTACTAGTACTGGCAAACGTGCTTTTCTTAAACGTGTTTCTCGTTATGTCATTATGGGGGGACTCCTTTATAAACGTGGCTTTGATGGCATCCTCCTTCGATGTCTCACAGGAACGGAGGTCACCTATACCATCCAACAAGTCCATGACGGCATTTGTGGTGGACATTTTAGTGGCCTTGCCATGGCCAAATGAATCCTTCGCCTAGGTTATTATTGGCCTACTCTTAATAACGATTGCTACGAATATGTTAAGCGTTGTGTTATGTGTCAACAACATGCCAACCTTCAACATACTCCAAGCCACCCGCTACAGGTCACCCGAGATCTTTGGCCTTTCTCACAATGGGGTTTAGACCTTATTGGTGAGATTCATCCGTCCTCTTCGCAACGTCACCGATGGATAATCACAGCAACCGAATATTACACAAAATGGGTGGAGGCTATTCCGCTCATTTCAACTAAAAAAGAAAAAATTGTAGAGTTCATTAACCACCACATTATCTGTCGTTTTGGTGTTCCTCATCGCCTGATAACAGATAATGGAAAATCTTTCAAAAATAAGTTGTTGCAAGACCTTTGTGACAACTTTGGTATCAAACTTAGTTTCTCATCACCCTATTATCCACAAGCGAATGGACAAGCTGAATCTTCTAATAAAACCCTAACCAAAATCCTTATGAAAGTTGTCAATGAGTCCGGAAGAAATTGGCACGATCACATCCCCTTTGCCCTTTGGGCTTATCGTACTAGCATTCGTACCTCCACTAATGCCACACCTTTTTCTTTGGTATATGGTACCGAGGTTGTCTTGCCTCTTGAAATACAAATACCCTCCCTCGAATATCTCTTAGGATATTCTTACCAACGATGATTTCCGCTAAGAGCGGTTAGCCCAGTGGAGCTTCTTGACGAGCGTCGTCTTTGCTCTTGATCACCTTCAAATCTACCAGAAACGCATCAAACGTGCTTATGATAAGCGACTTCATGAGCGTACCTTTAAGGTTGGTGATCTTGTCCTCAAAGAGAATCAACATGTAACCAAACTAGAAAAGAGCAAACGTGGAAAATTTGCTCCCAATTGGATTGGGCCTTACATAATCACTCACACTTACGGATCAGGCACTTATCGTTTAGCTTCGCTTAACGGTAAACCTGAGCCTGAACCCCTTAATGCCTTGCATCTTCGACCATTCTACTATTGAATTTAGTGTTATATCACTTCTTATCTACCTAACGCTCGTCCCTTGAGCTCATTTACCGCTACATACACTTTGTTTCCTACATCTCAAAATAAAATCAAGCTCACATAGTTTGATTCTCACCTCCCCTTAACGATGCCTTCCCTTTTTAGTCTAGTCCATGACTTCAAAGTATTAAAATAACACATTCTTATGGGATTTTCTTGAGTCAAACTTCTTACCAAACTAGATGCTTCATGCCAAAAGGACATCTAGCTATCTAAATTATATATAGACTGCTCCCTCGAAGGACAACTATATGCCAAACTATTGCTGCTATTATATATAGACTGCTCCCTCGAAGGACATCTATATGCCAAACTATTGCTGCTATTATATATAGACTGCTCCCCCGAAGGACAGCTATACACTAAAATCACAGCTGTTACTATAAATAGACTGTTCCCTTGAAGGACAGCTATACACAAGTCAGCCTTTAGCTGAAGCTTCTCGCATTGATCAGCTTCGTGAAGACCTCAAGAATAATACAATTAATATCCCTTGTAGACTTCCCACATCGATCAGTCTATATTCAGTAAAGTAAAGCCACATTCAAAAGAACTTTTGAGTCATGGACTTGTCTATTTAGGGTAGGTTCTCTTTCGTCAGAACACTCACTTTGTACCAAGTTCTCCGTACCTCAGCTATACCATCCACCTCACCTCACCATTTGTTTAAACTCAAGGGACGTGACGTACAATCGATATATTGTGATCATACAACTCTTTTCACCTATTGACTTCTCGTCTATGCAAGGTACCTAGGGATTCAAGCTCATCCTACATTAATATGTGTTTTGTTTAGCTCTCCTCAACTATGGGACACTCTTGCCTCTTTTCTCGGCTCTAGGATTGTGTGTTGACCTTAATCGGGACACGATTCCCCATTCCTTGGGTATGCTAACTTTCACTTTACCCTACCTTAACACCAACAACATTACCCTACCACCATCAAATTTTACCAACCAACAAATTGCCTAACCATACCTAAATTGCTGAATTCACCTCTCTCGGTCTTGAGGGAGAACTACATCGATCTGAGGCCCCTCCTTGCTTTGTGCGATGGGCTATGTAGGCAGCACTTAGGAGACATGGGGTCTCCCAAGGTTAGCTCGACCATCCCCTACCATACCCTATCATGTGTTGTAAATATAAATATTTTTTGTGTATTTCTATTTGCCAACATTCATCTTTATCCTTTTTTTTTCAAAACAAACAAAAACAACATTTAAAACACAACCATTCTTATTATTATCATCACTCAAAACCACTTACATATTTAGTTTTATTTTAGATGTTAAACAAATACATCTTCTCTATCATCGACTCATGAAGTCGGCATCTTTATTTATTCTTATATTCCTATGAAATTCACTTAGATCCTTGCACCTCCTCCCGAATCAGGTGGTGATCGTGATCATCGATGCCCCTCAGTGGGCCTCTCCATCCTCAAAGGTGCCACTGCCATTGGTTCCTCCCATTGATCCGCCAACATCTCCTGTAACATACGAATACGTCCTCTCGCGTGGAGGAATCTTGCCTCCAGTCTCTCCACTCATAACTGTGAAGCCTCTAACAATCCCATTGTCTCATTCACCTGTGTTTGAAGCTGGTGAGCCAAATCCTGCAGACGATCTCTCTCCGCTGTAATCACAGCTATGTCAGGGCACTCACGTGCACCTCGCAGCTCTGCTACCCACCATACTCTATACGCCTCTGTCGTTCCCGCATCCATAACCCTACGATCGGTTGCTATCTCTTCTGGCCCTTCTGGAGGTGTAGGCCGGGGAGGTGAGAATTTTGCCTCGGCGTCGATCCTCATGTATGGTCTATATGTCATAGGAATATCTGAACAAACCCAAATTGTCGCGCACGTGATCTAGAGGAATCCTCTCGTATTCACCGGCCTATGCCTGCGATCCACCTCAATCGCTCTACACACCCCTAACTCCTCGGCTATGTGCTCTGTCACCATATAGTTCCGTACGGCCTCCAAAAATATATCATGCAATCATCACCATCTCCCATACCTATCTATAATACTCGATGTCATCTATCACGGCTGGGATCTCGCTTCTTGTTTGCATCTGCGGACCCATAAATGCGAATCCCAACCTTTGCACTCCTGCCTCTCCCGACTCAATGGGTCGGCCTATTGGACGCACACAAACAATATGCTCATAGGCCCAACAATGTAATAAGTACGAACAATCCAGTGTCATTCTGTGTTTTCACTTGCATGCCCATAAACCCCTATATAACTCTGCCAGATATGCGGGTGCCCATGCGAATGTCACGCTCATTTCTATCATTTCCCAAATAACACTCATCAATGCTTTGGGAAATCTCCCACCTTCCGCCCTCGGCAATGCATAATACCCCACCGCTATCATTAATAGCACGGACAACCTTGTTTCCTCAGGGTGTGTTGCATACATTGTACCATACGTAAATGATAAACCTCGTTGTGTCAAATCTCGTGCAGCTGACCCAAATACTGTTGTTATCGCTGCTCGCGCCTTGTTTGGCAATGCACGATACACGGTTTTTCCTATCATTGGAAGTCTCAAAATACGGAACACATCTTCCAGAAGTCACTTGTCATCTCCCTGTTGGTAGATAGAAGGTATTCTTTTGGATTCCATCTCTCGATCAAGCGCTGCAACATAGCATGGTTCGCGCGATTCTTGAATAATAGCGGATTCCACTTAACCCCAACCGATTTATCAATGCCCATTCGCATTTGGTGTTACATCGCTCGGATTAAGTGACAACAACGCGCGCTTACGATATCATTCATCTTAACCTTGCTTCTTTGCGCATACATCAAAACGACACATGATTATTCAAAAGAACAAATCTCTACGGGTTTTTTCTCAAACTCGGAAACCCTTACGGTGGCCGATAAGCGGTTATGCATAACCGATCTTGGTTTGCTAACGACGACCGGTTACTTCAAAACGATACCGGTCACTGTCAAAGTATATCTACCTGCTTAAAGCATACACCTACGATAATTATTTTGCCCGTTTACTCCTATTTATACCTAAAAACATACATACCCACCCTGTTTACCTACCCCGTAGCACTCATACCATCCCCTGACCCTTACCTATCACCTTTTTTCTCATCTTTACCCACTTACACTTCTTTCATCCTATTTACAAACACATGCAAGAATCAAATTACAACCAAACAGTTTACCTCTCGGGATGCAGCAGCTTGGGGCGGAACATGTCTTCCCCCTCGTCCTTCTTTGGATGCTTCTCCTCATTGACCATATTCACCACCCTCTTCAAATATAACTTGTCTTTCTATCTTCTGAATCTCAGCCCACGCTCACTTCACCTGGCTCTTTCCTCCTTATCACTCAAATTCTTTCATGCAATTACCTGTAGCAATTGTTAAACAACGTCGCATTCGCATATTTAACGTGTTTCATGACTCTAAAAATAAGAATGCTAAAAATAAGAACTTAAGTTGCCAACCCAGCAGTTCTATTTTTAGGAAAATAATTCTTGCATAACCGATATCGGTCATATAGCTACCGACATCGGTTACATAACCGATATCGGTCATGTGCCCCGTTGTTGCGTAAACCTAAGCCGTTTCTTCATTTTTGCACATTTTTGTGGCGCCCGTCCCTTTTTCCTGCATGAACAACACCATTATCCATATTTTTCATTAAATCCATATCTCATCACAATTTCATCAACATCATCTATCTATCTTACAAAAATATCATACGCCATCAACAAGCGATATCAAAAACCATCCATCTAACACCATTTGAATCCAAATCAATGACTACATATATTCAATTTCACAAAACCAGCGAAACTCATCATACAACACGTCAACTAAACTCATCATTTATATATACATACATACATCCCATCAACAAAAGACATCAACATCATTAATATATAACACCATGTAAATCAAACTCATCATACATTAAATATCACAAACCATTTTCAAAACACTTAAACACATTTTTACACACAACATGTGGGTCAAATCATCATATCTATATATATACAAAGTTTCAAATATACAATGTGCCCTGCATCGGGGCCTCTGTGATCTCATAATACAACAAAGCCGGCATGCAGGCCGCAATAACTGTCAATAATCTCGACTCGGCTCGTAGGCCGGTCTCTCATATCAAAAACATACTCGGCTCGCAGGCCGGTATCCACTGTACAACCCATACTCGGCTCGCAGGCCGGTATATACAATAAATGAATGAATGAATAAATGAATACATAATATCTAGGCACGCAGGCCTCTATAAACATAGCCGGTTCGCAGACCGGTGCCCATATCCAATGAACCAATCCAAAACTATGCGGGGACCCTCGGCTCTCTCCACCAGCCCCTCTGCTGTCTGCCTTGGTCACTGTCTTGCCTCTCGCCTCCTGCTGTCACGAGACCCACTTTGGATGTGGCTGCATTGCGCCTCCCTGAGATCTCGGCTCAGAGGTCTCTGCTCTATGTGCCGCATATGGTTGATAATCAGCCCGGTACCATCGAGAATATCACGATAGTCTAGGGCCTCCGCTCTAGCCTCCATATAATGATCACGAGCCACCGTAGGTCTTGGGGCTGGTCCACGACTCCTACTACCCGGTGCCCCCTGTGCTGTCTTTAGTGTTGCCATTTTGGTGGTGCTGTGTGGGTGTGGTGGTACTGTACTGCTGTGGTTGCCAGTGCTGCATTTGGTGGTCTTCTTTCTTGGTGGTGCACTGCACTGTGCACTGCACTTGAGCCTGGGCTAGCTGCCCCTATAAGACACCTATCTGTGCTGTGCGGTGCAAGCTGCCCCTGTAATAACTGTACCTCCCCTCTGAGCTGGTCCCTCTCTCGCTCTAATGACCGCTAAGTCTGGTGCATGCGGGTACATCTTATCCTCGTGACTCTCTCTCGGCCCACCAAACCAAAAATGCTCCTGTGCAGCCGGCATCATCTACGGTATCATCTGCGGCCTCTCAGCAACCCAATCTGGGTCCACGGGCTGTGGTGCAGGCAGTGGAGCCTCTACATCATCCCTCTCAGTGCGGGGAAGCGGGGGCTCATCTGTCGTAGCCCCATCTGCCTGCGTACCCTCTCCAGGGGTATCCTCTCATACTCTCCCGGCCTCCGTCCCGCTATCCAGAATGTATACTGGATCCACTGCAACTGTGCTCGGGCTCCTCGTGAGGGTGATGACCTCTATACGGTCTCATACAACATCTACTTTTTGTCAAGCCCTCTAACATATGTCATAATAAGTAACGTCCCGCCTGCAAAACTGCTTGCTCGTGGTGGCCCACGACCCCAACCACCTACGAAAGCCGTATCTATAGATGACACTGTGGCCCTGGCTCTTTGGGGCAGCCCTCTTAGTCTAATGCATATGATATGCTCATATGCCCAACAGTGTAGTAAAAACGTCGAGCAAATCCCGAATCGCCTCATCCGGCGATAGCCCCACAGCTCTCGGTATAACTGCACCAGGTATACTGGTGCCCAAGCATAACATGTGTGCTCCTCCACCATCTCATGTAGCACCCCCATAAGTGCCCGTGGAAAGCGGCCTCCCTCGAGTGCGGGAGGCGAAGTAGGTGATCCGATCATCATCAGCATGGCAAGCCGTGTCTCATGGCGGTGGGCTCGGTACATATCCCCATACGTGATACTCGCGCTGTGATATGTCAGTAGCGCAGCTGCATCCCCGAATACGTGTAGGATGTTGTCCATGGCTGTCTCAGCGTCAACCTGAAAGACTGCCTCTCCATCAATCGGTAATCGAAGGATGCGATACACATCCTCCAATGTGATGGTCATCTCTCCAGTCGGGAGATGGAACACATTGGTCGCCGGATCCCATCTCTCGATGAGGGCGACCATCAAAGCTGATCTCTCTCTATGGCCCTATAACGCTGGACTCGCCGAGTCCCACCTCACGCATAATGGCCCACTGCGCTGCGGACACGTGTGGCCACATCCGTCTCAACAGCGGGGGCATCCTGTCCCGCATCATCAGCTGCTGACGTGCCTGCAAAACCAACTCACTACATTAGCCCTACTCTTTACAACAACAACTACTTTACCCCTCTCTATCCCCTTTCTTATCCACCTAACCACACCACGACTCCATAACGCACATCTACGCCCACCTATCTTACCCTAAAAACCTCTACGATATCCCCCTCCATCTTCACACCCAACACATAAAACCCAATCATACACAACAACAAACAACCTAACATGCCATCCCCAATGAGAACTTCACACCCAAAACCACCACCGAATGACGCAACAAAAATAGAAAATCCTGTCTAAGGACCAGTGCAGTCACCCATAACCCGACCGGTCCCCTTCCCACCGACACGGTCAAAGAGACCGTGACCGACACCGGTGAGTCCGACAAAGCCAACCTTTCCCGAAATTTCGTGACCGATGCCGGTCGCTTAGTGACCGGCATCGGTCGCTGTAAATTTCGGAGCGAACCCCCGCGCCCCCCCAACTACATTTTTTCCTATTTCTACCAATTTACCCACCCAAATACCCTAAAAACCTACCCACCCTGCCGCCTTGACCTATTTAACCCATCTACCCTCTCCCTTTTTCAAATCATTTCCATTTCTTAATTATTTTCTACAAAATGTACATTCCTACCCAAAATCCCAAATATAGCATAATGCAATAAAATGCACACAATGAGGGGTTTCGAACCTACCCGTACGACGACACGTCGTCGTGGTGGGATGGGTGGTGGTGGTCCAGCTGGTCCAGCCCCTCCTGCTCCTCCTGGCTATGCCATGGCTCTAATTGTCCTCTTCTGAGTCCTCCACCAATCAACTGCTGCCTCCTCCTCACTCGGGCCCACTAACAACTCACTCCTCCACTAAAATAGCTCCACCTCAATCAACAAATGCTCCAATCTCAACTCTCCACGTCAGACAACTCAAATTGGTTTTCAAATTGCAAATGTGATAATGACTGGCCATATTTTTCTTTTTATAGGTTTTGACTGTAACCGATATCGGTTTTATTGTGCCCTAAGGAACCGGTATCGGTTTCTTAAGCGATATCGGTCATAGACAATCGACATCGGTTTTCTCAACCCTTCCCCAACTTTTGCCCCTATTTACTAATCGCCCTTTCTCATAACATCACCTATATCAACCTTTGCTGCACCCCCTTTGTTAATCTATTCGGCTGACCCAAGTCGCTGACCACCTAATCCGGCCCGACCCAAGGCCTCCCTCTACCCCATCCGGCCCGACCTACGGCCCTCACCCAACCCATTTGGCCCCTGACCCCGCCGCAACCTACCCATCATCGGCCCGACCCAAGGCCTCCCCTACCCATCCGGCCCGACCCAAGGCCTCCCCTACCCATCCGGCCCGACCCAAGGCCTCACCCTAACCATTTGGCCCGACCCAAGGCCTCACCCTAACCATTTGGCCGACCCAAGGCCTCACCCCAACCATTTGGCCTAACCCAAGGCCAACCCAACAACTTGGCCCGACCCAAGGCCTCACCCTACCCATCCGGCCCGACCCAAGGCCTCCCCTACCCATCCGGCCCGACCCAATGCCTCACCCTAACCATTTGGCTCGACCCAAGGCCTCACCCTAACCATTTGGCCCGACCCAAGGCCTCACCCCAACCATTTGGCCCGACCCAAGGCCGTAACCCAACAACTTGGCCCGACCCAAGGCCTCACCCTACCCATCCGGCCCGACCCAAGGCCACACCCCAACCATTTGGCCCGACCCATGGCCCTCACTCATCAATCAGCCCGACCCAAGGCCGTACCACTTAAATACCCCGCCCAACATCAACAACATACACTTTTATCCACCCATCATATAGATTTTTGTTCAATCGAGCTCACCTATTTGTGTTTTAGCATGATTAGGGTCCTTGACTTGATCTGTCGACCAACTTTGCCTAGACTTAGACCGTGACGTTTATCTCAACCAAACCAACCATTTGGTACTGCCGAACATGCCTAAACGTTCCTGTACCTTACCCGTTATATCCCCTGGAGCTACTTCCTATGCCTTGGATACCAGGATTATATCACCCTTGTTTGGATAAACTATCGACCTTTGCCTATGAATTGCTTGTTTGCTCTTCAAATCATATACCCTGGTCGCACTACTGCATTTCAACGTGCGTCTGCTTCCTTGGACCTACCCCACCCTCTTACCGTTATCTCAACACCATTTACCCTTTATCAACCCTATCCCTGCTTTCACGCTACCTCAATCTGTGATAGATTTGAGGGGGATTACCTATACCCTTAACAGGGGTAACCACTTCTTATTATTGTTCGTGCAGCTTTACAAAACAAACTACACGACAATAAGGGGCTAATGTAGACACCAAATTTGTGTCTTACGACCCCCTGTGCCCCGCATCTCATTTCACAACCTAACCTCATCACCTAAACCTTACACAATTATTTATTAATTACCTTATAATTAATAAATCCACATCACCATACCTGCCACCTCATGTCGCCACCTCATCATGACCTAGTCTTAACCCTAAACTAACCTAATTAAGACCTATAACTTGGTCCAATTCCACACCTATGACTAATTACTCCTCATCCGCACCTAAAACCAACTTCATAATGACTTGACTAAGCCCACTACCAATCCCTCGGAAGAAAAGGAGGGAAAGCTGGCTATTTTACCAAAAATAGCCCGCTTTTTTGACCGAAATGCGGTTCTACTCGACCGCCGTCGGTTGCGTAACCGCCATCGGTTCCCCGTAAATGACCACTTCCACCAAAAACAAGAGAGGGATTTTTCATTTTGATCGAGAAGAAAGAGAAATCATCGAAAGGATCCGGATTTGCTTGGCGAGCAGAGACAAGTGAAGAAAGCAGGAAGAGCTTGCGAGAGAAGGACATCAAGCCCAAAATTGCAAAGCGGCACAGCAGAGCCTAGTAACACTCATCCAGAGCATCGGAAGAGAAGACTGCATCCAACTTGGGTCCTGTCTTCACCATCACAGTCCTGAAACCTGCACCTGCATCAGGGACGAGTAAGTAGTGTTTCATATGTTTCTAAGCACCATTTTCTTGAACCTGTTGCTTAATAGTAATCATAAGTTTATTCCTAGATCTACTACCAGCAACATACTACACTTAACCTTCACCCATACATCCTGATATTGCCCAGAAGGCCATTTTACCACACTCTGAGTCTTCCCTATCCTCCCATCATTCCCCTCAGCCATCCCCCAATCCTAATAACCCCACAATCACCTTGCAACCAACCTCTATCCAAAAGCACTTAGATTGCTGACCCCCTGAGGTATCGTTTATCCCCCCGGCGGCGGTTCTCTAAACGCTGCGGTCGGTTACCCGGTGGCCGGCGTCGGTCAGTCTTTGTGACTTATACCCCAAAACCCTTTTCTCGCCTATTTGCCACCTAACAACCTTAGATCCAGTCTGGTTTATCCCTATAACTCAACCTAAAGCGTACCCAACGACCGATGTAGAACAAACAACGTGACGCTTTATTATTGATAATTTAGTTTCTATTGCTTTGTAGCGAGATACCTAAATCGTGATTTTTGCAATAGCTTTCTTTGTTATCATTTGTGTTAAATCGTATTAAAAGAGAGCTGACCACCTTCGAAAGGAAGTTTTATATTTCTGGGCCTAAGGCATATCCCTCATTTATTGTCTAATTAAAATCGGTGGTCTTGTATTCTTACTTGCGGGTAGTCCTTCAAAGACAAAAGGAGTTCTTCGTGATCGATCGATCTTTCTCTACGATACGCGCACACCATCTCAACATTTAACAGGTATTCCTCCTAGCCCTAACCCTTATCTGTTTCTCAAAGGAATGATAGGATCCACAGTACGCAGGCATGTGACATACGAAGACAAGTTTCCTTACGGTATAGGTTTCTCCCGATCAGTTCACCTTTGCCAACATGCTTCTCCCAACTCCGATTCAGGCTCTAAGCATTTGGTGGTCGCGAGACAGATAAACAAGTAGCGAGGCATGTGAAGACAAGAAGCCTTTCTCTTTCGAGCATTTAAACAAGATTACCATAGGAAACAAATATTCACTGCTGTATACAATGGATTGGAGTCACGTCATTCAAGGCTTCATAGAATTTCCATGAACTAGGAGATGAAGGTTTATTACGTGCAGAGTGAAACGATTCATATTTCTCAGCATTGTTTTCTCCTAGAAACAAATTGAATGTGAAGGTCAACTCTAAAATACCTAGTCGGCCATTTTACATGCTACATCCTTGTTACTCGTAAATAGTCATTTTGAGAAACTCGTCAGGCGGGAGTAGGCAATATTTATACCCTTTCATTATGTGCGGCCCAATCGACAATAAAATTATTCCTTTACGAGTTCGAGAGAAACTTGTTTTAACAAATGGACAATTATCTTTGTAGTTTCAAGCTAATTTTATCTAGCTTTATTTCTATTAGCTTTGATCCACGACTAAGGAAGAATTCATATGGTTGTTACTGTACATTTTCCAAGGTCTCTCTTGGCTGCCCCAGTTATTCAATGTAATTTTTTTAAGGGCTTATTTTATGTGTTGCAGATTGTACCATAAAGGATCTTTTTAGTTTATGGAAAAATGAGTATATGGTGTAGCTCACACAGCCTACCTATGCCATACTAAGATTCCAATAGTGGCATAATTGTTGGTTGGAGCCTAGATTGCAGAGTGCCTTTGCTGCCAAACTACCAAAGGTCTCTTTGTCCAAGAATCGAGTCTTAAGGGTGTCTATCGACATGTTATGGGCATGAACACGGGTCATCATCATGGCAGCATTAGGTATTTATTGATAATGGCATTTTCTCATCATTTGGAAGGTACAAATTGTGCTTATTATGGAAAATCCAAAGCATTTTTACTACAAGTTTTATATGATAAGGAAGAACCATGAGCATTGTGGTAAAACCATTCTTTTTAGAAATGTTGGGTTAAGCACGACATTCAAGTGAGTTTGAGCCTAGGAAAGGTAAGATCGTTTGCTGGATGAAGAGCTCGGTGACTTCACGAGGAGCTCGTGGTAATGTTTCATGAAGTTTGAACGTGGAATGCATAAATGGCCTGAATTAACCAAAGGAAAATGATAAGAATCGAGTTTGATAGCTCGCCATTCGAAGGACTCAATGCAAAAGAGCCGATTACCAAGGCAAGGAAAGAGTTAGTGCGGGGTCAAAAAAGGCAAGTTAGAGGAAAGAGTTGAGATTTGTGCAGGGGTCAATCCACATGGAATCTGTTCAAGTCAACACAACGAGGGGATCCCAACATTATGTTAATTAAATTAATATTTTTATTTAAATATTTTAATAATAATATTTATTATTATTATTTAAATATTTTATTTAAATATTCTTTTAATTAATTGAGAAGACTAGGTCATCGACAATTAATGACCCATGATGGAACCTTCTGCGTAATTCAACTAACTGCAATAAATACATCATTGGCCTTCATTTTAGGAATGCAATTATGACCCTCTTCTTTCTCACATATTCTTCTATAAATGTAAGTTGGAAGCTCATTTCAAAGGGTTCAAGCAGTTCGGTCAAGTTGGAAAGGATATCTCAAAGCAGTGTATACTTTTCAAGAATCCTCTCTTTTGCAATTGAGAGAACTTTCAAGCCTCCTCTTCAAGACCATGTAATGGCAATATTGCCTCTTACCCATTGTCTGAAGCAATAAAAAGCTTTTGAGTAATCTGGTCCTTTCATCCTTCTATGCTTCTTACCTTTCTCATACTAGTACACCAGTGCAAGTTTAAGTTCTATTGTAGGTTCTTGGAGTTATGTGCTTATTGAGTGGTGGAGTATTGCATGCGGTTGAGTTGTGGTGTCCATTCACCTCTTGAGTTCATCCTTCTTCTTTGGGAAGCGGTATATTTCTTCTCGATAAAGTTTAACAAGGGAACGCATGTCTCTTAGTTTGTGGTATCTTGTACCCTCTCTTGCATAGGTGAAGTGCATCACCCTCTTCAAATTAACCCCCTGAGTCGAAGACACCCTTCATTTGGTGCATTCCCTACTTTAGTTTCATTTCGTAAATCTCTTTCCCTAAAACCCATGAAAATGTTAGCATAGGACTAGATAATCATTTTTGTTACACTAGGAGTAGTACAACACTTAGTTTAGGAAGAGGAAGCCGACCTTCTTCGGAGGTTCACCTCGAGCCCAAGTCCCATAGCTTGAGAGGTGATCCCATGTGTCCCAATCACACCGAACATCCTATTCACATCCTGGCCATTCGGAGGGTGCAGTGATTTGGTGACAACAGTTTTTGGCACGCCCGGTGGGACATCACAAAAGTTAGAGTTCCATCTTTCAGAGGTGTCTCATTATCAAACAGGAAATCTTAAGCCACCGTGCGACCACACACAATAGTTTTTGGCACGCCCGGTGGGACATCACAAAAGTTAGAGTTCCATCTTTCAGAGGTGTCTCATTATCAAACAGGAAATCTTAAGCCACCGTGCGACCACACACAACAATTTTGGCACGCCTGGTGGGTCATCACAAAGTTAAGAGTTCCATCCTTCAGAGGTGTCTCATTATCAAACAGGAAATCTTAAGCCACCGTGCGACCACACACAACAGTTTTTGGCACGCCCGGTGGGACAGAGTTGGTACTTCTCTTCTCACTTACACAAGTCAAAGTACCTGGCGACTCTATATCTCTGGATTCCAAATCTCAGTGCAGTAACTTATGTGAAGAATTCAGACAAGAGCTTCTTCAAAGAAAGGAAAGTATCAGCATATCAAACTTTCCTTGTCTCCTCCAGAGAGAAGAAGAAGAGGCATTTCCACATCCTCAGTTGTAGATTTACCTAGTAGGGGTCATTCAACTCCTTACGAAAGATTTCCTCCACCCAGGAACAATCAACCTTTCGTTGCTATGGCGAGGAACCAAGTTTTTCCCCCTTTCAATGCAAGAAGTCCTCTCATGTTGGCTCAACATGACCCGATACCTATTGTAGCACTCAAAAGTTTACCCTTCTAGACGGGGGAAACTCACATTACTCTAGTGGAGCATATCTTTGATGTAGCAGCATCTATAATATCACCAAAGACAATGTTGAAGTTAGACTTCTTGCTACCTCTTTCAAGGAAAAGCACTTCAATGGTTTCCGGGTTAGGTGTTTAGCACTATAACCACTTGGGACGAGTTGGGAGAAAAGCTATGTAAACAATTTGAAGACAAAAGTGATCACCTATCACTTTTAGAACAACTTACTACTATAAAGAGAGCTTCCCAAGAATACATGAGTGATTTCAACTTTCGATTCCATAGAACTTGGAATAGGATTCTGGTGCTCGTAAAGCCTTCTATGCATAATGCATTCTTGTACTATTTGTGAGCCTTGAATAGCGATGTAGCAGTTATGATCCAGTCCATGGGAGGGACTACACTTCTTGATGCTTACGAAGTTGCCATAAGTGCAGAGAATTCTTTGATTCAGGCTGGAAAGATAGCTCCACGACCACCAATGCCCTTTTCTCCAGATCTTACGAATCATCAGCCTATCATTGCTCCTATTCCAGTAGACTCCAGGCAACCATCTCAATCTTCCTCTACCTCTTCAAATGACCTATTTGAAGTCAAGTCACTACTGTAAAATTTTGGAAATGAGCTCGTTGCACTCAAAAGGCAACAATTTCAATACAATCATCTGTATCAGCCACAAAATCAGCAGTATCAAGCTAACCGTTCTCCTTTTCAAGGGAACAATCATCCTCGAAATCAAACTACAAGTCAAGTTACAAATGTCAGGCCATTGAACTTTTAGAACCCTCTTGCAGCTAGCTCATCTAGAGCTACAAGTCTATTCAAAATAATGTAGTTCAAGACTACGAATGGTGTTATCCTTTCTCTCAACCTCACAATCAAAATCTTTGTCCCAATGGGGTTCTTAGCCAGGCCCTTATGGTTCAAAGTGTATCCGCCCTTCAGAGTTAACAAACAATTCATCTACGCAAGAAGCAGCAGATCAACCGCAGGCACCTGAAGAATCCACTTTGCTAAACCGCATGACAAGAAGAAGATTTTTGCGGATTGTATATAAATTCTTCATCAGTGGCAGCAAACACTCGTTCCAAAAAGAGAGAAATGGAGCCTCAACCTCTCGAAGCTGATCTAGCATCCACTTCTCAACCTGGGTTACAAATGGCAGTTGATAAAAATGTGGGAAAGAAATCGCTAGAAACACCGGCTAGCCATGCCGCAGTGAGGAAAGATGGTTCTCCAAGAATCACGATACCCAAAAACATTTTCCAAAGGAGGACCCCAATGCCCAAAAAAGTGTCATCAAAGTTGGAGCAATTCCCTTCAGCATAGTAGAAAAAATGAAGAAAACCAATCTGAGCGTTACCATGTGGGACGCACTCTCGATCCCTTCTCAAAGAAACATGTTGCGAGAAGCTCTGAACAGTTTTAGTACAACCAATGGATCACCAAGCCATGGAGTGACAAATGCTAAAAATTTGTGTCAACCGGAAGGGAAAATCATTCCTACGGAAAACAAACCATCACCATTCTACATTTCCCTGATCATTGGCGACCACCTGGTACATAATTGCATGATCGATTCTGTTGCCAGTAGCTCTATCATGCCGAAACAAATTACAGATGTACTAGGCATACAATATGCGCCAATTGCAAGAGGGGTTGTTCAACTGGATGGCATAGCTGTTAAGACTATTGGGGTTATCAAAGGACTTCAACTTACCATTCATGCATGCCCAAGTTTGTCATTCACCCAAGACATATCGGTCATCGATCTCCCTCCCCTCTTTGCCATCTGCCTATCACGGGATTTCACTGCCAAGATGGGTGGTTACCTATCAGCCAATTGGTTGCATATGATTCTTAGGACTTGATACGGAACCAAAGTAACTATAAGGGTAGAACCAATCTGCCATAATCATGTAGAACCCTACACTGCTAGTCCCATAAATGGAAATTACACCATCGACGATCCCGAAGAGGAAGATGCCGATCATGAACCAACCACCCTTGTTGAAGAAGTCCCTGATACTTTTCTAGATGAAGTAAGTAGAGATCATCAGTATGATCCCTACGCTGATGTATTGGCAGAAGAAGAATTTGGTTTGCTGGTTTTGGAAGAAACAAGATTAGGTACTTACTGTATCCATGAAGAAGATACGATCATACCACAACTTGTCAAAACACCAAGTGATTCTAAAGGATTGTGGAAATTGTTCTTCGATGGCTCAAGAAGTAAGAATGGATCCGGTCGTTGGTGTTATGTTAATTTCTCTAGAGGGAGATAAGTAATTCTCATCTTTCCAGTTGCAGTTCAGCTGCACTAACAATGTTGTTGAATACGAGGCTCTTGTGCAAGGAATTCAGCTAGCCCAAAGGAAGGGAATCAAGGCCCTGACTGTTTTTGGAGATAGTGAGTTAGTTGTTCATCAAGTTTCAGCATGTAGTGCATCCAAAAATTATCTTTTAAGATCATACAAGAACCGAGTCTTGGACCTGATTGAAGATTTTGAAGCTTTTGGAATCCATGCAATCCCTAGAAATCAAAATCAAGATGCAGATAGGATTGCTACAATTGGTTCACAATACGACATACCAGTTGATATCATGAAAGAAGGGCAGCAATTTGTTAAAATGGTGATTCGACCAGCGAGTCCACGATAATGTGAGTAGTTGGCAAGTGTTTGATAGTGACAAACAAATTGTCCTCTTCCTACAAGAAGAGGCGGAGTTTGCTACAAAGAATCAAGATAAGTTGCAGGAGTCATATGGTGAGAAAATTATCCAATTGAAAAGCAACAAGTTACCAAAAGGTTTAGTCACTTTGGAATCCATTTTCAATTGGATGACCAAGCCACAAGACAAAGCCCTAACATGGTGGTCAGAGAAGAATATTTTGAGGAAGTTGAAGTATCAAATGAAAATTTTCTTAAGATCAGAAAAGTGTGTACTTCTGAGGAGAAGGAAGCTTTCATCAAAGTTTGTCAAGAGTATCATGACATCTTTGCATGGAGCTATAAATATCTACGTGGTTTTGATCCAAGTCTAGCTCAACATACCATCGAACTGGATCGAATGCTAAGCCAGTTCATAAAAAAAAAAGATCAATTAATCCCAAAATTGAGCCACTAATGAGAAAGGAGCTAACCAAGCTCATCGAGGCTGTATAATTTTTCCCATCAAGCATTCCTCATGGGTAGCCAATTTGGTGCCCATGAGGAAGAAGGATGGAGAGATCGGTTATGCGTAGATTTCGGGATTTGAATCGTGCGTCATTAAAAGACCATTATCCTCTTCCCTCGATGGAACAGATCCTTCAAACGGTGGCGGGAGCTCAAATATTTTCTTTGCTAGATGGATATTCATGTTACAATCAAATCCTAGTCTAAGAATCTGACCAATTCAAAACGGCTTTCACTACCAAGTGGGGCACGTATGCCTACAATAAAATGCCATTCGGATTGTCCAATGCCTCGGGGATACTTTCCAAAGAGCCATGGACATGGCATTTAAGGGACTAATCAATGATATTATTTTAGTTTACCTTGATGATATAATTGTATACTCTAAGCATGCAGAAGATCATATCACACATCTAAGGAAAGTTTTCCAAAGGTGTAGGGAATTTGGGGTTTCACTTAACCCCAAGAAATGTATTTTCATAGTGCACGAGGGAAAATTGTTGGGGCATGTGGTTTCAGCAGAAGGATTATCAATCGATCTAGCTAGGATTCATTCAATTATGTCCTTATCTCTCCCAAGTCACAAGAAGGGCCTCCAGCTGATTTTGCAGGAACCATAAATTTCATGCGGAGATTCATCCCTCAATTTGCGACATTGGCTAAACCACTGATAGCCATGCTAAAGAAAACATGCCATTCTCATGGACAAAGGAAGGACGAGAAAGCTTTGAAGCCATCAAAACAACCATTTCTCAAGCTCCCACACTTGTGAACCCTAGGTTTGACAAAGACTTTATCCTTTATGCTTTTGCAGGTCAAGAGAGCATTTCAGGATCCTCACCCAACAAAACAACAACCTGATGGAGCAACCAATCGCTTTCTTTAGTCAATCCCTCAAAGACTACGAGTTCAAATACTCATTCATTGAAAATAAAGTCTTTGCGGTTATTCGAGATTTGAAGAAATTCAAGCACATGTTTTCCAACAACAAGATTCATCTGATGGTGTCTCATCCAGTGTCGAGGAGTTTTTTGCGAACAAAGAAATGAACGAAAAGCGTGTTGGATGGATCATGAAGGTAATGGAGTATGACGTGCACATCAAAGTCACTAAACTTGTCAGAGGTAAGGGTTTATGTCAGCAACTTGCAATAGACATGGAATCAAAAAGTAATGAGGATGTGACACTCCTAAATACTGATGAGGATGTTGATCAAGCTGATTGGTTATCCAAAATGAAGAATTTCATCTTCTCGGGAGCATACCCGACAAACATGGATAAAAACCAAAGATGAACTTTCCATCTTCAATCTATCCCATATGTTTTGGTGGATAGCATTCTCTTTCGAAGAGATTTGAATGGTGTCCTCCTTCGGTGCATAGGACCAGAACAGGTCGGTAAGATACTAGAAGAATTTCATAATGGCCTATCTGGAGGACATTATTCCGCACGAATGACAGCTACCAAGATCATGCGAGCTGGCTACTATTGGCTAGATTTGTTCAAGGATGCCCATCTCTGAGTAAGGAAATGTAAGGAATGTGCCTTTTTCACAGGTAAGCAGAAGTTGGCAGCTCTTCCGCTGCATCCAATTCAAGTGGATCAACCCTTTGTTCAATGGGGGTTGGACTTCATCGGAATGATTAATCCTCCATCCAGTGATGGACATAAGTGGGTCCTTACTGCAACAGACTATTTTACTTGATGGATAGAGGCGGTAGCATTAAAGGAGAGCAATGAAAAGGTAGTTCTATATTTTTTGGAGGGTATAATGACGAGGTTTGGGGTTTCATTTACAATCATTTCAGACAATGCGCTAGCTTTTCTTGGTATGAAATTGAGCGAATGGGCTGTTAAAAATGGGGTTTACCTCAAAACTTCATCCAATTACTATCCTCAAGGAAACGGATTGGTGAGTCTAGCAACAAAAATCTCATAAGGATTATTAAGCATACAATGGAGACTAACAAGAGGACTTGGCATACGGCTTAAGGCGCCTTATGGGCGAGATCGGATCACACCTAAAAGGGCCATCGGAAATTCTCCTTTCGTTCTTGTATATGGAAGAGAAGAAAAACTCCCATTCTCATTGGAGTTACCTTCTTTGGAGTTAGCTCATCAACTTGAAGTTATAGAGAATGATCCTCGACGTAAGGTTTCTTTGAACTCATGGAGTTAGAGGAAGTACGAGACAAGGCTATGAAAACTTTAGAGCAACATCAGGCTCAAGTTAAGAAATATTTTGACAAGAAGGCATCTGACAGGTGTTTTCAAGAGGGAGATTTAGTTCTCAAATGGGATGAAGACAGGGCCAAACCAAGCAAGCATGCCAAGTTTGACGCTCTCTGGAGTGGGCCATACATCATCACAAGTTGCAAAGAGGCAAATTCATTTCATCTATCTAGGCTCAATGGAGAAGAACTTCCCATTCATGTGAATGGGATACATCTCAAAGCTTGTTTTTGAGAAGCGTTCCACCCCTTGTACAGTTAAATTAGGTGTTTTCCTCCAAGTGCTTATGCACATTGTTGTGTGTTGTTGTTTTGCTTTCCTTGTTGTTGTGTTTTGTGTTGTTCTGCACATTGTTTCATCATTGGAAGGTGTCAAGGAGAAGAAGGTTCAAGGTTTCCATAAGAGTTCAAAATTTTCTTCATTCAAATTTTTGCAGTGTTCCATGGATGTCAAGCATTCAACAGATTCAGTATACTTCATTCTTAGCATTCCAGGGAGGTCTAGGATATCGGCAATGTTCAAGGAGATTCGGGATGTGTCAAAGAAAATCATACTACTTTCAGGATTCCAACATAGACTCCATGCCCAATGGATGACTTAAGGCTACTGGAATCATGCTTAGCAGGCAATCATCCCGAGAGGTCGCCAAAAATGTTATCCAATTTTACACACATGGAAAAATTGGAAAATAGGGCCTTATTACTATCAAATCACGACATTGGTCCCAGGGACCCACTTCTGGTCATCAGGTGAGATCACTCATTTTTTTGGTACGCAAGCCATCGAGGAGTTTGATAAGCTTATCTCGCTTGGTCAAGCTAAAACAGTGTCAAATCGGGAATAAAGAGACGAGTCATCAAAGGAGTTCGTGCCTTGTCCTAACTCGGTCATAACTCAGATCACAAGCCTTAGATGAGTTCATGAGTAGGAAATGTAAGTTCGGTTGTCCAACTTTGGCTTGTCATAAAAGAGTCTCGATAGGAGCGGAGGATGTTTCGATGGTTGGCTCATTGAGGCAGAGAAATGACGAGCTCGACTCGGTTTAATTCAACATGGAGAGATTGATGCTTCCTTGTTGGAATATGAATTCAGTTTTAATGACTCGACAGAGACAATAGCTGCCTCAAGATTTGGTCGAGCTTCTTCCATGGAAGAGAATTTCCAAAATGAAAAGGTGAGACAACTCAACTAAAACTTTATCTCGTTCTTCTACTACAGTGGCAAGATTTTACAACAACTGATCACGACTGTGGTCGCATGCAACTAGAACATCAGGATCAACACCAACGGTTCCTTGGGATCACCCTGCGGTAGCTGTCGCAATCAACTCTCTCTGGAGGCCACTCATTTTCTGAGATAAGTTTACTTCTCTACCCTGTAGCTGCTGCGTATAGCCAATTACTTCCTCACGGAACTTTCCTAGGAGAACTTCAGTTCTACGCTCAAAAGTGAGCATTCGATGCACAGGTGTGTTGTAGTATAGAAGAGTTCTTTTGAACGCTTCCAACAAACTGAGGAAATTTATTACAAAGACTCTCTATCGAGATCTTACTTGTTTTACGATGTAACTCATGAAAGCGAATCTCATAGAGGTGGGACTGTTTCATATCAGAATATTCATGAGGCACAATTTGCTTTGCAATTATATGAGCATCTTCAACGAGTCACTAGATTGGCGAGCATAAAGGATTTACAGCCGGAATTATCACACCTTACAAGCTACGGCTGAAATGTTTACACAGAGAAAATGATGTCTCCTCACGCTGAGGGGAAAGGTGGAAGTTGGTGGCCATCTATCCAAAATGAGATATGGCCAAATGATAACAAAACCCCGCACTCCAATCCCGGATGTGGGAAATAAGGTGAGCAATGCCAAGTGGGTTTTCGTGGATGGCAAGCCAAGGAAGAAATTCCACGCGGGGGAGATTCGGAGCAGCACCGCCAAGTGGAAATTTTGGGATGGAAAACCATGTTGTTTACTCCGCGTAGGCGAGAAATTGGATCAGATTGCCAAGTGGAAAAATTATGATGGCTATCCGTCATGAAAACCCCACGTAACTTGGAGTGGTCTGAGTCTTTTTGCGAGTTACCAGGAGAATTAAAGTGGTAGTTGCAAATTGGGCATTGAGTAATCTTCTGATTGATAAGGGAGGATGATGGTGAGATGGTTGAAGATGGGTCGATGTTGGAAACAGTATCCAGTTTCAGGCTCACAAAAAAGAAAATGCCTTCTCATGGAATACCGTAATTGCAGCTTACAAAAGACACAAGTTTCCTTACAGCAATGCAGGTGTCCTCCCGATCAGTTCACCTTTGCCAGCATGCTTCTCCCAACTCCGATTCAGGCTCTGAGCATTCGGTGGTCGCGAGACAGATCAACCATGCAGCAGGCATGTGCAGTACAGTAGAAGCCTTTCTTTCGAGCGTTTAAACAAGCAGTTGTAGGAAACAAATATTCACTGCTGTATACAATGGATTGGAGTCACGTCATTCAAGGATTCATAGAATTTCCATGAACCAGGAGATGAAGGTTTATTACGTGTAGAGTGAAACGATTCATATTGCTCAGCATTGTTTTCTCCTAGAAACGAATTGAATGTGAAGGTCAACTCTGAAATACCTGGTCGGCCGTTTTGCATGCTACATCCTTGTCACTTGTAAATGGTTTGTTTGAGAAACTCTACGTAGGCGATGAGGGCAATATTTATACCCTTCCATTATGTGTGTCCAATCAGACAATAAACGTATTCCTTTACCAGGTTCAGAGAAACTTGTTTTAACAAATGGACGATTATACTGTAGTTTCAAGCTAATTTTATCTAGCTTTATTTCTATTAGCTTTGATCCACGACTAAGGAAGAATTCATATGGTTGTTACCTGTACATTTTTCCAAGGTCCTCTTGGCTGCCCCAGTTGTTCAATGTAATTTTTTTGAAGGGCTTATTTTATGTGTTGCAGATTGTAACATAAAGGATCTTTTTAGTTTTTGGAAAAATGAGTATATGGTGTAGCTCACTACCTATGCCATACTAAGATTCCAATAGTGGCATAATTGTTGGTTGGAGCCTAGATTGTAGAGTGTGCTTTGCCAAAATACCGAAGGTCTCTTTGTCCAAGAATCGAGTCTCAAGGGTGTCTATCGACATGTTATGGGCATGAACACGGGTCATCATCATGGCAGCATTAGGTCTTTATTGATAATGGAATTTTCTCATCGTTTGGAAGGTACAAATTGTGCTTATTATGGAAAATCCAAAGCATTTTTACTACAAGTTTTATATGATAAGGAAGAACCGTGAGCATTGTGGTAAAACCATTCTTTTTAGAAATGTTGGGTTAAGCACGACATTCAAGTGAACCGAGAGGAAAATGATAAGAATCGAGTTTGATAGCTCGCCATTCGAAGGACTCAATGCAAAAGAGCCCGATTACCAAGGCAAGGAAAGAGTTAGTGCGGGGTCAAAAATCGAGTGCAACACCAAGTTAGAGGATTCGAAGCTCACCGAGTTGAGATTTGTGCAGACTCTATCCACATGGACCCCCCTCCTCTTCAAGTCAAACGGGTCAATGGGGGGTCCCAACATTATGTTAATTAAATTAATATTTTTATTTAAATATTTTAATAATAATATTTATTATTATTATTTAAATATTTTATTTAAATATTCTTTTAATTAATTGAGAAGACTAGGTCATCGAGTGCAATTAATGACCCATGATGGAACCTTCTCGGGTAGTTCAACTAAGCTAATAAATACATCATGGGCCTTCATTTTAGGAATGCAATTATGACCATTTCCTCTTCTTTCTCACATATTCTTCTATAAATGTAAGTTGGAAGCTCATTTCAAAGGGTTCCAATAGTTCGGATAAGTTGGACAGAGTTAGATATCTCAAAGTAGTGTATACTTTTCAAGAATCCTCTCTCTTCGCTAGTTGTTCTTGTGTGTTAAGAGAACTTTCAAGCCTCCTCTTCAAGACTATAATGGCAACCATTGCCTCTTCGAATGTATGATGCATTGTGCATGTTATTGAAGCAATAAAAGTGTGTGCTTTGTGACTAATCTTGGTCCTTTCATCCTTCTGTGCTTCTTGTGCCTTTCTCATACTTGCAGGTACACTTGTGCAAGTTTAAGTTCTATTGCAGGTTCTTGGAGTTATGTGCTTATCGAGTGGTGGAGTATTGCATGCACTTGAGTTGTGTTGTCTGTTCACCCTTCTTGAGTTCATCCTTCTTCACCGGGAAACTAGTATATTTCTTCATCTCGATAAAGTTTAACAAAGGGAACGCGTGTCTCTTAGTTTGTGGTATCTTGTACCTCTCTAAGTTGCGAAGAGGTGAAGTTGACTGTCGTGCACACACCCTCTTCAAATTAACCCTTCCTGAGTCTGAAGACACCCTTCATTTGGTGCATCACCATCCCTAGTGTAGTTTCATTTATGTAAATCTCTTTCCCTAAAACCCCATGAAAATGTTAGCATAGGACTAGATAATCATTTTTGTTACACTAGGAGTAGTACAACACTTAGTTTAGGAAGAGGAAGCCGGCCTTCTCTGGAGGTTCACCTCGAGCCCAAGTCCCATGCTTGAGAGGTGATCCCATGTGTCTCAATCACACCGAACGTCCTATTCACATCCTGGCCATTCGGAGGGTGTAGTGATTTGGCGACAACAGGTAGAGAGACCATGTCATGGTGAAAGATGTGGAAATTTGTCATAGGAAATTTTATGGTCATCACAATAATAGGTAGAATTAAGGGTATGACCAACATCATAGTTGGAGTCAACAAAATTTCTAGGATTAAAACCTAATGTGAAAAAATGATCATCTGACCTACCAAATGGTTCATCGACATCATAAGCTTTCTGTGTCTGAGTCATTGACATAGTCATTATCTGGATCAAAAGGAATTATAAGTTTAAACTTAGGAGGTTGGTGAGTGATCTCAGCTTGTGGCGGGGAATTGGTTGCTCTTCCTTTAATGGTGGTTGCATATTTGTGATTGGTAACATTACAGATGACATAATAGGAGGAGGTAATGGGGTAGGTACTTCTAAAGGTGGTATGATCTTGGGTTGGATAGGTGGCTCTTGAATTACCAGAGAAGGAACATTAGTAAGTATGGTGTGATGCTCACTAGACATAAAGGGATCAAATTTGGGAACCCATTGGGGTTTGGTAATTAGAGATGAGTGTGTAGAAGAATGTTGTGTAGCAAATGAAATAAAGCCTTGATGCTCAAGTTTCTTGATTATTTGTTCTAAAAATATAGAAATGATTGTCACGATGTCCATTGATTCTATGATAATTGAAAAATAGGGGACCTTCATAGTTTGTAAGCTTGTTAAAATGGTAGTAATGAGTAGGTGGAAAGATAATTAACTGGTGATTAAGGAGCGAAGAGAGAATATCATGTTTTCTATAATTTTGATCAAACTTGAGAGGTGTTTGTTATGGTAAGACCTTGATCTCACTTATATGAGGAAATGTAGTAGACATGGGAACAAGATGAGGTGTAGAAGATGAACTAGCATGGGCATGAAAAACATCCTTGAGATGTTAGATTTCAGCTGAATTGTGGCTTCCATAGCTTTAAATTTATCTTGAAAAAAGGTATAAATCTTGAATTGTCTCGAAAATGGATTGATTGGTTGTGTTATCGGGAGTAATGAGGGGTCGGGAATTGGTGGGTTGAAGCATGAAGGGTGTTATGTACGAGAATTTCATAAAATCAACAAGTGAGGGCAATCTGTCTAGAAACCCTAGTGGGTGCATAGGATGGGTAAGAGGATTGGTCTATAAATTCAAAAGGAGAGAGGATTTGATGCATGTTTAAAAGGTAGGGTTGACTGGATGGGTTCACCAAATGATTTAATCTAATTTGTATTAAATCTAATTTCAGAGTAACTACTGTAATAAATGATATTTAGGTAATTAAGTATAGTAAGGCAGGTAATAATAATTTAACAATGTAAGGTCTTAAACAAATGATATGGAGAGAGAGGAAGATGACTTAGCTGATTTTGTGTGACTTGGGGATGATTAGGATTTCTTGAGTGTTGTATATAGATAGAAATAGTGTTGCGTAAAGGCTCAAGTGGTAGTTCAAAAACTAATGAATATACATGATGAAGTGCTCATGGAAGGACAAGAGCGCACTAGGTGCTAGTGACCTGATCTCGAGTGCTTGTGTCTTCTCAAATGCTCAGTTCTAAATTTTTCTAGGTTGGAATGTCTTCACTCCAATATATACTTTGACACTTTGACTTCACTGTTAGGGTTCCAGTCGCACCTATAACATGAAAAACAAATATCTACCTCCACATGTCCATAAACCACATCAAATCTAATAAAAAAGATGTAGATTATGGAGTTATACTGACCCCAACAGTCACCCAAAGAGTGAAATTATGAATGAGTGCTGAACTGCATCTTAGAATCTATGTAGTTCTTTGTGTGTGTGTGTGTGTGTGTGTGTAATGATTCCCTATGTTTCCCTTGTGAAAGTTATACAATGATAGTGGTCTAGATGTAGATTTTACCGAGTGTGCATAATGTGTGTGATAGAATAGAATGATCTCCCCTCTATGATGTGTGTACGTAGATCAATGCAACCATTTTGTAACTTGTATGAATATGCTAGATATATCCTTGTAGTGATCTCATGACTTTGTGCAAGCTTAGGTGGTGATAAATATGCTTATATTGTTTGGGCTCTTATTTAAGAGCAGAAACTAATTATATATATGCTTTTCTTTTTTAAATTTTGTAATTAACAACTAGAAGGCTAACCTAAAGTGTTAAAAGATGCCCAAGAGGAGAAAATAACCCAACATAGCAAGAAAAAGGAAAAGAGGGAAAAGAGTGCCCATGAGGGACATGAGTTCCTGGTCACTTTTTTTCCTAGTTGGGTGTTATCGTTCGAGGTCATTAAAATATAAATCAGTTAAGTGCCGACAGAGCTGTAAGATGTATAAAGCCAATAAAGTGTAATAGATAAAAATCAAAATTCCAGAAGGAGTTGTTAACCACTAGTTTTCTCACTTATGAATCATGTATATATTAGTATGCTTTAGGACCTAGAAATGTACCCAAGTGCATAGATTTTGTGTCTACAAAATCATTATTGGGAAGAATTTTGAAAGACCATTTTCAAACACAGGGTTGTAAAAATTGAAATTTGGGTAAGTTTCCTAAAAATTGGACAAAATATATTATACCCATTATAACAGAAAGGTCATGAGGTTAACATGTGTTGGTAGCTTTATCTGAAACAACAGTGGAAAGTTGTGGAAAAGGAAAGATTTGTAAAACCAACCATTTCTAAAATAACCTAGGTATTCATTGAGGAAATTATACCACCCAAAAAGGATAATTTGATAAAATTGGTTTGTAAGCAATTTCTTAATTTCATGTTTGCATATAGCTGATTAACATGCATATTCATTTAGAACATTTTTGGGATTTTGTTAAATGATGAAAAGATTTTTTCCCATATTCATATTGGATTTGAATTTGAATAATGGTGTCACTTGTAGGGAAGAGATAAGGGACAAGTTTACCATAATCAAATTCTAATTCTCACATTTGAGGTTGAAAAAATCAATTTTGATAGTAGAGTATGCAGGTTCAATGGGAATGTTAAGATTGTCTATTTTTGGAAACTTGCATTTTACTATATTTGTTGTTGATTTGATTGTGCAAAAGTATGGGAACCATTTGTATTGTAATTACTATAAAAATTCATTGTGTCCACATAAGGTATTTGCACATATATGAAGTCCCTTATTTTGGGAATTTATTTGTAACTATCCTATGTGGTTACAATTAGGGTGTACATTGATTGCACTAACAAATTGGTTTGCAGATTATACCTAGTAATATTTTTCTTTGGATAATAGTTTCACCTTTTCTTTGGTATGTAAATAGTTTCCTTCTATCCTATTTACAACTTAGAATGTTGGGATGATATTTCATTGACAAATTCACATGATTCAATTTTGACTCTTGTCTATTTATGGCATTGTTGGCATGTTGTGATTCGGGTGTTTTCATTGATGTAAAATCCAATTAATGAAAAAGAGGATGACGAATTGGAGTCATAGGAAGCTAAGTAGGATGGCATCATGGATATTTATGTTTGTTCATGACGTATTGAGGAAATTCGGTGAGATTGGCTTATTCTAACAAGCCCATTCGGGTGACCTAGTTTTCCTAGGTGATGGCGCATGGTGCTAGCTTGATGAGTGTTTTTAAGCATGGAGAGCATGTTCGGGGAGGTTTTAGGAACTCACATGAGTTTTAGGGTACAAGTACAGGTTGAAGACCAAGTTTCAAGTGCTCATCTAGACCATGTATAGGTGCTAGGAGGCATGAGGTTGCGTTGTGGAGTCATGCGAGCTCATGGATGCATGTAGGCATGTGTTTCATGATGAAATAAGGATTTTAGGAACTTTTTGAGAGGTTTCATGGTGATCTACAATGCTTTTTCAGTTGAACCTAGCCTAGACCATGAAAAAACCTAAGGGATAGCCATGCAAATGAGATAGGATGGAAATATGGATACCTATTTGAGACATGATGATGATTGGAGATGATGTAAAGAGGTGTGATAAAAATTTGGAGTCATTATGAAGAATATTTTTCAAAATAAGTCCATTTTAGTGAAACGGGGTCTAAAAAGGGTGTTTCTAGCTCAAATTGCACCTTTTGATGCTCACCCTGAATTGTGTGATTTGCATGGGAACCTATGGATTTCATGGATGTTGCTACATTAAGTCTAGAGGGTTTCACAAAAATAATGAGCTCATTAATTTTTCACATTTTTATGAACAAATGTTAAGAAGGTAAATAACTTTTTAGGTCCTGGAAACCCTAACTAGAAAGTGGTTAGAGAGATTTGTTTCCTAAGTTCCTAGAATTGATTTATATTTCATGTATGACTATTTTATGATGTATAGGAATTATCCAGGTTTTCAAAAAGGTATGGTAGTGGTTGTGGTGATGAGTTGACCCCACGCAAACAAGTATGTTTCTAAAAAGTTTAGTTTGGGACAAAGTTCTCCAAAAGAGTTGAAAAATAAATGGAAATTGTTTTTAGTATGTGAGTTGTTCTTGATTTCCATGGTGATTTTAGGTCATAACGATGCATAAAAATGGCAAAGTGTTCCCTATTTGTGAAGACTAGTCAAATGGAAGTTTCGGATAGTTTACTGAGATATGATCTTGGTTGAAGGTGTTCCACTTGGAGTTGAAGGAGTTCTAATATGTTATGGAAAGGTGATTAAGAGGGATTTTGAGTGATATAAGTTTTGTATCATTATGTGTTGATTTGATGGAACTTTCAGTCAGTTTGTGAGAAAGAATATTATTGGTTTTCTAGGATAAGATTACTTTTGTTGAAAGAATGAAGTGAATGGTTTATGAGATGATTGATTTGACGATTGATATCACCTATAAAATGAAGAGGGATGAAAATGGTTCCTATTTAAGGCCTTTATAGGTCTTTGAAGTGGAAGAAAGGGTGTAAACTAGTTGAGTTTGTAAAATAGGTTTTAACGGGAAGCATGATTTGGAGAAGAGGAAAGTAGTTATGGTTTGAACACATGGATGTTTCATGATGTCTAAATTGTGCTGATGTGACTTAAAGGTCTCAAGGATTGCATAAAGTGGTCACATTCTATATTTAGTTGATCTTGGGTGATCGTGAGGCCCAAAGGTGAAGACATGGTGTTGGAAACAACTATTTAGTGAATGATATGAGCATATGGGCCCATTTTATGATTTATTTGATTGGTTCAAGTAAGTTGCAACAATTTATGATTATTATATGTTATATTACACATGTATGGTGAATTTGGGAGCTTTAATAAGTATGGTTTTGTATATTTTATTTTTACCTCTTCCCAGTGATGGGGTTTTGAGCTTTTTGGTGCAAGTTAGATGGTTTTGGGAATGAAAAACCTATATGGGTCATATGTGAATGTTTTAATGATTCATTTGGGATGTTTTTAATTTTTCTTGGTTGAACCAAAGGAGAGAAAATGACTTGGTTTGAATTTGAATCATGAGATGGGTATAAAAGTGAGTTTGTAGTGTAATTTAGCACAAGTTAAGCAAGAGAGAGAGAGAGAGAGAGTACGACCTATGTAAAATTGATTTTCTTATATCACCTTTGCATGAATTGAGATATGAAATAGTGAATGAAAGGTTGAATAATGTTTGCAAGAGTGTGTGCAATGGTTTGAAGAAAAGAAAAGTGAGAGATAGAGCGAGTAAGAGAAGTTCGAGGTTTTAACAAGGGTTTAAAGGTGTGTGAGATGAATAAGTGATATTAATCAATTGTCGAAGATTCAATACATTAGATATCTTCTTAAAAGGTGGTTGAGTGGATTATTGATCATGTTAGGGGGTTATAGCCTCCTTGTAGAGTTGGTTCTTCACAAAACTATGGGTTGGTGCTCCTTGTAGGGTTGGTGCTCTACTAAATTAGGGGTTTTTTCTCCTTGTGAAGTTGGTGCTTCACTAAATACTTTTTATTTGAGTAATATAACAAAAAAATTTAGTGGTTTTTATTCCCCTTGAGGGTTTCCCACATATATCTTGTGTTATGGTGTTGTTTCTCTTATTCATGGTTATTTAAATGCATGTATTTGATATTGTTCACACATTATGGATGGTTACTTGGTGTGTGGTTTAAGAAATAAATATGAAATTGAATTAGTTTGTAAATATTGATTCAACCCCCTCATTTCATTTTGCTTCCAAAAATTGGTATCGAGATCGGGTCCTTTTTGAGAAGTTTGACCACTTGAAAGGAGATCCATCAAAGCACATAAATGGCGAGTCACCAAAGTGGGTTTTCTACCAGAAAGGAACCTTTGTTTGATAGTGTGAATTATGATTTTTGATGATGAAGAATCATATAATTTCCATATGGTTTGATATTTGACAAGATATGGAAGTTGGTTATCTGCTCCACGCCACTACACCAACTATTGTTGTAGAAAAGAAGGCAAGTGATGACAACTCAAAGGTTATGAATGATATCATGTGTGGCCTAGGAGAATATGGGATGGAAAAAGTGATGCAATACAAATAAACAAAAGCTATGTGGGAAAATATTTTGGTATTATATGAAGGTTACTCTAAGGTAAGAATTGTAAAGCATCAAACCTTTAGAAATTAGTTTGAGAGTCTTAAGATGAGTGATGATGAGTCAATTAAATCAATTTTTTCTTAGGTTTAATAAGGTTGTCAACACAATGACGGGTATAGGTGAGATGTGAAGGAATATACAATTTTTCAAAAGGGTTTGGGATCTCTAACTCCTAAGTTTGGCTCCAAAGTTTCTTCCATTGAAGCTAAGTATTTGACTACTTTGAAGATGGATGAATTACATGGGACTTTGGCTGCTTATGAGATGAGGGTGGTTGACTCCAAACCTACCAAGAAAGAGATAGCTTTCAAGGTTGAGAAGATGACAAAGGAAAAGAAGACTAAAGTTGATGATGTTGCTCTAAAATTGATGATGAAGAACTCTTTACAATGATGGCTAGAAGATTGAATGTTGGATCTGGTAAGTACAAAGGTAAAATTTCATTTAAGTGTTTCAATTGTGGTGAATTAGGTCATTTTGTTGCTAAGTGTCCCCATAGGAATGGAAAGGAAGGAGATGAAAATCATGAGGATGATTATAATAAGAAGAATCATAAGTTCAAAAAAGGTTAGAATAATTTTAAGAGATTTGTGTAGACACCTAAATTTGCTATCTATACCCTCAACGCTGCATGTGCATATTTTATTTTATTCATTCCATTTGTTTTAATAAAATGCCCTCTTTAAATTTAATTAATCCATCCTCATAATGAAATGAATATCACCTTTAAGTACTATCTAATCAACATCAATCAATCAATTAATTAAGTGATTAATCATTCGTGACTGACTTTCCATTTAGAATGCTTTCATTCTAAATCTACACCTATGATTTTCCATACAATTTTTATAACTTATATCCACTTAAAACTCACATACACCTCATCCCTAAACAACCCTTTCCCGCATAATTCTTTAAAACATCTAGCCAACTCCTTAAAAAAATAGAAATCATGCCAAGAGCAGAAAAATATTCCCATTGGAGAAACTTTCCCCCATGATTGGTGGTGACTTAGCTTGATCACTATCGACCCTATAAAGATGTGTGGTTTATTTTTATTCTAGAGGTAATGCATGTGAATACTAAATATCTCTTGAAAATTGCAAACAATCCTTCATTCCTGAACATTTCGAAGCCATACGAGACATCTTAGACCTCTTTACAGCATGCATGTGTCAAATGTGATAGGTCTTTTGTGAGATTATCATCATTTTACATTGATTTAATCATATTTTGTCATATTATCTTGGTATTTTGTGTATCTAATATTTTACAGGTTTAAAACATCAACAAAAGTACTCGTAACTTTGTCATCAACTTCCATACTTGCGGAGTTACTCATCTAGCTTGCATTTTCCTCGATTTAAGCAAATCTATCATAGTTTCCCTAAAACCGATAGGTCACCATTGACTCAGCCTCAAAAACCATTGCTTTCTATTCCGAACCTTTTCTCATCCTTGGTGAGCTCTATACCCTTTCTGTTTCCTCTAATCCTTATCCAATTCCTTTGTTACAGCAAAATCGTCCTATTTATACCCTGGTTTCTATCGACTAGGGTCCCAGTTTCAATCCTTCCATTTAATCCTTGATTTATGTTGTTTTCCTTGTTTGTTCCTTCAGACCTCCTCTACGAGTTGATACCAACACCCTCATACTACGTAGCTTCTAGATTGCATTCAAATCATGCATGGTCTTCATATTCCTCCCAAATCTCTCGATCGGTCCCCTAGGTCAGCATTGACCGCCTTTACATAGTCTGGGTCACCATTAACCTAGACCAGGTATATTTATCTTTTAATGGTTTTAATCAGATTTCTATCTAAATCAATCAATAATGTTTTCAGATTATGTATCCTTTCAGTATATGCATATTATTAGTATACATTTCCTTGTTTACATCAATTTTATTTAACAATGAGGGTTGACATCCACCAAGGAAGTTAACGCTTCTTGGGTCCACCTTTTCAGAAACCCCCACCCAAATCATCTAATCAAAATATATTTTAGTCTTACTCACATGTTTCATATGATTAGTATTAGTAAGGATCCATCATCATCTTGCACACGTATCATCATACATACAAGGTAACATAAACCCTCAAACATTTTTGAGTTGTGTAGCTTCTTTAGTAGCTAGCTCATTAACTTGATAATGAATGAGAAAATACCACAAAAATTCCTGACACACCCGGTGGGACTACCCTTTAGGTGATCTCTTACATTTATTACTTTTTGTCTTTTCTTTTTCTATCTTCCACTAACACTACAGTGTGAGGCTCTACTTTATTTCTTGTTCATGTTGGGTTCATGGCTTGGATCTCTCATCACTCAAGAAGTGTAAATAAATAGGAAAAGAACTATCTAGGTATTCCTCACTTTTTCCCTATTTTTCTCCTTTTTGCATCGTAATTTCCCATTCTTGCTTGTGTCCTCATCAAATATCATACTTCATTTTGGGCTTAAAAAGAACATTCTTTTTGCATCCTGCTTGCTCACATAACTTAAATAGGGGTTTAATATTCTACATCCCACACTTCATCACACACAACCTTAAACCTCACAAATCAAATTAACACATCAAAACATTCCCTTACTTGGTTTTCTAATTGGGATTTCATCACCCAATAAAGGCCACCTCAGACATTCCCCAACCATAAAAAACCTGAAACCAGATGTATTTTTCCTTCTCATAGGTACCTAGTTATCCTTTCCCTTTTCTTTTCATACTTTCTTAAATAAAGTAAGAACATAAAAAGAACTGTCTTCTTTACTTGCTTGGGTAAAAACTATTTTCATGCCCGTAGTCACTCATTTAGTAGCCAAGAGAATGGAAAACAAATTCACTTCAAACAATTCCTTATCTCAACAAATGTTCTCTACAATAGCCACCTCATATGTACCCTTGATTACCTCTTTTATGAGCACTCAACTACTTATCAACGTCTCTCACCCAGAACCCTTTGTTCACACTACAACTTTAGGTGAGACCAACCCATTCTTTTACCATCAATCTATCCCATCTAGACCAGCTACTCCACCATCCATCCGATCAGAATCCTTTGGACCTCCTAAGGTCCCTCTCGGTGATACCATGTTCTAAGAGCTTATGGATGCCAATCCAGTGGCACTCCAAGATTATCTCCTTAGGAGATCAACCAGATTCCCCCAGATGGACCACCGCTCAAAAAAATTATCCTTATCAAACCAATCCCCAAACTACCCATCTTGCAGCTAATGATATTTCTATAGCCCACCTCGCTTCCTCTTCCACCAATCCCTCAACTCATCAGACTACCTAGATAGTCACGCCTATTCCTCACAACCTCCCACTAATAAACACAACAATAAACACTACTCTTCCCCTCACCTCTTTAGTCGCTATTCCCACTAGTGTCCCTAGTCAATACACCCAAACATCATATCCCCTATTCGGATAGTATGATCTTATCACATCTAGCATGCCTATCAATAATTCCTAACCCCCTTTTATAGGTCCTTTGCAATATGCCATATCTATCCCCTTTCAACAACATTTTTAACCCGCTCATACCCACATTCTAGCTCAGCACTTTTCATAATAACCTACTCAATCCCAACAATCCTATCATGTTCCCATCATCCAAGTAAAAATTATTTCAAAAACCACCCTTTGAAAACCCATGGGTTACCCCCAAAAAAATCATCAAACACCAACACATCCACAAATTCATCAACAAATTTATCCCACCACTTCTTACATACAGACACTACATCTTATTCCCCACTAGACTCTTTCAAATGATCCCATGCATGTCCTCGTGAATAGGTTAGCTAACCTTGAAATTGTTACTTTAGGAACCAAGGTCTCATTATCATATGAGAAAATCTATAATGAGCCTATTCACCCATCCATACCAATTAAACCATATCCTCTACACGGGAATTTCCAAATTTTTCTAAGTTTAATATAAAAAGGATCCAGAATAACACCTTCGTGCATTTAAATATGCATGTTATCTTATTACGCATGATCAAGAATTGATGCTCCAGAGTTTCCCCATGTCCTTGGCTGGTCCTACATTGGAATGGTATAATAGTATCCCTCAATATTTGATATTCTCTTTCTCCTAACTCATGTAGTTATTTCTAGAACATTTTTCAATTAACATTTCTTGAAAAAACCCATAAATGATCTATACACAATCCTAAAATTTGAAGACAAATCCATTACAAATTTTTTTCACAATGATGCTTCATTATAAGGAAATTATCCTTTCCTCTTTCACAATTTGATCTCATCGATCTCTTCTCATGTTCATGTGTAAAGAATATATCTTCAACTTTACAAATCCAATCATTCCGAACCTTTGACAAGGCCTTCACCATGGCCCACAAACTTGAAACACGCACCCTCGAGCAGGGCCATTTAAAACTGAAATCAAATAAACCCAAACATGAATTTACTAAACCATCCACACCAAATGAAAAATCAAAGGCAACAACCAATGTTGTAGTTGTTAAATCATCTCCTGCATCTACATCTAGCACATGGACTCAACAACGAGTCACTCAACCAATGCCTAACTACACTCCCCTTAGGGAGTCATATAATACAATATTTGAAAAATTGATGGCAATAAACCTTATCACACTTCATCCTATTTGACCAGTTGAGGAGTCAAGACCAAAACTTGTGTGGTATTTTGAAGACCATTACTGCAAGTATCATCAAGTCTAAGGCCATGACATAGAAATATGTCGTGCTTTTAAGGATCTGGTCCAAAGAATCATCAATTCGGGTGATTTTCAAGTCAACAATCCAAATGTTTCACCTAATCAACCACTTGACATTTTTAAACACCCTTTCCCAAATCATACATTGACAAGCCAAGATACCACTTCCACTATAACCCAAGCACCTAATTCTCATACTATAAACACCCTGAACACTACTAATTAGGAACCTATCCCATCCACAAATTCATCATTGACCACATCCATTCCCTTTTATATCCTTCCTACATCTATTATACCTATGTCTATCTTGGCGTCTACTCCCACATCTACAACTACCAGAACCCCATTAGAAAATATATCATTTATGCCCTTAGAGACATTCATGAAGCAACCATTTCATCCTATTTACACATGACATTGGTCCTTCATCAAATTCCTTATCCACCTCATCATCTACTTCATCCATTCTAGTAGGCTTGACCACCTTGCCTATATCTATTCCACCCTTTCCCATCATACCATCTGTGGAACCTATATCGGTTCTTCCTCCCACTCTCTTACCCACAACAACTACTTGTGGTTACATCCAGACCACCTTCTTCTTTCACCCTAAATTCATCATTTGAGGAATGTTTAAAAGTGTTTTACCTTGTAATGATCTCAAATGTTCCTTTTATGTCATCAACACAATCCCCTCAATCCCCACCTTATGTGGACTAGCCTAGACAAATGTTGTTTTATGTACCCAAACCAACCATGGTATTACCATTTGACCCCCAATAAAGGTTGTTGACACTCCTCCCAAGGGTGTGTCCCCACATACAAAATCTATAATCCTTCCTAGAGTTAAACCATCTAATCCAAAATCATCTATTTCAAAACCATGAACATTTCAGCTCACCAATCCATGATCATTCGACGACACTAAAACACCAATTAACATCAAGATTGAATTCAACTAATCTAAGCATCAATACACTCATTTTTCACCCCAAACATCCAAAGTAAACATCCAAAGTATCTCATAAGGCATCTTCTAGCACTTTAGTTGGATCATATACAGAAAATTTCCAACACTTACCAAAAACCTTTGCAATCATGTTTCCTCCTATCAAGGCCTTTAACCCAAAAGGAAAGAAGCCTTTATGGTTCAATTCTAACCTTATGTGTGCCTTTCATCATACCCCCGGACATGATACTAAGCATTGTAGATGCTCTAAGCCATTATTCATAGACTCATTGAAGAGGGAATACTTTCCCTTAGACTGATTCAGTCCCTTCCTTCCACATCTAGTCGACATCTACTATTTTTCCTTCGGGAGATGACTCAATCAATGATGACCCTCCTTTATTCATCAATGCAGATTCAGTAACCACTTGATCATGTCCTGTAGAGCCCAAATCAACCTTTGAGACAAAATCCAAGACCTAAATCGCCATCCCTCCTCTTAAGGAGTTGGGCACATCATCAAAACCAAAGGTTTCTATTTTGGAAGCTCCTAAGCCTATTGAACAACATATCATTAGATAACTTCATCAAGCACTAGTTAAGATTTCCTGTATGAGATCATCCAGAGATCACCATATCATAGACATGATCTTTTTGAAGCCTTAAAGTGCATTCTAACATTCGATGATGAAGCTCAAATCTTCACATATTTCATAGGAGCACTTCCTGCTTCTACTGCTATATCATTCAATGAAACTGAAATTCTGGACATCCCACCGGAAGAACATGACCTTACCCTCTTTATTATGGTTAGGATCAATGATACATTATTTCGGTAGTCCATGATCAATAGTGGGGAATCTTGACAATGAATACTTGAAAATAATATTGACACATAAGACATGCATAGAAACAAGATGGTTCTTGTGTATTTTATTAATATCAAAATCAAGCATTATAGACAAATAAGAGTTGCAATATTTATAGATATTGGACAACTTCTATCTCATCCACAATATATGGAAACAAATCATCTAATCTGAGCAAATATGTAGAAATAGCATATTGCCCCTAACTGCCCCTATTTCCCCTCATGGAAATCATCTAGGAACAAAATATGTAAAATATAGAACATGATCCCACAAACATTGGGATGATAACACTATCACTTAGTTAACTAACAACTAAGGACAACTAATATCTATTGACATAAGTTTAAAATATTTAATTAAATACTTTAACTTATTACATTTATTCAAATATCAACTAATGATGAATTAAGCTAATTTTTATTCATAACATCCCCCCCTTAATTCAACATGGTCTCAAGTGAACATGAGATAAATTCTCTAAAACCCTCAAATTTACCTCGAGCAAGTGACTTTGTGAAGACATCGCACATTGCATATCTGTTGGGCAATATTAGAGCTAGATGTTGTTGTTCTGAACATGTTCATGAATGAAATGTACCTACACCTTAATGTGTTTGGTGTGCTCATGAAAAATTGGATTCGAACAAGTTTTACTACTCCTTCGTTATCAACATGTAGGATAGTTGGATCTTTCTGTGGTATTCCCAATCCTTTAAGTATACATCGGAGCCATATCGCTTCATGAAAGCTCCACCTACTGCACAATATTCTGATTCTATGTAGGATCTTAAAAAACAAGTCTTCTTCTTACTCCCCCATGATATCGGTCCAGATCCCAAAAAGAATACAAATCTGAAGTGGATTTTCTATCATCTATGTTTCTGCATGATCTAAATCTAAATATCCTATCAAGAAGAAGTTATTATTCTTCTTGTATTCTAGGCCATAGTCCATAGTTCCTACGATGTACCTTATTATTCACTTTGCTTCTTTCCAGTGAGAAACGCTTGGTTCTTACATGAACCATGAAAGATAGATTATTGAGCGCATAGCTAATATCGGCCTAGTGTAAGTCAAGTAGATGAGACTCTGATCAACTACTGATAGAGAGTTACATTTACTTATGGTGATGGATCTGTTCGAGACAGTTGACATCTTGTCTCCATAGGTGTGGAAAATGGCTTACAATCCATCATATTGAATTTATCAAGTGTTTTCTTAGTGTATTTCAATTGTGACACAAAGATATGATTTTATCTTTGCCAAACTTCAAGTCTAAGACAATAATGCAGAAGCCCGAGATCGGTCATGTCGAATGATCATGTTAGATATTTATTTGTTGACTCAATCATCCTCATTGATCCTCTAGTGATGACTAGATCATCGACATATACTACAATGATCACTATCTCCCCCTTGATTTTTGAGATAGAGATTAGGATCGTATGGACTCCTATTGAATCCATGTTGAATGAGATGCTCGTTGATTTTTATGTACCATGCCTTGGGAGACTTCTTTAGACCATATAGTGATTTTATTAGTTTACATACCTTTTCCTCTTTACCTGGTATGACAAAACCTTCTGGTTGAGTCATGTAAACTTCTTCCTATAAATCACCATTAAGAAAGGAAATTTTCACATCCATTTGGTGTATTTTCCAACCAAATTGTGCAGCTAAAGTGAATATTAACCTGAAATTTTTTATCTTAGCTGGGAGAAAAAGTCTCCTCATAATCAATGCCTTATTTTTTAGCATATCCCTTAGTAACTAGTCTAGCCTTATGCTTATCAATTTTTCCATCTGCTTTGTACTTCATTTTGAAGATCCATTTGCATCCAATCTACTCTTTACTAGGTAGAAGATCTATAAGTTACCATGTATTATTTTTCATAAGTGACTTATATTCTGCATCTATAGCATCTTTCCAAGGTTTAGACTGTAGGGCTTCTGAAACTGAGGATGGTTCAATAATTTCAACAAATTTACTCATAAGGCCAAATTGACCTCATTTCGAGCCATACTATGAGTCCTCATTCTAGTGGTAGATGTGTAAGGACACTATCCAATTTTGCATCTCTAATCATACTTGTATGCCATTTAGGCATAATTTTTTTGGTTTCTGTGGGAGGTTGAATTTCATTATCTTCCCCATCATCATTTGTCATCAAAGTGATTACCATCCTTTGTTTTTACTGTAGGGATGATTTTTTCATCATGTGAGTGTATGGAAGGAGCATCTTCTTATTTATTCTCAAAGAACTCAACATCTTGACTAGTGTATACCCTTCTTGTTCTTGGATTCATAAGTCTATAACCAAGTGCTTCATCATTGTATCCCAAGAAGATAAGTTTTTCTGATTTCATATCAAGCTTAGTTCTTTGTTTCTTAGGAATGTGCATACTTGCTTTACATCAAAAAAATATAAGGTGTGAAATAGATGGCTTATGCCCTGACCATGCTTCCGTGGTGTTACTCCATCAAGAGCTACAGTGGGAACTCTGTTTAGTAAATACACTGTTGTTTTAGCTGCTTCGGCCCAAAATTTTTTTGATAAAATTACATCATCAATCATACATTGCACCATATCCATGATAATACGATTTCACCTTTCAAAAACACCATTTTGTTGCGGTGTGTGAGGAGGATCCATTTGATGATGAATGCCATGTGTTTTCAAAAAATCATTGAACTCATTGCTAGTGTATTCTCCCCTCAATCTGAGCGGAGTGTTTTTATTTTCTACCAGACTCTGTTTCAACAAGGGCTTTAAACTTCTTGAAAGTTTCAAAATCTTAGTATTTTGTAGAAAGACAACATATCCACATTTTTCTTGAAAAATCATCAAAAAGAGCATGAAACATTGAAACCTAGAGTGGCTAGGTCTCATTGGTCCGCATAAATCGGTATGCACCAAGTCAAGTTTTTCCTTAGCTCAAAATGTACTATGTTTTAATGGTGCTCTATTTTGTTTTCTGCCAAACAATGTTGACATTTATCTGTACCCTTTTTTAGAGGTGGTAAACCCTAACCATGTCATATCGAGGAAGTGTGTCAAGATAGCCAAAACTCACATGTCCAAGTCTTCGATGACATAGTTGAGATGATGATGTATCCTTGGCTAAAATTTCTTGATCATTTCGTTGAACAAAATCCAATTGAAACATTCTTCCAACATTCAAAGATTTTACAACAATTTTTGAGCTTCGTGACTTATCTCGAATTAGGCACATCTTTTTACCGCCTTTACAATCAAAGTCAATTTTGAGATTGTGATCTAATAATTGACTCATGGATACAAATTTTTGTTAAACCAGGGACATAAAGAACATCTGTAATTTTACAATTATGTTGCCTAAGTGGTAGTGAAATGGAACCAATGCCTTCAACATTGTATGATGTATCATCACCCAAAGAGACATGATTTTTGGTGGGTGTTTTACTCATTGTGAAGAACCAATCTTTCTTTCTATCATGTATCAAGTTACACCCAAGTCAACATACCAAATTTCAGTTGTAGAATTGGATACTTCATTTGACTATGCAAAATAGAGGAAGTCATCATCATCAAATTGATCTTCCTATTTGGCTACATTTCCTTGTTGAGTTGGTTTCTTCTTCCACTTTTGATAATTTTGTCCCTGTTTACTCTATTGTTGGACTGATTTTGTTTGTTGGTAATTAGTATTTTTACCACTTGATGATCCTTGTTGGAATGTGTTGTACCAACAATTTTTTAACTCATGTCCTTTTTACCACAAATAAGACATTTTTGTTGGTCTTTTTGGCCTTGTTGAGAATTACCTTGCTTCTGAGGTTGTTTACTAGACTTTGCCTATTTTTTTCCCTTTTTGATTAGAAGCAAGTGCCTACTCTTCAGTTTCAATAGTTGAGTGAATAGCTTCTTCTTGTTGGAGCATATTCACTAACTCTTCAAAAGTTGTTGTTTGACCAGTTATGTTTAACGTGGTCACAAAAATCCTATAAGAAGGAGGAAGAGCTCTCAATACTATAGGCACAAGTGATGTGTCAGTTACTTCTTCTTCCAAAGCTTGAAGTGATGCACGCAAAGTTGCCACTCTTCTCAAAAACATTTCAACTTTCTCAGTTGGTTGCATTTTCAAGTTTAATAGTTGACTTTGGAGATGAAGTATTGTGTTCTTATTTTTTGACTCATATACCATTTTCAACTTGTCCCAAGATTATTTTTCTATTGTGGACTCACGAATATGAGGTTGTACCTCATCCAAAACACTAAACAAGATTATTAACTTTATTTTTTGATTTACACAATCAAATGTAGCTTGTTGTGTAACATCTATTGAAGATCTTGTTAATGTACTAGAAACAACATTCCATAGATTTTCAAAATCAAGTTGTGCATGATTTTTGTTTTCCATCTTTGGATAATTATCAGAATGCAAAATTTGAGAATCTGGAAAAAAGAACTTTGGTGTCCGTAATTGCGGCCATTGTGAAAATTGAATAATGAAAGAAGAAGAATTGAACAATTTCCCCCCTTAAAGCATACACACCCCCCAAAAAATATTATTTTATTTATTTTTGGGCTCCTTTTCAGCCGTGTACAATGAATTTTTGGCACTATTAGCCTGTTAAAATTTGGCTCTTGTGGCTGATTTGCAAAAATAAAATGGCACTCTTGGCCGATTTGAAATAAAAATAAAAATTTTGGACTCTTTGGTCTCTTTTCAAATACAAAAATCTTATTTTTACAATTTTTACAAGATAAATCTTTTCCAAATCTGATTAAAAACTAGACCAAAATGTAGAGCTCACAAAAACATACACTTTTTTAAAAAATGGCACCTCAATATGAGGTACTAGTTGAAAGTTATGCCTTTTTTAAATTGCAATTTTAATATCTTTCTGGGCCCCTTTCCAAAAATGGAATTTTTTTCCTTCTTCTTGTTTTTTTCACTATGTCCAAAATGGAATTCTTTAAAAATGATTTTTTAAAAACTAATTGTAGCTAACAACTTACATGCATGCGTCTTTACATTTTGGTGCAACTACAGTTCATCCGCTTTGCATATGCGTTATAATAACCCTTGGCCGCACTTTTCTTTTATTGTTTCTCTTTGTATGCAAGTATTTATTTTTCTTGGAGGTAGCTTGTTCTTCCTTCTTCCAACACAACTATTTTGTTGTCGGTTGTAAATCTTCTCCCCATTTAATTTGTAGTCTTCGTTTTGGATGTAAGAAAGTTGCAGATCATTCAAATATGTGATCTTCTACTCCTCTGGCAGATGCAAGTTCACAGAGAACCTTCCATGTTTGATTGGATCTCCTTTTTTTAAATGCTCAAATACAGAGAAGAGGAAGAAGAATAAAAATATAGAGAAGAGGAAGAACAAGTAATGTGGGGAGCTTGAAAATTTTGGGTACCCATAGATCAAAAATATTATATATATATATATATATATATATATATATATATATATATTTAAATGCTTCCAATTTTAAAAAAATGCACGTATAGGTAAATTTTTTTTATAAAAATACCAGAGAATGAAACAATGTCACCTTTTACAACAGATTAGCATCCAAGTCTACAAAGGCCTTTGAAAGTGTTCTTCAACTATAAATCAATCAGATTCAGGGTGTGGAGCCGGGTAGGGGCTGTGAAATGGCTGGGGGCATCTATGGATCCTCCTAGCTCTGTAATTTCTCCGATCTCTCTAAACTTCCCTAAAACTTCCTACACTCCTCTCTGGATCAAAATACTGCTCGATACCAAATCTTGACAATGAATACTTGAAAACAATATTGACATAGAAGCTTTACATAAAAACAAGATGGTGCTTGTGTATTTTATTAATATCAAAATCAAGCATTACAGACAAATGAGAGAGCTGTAATATTTATAGATATTGGAAAGCTTCTATATCATCCACAATATATGGAAACAAATCATCTAATCTGAGAAAATATGCAGAAATAACATATTGCCCCTCATCAAAATCATTTGGGAACAAAATATGTAAAAGATAGAACATGATCCCATAAACATTGGGATGATAACACTATCACTTAGTTAACTAACAACCAAGGACAACTAATATCTATTGACATAAGTTTAAAGTATTTAATTAAATACTTTAACTTATTACTTTTATTCAAATATCATCTAATGATGAATTAAGCTAAGTTTTATTCATAACGGGGAAAGCAATAATATGATTATTTCACATACTTTTCACCAACATAAGATCCCAAAAGAATATATCAGTTAAACACCCACAATTCCTTGCACTTTTAAAGATGCCATAGTTCTCACCTTGGGAATAATAATCCTCCCTATTCGTGTTAGTGAGAAGCTCATCCATGAGATATTCTCTATCATCGAGGGATAATTTCAATATAATGTTCTCCTCGGATGACCATGGATCCACACCATGCATTGTGTCCCATATACACTTCATCACTCCCTTAAATATGAATATGAGGGAAAGATCCTGATGCTTCATGGGGACACTCCTCCCTTCCAAGGATGTAACATGAATTATAGTGTTTCGCATGAATGCTTCCATTCCTGGAATAGAGTTGCTTCTATCCTTTCATTCCTTTGAGAAACAGATAAGGGTTAGGGCTAGGAGGAATACCTATTGAATGTTGAGAGGGTGTGCACGTACCGTAGAGAGAGATCAGATCGATTGCAAAGAACTCCTTTTTGTCTGGGAAGGACTACCTGCAAGTAAGAATACAAGACCACCAGATTCTAATTAGATAATAAATGAGGGAACTGCCTTGGGCCCAGGAAGTATTAAACTTCCTTTCAAAGGTGGTCAGTTCCCCTGCTAATATGAATTAACACAAATTATTGCAAAATTACAATTTAATTACCTTGTTAAAACAATAGAGGAAAGGGCTAGTTTTGGTTTTGAATCACAGTGACCGATGCCGGTCACTATCACCGGTACCGGTTTCTGCTAACCGATATCGGTAGGGGCAGTGGTTTAGGGGATTTTAGTGAAGGTTGGCTATAAGGTGGCTATGGTGTTTATAAGGCTAGTAAATGATTGGGGATAGGTAATGGGGTGATGGAGAAGACTCAGAGAATATGGGGGTTGTTCTTGGGGAAATGTAAGGGTAGAGGAATGACAGTTAGATGTAGGGTGTTACCGGGTAGTAGATCTAGGAATAGACTTATAATTGTTGTGATTCAGAAGTTCAAGAAATGTTATCAAAAGAACATACAAGATACTACTTACTAGTTCCTGATGAAGATACAGGTCCAAAGACTGTGATGACGAAGGCAGGGTTCAGGTAGGATGATCTGACAATCCAAGATGAGCTATTTTCTCTCCCAATGCTTGGATGAGTGTCACTGGGCTCTGGTTACTCAGTTGCAGTCTTGGGCTTGATGTCCTTCTCTATAAACTCCTCTCTTTCCTTCACTTGTCTCTGCTCGGCCAAGTGAATTCCGGATCCTTCCAATGACTTCTGATATTCCAATCAATAAAAATCCACCCCTATTTTTGGTTGGGGGAGGTCATTTAGAGGAACCGATGGCGTTATGTAACCAATGGCGGTTGAGTAGGAACCGATGTCGGTTAAGTCAAAGTGGACTATTTTTTTAGTAAAGTAGCCAACTTTCCCTCCTTTTCTCCCGAGGAATTACTTGTGGGCTTGGTCAAGTCATTATTAGGTTGATTTTGGTGCGGGTGAGGAGTAATTAGTCATGGGTGTGGATGTAGACCAAGTTATAGGTCTTAATTAGGTTAATTTAGGGTGAGGGCTAGGTCATGATGAGGTGGCAAAATGTGGTGGTAGGTTTGGAGATGTGGATTTATTAAATATAAGGTAATTAATAAATAATTGTGCAAGGTTTAGGTGGTGAGGCTAGGTTACGAAATGGGATGCGGGGCACGGGGGGTCGTAAGACACAAATTTGGTGTCTACATTAGCCCCTTGTTGTCGTGTAGCTTTTCTTGTAAAGCTGCACTGACAATAATAAGAAGTGGTTACTCCTGTTAAGGGTATAGGTAATCCCCCTCAAATCTATCACAGATTGAGGTAGTGTGAAATTAGGGATAGGGTTGATAAAGGGTAAATGGTGTTGAGATGATGGTAAGATGGTGGGGTAGGTCCAAGGAAGAAGACACACATTGAAATGTAGTAGTGTGACCAGGGTACATGATTTGAAGAGAAAACAAGCAATTCATAGGCAAAGGTCGATAGTTTATCCAAACAAGGGTGATATAATCCTGGTATCCAAGGCATAGGAAGTAGCTCCAGGGGATATAACGGGTAAGGTACAAGAACGTTTAGGCATGTTTGGCAGTACCAAATGGTTGGTTTGGTTGAGATAAATGTCACGGTCTTGGTCTAGGAAAAGTTGGTCGACTGATCAAGTCAAGTACCCTAATCATGCTAAAACATGAACAGGTGAGCTCGATTGAACAAAAGGCTACATGATGGGTGGATAAAATTGTAATTTGTTGGTTTTGGGTGAGGTATTTAATTGGTGTGGCCTTGGGTCGGGCTGATTGATTAGTGAGGGCCATGGGTCGGGCCTGATTGGTTGGTTGCGGCCTTGGGTCGGGCCAAATGGTTGGTTACGGCCTTGGGTCGGGCCAAATGGTTGGTTGCGGCCTTGGGTCGGGCCTGATTGGTTGGTTGCAGCCTTGGGTCGGGCCAAATGGTTGGTTGCGGCCTTGGGTCGGGCCTGATGGTTGGTTGCAGCCTTGGGTCGGGCCAAATGGTTGGTTGTGGCCTTGGGTCGGGCCTGGTTGGTTGGGTGCGGCCGTGAATGTGGCCAATGAAGTCAAAAAAGGCTATTTAGCAAAGGAGGGTATAGGCGATGTGGTGAGAAAGGGAGATTGGTGAATAAGGGCAGAAATTTTGGTAAAATAGGGATTAAACCGATATCGGTTAGCTATGACCGGTATCGGCTAGATGACCGATATCGGTATTTTTAGGGCACAATATAACCGATATCGGTTATAGGTCAAAAACCTATAAAAAGAAAAATACGGCCTGTCATTGTCACATTGTCAATTTGAAAACCAAATTTAGTATGTCAGGTGTGAAAAGTGATTTTGTTGAGTTTGTATCTTTGAGTTGGAAGTAGTTGAGTGGAGGATGAGTGAGTGATTGGTAGACCCCAAAGCAAGTAGGAGGCAAAATTTGATTGGTGGAGGACCCAACAGAGGAGATTTGGAGCCATGGCATAGCCAAGAGGAGCAGGAGGTGCTGGACCAGCTGGACCACCACCACCTATCCCACCACCACGACGTGTAGTCGTACCGGTAGGCTCTGAGCTCTTACCTTTGTGAATTTAATGAGTTTAACTTAGATGTGTGGTTTGGGTAGGAATTCTAATTTTAATAAAATAATTAATGAATGGAGGTAATTTGCAAAATGGAGTGGGTAGGTAGGTTAGTTAGGTCAAGGCGGTAGGGTGGGTAGGTTTTTAGGGTTTTTCAATGGGTAAAAGGGTAGAAATAGGCAAAAATGGGTTTTTGGGGGCCGCGTCGGGTTTGGCTCCGGCCATGGACAGTGACCGATGTCGGTCACTAGGTGACCGGCATCGGTCACGAAATTTTTAGGCAAAGTGGGTTGTGGGTAGACCGGCGTCGGTCGTATGTCGACCGGCGCCGGTGTATATCAAGTGCTATAGGGGACCGGTGCCGGTCAAGGGTGACCGGTACCGGTCATTAGTTAGGTTTATTTTTGTTTTGTTTCATTGTTGGTGTTTGTGTTTTGTTTTTGGGGTGAAGAGGGAGGGGGTAGAGTTGATAGGAAAGGTGATTGGGATGGGGGGGAAATGGGGTGGTTGTGTGGTTGGTTTGGTTAGGATAGATTAAGTGTTGAGTATGAATTAGGAGGTGTTAAATTGGTAGGGGCATAGTTAGATGGCGAGAGTAGATCGGGGTGATTGGTAGGGTGTGAGATAAGGAAAGGGGATATCGTAGATGTTTTAGGGTAAGATAGGTGGGTGTAGATGTGTGTTATAGAGTCGGGGTGTGGTCGGGTGGGTAAAAGGGGGTATAGAGGGTTAAAGTAGTTATTTTTGTAAAGGGTAGGTCTAATGAAGTGGGTTGTTTTTGTAGGCACATCAGCAGCTTACGATGCGGGATCGGATGCCCCGCTATTGAGACGGATGTGGCCACATGTGTCCACAGTGCAGTGGGCCATTATGCGCGAGGTGGGACTCGGCGGAGTCCAGCGGTATAGGGCTGTGGATAGGGACCACAACCTTATGGTTGCCCTCATCGAGAGATGGGATCCGGCAACCAATGTTTTCCATCTCCCTACTGGAGAGATGACTATTACCCTAGAGGATGTGTATCGCATCCTGAGACTGCCGATCGTAGGGGAGGTAGTATTCCAGGTAGATGCGGAGACGGCTATGGATAGCATTCTTCAGGTATTTGGAGATGCAGCCGCATTATTGACTTATCACAGCGAGCATTACCTATGGGGACATGTATCGCGCCCACAGACATGAGACACGGCTTGCCGTGTTGATGATGATAGGCATCACATGCTTCGCCCTCCCGGACTCAGAGGGAGGCCGCTTCCCACGGGCTTTGATGGGAGTGCTACACGAGATGGTAGAGGAGCATACGTGCTATGCCTGGGCACCAGTATATCTGGTGCAGCTATACAGAGAGCTGTGGGGTTATCGCTGGATGAGGCGATTTGGGATTTGCTCCACATTTTTGTTACACTGCTGGGCATATGAGCACATTATATGTATACGACCAATAGGGCTGCCCCAAAGAGCGAGGCCAAGTTATATACAGATATGGCTTTCAGAGGTGGTTGGGGGTCATGGGCCAGCCACGAGCGGTGCTCGCAGGATGGGACGTAGCCTACTACCGACATATGTTAGAGGGCTTGACTGCGCTAGACATTGTATGGAGGCCCTACAGAGGCCATCAGCCTCGAGGAGGAGCCCGAGCACAGATGCGCTGGATCCAATATACTTTCTGGATAGCTGGACGGAGGCCTAGAGAGTATGAGCAGATACCCCTAGAGAGGGTACGACGGCAGTTGGGGCTGCGACAGGATGAGCCACCTCCCTTCCCATAGTACCAGGAGGGATGATGTAGAGGCCCCACTACCTGCACCGCAGCCCGTTGACCCAGATTGGGTAGCAAAGAGCAGAGAGGCCAGCGATCGATGGATGACGTCGGGTGTACAGGTTCATTTTTGGTGTGGTGGGCAGGGGAGAGAGCAGCTAGGAGAGCACAGCCCGCACAGCCAGATTTAGTGGCTGTTATAGCAGAGAGGGACCAGCTCGTAGGACAGGTGCAGTTGTTATAGGGGCAGCTTGCACTGCTGCTGCACAGCACGATCGGGGGTATTATAGGGTAGTTAGCTTAGGCACGAGTGCGAGCATAGGGACAGTACATGCGCCACAGGCACCACCACCGGCATTGGCACAGCCACAGGCACCACCATAGGAACCGACCCCGCCGAAGGCACAGCACCAAGACATACAGTACAGTGCACAGGGTGTACCGGCAGGATAGGGGCCACTATTATTAGGAGTCGGGGGACCAGCCCCAACAGCCATGGTGGCACGGGCCCGCTATATGGAGGTGAGAGCGGAGGCCCGGTATTATCAGGATGTCCTTGATGGTACCGGGGCTGACTATCAGCCATATGCGGCGCACAGAGCCGAGACCTCTCGGAGCCAGAGATCCCAGGGGGGTGCAGCCATAGCCGGTGGGTCGGTGATAGGGAGGAGACGAGAGCCAGCACAGGGACTAGCAGGGAGAGGGGCTGAGGGTGGTGGGGAGAGCTGAGACACCCCTGGAGCAGATATGGTTTTTTTTTTTGCTATTGGATATAGACACCGGTCTGCGAACCGGTTATGTATATAGAGGCCTGCATGCCCACATATGATTTATTTATTCATTCTTGTTGTATATACTGGCCTGCGAGCTGAGTACAGGTTGTATAGTTGATACCGGCCTACGAGCCGAGTATATTTTTGATATGAGAGACCGGCCTGCGAGCCGAGTCGAGATTTTGACAGTGATTGCGGCCTGCGTGCTGCTTTGTATTATTTTGAGCTGACAGAGGCCCCCATGCAGGGGAAGTTGTATATTTAAACATTGATATATATAGAGATGATGATTTTGATCCACATGGTGTGTATAAAATGTTTTATGTGTTTTGTTGATGGTTTTTGAAATTTAATGTGTATAGATGATGAGTTAGATCCAAATGGTGTATATACTGATGGGTTTGATGTAGATATTGCAATGTCGTATGTATTTTGTTGATGGTTGTTTTATTGTAGATAGATGATGTTGATGAAATTGTGATGATATATTGATGTGATTTTGATGACAAATATTGATAATGGTGTCATTATGCAGGAAAAAGAGGTGGGCGCCACAAAAATTTGTAAAAAATAAAGAAAAGGCCCAGGTTTAAGCAAAACGAGACATGTGACCGATATCGGTTAGCTAACCGACGTCGGTAGAACAAGGACCGATATCGGTTAAGTAACCGATACCGGTTATGCCAAAACGAGATTTTCTAAAAATAGAAAAGCTTGGGTGGCAACTTAAGGTCTTATTTTTAGAGTTCTTATTTTTAGAGTCATGCAACAAGTTAAATACGTGAATGTGACGTTGTTTGACGACTGATACAGGTAATTACATGAAAGAATTGAGTGATAAGGAGGAAAGAGATAGGTAAAGTGAGTGTGGGATGAGATTAAGAAGGTAGAAAGGCAAGTTATATTTGAAGAGGGTGATGAACATGGCTGGACGAGGAGAAACATCCAGCAGGCAGGGACGAGAGGGAAGACAAGGTCCACCCCAAGCTGCTGCATCCCAAGAGGTAAACTGTTTGATTGTATTTTAATTCTTGCATGTTTTGATGAATAGGCTGAGAGAAGGTAAGAAGGTAGAGATGAGAAAGAAAGGGTGATAGGAAAGGGTTTGGGATAGAGTGAGTGTTATGGGGTAGGTAAGCAGGGTGTTCACGTATGTTTATAGGTATAGAGAGGAGTAAACGAGAAAAATAATTATTGTAGGTGGTGGTTTTAAGTAGCCTATATAGGTTCTTGTAGGAATTTCAGAATGTGAGAAAAAAACACTTGGGGATTTGATTTATTGAATGGTTGTGTGTCATTTTGATGTATGCAGTAGAGGTAGGGTTGAGGATGAATGATAGTGTTCTAAATGTGTTGTCACGAATCGAGCGGATGTAACACCAACTCGAATGGGTGCCGATAAACCATGTGGGGTTAAGTGGAATCCACTATTATTCATGAATAAACGCAATCATGCTATGTTGTAGGTGTTGATTGTGAGGTGGAATCGGAAAAGAATACCTTCTATCTACCAATAGGGGAGATGACAAAGTGACATTGGAAGATGTGTTTAGGATCTTGAGGCTCCCAATTACAGGAAGACCGGTGTATCGAGGCATTGCCTAAGCACGGCGCGGGAGCGATACGTGTAGTATTTGGTTCAGCTACATGAGATTTGACACAACAAGGTTTGACATTCACTTATGGTATAATGTATGCAAAAACTCCTTGAGGAAACAAGGTTAAAGTGGTATTAATGATAGCGGTGGGGTATTATGCATTACCGAGGGCGGAGGGGGAAGATTTCCAAAAGCATTGATGAGTGTTATTTGGGAAATGATAGAAAGGAGTGTGACTTTCGCATGGGAACCCGCATATCCGGTGGAGTTATACAGGGTTTATGGGCTGCAGTGAAAATACAGACGACACCGGATTGTTCATACTTATTACATTATTGGGCCTATAAGCACATTGTTTGTGTACGATCGATAGGCCGACCCATCCAAATCAAGAGAGACAGGAGTGTAGAGGTTGGGATCGAGACGATGGGTCCAGCATGGTAACAAGAGGTGAGATCCCAGTGTGATAGATGACATTGAGTATTATAGGCAGGTATGGGAGATGGTGACGATTATGGATATTTTTTGGAGACCTTACGGGAACTATATGGTGACGGAGCACATAGCTGAGGAGTTGAGGGGTGTAGAGCGATTGAGGTGGATCGCAGGGCACAGGCCAGGTGAGTACGAGAGGATTCCTCTAGATCGTGTGTGGTGACAATTTAGATTTGTTTAGGATATACCTATGGCTTATAGACCATACATGAGGATCGACACCAAGGCAACATTCTCACCTCCCCGGCCAACACCTCTAGAAGGGCCAGAGGAGATAGCAGCCGATCGCAGGGTAATGGATGCAGGAGCGACAGAGGCCTATAGATTATGGTGGGTAGCAGAGCTGTGAGGTGTACGTGATCATCCTGACATAGCTGTGATTACAAAGTGGAGAGAGATCGTCTGCAGGGTTTAGTTCATCAGCTCCAAATGCGGGTGAATGAGACAACGAGATTGTTAGCGGTTGCAAAGTCATGAGTGGAGAGACTAGAGGAAAGATTCCTCCATGCAAGAGGACGTATTCGTATGTTATAGGAGATGTTGGCGGATCAGTGGGAGGAACCAATAGTAGTGGCACCTTTGAGGATGGAGAGGCCAAGTGAGTGGCATCGACGATCATGATCACCACCTGATTCGGGAGGAGGCGCAAGGGTCTAAGTGAATTTCATAAGAGTATAAGAATAAATAAGGATGCCGACCTACGTGTCGATGATAGAGAAGATGTATTTGTTTAACATCTAAATAAAACTAAATATGTATGTTGATTTGAGTTATGATAATAATAAGAATGGTTGTGTTTTGCATGTTTTGTTTTGAAAAAGGATAAAGATGAATGTGAGCGAATAGAAATACACAAATAGATTCATATATACCACACATGATAGGTTATGGTAGGGGATGGTCGAGCTAACCTTGGGAGACCCCATGTCTCCTAAGTGCTACCTACATAGCCCATTACACAAAGAAAGGAGGGCCTCGGACCAATGTAGTTCTCCCTTAGGACTAGGGAGAGGTGAATTCAGGTAATTTGGTTATAGTTAGGCAATTTGTTGGCTGGTAAAAATATTGATATTGGTAGGGTAACATTGTCGGTGTTGGTAAGGGACTGGTGATGTTGGTGTAGGTATAGGTGAAACGAAATTTAGCTTACCCAAGTAGTAGGGAATCATGTCCTGATTAAGGTCAACACACAATCCTAGAGTCGAGTAAAAGAGGCAAAATGTCCCGTAGTTGAGAAGAGCTAAACAAACCACATATTAACATAGGAGGGGCTTGAATCCCTAGGTGCCTTGCATAGGTGAGAAGTCGATAGGTGAAAAGAGTCATATTATCACAATATATCGGATATACGTCACGTCCCTTGAGTTTTGTTGTGTTGACGAATGGTGAGGTGAGGTGGCTGGTATAGCTGGGGTGCAGAGAACTTATTATAAGGTGATTATTCTGATGAAAGAGAACCAAACCTAAATAGACAAGTCCATGACTCAAAAGTGCTTTGGAATACTACTTTTATTTTTCTGGATATAGACTGATCAATGCGGGAAGTCCATAGGGGATATGTATTTTGTTGTTCTTGAGGTCTTCACAAAGCTGATCAATGTGAGAAGCTTCTGATAAAGGCTGACTTTGTATAGCTGTCCTTCAAGGGAGTAGTCTATTTATAGTAGCAGATGCAGTTTTTGTGTATAGCTGTCCTTCGGGGGAGCAGTCTATTTATAATAGTAGAAGTGACTTTGCACATAGCTATCCTTCGAGGGAGTAGTCTATGTATAACTTAGAGGTCTAGATGTCCGTTTGGCATGAAGCATCTAGTTTTGTAGGAAGTTTGACTCAAGAATATCCCATAAGTGTACAATTGAGAACATGTTATTTTGATACTTTTAAGTCATGGACCAGACTAAAAAGGGGAAGGCATCTTTAAGAGGAGGTAATGACCAAACCACGTGAGCTTGATTCTATTTTGAGATGCATGGAACAAAAGTGTATGAGGTAGTAAATGAGCTCAAGGGACGAGCGCAAGGTAGATAAGAAGTGATATAACACTAAATTCAATAGTAGAATGGTCAAAGATGTAAGGCATTAAGGGGTTCAGGCTCAAGTTTACCATTAAGTGAAGCTAAACGGTAAGTGCCTGATCCGTAAGTATGAGTGATAATGTAGGGCCCAATCCAATTAGGAGTAAATTTTCCACGTTTGCTCTTTTCTAGTTTGGTTACATGTTGATTCTCTTTGAGGACAAGATCACCAACCTTAAAGGTATGCTCATGGAGTCACTTATCATAAGCACGCTTGATGCGTTTTTGATAGATTTGAAGATGGTCAAGAGCTGTAAGACGACACTCATCAAGAAGCTCCAATTGGGCTAACCGCTCTTGGTAGAAATCATCATTGGTGAGAATATCCTGAAGAGATATTCTTAGGGAGGGTATTTGTATTTCGAGAGGCAAGAAAGCCTCGGTACCATATACCAAAGAGAATGGGGTGGCATTAATGGAGGTGTGAATGCTAGTCCAATAAGCCCAAAGGGCAAAGGGGATGTGATCAGGCCAATTGCTTCCAGAATCGTTAACAACTTTCATGAGGATTTTGGTTAGGGTTTTATTAGAAGATTCGGCTTGACCATTTTCTTGTGGATAGTAAGGTGATGAGAAGCTAAGTTTGATACCAAAGTTGTCACAAAGGTCTTGTAACAACTTATTTTTGAAATATTTTCCATTATCTATTATCAGGTGATGAGGAACGCCAAAACGACAGATAATGTGATGGTTAATGAATTCGACGATTTTCTCTTTTTTGGTTGAAATGAGTGGAATGGCTTCCACCCATTTAGTGTAATATTCAGTTGTTGTGATTATCCAACGGTGACGTTGTGAAGATGGTGGGTGAATCTCACCAATAAGGTCTAAACCCCATTGTGAGAAAGGCCAAAGATCTTGTGCGACCTGTAGCGGATGGCTAGGAGTATGTTGAAGGTTGGCATGTTGTTGACACATAACACAATGCTTAACATATTCATAGTAGTCGTTATTAAGAGTAGGCCAATAATAGCCTAGGCAAAGGATTTGTTTGGCCACGGCAAGGCCACTAAAATGTCCACCACAAATACCATCGTGGACTTGTTGGATGGTATAGGTAACCTCCGCACCGGTTAGACATCGAAGGAGGATGCCATCAAAGCCATGTTTATAGAGGAGTCCCCCCATGATGACATAACGAGAAACACTTTTAAGAAAAGCATGTTTGCCGTTACTAGTAAGGTCAGGTGGGAGAACAGAGGTTGTAAGATAGTCGTGAAATTGGTGATACCAGGTATCCTGCGAATTAGCAGACACATTATTTATCATACAAACATCTGGGGCAGAGTAAGATGGGGCAAAGAGTTGTTGGACCAAGATGAATATGTCAGAGTCAGTTGGTGAGGTAGGAATTTGCGAGGCTAAGCAAGCCATAGTATCCGTAAATTTGTTAGTGGAGCGGGGAATGGTTTGGATAGAATAATGAGTAAATAAGGTCAAAAGTGAATCCATGTAATGTTGGTACTTTTGAAGTTCCTCATTTTTACATTGGTAGATGCCCATAAATTGATTGACTACCAGTTGGGAGTCACCAAAAATGTTAATAGACTTGACACCTAAGTGTAACGCAACCTGGAGACCCAAAACAAGGGCCTCGTATTCCATAGGCTCAGCATTACGAGGAATGAGAACAACACCAGCTCCACCGCCATGCTGGCATTTGGATCCATTGAAGAAGAGGGTCATTGGATATGACTCCCCACTAAGTGAAAGAGTGGCAATGAGTTTGTTAGGGAAATTAAAAGTGGTAAATTGCTCCCCAGGTAAAGGGGCTTCCGCGAGTTGGTCTGCGATAGTTTGTCCTTTGATTGACTTCTGGTGTACAAATTCAAGGTCAAAGTCAGCGAGGAGCATAAGCCATCGGGCGATGCATTGGTTTAGATGAGGTTTGGCGTACATATAATGAATGGGGTCCGCGTTGGTGATGACAAGAAATTTGTGATTCAGGAGGTAGTTTCGGAGTTTGGTGGCTACGAATGGTAGGGCTAGGCACAACTTTTCTACATGTGTATACCTAGTCTTGTAATCCACGAGAGTACGACTTATGTAATAAACGGCTTGTTCTCGATACTCGGAGTCATGATGTGTGAGCATGGCCCCTACAACATGGTTGGTGGCAGAAAGGTAAAGGTAGAAAGGGCGATCGTCCGAGGTGGGATAAGCACAGTGGTTACAAGAGATAGGCTTTAAGAGCCTCAAAGGATTGGTGGCACTCTTCACTCCATTGAAAGACAATGTCCTTTTTAAGGAGTTGATGGAAAGGTTGACATCGATCTGAGATTTGGGAGATGAAACGCTGGATAGATTGGAGTTTACCTTGCAAATTACGTAATTGTTTGAGGTTAGTAGGTGGGGGCATTTCTAGGATAGATTTGAATTTAGCTGGATCGACCTCGATGCCACGCAAAGAGACGATAAAACCAAGAAGTTTTCCCGAAAGGACACCAAAGACACATTTCTTTGGTTGAAGATGAACACAATATTGTAACAGGTGATCAAAAATAATGGTTAAAACATCGAGATGTTCACTGCGATGTTTAGATTTTCCAAGAAGATCATCGACATAATCCTCAAGGATAGTGTGCATAATGTCATGAAAAATGTAAGTCATAGCCCGCTGATAGGTCGTACCAGCATTCTTAAGGCCAAATGGCATGACATGATAATAGAAGGTTCCCCAAGGAGTTATGAAAGTAGTTTTATGTTGATCAGCCGGGGTTACCAAAATTTGATTGTATCCCGAGAAGCCATCCATAAGAGAAAGCATCTCATGGCCCCTGAGTGAGATCAACAAGTTGATCAATACTTGGGAGGGGGAAGTCATCCTTCGGGAAAGCGAGGTTAAGGTCCCGGAAATCTATACATATCCGAAGTCCCCCCGTTGCTTTAGTAACAGGTACAATGTTAGAGATCCATTGAGGATAGTCAATAGGTAAGATGAAGGAAACAGAAAGGAGTCGTTGAAGCTCTTCTTTGACCAAGAGGGCAATGCGTGGATGCATTTTTCTCAGTTTCTATTTAACTGGTTTGACATCGGGTTTTAGGGTAATGTTATGGACAGCAATGTCAGGATCAATTCCTGGCATGTCAGCATAGGACCAAGCAAAAGCTTGGTTGCAGGCACGGAGGAAAGTAGTGAAGGTAGTTTGTTCTGATGCGGTAAGAGATTGTCTGATCTTCACAATGTGAGGATCGTCCTCGGTGTGGATGTTGATTTCTATAGTCGACTCATTCAACATGGTTTGAGTATCAGATGACAAGGCACATTGAATATAAGAGTCGTCCGCACCAAGGTAAGTGAGGATGGAGTCGTCATCCTGGCACTCAACAACATTAATTGAAGGTGAGTCCTCTTCGATCATGTCTGGATATAGAAGGGGAAGAGAAGATGGGTCTTCATTACCATGTTGATAAGTGAGAGGACATAGGAAGATAGCGTTTATGAAAAAAAAAAGTTAGGAGGGATAGATTCAGGGTCTATCGACTTTGTGGGTGACGATGGCAAAAATGGGTGATGAGGGTTCGAAACGGGTGACCTCGTCATCTTCCGGATCTGAGGATATGTGATGTTTTCAGTGTAGGGGGTTCAGAGAATCCAAGACCACGAAGATCTTTGTGTTTGCGTGTAGTAATGGGAATGATTGTATTTCGGCCTTGTTCATAAAGACCAAAACCAAAACCTTTTCAAGCACAGTGAGTCAAGAAGGTGAGGGCAAAACGATGATTTGTCGGTATTAAAATCAGATTGGAAGGGAACCACGCCAAGGGGAGGTTTAGGGGTAACGAAGGATGCGTCGACACCCCCATACGTTAGGTTGGTGCGGTAATTAGGTGGTCTCAGGAGATTACCTCCCCCACACGATGGTCGTAGGTAGGATGCGCATGCAACTGTCCATACTCCTGTGAGGTATGGAAAGAGCTAACGTTATATAGGCAATACTCCCCCAGTGTAAGGTGTTGAAAAACATCTACTAAGGGGTCTGAGGTTGAGATGTTGTCGCGGGAAAGGAAGTGGTATTTGCGATAGTGGTCTCATTGGTTGAAGGTGTAGGTGCGGTTGAGGTGGATGGTTGAGGTGTGGTTGAAGTGGATGGTTGGGTTGGATGAATGGGTGTCTTGACTGGTACAAGCACATCATTGGGGCGATATAACATATTACAGGTTTTGAAGGGGGGAGGGTCAGCTTTTACGGTATAGGACTTCCCCTCGTACTCAAATTTTATGCATCTATGTAAGGTGGAGGGAACGCATCCCATAGCCTAGATCCAAGGGTGGCCTAACAACATGTTGTATTGGAATTCTCCCTCAAGGACATAGAAGAGTTCAGGTAAGGTACGTGGCCCTACACAAATGTTAAGGATCATAGTGCTTAAGGTAGAAGTAATAGCATCATTAAATGAACGCAAAGCATGGTTGGGTTGGCACACATGCAAATGCTAGAGGATATTTTCATTTGTTGGAAGGCTTTGGAAGAGATGATGTTTAGGTTAGCTCCCCCATCAATCATAACATGACGTATGCAGATGTCCCGAACTTAAGCTGAGATGAAAAGAGTGGGGTCAGGATCTTCTGCACCAAAGTCAACAATTTCATCTTCGGAGAAACCGACGCGCAGAATGCTTTGTCTGCATTGTACGGAAGTGGTAGATTGTTTGGTGAGAGAGGAAACGTGGTTGGGTGTTAAGATGGAGGTAACGGGAAAGGTTTCATTAGGTAAGACCTCTATCCCTTGAAGGATTTCAACGAGAGCTTGTCGATGAGATTCAGAGGCCTGAATGAGATCATACAGTGTCATTTTTACAGGTGATTGGTGAAGTTGTTTGATCATGGTTCGGTGGGCAACTCCATTAGAGACGGGGTAGGCAGGTCCACGAATAACCACTTTAGGTGGTGGTGCGATCGGGATGGTGGATGGAGAAAGAGAGGCCGCAGGTGTGCTTTCTTTAGCTTTCCCATTGTTTTTACGCCTCGAGTAGCAACACTAATCATATTGATCTCGTGAACACGAGAGGAGGAAGACGGTAGGGATAAGTCATGGTCTTCGAGAGGTGGGGTTGTAATAATGATAGATCTTGGTGAGGAGGGGACAGGTGGTATAGGAGAGGGGATTGAAGCTAAAGATTTCTCCCTTCGTAAGTTGTCTTTCTTAACCTTTCTATCCGAGAGAGGTGACTGACGAAGTATGGATTTCAAAGCTTTGCATCCCTCTACATCATGTCCTGGTGTGCGGTGGTAAGTGTAGATTTTAGACTCATCATAACCTATAGGTCGAGGTTTAGATGGATCGTAAGGTTTGAGTGGGGGTAGGGAAATGGTCGCATTCTCCACCAACATATCAAGGATCTTAGCGTAAGATCCTTTAAGCGGGTCAGAGTCAGAGGAAGATGAAGCTATTGATTGGGTGGGTTTTGGTAATGTTTGGGTATGGTTGGTTCATACGTATGGTGGTTTAGACATGGGGTTTTGATAATTGGATTTAACTAAACATGGCTTCTTCAGCGCAGAAGTTATGTTTAGCTGGTTAGATGATGAGGCCACAGATGATATGGTATCAAGAAACGACAACGGAGAAAGAGGAGTGACAACAAACAAATCTTTTGATGATGGAGTCTGTTTAGGTTTGATAGGTGGACAGGATCTTTGTATGGATGTAGAAGGTGCAGGTCATTTTAAAGAAAATGTAGGAGGTACAATGTATTGAGGCAAGGTGGAGGGGTGAGGTTCCAATATAGAAGGTAGGTGTGATGACGAGGGTTTTAGTTGTGACAGAGGTATAGATTGGACTTGAGGAGATTGGGTATGTCTCTAGGTGGATGGATAACTTTACTTTTGGATAAATCTAACCTTTTAGGTGGGTGTGTTAGGACTGGGTATTGGTGAGGTTCTAAGCGTAGGGGAAGGTTTGGTTAGGTCAATAGAGGTGGATGAGGTATTTGGTAGAGATGAGGGTGGTGAAGATGAGGACATAGGCATTTTAAGATTTTGTAAATACTTTGGGTATATGGTAGAGGCGTCGCATCGGTCATCCGCATTTGAGTAGAATATGGTGTACTCAAACGTTCCCATAGGACTCGTCTGTCTTCGAGAGGGATGTCGGTTCAAGGGGTTTCTCGTCTAAGGATGACGAAAAAAGTGGTGAGCCTTCCTCTTGTACAGCAAGAGTGGTAGAAGGAGATGTTTGGGAAATAGATAAGTTAGATAACATCCGCTCACAGTCTTGCAAGGATGTGGTGTAAGAAGGCTCATCTGTGAGAAGAGAACTCTGGGTGGTTAATTCCTTTATGGGTAAAGGAATGGCAAGGATTTCGTCTTGTCTTGATGGTGGTGAAGGGGGTTCGGGTCCCTGCGTTAGTGAAGAGGCTTGATTCAGAATTTTCTCGATAGAAGTGTTTGGTTGGGAGTCAAAGACCACATGGATTTCATGAACACTCTCCTCGGCTAAGATATCTTGGTTTATGTTACTGTTAGAAGAGTGGTTTGGGAATGGTTTGCTGAAGATTTTCAAATTTTGGTTAGCAGGGGCGTTAGGATTATCGAGGGTTATATCCCCTGCATCAACCATTTCCTGCACTATGTTTTTCAACATTTTGCAGTTTTCATGACTGTGTCCCTTCACGTGGTGGAAGTTACAGAAGTCATTTTATTTGTACCAAGAAGGTATAGCGTGGGTGGAATCAAACCCGGAGTGAGGTTTAACAGGAAGTAAGGTAATAGCTCCTGCTTTGAGCAATTTTTCCAATATCACACCATAAGTTTCTCCCAAAGGAGTGTAATTGATGGGCTCGGCTTTATACTTATAGGTGGTTTTTTGTGGGGTATTAGATGGTTTTTGGGATTTGACCATCACCGCGTGTATAACTCCTTTTGAATTCGAAGCAGTCAATGTGTGAGGATTGGTGGTGTTAGGTTTTTTGGTGGAGTCTTGGGTTCAGAAATTGGGGTTTTCGTTGCACAACCGCAATTTCTCTTCCTCTAAGGCTCAAATTTCTAGTTTCTGAGCCATAGTAAAGGCCTCGTCAAATGTGTGGAAAGTTTTAATTTGGAGGGTAGGAGAAATGTGCTTAGCGCAAGCCCACATAAAGAGTTTGATAAGTTCAGCCTAAGGCAAGGCATAAGTAAGTTTGTTGATAAGGCCCCACCATCGTCCAACAAAATCTGCGATAGATTTGTCTTCAAATTTTCGAGATGGCATAGAGGTCGGTGATAGATACTTTCTTGGCAATGTTAATGGAGAAATGATCCAAGAAAGATTGGGCTAATTGGTTAAAAGAGAAGATTGAGTCTTTGGGTTAAAGCACCGTACCACTCAAGGCGGGTCCCGATAAGGACATGGGAAAAGTGTGGAATAGTAAGGCATCGTCATGAGCAATCGGATAGCGAGGCATGTCTAACTCGATCGCAAATGTTGTTAAGGATCCTCCTTACTATTAAAATGAGTGAATTTTGGTAATTCCCATTGAGGAGGATATAAATGAAGGGGGACGGAGAGAAGGATGAATAGGCTCCCGAAAAAAACTTTCTCGTATGTCGTGGGTCTGCTACGGATTCTCAAGCGAAGCCTCCAGATTTTGCATTTTGTCCATCATTTGTTTGATGAAACCGGTGGTGGGATGAGATGATGGTGTAGTTGTTGTAAAAGGTGGAGGATTGGGCCAAGGGCCTCCACTAGACAATGGGGGCTAAATGTTGATAAGGTATTGAGGATGAATAGGTTGAGGAAACCGAATAGGGATGTCCTATATAAGATGTTGAAGTCACCAGATACGTGTGTGGAAATGAAACGGTGGGTAGAGCTTGAGAAGGTAAGCTTGTGTGAATAGGTGGCAGAGAGCAAGTTATGAAAGGAGCGATGCTGTGAGCGAGACAGGTAGGAGCAAGCGATCGATGGTAATGATATTTGGGTCCCAGATTAACCAAAGGGAAGCCAATCTGTGCCGTATGAACCCCCAAAGCCACTGAGTTGGGTGACGGGGCTAAGGATGAAGAAGGCAAGGCAGAATTATCAGGTGGGGAAGGAGCTAAGTGAGCGGCTATACTAATAGGCATACCAACAAGGAGTTGACCATCGGGTGTACGGTCAGGGGCATGAGATAAATAGTATTGTACAGCGCTAGGATTAGCGTCTAAAAATTTCACAAATTCCTTATCTCCTACAGGGATTTTGGGAACCTCGCTGGTGTCCGTAGGATTCCCCATAGGATGTGAAGGGGGTGATTCAGGCAAAGGCACGGAGCAGGCATGTGAAACCATGGCTATAGCTTGTTTCTAAGTGACAACAACCATGGACAAGAGTACACAGTAAGGATGCACTCTTTCAGGAACAAAAGCAGCAACAAAATGTTGGAATTGGTAGGTTGCTGGTTTTGGGAACTATGAAAGATATAATGAACCGATGTCGGTCAGACTGTAGCCGACATCGGTAAGTTAACCAATATTGGTATGATAGGACCGGTGTAAGAAGCTATAGGAAGTTTCTGATTTGGGGTTAACAGTGCTTAGTATGCCTACCAAACTGTTCTGAATTGGTCACAGAAAAAAGTGTATGATAGAGAAACAGAACTAAAAACAAGTAAGATGCACAAGCAAATTAACAGATTAACCCTAGGATTAGTTTTAATTATTGTGGGCCTATGCCTTAGACACAAGATGATGTCAATCCTAAATAAAATACCTAGGGGAAATGTCAAGTTTGTTTTGGCTTATAAGGTTACCTCAATCGGGCGGAGGAATACCGCGAGAAAAAAAAAGGGGGATGTTTGAGTTGTTGTGTTGATTATGACATGATTCGGTATGTGTTGTGTAGTAAAAGTAAGATTAATTTCTTGTCAATACCGTGGATATCACCCCCATGTGTACGACCTGTTACTTAATCTATGTTCACTAGAATTGAAAATAGCAAGCAAGAATGTGATGCACGTGTTTTAAATCCAAATCAAAAATGATATTCGATGAAGCAAGGAGATGATTTTCACTAATGCAAAAATGTGAAAGCAAAACAAATTCTTTTACCAAAAGGTAACAAAATATCTTGTGAATATTTTAGAAGAAGAAAAATAGCAAGTGTGCTCCCTATATGAAAGCAAGCAAGAAAGAAAGAAACCCAAAATGGGTCCCACCGGGCGTGCCAAAATGTTTCGCACAGAATGCTTCCGTTCCTGGAATAGAGTTTCTTCTATCCTTTCATTCCTTTGAGAAAAAGATAAGGGTTAGGGCTAGGAGGAATACTTGTTGAATGTTGAGAGGGTGTGCACGTACCGTAGAGAGAGATCAGATCGATTGCAAAGAACTCCTTTTTTCTGGGAAGGACTACCTGCAAGTAAGAATACAAGACCACCAGATTCTAATTAGACAATAAATGAGGGAACTGCCTTGGGCCCAGGAAGTATTAAACTTCCTTTCGAAGGTGGTCAGTTCCCCTGCTAATATGAATTAACACAAATTATTGCAAAATTACAATTTAATTACCTTGTTAAAACAATAGAGGAAAGGGCTAGTTTTGGTTTTGAATCACAGTGACCGATGCCGGTCACTGTCACCGGTACCATTTCTGCTAACCGATATCGGTAGGGGCAGTGGTTTAGGGGCTTTTAGTGAAGGTTGGCTATAAGGTGGCTATGGTGTTTATAAGGCTAGTAAATGATTGGGGATAGGTAATGGGGTGATGGAGAAGACTCAGAGAATATGGGGGTTGTTCTTGGGGCAATGTAAGGGTAGAGGAATGATAGTTAGATGTAGGGTGTTACCGGGTAGTAGATCTAGGAATAGACTTATAATTGTTGTGATTCAGAAGTTCAAGAAATGTTATCAAAAGAACATACAAGATACTACTTACTAGTTCCTGATGAAGATACAGGTCCAAAGACTGTGATGACGAAGGCAGTGGTTCGAGTAGGATGATCTAACAATCCAAGATGAGCTATTTTCTCTCTCAATGCTTGGATGAGTGTCACTGGGCTTTGGTTACTCAGTTGCAGTCTTGGGCCTGATGTCCTTCTCTATAAACTCCTCTCTTTCCTTCACTTGTCTCTACTCGGCCAAGTGAATTCCGGATCCTTCCAATGACTTCGATATTTCGATCAATGAAAATCCAACCCCTGTTTTTGGTTAGGGAGGTCATTTCTGAGGAACCGATGGCGAAGCACGAATCGATGACGGTCGAGTAGGAACCGATATCGGTTAAGTCAAAGTGGACTATTTTTAGTAAAGTAGCCAACTTTCCCTCCTTTTCTCCCGAGGAATTAGTTGTGGGCTTGGTCAAGTCATTATTAGGTTGATTTTGGTGCGGGTGAGGAGTAATTAGTCATGGGTGTGGATGTAGACCAAGTTATAGGTCTTAATTAGGTTAGTTTAGGGTTAGGGCTAGGTCATGATGAGGTGGCAAAATGTGGTGGCAGGTTTGGAGATGTGGATTTATTAAATATAAGGTAATTAATAAATAATTGTGCAAGGTTTAGGTGGTGAGGCTAGGTTGCGAAATGGGATGTGGGGCACGGGGGGTCGTAAGACACAAATTTGGTGTCTACATATAGACCAAATTATGTACTCGTCCCTAAGGATGATCCATCTGCACCATCCACCAGCTCAGTCATTCCCTCATCTAAACTCCCTAACAAGGACTCCATGGATAATGTAATGGAAAAACTTATGATGGGGAGTATCGCCTTCTCATGCTCAACACCCTTCTCATTCCTCACCCTATCGATAGACCCGATAAGGTGCCTATGTACCAATTGGACATTGGGGATGTTATCCCTTTTGGTCCACCACATCTTCACACCAATCTTATTTATGGTGGTTTTGATACCCCCTCTTCCCACATCGATGATATTCCACACGCCAGGCTTTATACTAGTGGCTTTAGATTTCTTGACAACCCATATTTTTCCTATAACTATCTCCATCATTGCACCTGGAAAGGATTAGGCTTAGGTTGTTATGAACATGGCCTACATGGCATTATTCTTGATCAATGTTGCAAAACTTACAAAATGTTTGGGTTAGGATACCGAGAGTAGTCCCCGATCCTGTTCCACCATCTGAGATACTCATGGACATGCCTCCTCCACCTCCTTTTCCTTTCTCAACTTTTGAAGATGTGGGCATACCTCCTCTACCTTCTCCATATTTTCCAACCCTCAAGGATCTGGACATGCTCAAAGACATGGACATACCCTCTTTACTTTCTCCATCCCCTCTGAATCCCAAAGACATGAACATACCTTCTCCATCTTTTTTGACTCTTGAGGACATGGAACTAGATGAAACCATTTCCATTACTTTTAACTTTTTTTTAGTCTCCACCATAACTTTGGGACCGGTCACCTATCAGTGTGACAATCAGACTAGGTCCCTTCCTCTTTGCCATCTGGAGATGATAGAAGAATATTCTTCTACCATTGATGTCCTTTAGTGTGTTGACGATGACGCCATCCTTTCCCACATGGGGGTAGAAGAATATTATCTTCAGAAGACCTTACCATCTGATTCACCTGCTCTTCTTAATGAAGCCACCATTGATGTCAATATCGGGACTCCGTAGGAGCCTCACATTCTAAAAGTGGGCCAATCTCTTGATCCACATGAGCTAGAATATTTCACCATGTTCCTCTCTCATAATATCCAAGAATTTACATGGTCATATTCAGACACGTCATGTCTTTACCCCTCAATTGTTGTCTACAATATCATCACCTATCCTAATGCTAAATTGGTAAAGAAGAAGCTTCATTGCATGCACCCTCGCGTTGCCCTCGTTAAAGAGGAGTTATAGCTCCTTTTTTAGCTAATTTCATTATTCTGTTTATTATCCCTAATGGGTCTCCAACATCATTCTCATTTCCAAAGTGCCGGGAAAGCTATGCATATGCACCAATTTTCAAGATCTTAATCTCACTTTCCCTAAGGATGAATTCCCTCTCCCAAACATCAATCAACTTGTGGATCTTACCGCAGGTCATGAAATGCTTTCTCTCATGGATGGTTTCTCTGATTACAATAAAATTCTCATCGCACCAAAATATAAGCACAAAACCTCCTTCATTACTCCTTGGGGACCTCTTGCTATCACGTCATGCCCTTTGGTTTAAAGACTTCTGACACTACTTATCAGTGGGCCATGACTTATATCTTTCACAACCTCATCCAAAAACCATAGAAGACTATGTTGATGATCTTTTAGGAAAATCTAAGCATCGATGTGACCATATTTCCATACTCGAGGTCCTTTTCGAGTGCCTTATTTGATTTTATCTTCTTCTTAATCCAGCCAAGTGTGTATTTAGTGTTTTAATGGGAAAAATTCTTGGCTTTATCATCTCTATAATGGGTATTAAAGTTGAGCTCACAAAAATTAAGGAAATTATCGAAATGCCTCTTCCTTCCAATATCAAGAAACTTTTTAGCCTTCAAGGCCACCTTCAATCTATCTGTTGCTTTATCTTACAACTCTCGAGATCATTGTAAACTCTTTAATCACCTCCTTTGCAAGCATATTGATTTTGATTGAGATCAGGATTGTCAAAAATATTTTGAAAATATTAAACAATATCTCCTATAACCACCAATGCTCACACCTCCACGTGAGGGGGAGGTGTTTCATTTGTACATCTCTACCACCAATCATGCCTTAGGATCCATGTTAACCCATTGCAATGACCCAAACCATGAGTAGGGTGTTTATTATATAAATTTCACCCTTCATGATTTGTGAGACTCATTACACCGATGCTGAAAATATGTGTTGCACTCTCTTCATTACTACTTCTAAAACTTTACATTTCCTTCTTAATCATAGGATGTATGTCATTACTAGCTTGTATCTCCTTAAAAAATTGCATTCTAAGCCATACCATAATGATCATATCACTCGGTGGCTCATGCTCATGACTGAGTTTGACCTTGAGTTCATTTCTCAAAAATCCATTAAGGGTTAGGCTATTGCCAACCAATTGGTAGAAGCCCCTCTTCCTAGTACACATTTACCTCATGAGAAATTTATAGACAAATCCATTAACAAATTTCATCATGAATATGGAACTCTTAAATTCACTCTCTTCTTTGATGGATCAAACCTGTCAAAGCAAGGGGGAGATGCTGGCATCATTCTCATTTCCTGGGAAATTCCTATTCCCCTCACATATAAACTCAATTTTGAGTTTACAAACAACATGGCAGAATATGAGGCCCTCATCTTGGGCCTCAAAACTACCATATTTTTAGGTGTTCAAATTATTGACATCTATGGGGATTTCAAGCTTATAATCAAAAAATTCACAGGTGAGTATCAATGTAAAAATAACTCTCATCAAAAATATTGCGACATTGTTCATCTTCTTCTTGAAGCTTTTGATTCCTACACCATCCAAGCTATTCCTTAGAAGATTAATCATTTCATTGATACAATGGCATTCTTCATGACTCTCATCCCATGGAAAATAGAAGAGTCCAAACTTCATGTCATCATTCATCATCGTGATTGGCCTTCTATTAAATTACCTCAAGTTAATCTTATTGAATTTGATTCATTAGACCTTTGGTATTCTCAAATATTTGATTATCTATCCAAATCCATCTTTCCTTCTGATCTTTCCAAAAACACTAAGAGGTCCTTTCTTCAACGTTCTCACCACTATGTGATCCTTGGAGACATTCTTTATAAACATAGATTTGATGGTGTTATTCTTCGATGTCTTAAATCCCATGAATCCTCTCGGGCCATCTAGGAAGTCCATGATAGTATTTGTTGTGGAAACTTTAGTAGCTTAGCTGTTGCTAAGTGCATTGTTTGTCCTGGCTATTACTGGCCTTCCCTTTATCTCGATTCATATGAATATGTTAAGAAATGTGAAAAAGTTAGTAGCATTCCAATCTTATTTATATTCCTAGTTAGGCTCTTGGTGGCTCATGACCTTTGGCCCTTTTCACAACGGGGCCTTGATCTTATTGGTCTCAACATCACTCTATCATCACTACAACCAAATATTTCACTAAATGGGTGGAAGAAATCCCACTCACCTCAACTAAATCTGGCCCAATCATTAATTTTATTTATCAACACATTATCTACCACTTCGGCATTCCCAGATACTTGTTATGGACAACGAAACATCCGTTAAATACAAAGATCTCAAGAAAATATGTAACACATTAAACATCCAAATCAGATTATCTTCCCCATATTATCCCCAAGATAATGGCTAAGCCAAAGCTACCAATAAAACCCTTTGGAACATTCATTTCAAGACCATTAATCAAGAAGGTTGTAATTAGCATCTCCAGCTTCCTTTTGCCCTTTGGGCTTATCGTACTAGCATACATACCTCCACGGGGGCTACACCTTTATCTCTTTTTAATAGTTTTGAATATGTCCTTCCTATTGAAGTTCAAATTCCATCTTTTTGCTTGTCCCTTTGCGACTTCATCTATGATGAAGACTACCACCAAGCTTGTCTAGCATAGCTTGAGATACTAGATGAGCGTCGCCTCCTTACTCTTGAACACCATCATGTTTATCAAGAGCACATTAAACATTCTTAAATAAGAACCTTAAGGAACACAACTTAAATGTTGGTGACCTCATTCTCAAAGAAAACCAAAATGTCACTACTCTAGAAAGGAGTCAACATGGAAAGTTTTCCCCTAATTGGATTAGACCATACATTATTACACACAAGTATTGGTTGGGAGCCTATCATTTGGCTTCCCTTAATAGTAAATCGGAAGTTGAACCACTTAACACATTACACTTGTAACCATTCTATTATTATCACGTTTACCAATGTGCCCTTAGTCATATCCTTGGATCATTCCTCCATCTTAGCCTTTCCCATCTCTCATTATGATGATTTGGAACTATGTGGTCTTCTATCACTTCCTAGATGTGACCTTAAATATGGGCACCATGGCTCTACCCATAGCATATTCCTTATGGATAGGTTCTCCCCTTTGGTGAGAACTCCACAATCATTACATCCATCACCCTCTTATTCACCTATTGGAACCATGCAAAGGGTCCAAGGGTGTCTCTTGTACATCATTATCCCCTCCTAAGTGGTCTACTTAGCTAGTCCCAACTCTCCCCCATGTAAAATAAAAGTTCATGGATGCTTAAATCAAAAATCAAAGTTATAAAAATAGGTGATCCTCGAAGGGAAGCTGTTCTTGCAAAAAAAGAAAAAAATCAACCAAAAACATAAAATCAAAATAGACCGATCCCTCAAAGGATAGCTATCATTTATTATTTCCATCTATATATTGTATAAAGTAGACCATACCCTCAAAGGATGGCTACTCCTTATGGAATTTTAAGGCTTCCCTTGCACCGATCAACCTTCCATTTATTTATCATCCTAATAAATCTTCACGTATTGATCAATTTTCTTATAGAAAACTTCCTCCGCATTGATCAATTTTTTCTTTCCCTTTCCCCGAGGTGGGGCATAGTTTAGGGAACACCACTTTTGGAGAACCCTATTTCCTCTACACAAGTACATCTCAAACCCCTTTTTCATGTCAACATTAGTTTTATGAGATCATTTCATCCATTTCTTCCTTATGACCTTTGAAATGACTAACTATCATTGGTTATATTGTTAGCTTCTGCTTTGGTCGCATGTGCCTTATGTTACTCGGATCTCCTCCTTTTTACCTCTAATGCAGTTGGAGGCATATTTTCCTCACATGTTCCTTGATATGATGTAGAGTCATTCATACCTATAGTTTACCATTGTCTAGTTGCATATTATATGATCTTATCCAATCTCTCTCATCGTAAGTCCACCTTTGTGGCCATCTATATTCCTCCTTTAGGGCATTTTGCTTCAATATTTCACGTCCTCTGTGTTCCATTCTAAGTCCACATTTGTGGCTATATTTATTCTTTCCTTTAGGAATTTAATTCAAAAATTCATCTCAAAGTCCACATTCGTGGCCATACTTATTTCCCCTTGGGGAATTTTACTTAATCATTCATTTCCTTGTTTCACCTTTGAGGCCATATTTACTCCCCCTTCAGAATTTTTATTTCACAATTGTATCTCGATCCATGCACAAAGTCCTCCTTTGAGGCCATATTTATTCTCCCCTTAGGAATTCTATTTCAACATTCACTCTGCTCATTTCTACTCTCGAATTCCTCCTTTGAGGCCATACCTTTCCCCACTTGGGGCATATTTCATTTCCCCTTCTTGGCCATACTTCTCCTTCAGAGCATATTACTTCATCACTCGCCTTTTAATTTTTCCCTTTCGGTCTTTTTCGTGTCCCATTGGGAATCTGTTAGTGCAAATTCACAGCACCCCCAAATGAGTTATGGATCTTCTTTTCTAAGGGAAATTTATTTGGTGTGATTATACAATATTGAGATTTCCCAAAGTGTGGGACCTTTGCAAATGGGGAAAGCTCTCTAGAGAAGGTTGGTTCCTCTTCCTAAACTACCTGCCACAAGCTATTCTAGTGCAAGAAAGCTAATCTAACCTAATCTAACTTCCAAGGAGACAAGGAGAGGAAGAAAACAAGGAAAAACAGAGCCTACACTAAAACGATGATACACCAGAGAAGGAAAGTGTTGATTATCTATCAAAACTGCCATGGAATAAGAAGAGGTGAGCAATGGAAAGGATGGACAAGTGCATCACAGACCAAAGATGGATTTCACATAGAAAATGTTCCAAAACTCCATGAACATAGCTCTAAAACCTATAATGAACATCCAAACATGCACAAATACCATGTAATGAAGAGAGGTAAGGAAAACAACAAAGAAAACGAGCCAAGGATGGACAAATGCATCACAAAAACATGTTTTTTATTGCTCAAAATTTACACAGTGCATCATTTCATGGGTAAGAGGCAAAAATGCCATTATAGAGTAGGGGAGGAGGTTCAAACTCCATTTTTGACCCTGGGGAAGAAAATAAGGGAGAGGCAGAGAAGAAGGATGAACAACCTTTTTCAAAATGAGCCAAAACTAGCTTTTATCGCTTGAACAGAATGAAGGAAATGAGAAAATGTAGGAAAATCAATTTTAAAACTCTAACCACCAACAATATCCATTTAATTAGCCTACAAAATGATGGGTTTCCATGAAAAATCCCATACTTCATCGTACATTGCTTCATGAGCAAGAAAGAGGCCCATACTTCATTAATTTTGGTGGTTGGGGTTGTTTTCTGCAATTTTTCCATGCCAGAGATGTTTTCCCATTTTTTTCCCACAAAAATTCATCAAAATTTAAAATTGAAGTGTCCATCATGTAGATAATTTCAACATATTTCCATTGATACCAAAATCACAAAAATCTGAGCTCTGGTGCGAAAGATATGCCCTTCTGAAGATTTGGGCAAAAAATGGCAAAATTAGGGAAAAATTTGGGTTCATGGGCCAAAATCCTCCCTTTTTCCCTCTTTTTTCAAATTGGGAAATTTTTCCAAAAATATCTACATCCCCGCTGCTTCGATGACACATGGCACTTCTTGATTGGTCCACGGCCTTCAAAATAACATTCTACCCCTTTTGTCTCAAAGGGAAAATTTTCCCAAGGTCCCCATTGGCCCAACCTCTGCCTTGCTAACGTGGAAATGTGGCAGCCTTCTAATTGGTCGCAGAGATATGGTCCAAATTTTCACCTTTGCACTTTTATGGTTTTGGCAAAAAAACCAAAATCCTTTCGACCCCTTGACTCTCGCTGCTGACTTGGACACGTGGTGCATTATGATTGGTGTGGGGCCTTAACCAATTTTTCTCCATTCTCCTTTATGGGCTCGTGGGAGAACTTTTTACCTTTGAGTTTTTAACCAAAAGGCTAAGTGTCAAATTTCTCTCCATGCCTCCACTAACTTTCTAAATTTCCTTTTACAAAAATGCTTCCCCCGCTCTTCCGGCCCGAGGTTTCCGGCACAATTTCCTCCTTACCTCTGCAGGCCTGCCTAGGGAAAATTTTCACTGCTAACTCCGCCGAGCCATAACTCAAAAAATACAAGGAGTTAGGATGACTTCTTTACCTTTTTGGAAAGGTGAAAAAATTATCTATCTGATGAAGCCATACCTATAAAATTTTGAGTTCCTAAAGCATGCAAAAATCCATTTTAAGTACTAGTAAAGGAAAAGGAGAAGTAGTTAACCAAAATAAGCATGGGCTTATTTTGGATAACAATTATGGCGACTCAGAGGGGTCATCTGCTTACTAGTTAAAATGATCAGCTACCTCTGAAGCATCCATTGGGCATGGAGTCATGAGTGATAGCTTGATAATTGATCTTCACCAAAAGTCAAAACAACAACACCAAATACTATGTACAAAGTAAAAATCATACATGCTCCAAATAGAACATGCATAGTGTGTAAAAGAACTTCTTCTATTGAAAACAAACCTACCTACACTACTCTAACCAAGAGTAAAGGGAGCTCAAACAACTACTGCAACTGACAGGGAGAAATAACTTCCCTTCCTCAAAAATGGCAACCATGCAACTAATTTGACATTGAACATGGCTGGTTGGATGAGTGAAAAATTGACAATAAGCTGGTCCTCCACCCAAATCATCAAGGTATCAGCATTAATGGAAAATACCTACTTAATTTGACTTGCATCGGACTTCTCAAGGTGTTGATGATGACCCTTGGTACTTTGATGCTCATCCTCATGTCTTGAAGTAGGCATGACTAGTTTTGGTTTCTCCTTTGGCTCCAATGAAGCCAAGTACCTGATTGGGCACAGTCTGATCCTTTGGATGTGCCCATTTCTCTAAAATTCAACTCCAAAAATGGAGTCTTCTTGTAGAGCTCCTTGGGTGAATGGTGTGGAAGAAATGGTGGAAATATTTTGCTATTTCTCTTCTTCCTCTTGTGAAAAGCATGAAAGGTTCGAGTCTCCCAAACTAGATTCCAAAAGGCTACTATAAGATGTAAGTCTGCTACAATTGAAATTTCTCCTCCATGACTACATGTTCATGTTCTTGGAAGGTGGATGATGAAGGAGAAAACAATAGAAACTCAATCGGTTCTTCTCCATCAAAATAGTCCTCTAAATCAGACAAATACATTACCTCACTGTTGTCTTATTGCAAGTGTTCAACCTCTTCCATGATGTCCTCCTCATCTGTAATTTGATCACCATGGTTCCCCTCATCTTCAAACATGAATTTTGAAAGATCAAACTCCATCAAGACTAAAATTGCATAAGGCAGAAATTCTCCTCAACATTAGAGATTGAAGGAGATGAAGTGGGGGAAGAATTAGAGGTTTCTCAATGGCCTGCTCCTCACTGGAGCCTCCGAAACTATATGGTCCTCCTCTCTGCTGCAAAATTAGCCTCAACCACCTTGGTTCTTTAACCCTGACCTCCTCTATTGGTTTTACCATCAATGGGATCTTTGTAAACCCAAATTTGGCAACCCAACTCTTAGATTATCGTTATTTATTTTTTCGTTGGGCTCCTCTTCTTGCTGTCCTTGACTAGATTCTTAAGTATCTTCCCAAAATGGACTTAGGAAAGTAAGAGGAGTGGCAAAGTTGGGGTTCAACCAGCTTGCAATTGTTTTTGGTGGGGAGGGAGGTGGAACTTCTTATTTGTTCATATGGGATGACTTTTGGAAGGGAAAAGGTTAGAAGAACTGAAATGGGATGGAAGACTAGGGGATGGAGAAATGGAACTAACATTTGGAGTAACATGGGCTTGATTTGGAATTTGGAATTCAAAATGAGATGTTTCTGCTTGAGGAATGGAAAGAGAAAAACCAGATGATGGTGTAGAACTTACCCATTGACAAGGTTGCTCACCACCAAATTCATAGGCCCCTATCTCTTTAGGCCATTGTGCAAGTTGGGGCAGCATCTTCACCATGAAGTCCAGCTTCTCCCGAGGGCTGAAGTGTCTTGTAAAAGGGCCAACCCATGGACAAGGTGCCCTGTAACTATTGTTGCAAATTAGTAGCACCCCTGGATGTAAATCAAGGTTCTGAATTGATGTTTTAGGCATCCAGTGTGATTGCACAACATGGAAACCTCTCTCCAAGTGTGGGACTTGTGAAAATGAGAGAGGAATCTCCAGATTAGAGGCTGGTTCCTCAAACTCCTCTGATTTAGATCTATATTTTGCACAACTACAGAGGTTCAGATCCTAATCCTACTCTAAATTGCAAGGAGACAGGGATAAAAATGTAAAAATGAAACTAAACTAAAGATGGTGATGCACCAAAAGGAGTGGTGAAACATTTTTTGCCATGTAAATAGACACAAATTCATGAAATGCAACAAGGGAAAACATACACAAGCTGATAGATGTAATTAGAGGTCTTAAAATGAAGTAAAACAATACAAACAGAGGACTGAAAGCATTCACAGAGTTTGCACTGTCAATTCCATGTAAAAATCTCTTGCATTCCACCCTCAAAGAGGTATAAACCTGCTACAATACTTGAAAAAGGTCTGATTCTTACAACTATCACTTGCTGGAAGTGAAATAAGAAGTTTTTATGCCAAAAATTGTTCAACCTTGAAGAAATGAGCCAAATCGCTTTTACAAGTACATGGGTCGAGCCTAGAGAGAGAAAATGTGAAAACGCATGGGAGCCATCCTCATTGATGGAAAATGCATTAAAACAGCATGGAGGACCTTACAAACCCATACCCTGTCATTTTTGACCATATTGGAGAAGAATGCGACCCATTTTGTATTAAATTTGGTTGTTGAAATGTCATTTCTGGCCATGGACACGTACCAGAACCGTTTTTGAATTTTATCTCTCCAAACTGAACCAAAATTATAAATTGACCATGGAATCATGTAGATAATTTTAACATCTTTCCAATGATATAAAGAATACGAAAATCTGAGCTCTGGATCAAAAGATATGATCGTTTGAAGATTTAGGGCAAAAACGGCCCAAAAACGGATCGGCGGGAAAATTTTTCAAATTTTACCTTTTTTTTGTCTTTGGAAAATTTTTCAAAAATTCCCCGTGCTCGCTGGTCGGATGCCACGTGGCAAGCTCTGATTTACTCTGGAATTCTCTCTCCTTCTCTTTTCCACGGGTTTTCCTTTGAAAATCGACCTTTTTATACTCTTTTGGAAAAATTTCAAATTTGCCTCCGACCCCCGAACTCCTCTGCCACATGGCAGCTTCCTATTGGCTGCGGGCCTCAAATGGGAAAATTTTCCACAAAAACTCCGTCGAGCCATAACTTGAAAAATATAAGGAGTTAGGAGGCAAACTTTACCTTTCTGGAAAGTTGAGAGAGAGCTCTATCTGATGGTGCCATTTCTAGAAAGCCTTAAGTGCCTGAAAATCAAAAAATGTAGACTAAGGCACAAGAGAGGCAAGAACACAAGGAGTTAGCCACAAAAACAAGCTGGGGCACCATTTTGGATAATAATTTTGGCGACTCAGAGGGGTCATCTGCCTGTTAGATGAAAATACCAGTTGCCTGAAGTAGTCCATTGGGCATGGAGTCATCAAATATTCTGTTTAGAACCTCAACTGACTTAGAATGTGCAAGGAGGAAGATGGAATATCACATGATGGAAGCAAGGACTGCAAAACATCTCTAGGGAAAGCAAAACTAACCTACAACAAAACAATGTGCAAAGCACTTGGAGGAATGAAAATCTAATCTAATATTTACAAGGTGGTAAATTTCCCTCTAGAAGCAACACTTGAGATAGATTCCATTGACTGGAATCTACAGTTCTTCACCATCCAATGAGGCCAATTGGAAAGCATTGTTGTTCTTGCACTTCGTGACCATGTATGGGCCACTCCAAATGGCATCAAATTTTGAATGCCTTCCCGATTTTGCTCTATCCACATCCCATTTCAACACTAGATCTCCAACTCGAAAAGATCTATCCTTGGCCTTCCTATCAAAGGTCTTTTTGATCAAAGCTTGATCCTTTTCCATTGCTTGGGATGCCTGATTTTTGACCTCCTGCAGCTCCATCAACTCTACATATCTCACCTCCATGGGCTCAAACTCTAGCAACTCTAATTGCTTCATGAGTTCCAATGTTGGCAACTCAAGTGACATGGGAAAGATTTCCTCTCTTCCATAAACAAGCTTGAATGGAGAGTTACCTGTGGATCTCTTGGGAGTTATCCTATTATCCCATAAGGTTGATTTTAGTTTGGTATGCGGGACCTCCGATTCTCATCAAGAGTCCTCCTAATGATCCTCAACAAGTTCTTGTTTGTAGACTCGGCCTGGCCATTACCTTGAGGGTAATAGTTTGATGAAGTGCTTAGGTAGATCCCATTCTTGACAGCCCACTCAGTCACCTTGGATCCAATGAATTCCAATGCATTATCTAAGATTATTGTAGCAGGTATACCAAATCTAGTTTTTATCCCCTCATAAAAGTCTAAGATCTGGACTCATTTGCTTCTTTGAGTGCACGCTTGAGTCCACTTGGTGAAGTAGTCCGTGGTCATCAATATCCATTTATGCCATTGACTTGAATTAGGATTAATGACTCCAATGAAGTCCAAACCCCATTGCATGAATGGCTGGTCAACCGAGATTGGATGCGAATGAAGGGCAGCAAGTCTCTCTTTTCCGTGAAGAATGCACAATTCTTACACCTCTTGATCCATGCATAGCAATCACTGAAAATTTTAGGCTAATAATAACCAGCCTTCATGATTTTTAGAGCTATCACTCTCGGTGCAAAATGACCACCAGCTGATCCACCATGGAACTCTTCCAACACCCTATGAATCTGATTTGTGCTAATGCATCTCAGCAACACTCCATTCACATCTTTCTTGAACAAAACTCCATCAACAATGGCATATGGGATAGCCTACAATCTGAAGTGTCTTCTTTGGGTCTTGTTCATCTCTCGGAGGGCATAGGCCTATGCTTAGGAAGTGCATTATACCTTGGGTCTAGCAAGGAGTGGGGGCAGCATTGTTTTCTTCTTGAGTGCCACATGGCTCATGGCTGTCTTGAACTGTCAAAACAGCCTCTCCTTCATTGCATGCTTCTTTTTGCTTCCCCAAAACCAGCTGCTCACACAATCCTTTTCCTCTTACCAGCTTGGTGATTTTGATCTCAATGTCATACTCCATGACACAAAGTTATCCAACCTGCCCTTTTCTTGTTCAAATCTTTGTTGAGGAGGAAGTCCTTAACCCCAGCATGTGAGACCAGCAACTGGACCTTGTTGTTTGAGACTAAATGCTTGAATTTCTTCAAGCTTCTGATTACTACAGCACATGCTTCTCAATAAAAGAGTACTTCACCTCATAGTCATCTAGGCTCTGGCTGAAGAAGGCAATTGGCTGCTCATCATTATCCTTGTTCTGCTGTACCAAAATGGCAGAAATAGTGTCATTACCTCCAAATGCATAGAGGATGAAATCCTTGGAGAATTCGGGTTGATGAGAGTTGGTGCTTGAGAAATGGATTCTTTGATTGCTTCAAAACTCTCCTTGCCTTCTGCTGTCCACTTGAAAGCCATGCTCTTCTTTAACATTTTGGTGATGGGCTTGACAAGGGCTGCAAAATCTGGGACAAACCTCCAAACAAAGTTTATCCTCCCCAAGAAACTCTGAAGGGATTTCTTGTGGCTTGGCAATGGTAGTGCTCTTATGGCTTTGAATCTCTCTAGATCAATTGCTAATCCTTCTTTGGAGACAATATGGCAAAGGAGCTTTCCTTCATGTGCAAGAAAGATACACTTCTTAGGATTCAAAGACACTCCAAATCTCCCGCACCTCGTGAAGACTTGTCTCGAATGAGAGAGGTGGTCTGCTGCATTCTTGGAAGGTAGCACCAGCATTGGACAACCCAAATGGCATCTTCCTATATGCAAAAGTCCCCTATTTGGTTGTGAAGGCTATCTTGAACTGGTCTTCTTCCTTCACCCTAATCGATTGTAGCGGAGTAGCCATCAAGTAGTGAAAACCTCTTGGAGCCATCCACAACTTGCAAGATTTGCTCCATGTATGGGAGTGGGTAATGGTCCTTGAGAGATGCTCTATTTAAGTCTCTGAAATCAACACACAATCTGATCTCTCCACTCTTCTTTTTGATGGAACTAAGTTGGCAACACAACTAGAATGCTTGATTGGGAATATGATTCTTGACTCAATTAGCTTGTCTAATTCTTTCCTCATGCGAGGCTCCATGTGTGGATTGAGTGGTCTTTGTTTCTACCTGACAGGCTTAGTATTTGGATCCAATTCAATGGTATGTTGAGCTAAGTTGGGATTGAAACCTTTCAAATCTTCATAGCTCCATGCAAACACATCAGGGAACTCTTGACATAGTTGTACAAACTCATACCTTTCTTGATCAGTTGTCATCTTTCCAATTTGCAATGGTTTGTTCTCTTCTACCAAGATGGATACTGAATCCTCTCTCTTGACCTGAATGTTTTCTTTCTCCTTTCTAAACTGATCATTGGGATTAAAAATGGACTCCAAAGTGATAAGTCCCTTGGGTAGCTTGTTAGTTCTCAGCTGTACCACTTGGTCACCATACTGTTGTTCCATTTTTTCTTGATTCTTAGCTGAGAACTTGGCTTCTTCTTGTAATAAATGGATGATTTTCTGGTCATTCTCAAACACTTGCCAACTAACATTGTTATCCATGTAATCAAGGCTTCATAATCACGTGGATGTTTGGCTGTACCTTGTCTTGTTGAATGCTTTCCACAATGTCAAAGGCTACCCCTACTGCTGCAAGCCTGTCAGCAGCTTGATTCTCTTTCCTAGGAATGGATTTGATGCCAAAACCCTCAAAATCTTCCATGAGGTCCCACACCTGTTCGTTTGTAGCACCCGAGTAGATCATTCTTGGCAGCATGCTATCCCTTGACCGATTTACAATCAATTCTTTGTCACCAAATACTTGCAAGTTCTTTATTTTCTTCTCGATTGCCCAATGCATCCCTTGCACTAAGGCTTCATATTTAGTAGTGTTATTGGAGCATGCAAACTGAAATATAAAAGCTGAATAGTACCTTACTCCTTGAGGTGAAAGAAACATGGCTCCACCTCCCGCACCTTGTCTACTTCTTGATCCATCAAAAACAGCCTGCCATACCTCATTTTCATCCTTGTGGTTTGGCTTGGTGATGCTAGGAATAGGTTGATTTTCTTCATGTATACAATAGACCCCTAGCTCAGATTCTTCTACTTCTTGATAAGGATCAAAAGCATGCACCTTGTTTTTCCATTCGTAAAGAGTTAGATCCCAGGATTCTTCTAAACTTGGTGTCGCCTTTATCGGTGCTTGGGTGGTCTTCTTGATCAAATGCTGAATAATTGGTGTTTATCTAACTTAGAGTGTAGGCTCAATGTGGAAGTTTGCAATAGGTTCAGACACTGATTGTAGCCTTAGTTCCATACCTCATTCTAAACAGCATGTGTGACCAATCGGTAGACAAATATCCCCCAATCTTGGTGTGAAGTCCTATCGACACTAAAATTTTCCTCCATAATTTCTATTTCATTAATGTATGTATTAGGAATAGGATGTTGTTAAGTATAATTAGTAGTAGCGTCTGATAGAAGATAATGGTGCCGTCAGTATGGTGTCGCCAATAATGTGGAGTACGGTAACAGTCAAAGTACAATAGGAATGTTGTAAAAAGTAAATATTTGTCGTAAGTGGTCCGGTAATGTTAAAATGTCAAAGTTTGGGTAATTAGAGAAGTAGGGTCTACATGATTAGGAATTAGAATATTATATTGGTAATAAGGACAAGGAGTGAGGTCATAAATATTTTGTGTATTTTATTTGTAAAAAGTCTAAAAATGTGGAACCCATGTAAAATGATAAGGTTTATCTTATCTTAAGAGATAAGCTTACATGTGTACGAGATAAGAGTTAAGGTATGGAATATGATTCGTCAGAGTGGATTTCTTATCCTATCTTAGAGATAGGATGGATAATCCTGGAAGTTCTATAAATAGAGAGGCCACCCCCCTCATTTAGCATAGAAAGAAGTAGTGAGAAATATTGTAGGAAGTGTGCAAAGGAAGCCATCAGTTAAAGGTGTGTTGAAGAAGCCATCAAGAGGCGTAATTGTAAAGTTTCTCCCATAGTCTTGTTGAAGTACCTCATGGGTGAGATTGTAACAATTTCATGTTAATATTATAATTTACTTTGATATTTCAGATTTGTCATCATTCCGTCTTATCATAGTCAATGGTATTCTTGTGTTTGGTTGTTGTTTTGTTTCCAGATTACATCCACCAAACTAAAGGTCTGTGCATTAGTAAATAATCATAGCACAAGGAGTTCCCGGTGAAGAATTATCATAGTGCCGGATTGGTGATGACATTTTGGTTCCGTTGCAGGGACCATTCCTCGTTGGTGGATTTTCTGGAGAGATATTCCCACTTAGTCAAAAATCAATTGGAGGGTAACCTTGTTTTTACTGTGCATAGTAGTTACCATGGTAAAGTCATTTTTACCATGAATAGTAGTTACCATGATAAAGTCATTTTTGCTGTGAATAGTATTTATCACAGTAAAGTCACTTTTTACCGTGAATAGTATTTACCGCAGTAACTTCACTTTTTACCGTGAATAGTGTTTACCACAGTAAAATCAGTTTTTACCGTAGTAAGTCAAGTTTTACCATAGTTTACCATGGTCATTTCTATAGTAATTCCAATTATTTGTGCACATAAGTCTTGTTGATTGTACTTGTGGGTTGGTATTTCACGGTGGTTACTTTTGAAAATGGGAAAGATTCCTATTTTTTCAGCTCAATCTAATGAAGATGCTTCTTCTTTCATTCAAGAGTTTAAACGATCTTGTATTTGTAATGGCCTCATAAGAAGGGAACAATGGACTGAATTTTTTCCTACCTTTTTGGATGGTTCAGCACTTAGGTGGTTTGAAACACTAGGTGATAATGTGAAAAATTCATGGGATTTATTAATTGAAAGTTTTCTTGAAGAATTTGGTGAACAACAGAAATATGCAGATCTCATGATTGAGATCACAAAGCTATCCCAAGGAGAGAAGGAGAAGATAAGGGATTATCATGCTCGTGTTCTAGAGCTAAGGAGGAAGCTCGATGCCCAGATCCGGAAGGAAGGACTAGCGGATGGGTTGATGAATGGCGTGGATAATCTCCTCTGTAAGCACTTCATTCTTGGGATGAAGCCAGAGATCAGACAACGAGTGAAGTATGACCACCCAGCTACCATTGAACAAGCAAAGGAGATTGCAAGAAGGCAAGAAGAAAGCATGGAAGAGGAGCCCAAAGAAATTGTTGCTAAAGTAGAGCCTACACCAGCACCTTTGGTCCAGAATCCACAACCACTCCCGGTGAGCACAAATATTTCTCCTAGTACATCTACTGAGTATGAAGATCTGCTTAGGAAGATGGGCCAGTTAACTATTAATCTTCTTCAAGGAAAGGAATTTAGTTCTCAGGGAGGAGATAGAGGTCCAAAAAGAAATATTTCTGAAGTTGTTTGTTATGGTTGTTATAAAAAGGGTCATTATAAGTATAATTGTCTAGATAGAGCTTCTACATCTGGTACAAGAGATAATGATAAAGGAAAAGCACCTGTGAATTCTCTTGATGTAGTAGATAAGAGTAGAAATAATGAAGTAGATGTGTTTGTAACAAAAAGAAAGAAAGAAAAAGATAATCAAGATGGAACTGATCCTAAGAAGATGAAAGGAGAAACTAGTAAGAAACATAGGAGAAGAAAGTTGGGTGTGTAGGACTTTTTCGATTTCATAGGGCAAGGCACCATACTCCATCTTGGAAGATCTGTCCAAAAGGCCTCGCAAATATTACATATGGTCAACTCTTGGCTATGTCTTCGAGAAGAGGCGGGAGTTACGAGGTGGACTTAATGCTCGAAGAAGGAAGGAGGTTGAGGTCCCTGTTTTGGAGGCAGAGGCAGATCCCTATGCTCCACAAGCCGAGGTATTATGTAATGGTATTTCAATTCATGATGTCTTAGTTGATGGAGGTGCTGCAGTTAATGTAATGACCGAGTCCAGTAATGAATATGTTGGGTTTAAAATTGATTTCCCTTCAACACTTATGTTAAGGTCATTAAATAAGGGAAAAACTAAACCAGAAGGTGTAGTTTCAAATGTGGCAATATCTGTTATATGGGTGTGGTATGTGTGGTAGACTTTCGGGTGATCAAAAATGGTGACTGCATTGCGTACCCAATGCTACTCTGGGAAGACCATGGCTAAGGAGAGTTCATGCAAGAAACTACTGGAATGAAGGTTTCATGAAACTTGGACGTGGTAGAGAGAGGGTGAAGATAAATGTGATCCTCGACATCATAAAGCGTAACTCGTGGATTCAAGTGATGAAACCGATGATTGGACATCCTCTCGATTACTCTAGTACCGGTGAAGTGGACACTTTGAAGATGAAGAAAGTGAGATGGATGTTTCAGTCATGGATATCCTACCAGTCACACCAACTCATGACCCCATAAAATTATCTCGAAGAAGAATTTGATGATCGTCTCCAACAAATAAAGATTGGTGATGCTTTGTGATGGAGAGTGAGAAGGAATCCTACCTCCGGCTCTTTCAAGGTACATACACATATTCACTTTTGACTACAAGGAACTCCGTCAAGTAAGTTGGGTAGAACATTATATTGAGTGGTAGATGGTGCTAAGCCCATAAAGCAAATGCCATATAGAATGAATCCTAATTTTTCCAAGACTGTAAAAGAAGAAATAGATAAGTTGCTTGATACATGATTCATTTTGCTATGGAGAATTCAGAATGGGTTTCTCCCATTGTGATCTCAATAAAAAAGAATGGGAAGCTACGCATTTGTGTTGATTACAGGAAGCTCAATAAGGCAACAAAGAAGGATCATTACCCTCTTCCATTCTCAGATCAGATCTTGGGACGAAGTAGCTGGCCAGAGTGCTATAGTTTTCTTTGATGGATATAAGCGGCTACAACCAAGTTCGTATAGCGAGAGAAAGATCAATCAAGACCACGTTCACCACTCCTTGGGGAACGTTTTCTTATAGAGTTATGCCTTTTGGGTTGTGTAATGCTCCAGCAACATTCCAGTGTTTGATGAATAGGGTGTTTGAACCCTACATTGGGACCTTCATCAGAGTATTTCTGGATGATTTTTGCATCTATGGGAGAAAGTTGGACCACTTGCACCAAATGGAGACAACATTTCAAAGGTTAAATGAAGCACAAGCCTCACTAAACCCTACAAAGTGTGTCTTTGGATGTTCTAAAGGTATTTTGTTAGGGCATGTTGTATCCAGAGATGGTATTGGTACTGATCCTGATAAAGTTTCAAAAATCAAAGATTTACCATTTCCTCTTAATAGAAGTAAGTTGAGATCATTTTTAGGCCATGTGGGTTACTATAGAAGGTTCATCAAGAATTTCTCAAAGATTACACAGCCACTAACCCAGTTCTTGAAGAAGGATGTTACTTATGAACTAGGAAATAAGGCGCATGAAGCTTTTGGACAATTGAAGGAAGCCCTGGTGTCTTCACCTGTTTTGAAGAATCCAGATTGGAGCAAGCCATTCATTGTGTACACTAATGCCTCAGATGCAGCACTAGGAAGTACTTTGAGCCAAAAGGATGAAAATGGGAATGAACATCCAATTTACTTTGGGATCAGACAAATGAGCAAAGATCTTGAGGTAAACTATCTCAGTAACTAAAAAAGAGGCTCGCTATCTTTTTTTTGTAAAGAAGTTTAGGAATTACTTGCTAGGGAAGAAATTTATAGTTGTAGCAGATCATCGTGCTTTGAAATATATTGTCAATAAGCCTAACCCATCGTGGGAGGATAGCAAGATGGATAATTTTGCTACAATAATTTGAATTTGATATTATAGATAGGCCGGGGAAAGAAGCATGTCAATGCAGATGCACTCTCTCGAGCCTATGATGGTTTAGGATCATCTTGTGATGATGATGATTTTCCTAATGCAGCATTGTTCTCCTTGACACAATCCCTAGTGAATACATAGATATTTGGAATTATCTGAATGAATTCAAGTTTCCTGATGGTGCCAATGCAAAGACTAAGAGAAAGATTACTCAAGCCAGTCGTCCATATTCTATTCTGCATGGAGCATTATTTCAAATAGGACCTGATGGACAGTACAAGAGGGTAGTTGGACGTGATCAAGGAAAGGAACTGCTAGAAGAATTCCACAATGGTACATGTGGAGGGAACTTCTCTCGGAAAACTTACAAGCAAGAAGGATCTTGGATGCAGTTATCACCGCCCACTCTTTTTAAAGATTGTTATAATTATTGTAAGACATGTGATATTTGTCAAACACATGGTAACCGTAAGACTTCATTAGCTCCATTATGTCCTATTCTTCCACTTGGTCCCTTTGAAAAGTGGGGAATAGACATTGTAGGTCCACTTCCAACTACATCACGCCAAAATAAGTATATTGTAGTTGCCATAGATTATTTAACCAAGTGGGTTGAAGCTAGGCCATTGAAAACAACTTCCATGGATGAAGTGGCAAGGTTCATATATGAACGCATTGTCACTAGATTTGGTTGCCCATTAGAAATTGTAACAGATCAAGGAAGCCACTTCATTAATGAGGTGGTAGAAGCCCTAGTCAATAATTTTTCTATTAAGCACAGGAAGGCAACAACATACAAGCCAAGTACAAATGGACAGGTGGAACGAACAAATTTTGTGTTGTGTCAAATTCTAGTAAAAGATGCAGCCTTGCAGGTACATAAATGGGATAAAAGGATTCATGCAGCATTGTGGGCATATAGGGCAACATCAAAGTTAGCAACATGATACTCCCCATTTCAGTTGGCCTATCGCATTGATCCAGTTCTTCCTATTGAGTTTGATATTCCCACTTTGAGAGTTATGAAAAATTAAAGGATGGATGAAAGTGATTCAGTAAAAGAAAGGTTGGTACATCTTCATTTGCTGGAGGAAATGAGAGAAATAGCAAAGGATACAAGCCATAAGAAGAAAATGAAGCAGAAGGAATACTTTGATCAAAAGATCCGGTGGTCTCCATTTCATGTGAATGACTTGGTTCTAGTATATGATTCTAGATACAAAAAAAGAAGACAGAGAAAATTTCTTCCAAAATGGATGGGGCCCTACAAAATAGCAGCTGTGTATGAAAATGGTACGTACCGACTGGAGGAATTGGATGGCACTCCCATTACGAAATGGGTCAACCACGACAAGTTGAAGATTTTCCAAGCACCAGAATAGTCTACTCCGAGGACGGAGTAGAAGCTAGGAAGGGGGAAGATGTCGACACTAAAATTTTCCTCCATAATTTCTATTTCATTAATGTATGTATTAGGAATAGGATGTTGTTAAGTATAATTAGTAGTAGCATCTAATAGAAGATAACGGAAGGCATCGATGACGGTGTTGCCAATAATGTGGAGTACGGTGAATCAAAGTACAATAGGAATGTTGTAAAAGTAAATATTTGTCGTAAGTGGTCCGGTAATGTTAAAATGTCAAAGTTTGGGTAATTAGAGAAGTAGGGTCTACATGATTAGGAATTAGAATATTATATTGGTAATAAGGACAAGGAGTGAGGTCATAAATATTGTGTATTTTATTTGTAAAAAGTCTAAAAATGTGGAACCCATGTAAAATGATAAGGTTTATCTTATCTTAAGAGATAAGCTTACATGTACAGATAAGAGTTAAGGTATGGAATATGATTCGTCAGAGTGGATTTCTTATCCTATCTTAGAGATAGGATGGATAATCTGGAAGTTATATAAATAGAGAGGCCACCCCCCTCATTTAGCATAGAAAGAAGTAGTGAGAAATATTGTAGGAAGTGTGCAAAGGAAGCCATCAGTTAAAGGTGTGTTGAAGAAGCCATCAAGAGGCGTAATTGTAAAGTTTCTCCCATAGTCTTGTTGAAGTACCTCATGGGTGAGATTGTAACAATTTCATGTTAATATTATAATTTACTTTGATATTTCAGATTTGTCATCATTCTGTCTTATCATAGTCAATGGTATTCTTGTGTTCGGTTGTTGTTTTGTTTCCAGATTACATCCACCAAACTAAAGGCTGTGCATTAGTAAATAATCATAGCACGAGGAGTTCCCGGTGAAGAATTATCATAGTGCCGGATTGGTGATGACAGTCCCTTGACAAGCAAAGGGCAAAGAGTGGTGGAAGGTCTATGACTGATACATCTTGTAAAACAACAACATTTGGACATGCATGCAAGGTAAGACTCAAGTTTCTAATCACCCCAACTGTTGTTACTACTGTCCCATCCAGTTGCACTACCCCTTTGGATATGGTTTCATACTAGAGCCCTAGCTAATCAGCTATTTGTTTAGGCATCACTGAGCTACTTGCCCTGGAATCTATCATGCAATTGTGCACTAACTGATTTCCAATGATTAATGAAACATAGAAAGGAGGGGGCTTCAACATTTTACCTTGCTGTCCTCCATGATTTCCCTCAGGCTGGGCAGCATTTATGAGCACTTTCTCTTGCATCTGAACTTGCTGATTTGAAGTTGGCTAGTCCTTCATGGCAGCTTGTAACAAGTCTCTTTGGCCTGGGATAGATAGGGATTCCCACATTGATATATTAACATTTGTCTTCTTCATCTGATCAATGATACTGAATGGTGATGAAGGATCTCTTTGTTGTCCCTTTGCTTGTACATTCACTCCTTGCACATGGGCAACAATAACTAGTATTTGAGTTGGTCTAGGAGCTATTCTTGGCTTCCCTTGTGCATTTGACATTGGATTTTGCTTGCCAACCATTTGTGGAGCCATGGAAGGTTGTGGATTGGTTGGGGCTAATGGCTATTCTTCACCCAAATTCCTTCTTTTTGACCTTGTGTTGGCTGCAACACCTTGGGAAACTGCCTGATTCATGCCACAAAAATCCTCTGCTTGCCAATTTACCAACGTGGTGTCATTTGGGGCTGATTGTTGTTGGAATGTTTCTTGTTGTTGGTTGTTTCCTTGACTGCCCTCACCCTCCACACCAGTAGTTGTCACCATTAATGCTTGATTCAAAGCACCATTGAAGCACATGGATTGGTTATGAGGTTCATTGCATGGAAAACACTAGTCATACTCCTGAGCAATGTTGTTTTGTGTTGGCACCAATGCCTTAGAGGCAGATATGGCATTTGGATTGTAGGGCTGAAATGGTCTATTGGCAGGAGGCCTTGTTTGATTCATATTTACAGCTGGATTAGGTGGTCTTTGTGGTTGGTATGGCTGCCTGTTAGGCTGAGCTTGGGGCTGGTAAGAAGGTCTAAAACCTTGGGCTTGTTGCCTCTTGAGAGTAACCAGCTCATTGCCTAGGTTTTGCAATTGCTTCATGACTTCTTGAAGCTCATTTGGGGCACTTGGAGATGAAGTAGAAGCTTCATTTGAACTCTGATTTCTAGGAGTGGGAGAAGGAGCCAAATTAGGTGCTTGATTGGTATTTGGACTCTCTAAACTTGGAAACAATGGCATGGGAGGTCTAGGGGCTAGTTTGCCAGCTTGGATCAAACAATTTTCAGCCCTAATGGCAATGCTATAAGCCATAGGGATAGTTATGCCTCCCATGGACTGAATCAACATAGAAATATCAGAATTTAGAGCTTTGAGATAGTAGAGAAAAACACCTTCATTGTTGGTCATTGACCGCTTATTTGGAATTCTCTCCCAAGTCTTTTGAAATCTGAAGTTGAAATCGGTCAGCTGCTCATTGGGAGCTCTCTTGATGGTTGTCAGCTGCTCCAAAAGAGACAAGTTGTCTCCCTTCTCTCCAAATTGCTCATGAAGTGCTATACATAGCTGATTCCAATTTGTGATAGAACCAGCTCCAAGGCTTCTAAACCATTGCAATGCTTTCCCCTTGAATGAAGATGCCAGCAATTTGACAGCCACTTGCATCTCATTGATTTCATGAATTGCACAAAGATTGGCAATGTCTTTAACATGATCACCTGGAGTAGTCTGATTTTCTCCAGTGAAGTAGGGAATGTTCTTCAAGGCTGCAATTGGAATTGGATGTTGTGCATTGAGGGCAAGTGGGCTGCTGCCTATGAAGTTGACATAGGGGTTGTTTTGTGCCATTCTAATTGGTCTTAGAACCCTTGTTGATTGAATGAAAGGCCTACCAGGTGGAGGAGTTGAGAGAGTTCTATTTGGTGGAGATGGAGACCTTTGGATTCTCCTCCCACTTTGCCTTACTCTTGGAGATAACTGTAGATATTCAAACAACACCTCTTCTTCTCCAGCTCTTGACCTTGTAGTGATTCTTCTCATGAGTTTTCAGGCCTGCACTGCTGAAACCAGTTGATTCTTCCCCTTGGAGTCGCCAGATATGCAAATTATAGCTGTTTTCAAGAAAAAAAATTACAGAAGATGCACATCAACTTTGTTGCAATAAAAATGAGACCTCTAAGGTCCCACCGGGCATGCCAAAACTATTGTTGCAAATCAGCAACACCCCTGGATGTAAATCAAGGTTCTGAATTGATGTTTTAGGCATCTAGTGTGATTGCACAACATGGAAACCTCTCTCCAAGTGTGGGACTTGTGAAAATGAGAGAGGAATCTCTAGATTAGAGGCTGGTTCCTCAAAATCCTCTGATTTAGATCTATATTTTGCACAACTACAGAGGTTTAGATCCTAATCCTACTCTAAATTGCAAGGAGACAGGGATAAAAATACAAAAATGAAACTAAACTAAAGATGGTGATGCACCAAAAGGAGTGGTGAAACATTTTTTGCCATGTAAATAGACACAAATTCATGAAATGCAACAAGGGAAAACATACACAAGCTGATAGATGTAATTAGAGGTCTTAAAATGAAGTAAAACAATACAAACAGAGGACTGAAAGCATTCACAGAGTTTGCACTGTCAATTCCATGTAAAAATCTCTTGCATTCCACCCTCAAAGAGGTATAAACCTGCTACAATACTTGAAAAAGGTCTCGATTCTTACAACTATCACTTCTTTGGAAGTGAAATAAGAAGTTTTTATGCCAAAAATTGTTCAACCTTGAAGAAATGAGCCAAATCGGCTTTTACGGTACATGGGTCGAGCCTAGGAGAGAGAAAATGTGAAAAACGCATGGGAGCCATCCCTCATTGATGGAAAATGCATTAAAGCAGCATGGAGGACCTTAAAAACCCATACCCTATCATTTTTGACAATATTGGAGAAGAATGCAACCCATTTCGTATTAAATTTGGTTGTTCAAATGTCATTTCGGCCATGGACACGTACCAGAACCATTTTTGAATTTTCTCTCTCCAAAATAAACCAAAATTAGAAATTGACCATGGAATCATGTAGATAATTTTAACATCTTTCCAATGATATAAAGAACGCAAAAATCCGAGCTCTGGATCAAAAGATATGATCGTTTGAAGATTTAGGGCAAAAATGGCCCAAAAACGGATCGGCGGGAAAATTTTCAAATTTTACCTTTTTTTGTCTTTGGAAATTTTTTCAAAAACTCCCCACGCTCCACTGGTCGGATGCCACATGGTAAGCTCTGATTTTCTCTAGAATTCTCTCTCCTTCTCTTTTCCGTGGGTTTTCCTTTGAAAATCGACCTTTTTATACTCTTTTGGAAAAATTTCAAATTTGCCTCCGACCCCCGAACTCCTCTACCACGTGGTAGCTTCCTATTGGTTGCGGGCCTCAAATGGGAAAATTTTCCACAAAAACTCCACCGAGCCATAACTTGAAAAATATAAGGACTTAGGAGGAAAAATTTACCTTTCTGGAAAGCTGAGAGAGAGCTCTATCTAATGTTGCCATTTCTAGAAAGCCTTGAGTGCCTGAAAATCAAAAAATGTAGACTGAGGCACAAGAGAGGCAAGAACACAAGGAGTTAGCCACAAAAATGAGCTGGGGCACCATTTTGGATCATAGTAACCAATTCTAAATACCTTCATTTGAGCTGTTGCTCTTGATTGCACCATGCAAATCTCCATTTTTAGATTTTTTCTAGCAGACCAGTAGCTTGCATTTGATTTTCTTCATCATTTGCGCCCTGCTCTTGGAAAGCTCCATAGCCAAATTGATTTTGGCACTACTGATCATAGGGGTAGGCATGCTGATTTTGAATTTGTTCAAAATGTTGATTTGGAGGAGTTGTAAAACATATTGGAGATGGATTTGAATGGCACTACTGCTGCAAATGTGAATTCCATGATGGAAATGAAGTCATGATTGCACAACCTCATGGAATGGAAAAGAATGAAAGAGATGGAAGAAAAATGGGTGAAAAAGGAATGGAAATGAATGAAAAGGAAGGTCTGCAACTTCAGAGATGGGTTGTTGACCATATGGAGTCGCCAGATGTGTTTGCAATTGCCTCCAAAGGCTGAAATCTTCACAGGAACACACCAACCTATAAAAATGAAATGGGAGACCTCTTGGTCCCACTGGGCATGCCAAAACTGTTAGTGAAAATTCACAACACCCCCAAATGAGTTATGGATCTGCTTTTCTAAGGAAAATTCATTTGGTGTGATTACACAACATTGAGATTTCCCAAAGTGTGGGACCTTTGCAAATGGGGAAAGCTCTCTAGAGAAGGTTGGTTCCTCTTCCTAAACTACCGCCACAAGCTATTCTAGTGCGGAGTAAGCTAATATAGCATATTATAACTTCCAAGGAGACAAGGAGAGGAAGAAAACAAGGAAAAAGCAGAGCCTACACTAAAAAAAGTGATACACCGGAGAAGGAAAGTGTTGATTATCTATCAAAACTGCCATGGAACAAGAAGAGGTGAGCAATGGAAAGGATGGACAAGTGCATCACAGACCAAAGATGGATTTCACACATAAAATGTTCCAAAACTCCATGAACATAGCTCTAAAACCTGCAATGAACATCCAAACATGCACAAATACCCTGTAATGAAGAGAGGTAAGGAAAAAAACAAAGAAAATGAGCCAAGGATGGACAAATGCATCACAAAAACACATTTTTATTGCTCAAAATTTACACAGTGCATCATTTCACGGGTAAGAGGAAAAAAATTCCATTACAGAGCAAGGGAGGAGGTTAAAACTCCATTTTTAACCCTGGGGAAGAAAAGAAGGGAGAGGCAGAGAAGAAGGATGAACAACCTTTTTTCAAAATGAGCCAAAATTGGCTTTTATCGCTCGAACAGAATGAAGGAAATGAGAAAATGCAAGAAAATCAATTTTAAAAATCCAACCACTAACAAGATCCATTTAATTAGCCTACAAAATGATGGGTTTCCATGAAAAATCCCATAATTCATCGTACATTGCTTCGTAGAGCAAGAAAGAGGCCCATACTTCATTAATTTTGGTGGTTGGGGTTGTTTTCTATAATTTTTCCATGCCAGAGACGTTTTCCCATTTTTCTCCCACAAAAATCCATAAAAATTTAAAATTGAAGTTTCCATCATGTAGAGGATTTCAACAGCTTTCCATTGATACCAAAATCGTGAAAATATGAGCTTTGGTGCGAAAGATATGCCCTTTTGAAGATTTGGGCGAAAAATGGAAAAATTGGGGCAAAATTCGGGTTCGCGGGCCAAAATCCTCCCTTTTTCTCTCTTTTTTCAAATTGGAAAATTTTTCCAAAAATATTTTCAGCCTCGCTGCCCCAATGACACATGGCTCTTCTTGATTAGTCCATATCCTTCAAAATAACATTATGCCCCATTTGTCCGCAAAGGGAAAATTTTCCCAAGGTCCCCCGCCGACCGACCTCCGCTATTGATGTGGACACGTGGTGCCTTCTAATTGGTCACAGATATGTTGTCCAAATTTTCACCTTTGTACTTTTATGGTTTTGGAAAAAAAAAAATACTTTTAACCCCCTACTCCCATTGTTGGCTTGAACACATGGCACATTATGATTGGTGCGAGGCCTTAACCAATTTTTCTCCATTCTCCTTTGCGGGCTCAAGTGAACTTTTTACCTTTGAGTTTTTAGAAAAAGGCTAAGTGTCGAATTCCTCTCCATGCTTCCATCTACTCACCAAATTTCCTTGGAAAAAATTCTTCCCCCACTCCTCTGGCCCGAGGTTTCCTAGCACAATTTCCTCCTTACCTCCGCGGGCCCGCCCAAGGAAAATTTTCACTGCTAGCTCCGCCTAGCCATAACTCAAAAAAAACAAGGAATTATGATGACTTATTTACCTTTTGGAAAGTTAAAACAAATATCTATCTGATGAAGCCATACCCAAAAATTTTGAGTTCCTAATGTGTGCAAAAAAATCCATTTTAAGTACTAGAAAAGGAAAAGGAGAAGTTAACCAAAATAAGCATGGGCTTATTTTAGAGAACAAGAACCATATCATTCATCCTCTCAACTTGTGGATGTGTACCTATTCACTTGATTCCTCATGTATGAAGGATTTTGCATACCCTTTTACATATAGTTGTGCATATTTTGATGACTTTCCTATGACTGTTGGTAATACCGACATGCATCCATACTGCAATGATCTTCACCCACTCACTAGTTCGTAGAATGTTGTTGTCTGTATCTGTTGAGACTACAATTTTCCCCTACCGATGTGATATTGGAGTCACCACCATAGTTTTTATTTATATTGTGATCCTTTTTCTTGGGGCATCTTGCCTTGGTAATCATTTTACCCATCCTTTCTTCACCCACCCACCCTTTTTCATCTACCTTTTTCAAAGACATAATCAATTTCCTTTGACATCATCGATGCCCCATTTTAGGGGGAGCTCATCACCAATACTTTTGTCAATCCTTATCCAACTCTAATCATTTTTATCTCACGACTTACTAGCCCAAACCATTCAACAAAAGGGGTAAAATGTAGACACCTAAATTTGGTATCTATACCCTCATCACCTGCGTGCACATATTTTATTCTATTCATTCCTTTTTTTTAATAAAATTCCCTCTTTAAATTTAATTAATCCATCCTCATTAATTAATTAAATGCCCATCACCTTTAAGTCCTATTTAATCAACATCAATTAATTAATTAATTAATTAATCATGCCCTAACCAACTTTCCATTTTGGAATGCTTTCATTCTAAATATACACCTATAATTTTCCCTACGCTTTTTCCAACCTATCTCCACTACCAACTCACCTACACCTCATCCCTAAATAACCCCTTCCCACATAATGTTTAAAAGAATTTGGCTAACTCCTTAAAAAATTAGAAATCACGCAAAAAGTAGAAAAATATTCCCATTGGGGAAACTTTCCCTGTGATTGATGAAAACTTATCCCAGTCGCCGTCGATCCTATAAAGCTATGTGATTAATTTCTATTCTAGAGGGAATGCATGCAAATCTCAAAGTTCTCTTGCAACTTGCAAACAATCCTTTGTTCCTGAACATTCCAGAAGCCATTACAGACCTCTCAGACCTCCTTACAGTGTGCATGCATCAATCATGATTGACCTATTGTGAGATTATCGTCATTTTACATTGCTTTAATCATATTTTTTTATATTATGTTTGTATTTTACGTATCTAATATTTTACAAGTTTAGAACATCAACAACAATACTCACTGTTTTGTCATCAACTTCCATACTTACATGTTGCTCATTTGGCTTGCCTTTTCCTTGGATTTATCATACTCTATCATAGTCATCATCGACCTTGATAAGTTTTCATCAACTCAGCCTTGAAATCCCTTTATTTTTGTTCCGAACCTTTTCCCATCCTTTCATCGAGCTCTATTCCCTTTTCTATTTACTCTAATCCTCATCCAATTTATCTGCTACAACAAAATCAACTTGTTTTTACTCCATTCACTATCGACCAGGGTCCTGGTTTCAATCCTTCCCTTTAATCCTTGATTTCTATTATTTTCCTAGTTTCTATTCCTTCATACCTCCTCTGCAGGTTGATTCCAGTATCCTCGACTACTACAACTTCTAGATTGCATTTAGATCCTGCATGGTTTATGTTGGTTACTCAAACATGCACCCGTGTCTTAAATTGTGGAAGGGCCAAGGTGTTCGAGACCACAATGGAACCATCCCTAAGTTGTGGGACCTTGCGCACTTGGGAAAAATCTCGGAGAAGTCCGGTTCCTCTATCTATTTCTAATACTATTGCTACTCCTAGTGCTGGAAGGGAAAACTAAGCTAATAATGTCAAGGGACCAAGGATAGAAGGATGACATGAAAGGAAACTACACTAAAAGGTGATAACACTAGAAAAGAGGGATGAACACTATTTGTTCTAAGTGAGAATGAAAGGAAATGCATGAAAGGAGGCTAGGCACAAGTAACATAGCTAAACACGTATTCACCAGATCATTCTCATGGAACACAACTAAATAAAGAATTGCAAGGGACGTGAAATGGCACAACCAGCACACAACACAAAATAAAAGGCAAGAAGAAGGAATGCAAACATGTTAGGATAGATAATAGTCACAAAACGATGCTTCTATTACTTCCAGAAATGCACAGAGCTGTTATAATGATGAAGGAGGCTAATATCCACATGCAAGAGCTAGATCTAGAGGTCTGCAACTCAAAATACAGAAAGTATGGAGTCCTTAGAAAAATGTGTAAGGATCTAGAGTGTCCAACATAACAAATGAGTCTATCTCTTACATTTATAGATGAATCCATGGAGGAAGAAGAGGGAAAACTTGAATTTGAAATACAACCACCAAAAAGAAGCATTCAATGCCTATAAATCCACTTAGAGATCTGTGAAATATGCTTCCCCAATCTGTTTGGCATGTTGAAGAAGAAAGGAGGGAAGATCATATCAAATTGGGTGGTTGGAGCAATCAGATCTACTCATCAATGCTCAAAAATATGTTTTCCCATTTCTCACCTACCAAATCTACCAAGAATTTGAATTTGAATCTCCAGAATCTGAAAGTGATGTCAACATCTTTCTCGACAAGTCTAGGTGTGTGCCAATTTGAGCTCTGTCGAAAAGATACGATTGTAAGAAAATGTCGAGTCGTTGGTGCATGCATGCAAAACACATGACAGGTGTGGATTGGTTAAAATGATGGCCAACTATGTAACTATTTGTCATTTCTACCATGTGTTGCTCATTGATTTGTTATAAGGATTTGGCACCCTATTAGTGCACTATAAATGGTTACACGCACCACACTCAAGCATGTTAGGAGATGATTTGGCACAAAAGGGCACCAAAGAGGGCACGGGGAAGGGCACATGGAGGAAAATATGGGAAAGCGCAGAAGAGTGCACATGTGACACGTGGTAAAAAGAGGAAAACAGCAAGCATAGAATGCATGGTCAAGGTGTAACTATTACAAAGTAATGGTTGTGGTGCCGGAGAGGTCCAGGACTAATCTAATTGAAACAAGTGTGAGACATGTGCAGGGTGAAGAAGATTCTTAGGAAGAAGGAGAAATCACTAGAAGGTGGGCACAAGGGAGGAGTGGAACAAAGAGGAAAAAGAAAGATGGAAGGAGAGAACAAAAAGTGCACAAGGGTGCTTGAGGAAAATAAGGGGTGCCAGGGGAAACTGCAACCAAGGAGTTATGCTAATTGAACTTGAGTGCGCGTAGCCTTCAATGGGGAACTGAGAGCCGAATGTGTATACAAGTTACCCAAATAACTAGGAGAGTTATTTGGATAATAGTCTACATATTCCTCCCACATTTTGGATCTAGTCTCCAGAGTCACCAATGACCTACCTCTTCACGGTTTGGGTCACCATCGACCCAAACTAGGTATATTTATCTTTCAGTTGTTTTAATCAGATCGATATCTAAATCAATCAATAGTGTTTTCATATTTTGTATTCTTTTAGTCTCTACATATTATCAAGTATAAATTTCCTTGTTTACATCACTTTTGTTTAACAATGGGGTTGACATCCATTGAGGAATTTAACACTTCTAGGGTCCTCCTTGTTGGAAAAATCCCACCCAAATCATCTAATCAAAATCATTTTCAATCTTACTCACGAGTTTCATCCGATTAGCAAGTAGTAAGGATCCATCATCATCTTGTGCCCGTATCATCGTACATCTGAGGATAAAACCTCCAAGATTTTTGATTTGTGTAGCTTATTTAGTAGCTAACTCATTAACTTGATAATGAATGAGAAAATACCACAACAATTTTACTATAAGAATAAGGGAAAAATAAGTTTTTATTTAAAATAAGATGATTGATTATCTCGATGCAAGTAGTAGTGTTTGATTCGATTCTTAATCTGATCACGAAGATATTGGAAGTGAGGTATTGTTCATGATCGCTGATGCAATGAGGTCTTCTAGTGATGGTTCTTTATTAATAGGTGATTTCATATTAGGTTACTATAGTTGCTCTTGTGCGGATGAAGAGGATGTTAAAGGAAATTTTGAGGGCATCCAAAGTGAGCTAAGGAATGTTGAAAAGAAGAATATGAATTTGGACTTTCAAGTCAAAGAATACGAAAGCAAGATTCATGTTCTAGAAGAAAAACATAGGTCCGAAAAAGAAATCCCATTGAATCAGTCAAATTTTTAGAAGAAAAGGTAAAGTTTCTTGTCTTAATTTTGTAGGATAAGGAGAACATGTGCACCAAGTTTGAAGAAGATATAAAGTTCCTAAGGGAATAATTTTTAGATATTGGCAAGAAAACTATATCCTTGTAGATGTTTGAGAAAAGTTCCAAATATCCCGATGATCATCTTATCAGTGAAGTTAGCAGGTGATAAAGCTGGTTAGGGTTTCAAAGATGAATCTAAAGGCAAGGAAATGAAGAAAAATACCCTTTTCAAGAAATTAAGTAGGAAAACCAAGCATCAAGTAAGGAAATAAGGAGGTTCTCATCAAATATAATGTGAATAAAAAGTAAATTAGGCATCCTAATGCCTCAAGTTATAAAATATATTTCAATGGTTATTTTTTTACATGTAATGGATTTGGTTGTAGGTCTTAAAATTGTAGGTATATTACAAATCATCATCCATGGAGAGACAATAGGAGTGAGCAAGCTAAGAGTGTTGTTTTCTACAATTGCAATGAGATAGGTCATGTTGCTAGATATTGCTTGAATGATCCACCTAGTAAAGTTGAAAGCTTTAAAGGAAAAATTTCAGTTGTATGTTACAACTGTAGTGGAGTTGGTCATGTTGCTAGAAACTATTATAATGGATAATCAAGTAAATATCAAAGATTTAAAGGTCCTAAGGTGCAAGGAAGAAGCTTTCAAAGGTCTATAATGCATGATAACAGTCAAGGTAAGGCATGTGAGTCTAGAAAATATAATGGTGTCTCATCAAGAGCAAGTGTTGATGAAAATAAAGGTATAATTCAAATCTCATATCAGAATAAAGGAGTTTTTCATGTGTCTAAGAGGGCTTGAGACCTATTCAAGACCTTCTTATTGGTGATAATGGTGTTCATATTCCTCTACTAGGATTCGTAAGGTATATTAGCTCATATGAAGCATTGGAGTGAGGGGAGCTATCTAGGTTCATGGATGTCTCATCCATTAGGTCAAGGTATTTTTTAATATTCTAAGAATGTTTTGTGACCTTACTTGATTGTTCAAAGTGTGAAACTATCTACGTATTAGTCTCATGGTATTTTTGTGTGATTGCTTATGTTCTCAAGTTTGTCTTCCTGTCATGTTTGTGGTATCATTTGTAATGACTCATTCAAGGTAATAATCATGGTGATGTATCATAAGGAGTTTTGAGTCACAACATTTATGTTTATAGTCTTATTTTAGTATGAATAAGTGATTAATGTTGTTATCAAGCACAAAGGTGTGTGTTAGTCCATGAAGTTGGTCTTGAGTCCATGATTGGTCAAGTTAAGAAATTTATTTCATGTTAAAATTTGCAAAGTATACTTATTCATGTAGTATAATATAAGTTGAGTATGTATGAGTCATTAAATTATATCTTGAGTATAAGGTTTGTTGAGTCATATCAATAAGTATTGTCAAGTGTCAAAGGACTATAGGTCTGTTTATGAATAAAATAAGTTGCTTCATTGTCATCATTTGGGTTAGTTTTCGTGATGTAATACATCCCATGGTTCAAATTATTTCAAATATTCATAAAAGAGATATGAAAAAGGTATGATTCATCAAATATGATAACTTGATCAAACCACTATCTCAAGATTGTTTGTGGTAGTGCTCTTGAAGGTTGAAAAGTACAAACTAAGGAGGATTTAAGAAAGTAAGTGGTGTATATGATTCTTTATAAAATTAAGAGTTATTGGGGAATTAGAAGGATGTTGATACAAATTTGGTGGCCAAATTTGAGATCTTGACATGAAATATGTGAATTTTTGAGGTATATTTGTCCTAATCAAGGTTATGGGAGTTCACAAGAAGCGGTATGAATAATTTTTGTGCTTGAAGGTGTAATTGGTGGATTTGAAACCTAAAAATTGAAACAAATCATATTAACAGTGAAATATTTGAGATTCAATAGGTTTTTAGTCTAAAATTTGTTAGAGTTCCTTGGAATCCTTTGACAGTTACTATATTTTATAGTTAAGAACACTAGTGACTGATTGACACAAAATGAAATTACAAACCGGGTTTTAAGTCTCATGTAGGTGACTAAGTGGAAAAATGGGTGGTCAAAACTGGTAAGATCTCTCTAAAATAGTGAGTGCATCAAAATATTAGTGAGTTTCTCTCATATTGAAGGGATAATAATATGTGTGTATAGCTTGAAGTGGTGAAAATGGTTTGGAAGATGTCATAGTGTTATAGAAAACATTTCAATGAATGAATAAGGTTATAAAATATTTTTATGAATCCTAGAATATTAGCAAGGTGAAGATGTGTTGTGTTGGCTTTCTTGAAGTAACAATGTAAAATGTTATTAAGAATGAATGGTTTATCACAGCCTATAGATTATCCTTTTGATGAGATTTGTGATTTGTTTTTCTTGAACATGGCTACTAAACATTTTATATAATCCCCTAATAAAGGGAGAGTGGTATACATGTGTCATCTCATCAAAATGTTTAATCAAAACAAAGAAGAGTATGAGGTAATAAGGTAAACGCTACACATAGATCTAGTTTGAGCTACATCTGTGTATGTGGATAGGTTTTTATAATTTTGATTTGAGTTTGATATTTAAAGAGCATGAATGTACATATGTGAAGAGGTTTATAGGAATTAGAGAGTGCAAGAAAGAACATGTGTGGTAAGATTAGTATGGTTTACCTATTTCACTATGAGCCAAATAACATGCTACAAGTACATACAAAGTGTCCAAAAAGTGAGTATGAAGGTTTATATAGGCATGAGATGTTTCTCCAAGATTTGATGTGTGTTTATAAGATCCTTGACTTATTTAGTTTATCTAGGGAGTGTGAGTCTCCTCAGGTCTGTCGGTGGTGGATGTGTCTTATATAAGGATGCCCGATGACTATGTGTTGAAGGTACTATGTGCAAAGTGGTGTGTGTACAGTGGTGTAAAGGGATGTATGACTCAATTGTTGATGATTTAAATTCCTATATGCAAAGTAGGGATTTACTCATCTCATCTCAAGAAAGAAGTAAAACTAGAGAATAGAAAATGGGTGAAGGTAAGTTCAAAGTTTACTATGATGTTACTATAGTGATTGAAGTTCAAAATATCATCCTATAGGCTCGTAGGTGATGCTCAAGGCATGGGAGTCTATCATGGACTTTTTCCAAGTGATTTTAGTGTTCAAGATGCCTACAAGGTATCCTTGACCTAAGACAAATTTTTCAGAACTAAATGAAATGGACTATAAAAGTTTCAAAGGCATGCTTATTATTTAGCAAGGTATGCGTAGCAAGGTACATTGAATAAAGGCATGTTAGAAGCTAGAATAGATCATCAAGGCAAGGGGAGCAAGATTTTTTCTCAAATTCATATGATAAGTAATAAGGAAGATTCTTTAGTAGAGCTAAGAAGGTTATAAGGGATATTTGACTAAATTGGGTGATAGTTACTTTTTTTACAAGGTGTTATAGGTTTGAGAATGCATGGAGCTGGTATGCTATAGGTCAAGAACGTATCTTCAAGTTAGGGGGAGTCATTTTCCACTCACAAACATGGTATGAAGGTTTTATAGGTATTTTGAGGTCCTAGTAAGGCTAATGCGAGACAAATAGATAATGAATTGTCTTATGGAGAAGATAATATTATCTATGGTGTGTAATAATAGGTGAAAGTACAACTAGAACACTGAGAAAAAGGTTTAGGACTGGGTACAAGATCTCAAGTTGCTTTCATGACTTGAAAGTAAGGTAAGTATCCAATTTTTATATTCCTTAACTAGAGTTGGATGGCCTAAGTCCGGGGAAGCTATGAAATTTGAGTCATGATGTGCATTGTGTTCTAGAGCTCATTAAAGTTAATTGTAATTGCACTAAAGAGTTAGAACATGGATCTCAGTCCTTGAGAAGATTTGAGGTCAAAAATGGTAAGGACAAGCCTATTTTAAGCCTTAACAAGTCAAGAAAAGACAAATACTATGGTAAGTTGATGTTCTTTCTCATTGATTGACATGATCATATGGTGTATGCATCTAGTTCAAGGTATGCTACAATCTTCTCAAACAATGAAGAAGGTAAAATCGGGGCATAAGGTGATGAAAACTTGTTTTTGAGCCTAAACAAGGAAGTTGTGTGTTACTTGCACCTAAGAAAGAGGTAAGAATTTTTTTATGTTCTATATCATCATTTTTGGTATTATTCTGAATGTTTTCCATAAGTTTTAGTTCTTCTACAATGGTTTCTTGGTGAAGTATGAAGGCAAAAACAGAGTTTTAGTGTGAAATGACAAGTTTTTGCATGCTTGTATGGTGGTTAATGATGCTCTTACTCAAATATTAGGTAAAATTATGTTTCTTTCATGAATATTGATGCATATGGGTGTTGTATATGATTTTCTCACTTTGCGAGTACAATGAAGAATGCTTAGAAAATGGTTAAAATCAGACCTTTGTGAGAAATGACTAGATTGTAAGATAGAATGATGAATTTGGTTGATGTTTTCAACCAAATGGTGAGAAAATGATATGAAGGAAGGTGAATATCATGCATGTTCAGGTATGTTTTTCCATTAATGTAAAAAGGGGGAGAAGTTCAAGAGGTTTTCCATCAATGACAAAGGGGGAGATTGTTGGCATGTTGTGATTTAGGTGTTATCATTGATGTAAAATCCCATTAATGAAAAAGAGGATGATTAAGTGGATTCATAGGATGATAAGTAGGATGTTTTCATGTATATTCAGGTGTGTTCATGATGTATTGAGGAGATTCAATGATATTGGCTTGGTCTAGCAAGCCCATTCAGGTGACCTAACTTGCCTAGGTGATGGTGCATGGTGGTTAGAGATTCTTGGTAGCTTGAGGAGAATGTTGGAAGCATGGAGATCATGTTTGGGGAGTTTTTAGGAACTCACATGAGTTTTAGGGTACAAGTAAATGTTAAAGACCAAGTTTTGGGTGCTCATCTAGACCAAGTCTAGGTGCTAGGAGGAATGAGGTTGAGTTGTGGAGCCACGTGAGCTCATGAATGCATGTAAGCATGTATTCATGATTTAATAAAGATATTAGGAACTTTTGGAGAGGTTTCATGGTGAGTTACAATGTTATTTCAGTTGACCCTAGCCTAGACCATGCAAAACCCTAAGGGATAGTCATGCAAATGAGATGGGATGGAAATATGGAGACCTATTATAGACATGATGATTAGATATTATTAAAAGAGGTATCCTAGAGGTGTGAGAAATTTTTAGAGTCATTCTGAAGAGGATTTTGCAAGATAAGTCAATTTTAGTGAAACAAGGTCTAAGAAAGGGTGTTTTCTAGCTCAAATTGCACCTTTTGATGCTCACCCTGAATTGTGTACTTTGTATGGGACCTTATGTATTTCATGGATGTTTATAAATTGATTATATAATGTTTCAAAAAATTAATGAGGTCATTTCATCTTCACATTTTATGAATGAATGTTAAGAAGGTAAACAAATTTTATGTGCTTGAAACCCTAGCTAGAAATCGGTTTAAGATATTTGTTTCCTAAGTTCCCAAAATTGATTTATAGTGCATGGATGATTTTTTTTAATTTACATGACTCCTCTAGGTTTCTAGAAAGGTATGGTAGTGGTTGTGTTGATGAGTGGATCCCACTCAAACATGCCTATTTTTGAAGAAGTTTAGTTTGGAATAAATTTGTCCGAAGGAGTTACAAAATAAATGGACATTATTTTTATTATGTGAGTTTTTAATTATTTCCATGGTTATTTTAGGTCATTGTAATGCATAATATTGGCAAAGTGTGCCCTATTTGTGAAGAATAGTCAAAGGGTGATTTTAGGACAGTTTCAGTTAGTTTGCAAAGATGAGCTTGGTTGAAGGACTTCCAATTGGAGTTGGAAGGAATTATAATATGTTATAGAAATTTTATTCATAGGATTTATAGTGATATAAGGTTTTTGTCATAGAAATTTTATTTGATGGAACTTTTAGGTAAGTTTATGAGCAAGAGGATTATTGGTTTTCTAGGACATGATTTATTTTGGTGAAAGAATGAAGTGAATGAAGCATGAGATGATTGATTTTATGATTTATATCATCTGGAAGGTGAAGAAAGATGAAATTTTCTCCTATTAAAGGAATTTGGAGGTATTTTAAGTGACAAAAAGGTGAAAATTAGTTGAGTTTGCATAACAATATTCGGGTAACATAATTTGGAGAAGAGGAAAGTAGATGTGGTTTGAACACATGGATGTTTCATGGTGTCTAACTTGAATGTATGTGATTAAAAGGTCCTAATGATTCTATATATTGGTAACATACCATAATTGAGTTGATCTGGGTGATTTTGAGGCCCAAAGGTGAAGACAGAGTGCTGGAAACAATTGTTTAGTGAAGGATATGAGCACGTGGGACCACCATTTATGACTTTTATATGTTATATTACTCATGTACAGTGAATTTTGGATCTTGGATAAGTATGGTTTTTAATTTTTTGTTTTAGCTCATCCTAGTGATGGGGTTTTGAGCTTTTTGGTGCAAGTTGGATGGTTTTGGGCATGGCAAAACTATATGGGTCATATGTGAATGTTTTAATGATTAATTTGGGATGTTTTTACATTATATTAGTAAAAAAAAGGGATGCAAACTGACTTGGTTTGAATTCAAATCATGAGAAGGGTATAAAAGTGAGTTTGCAGTGTAATTTGGCACAAGTTAAGAAAGAGAGAGAAAGTGAGACCTATGTAAGAGTGATTTTTAGGTACCAAAACATTAATTGAGATCTAAAATATTGCATTATAGGTTAAATAATTTTTCAATAGTGTGTGAAAGGGTTTGAAACAAAGAAAAGTGAAGAAAGTGAGAGATAGAGTGAGTTGGAGAAGTTGTGGTTTGAACAAGGGTTTGAAGTGTGTGAACCGAATCAATTATCTCAATTAGTTGTGGTAAAAAGAATACATTAGATATATTATTAAAAGGTTATTGAGTGGGTGCTTGATCATTCATGGGGTTATGGCCTCCTTTTGGAGTTTGTGCTTCACAAAAATAGGGGTTGGTGCTCCTTGTAGGGTTTTTGCTCTATTAAATTAGCAGTTGGTGATCCTTGTGAAGTTGGTGATTCACTAAATAATTTTGATTTGAGTAATATAATCAGAATTTTGAATGGTTTTTCTTACCCTTGTGGGTTTTCCATCTATATCTTGTGTTATGGTGTTGCTTCTCTTGTTCATGGTTATTTGAATGCATGTTATTTGATATTGTGCACACATTAATGGATGGTTAATTGGTTTGTGGTTTAAGAAATAAATATGAAATTGAATTAATTTTTAAGGAATGATTCAGCCCCATATCATTCCATTGTGCTTCCAATAGGCATGTGTGTGTTCTAAACATTATATATTTTGTTTGTGATATTTGCGGTGATTGACAATTTCATAGGGACAATAAACACTAGCATATTATTGGCATGTATATGTATTTATATACTGATCTATTTTAGTGTAATTTTATTTATAGTGATTGGATGTATCACAAAGTATCAATTTGACAATTGCTTCTTTTGGTGAACTATTGTCTATTTTTAGGTGATCAATTTTTTTGTGATGATAGTTTCTGGTCATAATGGAACGTGTAGTCACAAAATCATGCACTTTAGACATTATTTATCCTGGTCTTATACTACTATTTAGAAGGTTATTTAGTGAGGAAATTACTATTTAACCCCCATCTTTTGGCCATCTTATTTTATGTTATTTCATTATTACCAACCTTTTTCATCCACATGCCCAGTTCTTTTGGTCATTTCCCATTATTTTAGCCTCAATGGGGTTTCGAGGCTAGTATTGGGATGCTCACGGGTGCCTCGGTACCTTTTACACTTTCTCACCACTTTTGGGGATCTTTTTATTTGGTTTACATCTTTATATTTCTTGTGGTCAGCCCTTTTAGGATTAATTACAAAATCAGATCAAGAGAACCCTATAAATATAAAGTTATGAAACCATAATGAGGACCTAGCATCACTTACTACTATCACTCCATATAGAGTTGCATCCATATATTGCATCGAGATCACTTCCATCCATATAGCTCCATCATCAAGGCACAAGGCTAGGACATCCGCATCACACTTCATCGAGGAGGGATTCTTTTCTATTCCATGCACACATTCTACTACATTTTCTACACATAGTTATTGCTTGCTACTTCATAAAGTGTGTGACACAAGAGAAACCTAGGGCATGTTCACACATACTTGTACATATAACTACATCGGGTATAAAATGTAGTGCAAAACTCGATTAGTAAGTTCACCATTGTGACAACCGAGGTGAATCTAACCCTTTCATATGCATTATTATTTTTTAGGGTTTGATGCTTGTTTTGGGGTCTTGTAGGTCTTCCTTCCATCTTGTATTATTGGAGACATCTAGTGTAGGATAAAAAAGTTGATGCGACACACAAAAAATGTTCCAGGTCATCTTACAACTTTGTGAAATCTAGTTTAAGAGATTTTACAGAAACCAGGGTGCCCAAATTATAGACTAGAGCACCCGAAGGTGCCCCAATCCTCCTCCAAGTGCCCTAGTCCAGAGTAATTGTCTAGATCCACTCTTTTTGAGGATTCTACATAATTTTTTCTACTCCCTGATTTTCTAGTCATGCAGGACACGATCCTGTAAATTTGCTGAATAAACTAAGTTCTTTCTTGTACCTTATTGAATTTTAGGGTTAGCATTTCCTTTTGCATAGCTACTTATATCATTGTTGGTGAGAAAATTTGTCGGGTAGACAAATCAAGTTCCTCCACCAACATTCACGGGGCTACACCCCTCTGCATTGAATGCTACAAATCCCATGATTGAAAGTAAACTAATCCTAATCCTATCTAAATGTTGTGGGTGGAAAAATTGGCTAGGGATCACACAAGGACACTCCACTAAACTTGTGGCAAAGTTCTTATATGGGGGTACAAGGGAGGAAATTATAGTGATAAAGAGAAAAAGGGGGAAATTATGCAAGGAATATTATTTGTGAATAGGTTACTGAGCTCATACCCAATAACGGGAGTAGTTTGATCTTCAATATAGAGTAAAACACAGTAAAGCTAGTGGGACCATTGAATTAAAACACCAAGTTTTTAAATTCATCTATCGAGGATGCCAAGTTCCTCTCCAATTCTATATAGGATCAACTATGTTTACAAAGTGCATGAAAGATATAAATAGAAAAAAAAAAAGAAAGGGAAATAGAAGAAGTGTAGATTTTATTTCATGTGTAGTGATGAATACAAAGCTTCAAACAAGCTATCACAATTCACAATGCTACATAGTAATAGTTCTCCAAAATTCAGAATCCTTGGAATGAAGAGGCCAACCTAATTTATAACAATTTGAATTGTCCTTTCACCTCCCTCACATGACTCTTCGTTTCCATATTCCACTTGTGAACTTTATTTTTCTATGAATTAAGTATTTCCCTTATAATTTTGAGAAAATAATTTTACAAATTTAAAATAGGTCACTTAAGGGAATAAGATGAAATACAATAATGAAGCATAATAAATAATTAGAATGAAGAGAGAAAGAAAAGAGGGAAAGAGAGGAAGAAGGAAGGAATGAAGGGAAAACACTCCTTGTGACGAAATGCTTTGAATGCCTTGATGCAATCATGAACTTTGAGCGAAGATTTCGCCACCGCTGATCTTCTACACCGATGAAGATTTCTCCTTGAACAATTGTTGGCGAAAAATCACAGCACCCCTGAATGTCTGCAACATGATGGGTTGAGACTCTCAGTACGATTGCATAACATGGAGCTTTTCCCAAGTGTGGGACCTTGCGAAATCAGAAAAGCTCTCTGGATGAAGGCCGGTTCCTATTCCTCTGTTCAAATGCACACGTAGAAAATGCAGAGGGTTTACTAAAAACCTAATCTAACTTGCCAAGGAGATAGGGTAAGAAAATGCATAAAATAAAACCTAAACTACAAAGGTGATGCACCGAGGAATGAAGAACACCTGTCTTGCCAATAAACACAGACCATTAAAATGCAATGCAAGATCACACACAGATAGCTAGATTCACAGTGAAAGATCAAGGGGATGTAAATGAATACAGAGAGGGTTGAGAATCATCCACAGACATGCATTAATTTTCTCCAAAGATTGATACAACACACTGTAAAATGCCAAGAGGCAAGGTTGCATTACAGTTTCAAATGGGAGGTTTTAACTCCACAAGTTCACCTGCCAAAGAGAAGAAGGGAGGGGCAAAACAAGAATTTCCAACCTTTAGAAAGAAGCCCCTCCTTAAAATTTATAGGAATAATGAGAGAGAAAAGAGAGAGGAATTCCAAAACTACCCCAACCACCTCTAGGTTGCATTTAATTCATCTCATTATGATGGTAGGTGAGAACCCCAGCGAACCCAAAAGTGGCGAACTGTATTTTGCATTTTTAAGAATTTTTTCTCACCCAATTAAAGATATCCAAGTCGTAGTTGGATAGATTACCTTGTAAGATTTCGAAAATTCCAACCTTGCATAAATCTGAGCTCCGGAGTCAAAAGTTATGGTCGTCGAATATCATGCGTGGGCTACTTCTGTCAGCACTCAAAATGTTACGCCTCCTGAAGGTGTGCCTTGGCGCATCCATGTGTGTGTCGACATCCATTGTCATGCACCACTTTTGTGTGCCTTGGGTGCATTCTTTTCTCTGTCAACATTCATTGTCATGCGCCACTTCTATGCACCTTGGGCGCACCGTTTGCCCTGTCGACATCCATTGTCGTGCACCACTTCTGTGTGCCTTGGGTGCACCATTTTCCCTGTCGACATCCATTGTCGTGTGCCACTTCTATGCACCTTGGGCACACCATTTTCCCTGTCAACATCCATTGTCATGTGCCACTTCTGTGTGCCTTGGGCGCACCATTTTCCCTGTCGACATCCATTGTCATGCGCCACTTCTGTGCACCTTGGGCACACCGTTTGCCCTGTCGACATCCATTGTCATGCGCCACTTCTATGTGCCTTGGCGGTGTCAGGGATTTGAGATTCTTTTATTTCTATATCCTCCTACTTGTCTATATCTACCTGGGGGAAAGATATATACAACAATAACTTTGAATGAATTTCCCAATCTAGAGATGACCACAAACTCTATGATTCATAGAAATCCTGGACCATAGAATGAGTGTTCAGAAACATTGTTATGAGGTTTATCGCTACAAGCTCGAGATGAGCACATATAATGCCCACGATGATCCTCCTTAAAACTTGGTTGATGAATTCCTTGACTCATTGAAATCATTTTGATCAAATCCCTTTGAATAACTTGGCTCCTTAAGTGATGAATATGAATTCACATGATGTGCCTTGTGATGCCCTGCTTTGTAATATGAGATGATCATTCTAAACCATAAAAAGCTACCATCTCTTCATGATTGATTACACTTGAGAACCTAGACCAACTTGTGCACTTTAAATTCATATTTCCTTTCTGGAACCCAAATGGTGATATCAACCTGAATGATTATCCCTCAATGTCCCATTGTGCCAAACTTTCCCTTTGAGAACAACCTGTTATTTTTAGTAAGTACACATGGGGCAACTTACTATTTTTAGTAAGTGTCATAGTTAGCTTTTCCCAACCTCAACTAGCTATGGTATCTTGAATTATTTCTTCTTACTGTGTTCCTCTCACCTTTTGGACCAACTGACTATTTATAATAGGGGCTTGTGGAACCACTTACTATTTTTAGTAAGTGTCAATTACGAGTTAAGATGACCTTTTTGATGATTTTTCTGTGATACTCCCTCTGTGTTCACCACCTTATTCATAGTCTCTTCAAATGGTGGCTTACACAAAGTAACAAACCCATATGTAGGAAGGCATGCTATTTTTAGTAAGTGTACCATGGATGTTAGATTGCAACAAAACATGTCTTGAAACTTTGGGTTTTATTTTGGAGTTCCACGCTCTGAATTTTGAGAGGTTCCTTTGTCTGAAAAAGTTGGAAAATGATATTTTGATTTACGGGGGAAGAATAATGAAAAAAAACACATCCCTCCATATCCATAAAAAATATGGATGTCATGGCATGAAAAATTGTTTATGCGAAACTAGATATTTCAATGATCATTCCCTCTAAATTTCGTGTGATTTCACCCACTTTGGAATCGTGAGAAATGGAGAGGTAGCTCACTGATTTTTTCCACTATTGTGTCATGGAGGCCATTAATGGATCTTAACATTTACAGTCTGGTTTTTATCTCCATTCTCAATGAAAGCAACTCCATTGTGATAGGTATTTGCTTCTTTTTCACCTTTGGTGAAATTTCTCTTTGATCTGGTTCCAGTTTGACGGTAAATTGAGCTTTGTCCTTTGTCGATCCAAAAGTGAAATTTATTTTCTATAAGCATTACTATATGAAAATGGGAGGTTTGAAGGTGATTTTTTGATAGAGGAGCAAAAATTAAAAAAAAGCAGGTTTGTTTTTTCGTGTAGTGGTTTGCAAGATCTCTTTGATTCTTCGTTCTATGTCAATGGAGTTTTCAGGCTTTCTTCTTCTCTGTTCTTCATCTTTTCTTCTCAGTTTGATGAAATATTATTCTGAGACCTATATGCCATCATGGAGTGGAGGATAATGTGTTGTGATGGAGATTTTTCAAGGTTCAACAATGGTGGAGGGGTGATAGGAAGTTGCAGAGGAGTTTGTAGAGCAAGTTGTGCACGGGAAGGTTAGATGTTAGATGTTAGAAGTAGGAGGGATTTTTAAAATTTGAAATTTTTCAAAGGCATGGAGAGAGGAAAATTTTCATGTCCCTGATGTCCCTCACCTCAAAGGTACATGAGGGACATCAATTTTCACAGTGTGCCTCATCTTGACATGTGGTGGAGATCTAACGGCAAGGGATTAAAGCTAAAAAAATAGCTTTAAAGCACTGGAAGGGCTGAGAAGTGGTCACATGAGGAACCTTGAGGCATCATGAGGGATAGGTGAATTTTTTTCATCCTTGATGTCCCTCACCTCAAAGGGACATGAGGGACATCAATTTACATGGCACGCCAGGTGATGACATGTGGCAGCGATCCAACGGTGAAGGCTTTGAGCTCCTGCAAGCACCTAGGGGTTGAACTGACAATCTTGGAGGTTGCATGAGGGTCCAAAGGGATTATGGGGGATAGGAAAATTTTATTTACCTTTATGTCCCTGAACTTTAGGGATGTAAGGGACACAAAATTTCACCAGGCTCTTAGAGTTGACACGTGTCCTCATCAAAATTTGACTAACTCCCGAACTCGCTCCAAGAGGGCAACTTGAAAAGAAGATAACTTGAGTTTGTGATGGATGTTTTTATGAAAATTTATATTATATTGAATAGAAATTTAATTTTTAATCCAATGGTTGGGGTATCCGGTCTTGATCCATCCATTTGATCCGTGGAAAAATGGATTTGTACTGGTGCTCCACTTGTGCATGAGAAAAATTGCTTGGAGAACCATTATGTGAAATTTTCGTGAAAAAAATAATTACACCATCTTGTAGGGCTTAGAATTACCTTTCTAAAAATGATTTTTTTCTCTAACACCATCCGGAGCTCCCAAAATTTCTTTTGAAAGCTCAAAAGTTATTTTGGCTTGTGCACTACCTAGGCATGTGAACCCTGATTTTAGTGAAACTATCCCAACTTCTATGGATCCTTCCTGAATATTCCTAAATCAATTCCATGATGTTCCTAGGAAATTTATTTTCCTCTGTGTTTGATCTTTCTTTCTTTCTGTTTCACTCCATAGGGTTTCTCCAGTCCTAGGAAGGCTAATGATAACCCTTCCCATAGCTGCCCAAAGTTTGCATTTTTCAATGAACTCCTAAAATCACCTAGGGGTTTTGAATTTAATTTCCTAAATAACCTAAGGGAATGAGTTAACATAAATTGAGAGGTTATTGGACTAATTGGGTAGACCTAGGGTATCTCAAAAGGATAGAACATGAAAATTTTGGTATATGGGTATCGTTGTCATGTTGGAAAATTACCAATTTCCTTGTTGTGCATTTACATGACAGAAAATGGTTATAGCTTGGGGATATGACATGGATTTAGTGTAGTAAAGATGTGACATGGAGAATCCAAAATCTCAACTTTGAACCATATAATCCATTGACCAATGACTTATCCATTGGGCCATGTGGAGTCATTAAAAAACATGCTACAAAACTTTCTTTATCGAAACACACACACACACACACACACAAAAACACAAACACAAGAGAAACACACCAGAAGGGAAAAAAAACAAAATAGGAAAGGAAAATTATATATAGGGGAGGGATATTTATAGATGTGGGGAAATAATATACACATACTTGGAAATGGGTTGAGAAAAGTACATGCCATCATGAAATAGCGGATTGAATTCGACCTCGAAGCACAAAAACTATTATTTGATCATACCATGCTTTTGTGATGGCCTTACATGGCTTGAGAAGAAGAAGTTTGAACATAATTCCATCTTCATATTTATACTACACAGAGAATATTCTTATATCCAATGAACACTTCGTCACTTTCTCAAAACTCTTGTACCTTGATGCTTTTGCTTGACGTCTTGTGATCATGTGACACCATTCTTCCATGTCTTCTAGAGTGGGAAAATTACTCCTATAACAAAAAAATTCATCTTATTTGAATTGAAAGTTCAAATTTTATCTTATATCAGCAAGACACTTAGGAGTGAAAACAAATATGTTTTCTTTCCATTCAAGAACTTCCCCAAACATCATGCTTTGTTTCTCTGAGAAAGTGTTTTCAGATATGGAGGTTAAATCATTGAGCCACAGATCTTCATTATACTTGAGATATTTTTGCAGCATGGGAACATATTCAAGATGAATCAAAGCTTGGAGGATGGTGAGTGTAGTATGATTTTGGATCATTTGGAAATAATCATGGATACTCCTACTTTGTTGTTTAGAGAAATGGTTGCCAATATGCATTTTTTCAGAGTGCATCTTGATATCATTTTCAAAATTGCAGCTTTTGGTTTGGCCATATAAGCATTCTTCACCCTTCATTGGATTTTTCCATATGAAATCTTTCTTTTCATTGATGGAACATTCTGAAACGATGGGAACAAGTTGGTTTTGATCACACTCCCAATGTTCTTGCAGATTTTTATTTTGTTTTGAACAAATCTCTTTGATGTGAATCAGGTCAATATTTTCCATGTTATCATCTCCCACAACAGAGATGTCATTTCAAAGATTGAGGATATTCGAAGGAGATTCAAGAACCTTCCTCCTTTTGCACTCACGAACCTCTTTACATTGTGTAAAATAGAAATACGTGCTTTCATATTCACTCTCATTCTCCAAGGCATTGGGGAATTCATCAAACTCATCCAATTGCTCTGTTTCAACATCAAACATTGGCATGTAAAAATGAGAAGTCCAAATAGACTCATACCTATCTTGTATCTTCATATCCCAGGTCAAGAGTTCAAGGTTGAGTTGAGGATCTTTAGTTTCTTCTACAACCTTTAAGATGTCTTGGATGGATGATTCTTCCAAGTCCACCATATGCTCATCTTCATTTTTATTGAAAAATTATTTATGTTGTGCCTCCAGGAGATGGTTAAAAATCTGATCCATATGTACCTATGATTCATTTGAAACATCCTCATTCACCTATTCCATGCTTTGTATTACCAAAGATTCACTTTCTTACAAAAAAAAGCATACTTGATTCATGACACCTAATAACAAGGAGAAGACATCCAAAATTCATGGGAAGGGCACTCTTTCAAGATCAAAATCCATATCATATTGTTCTTGGTAAGAAGCCGAGAACCATGTTGGGAGACTTTATGAGAAGAATTTTCACCTACATCTTGACTATCCATTATTGAATCTTTTTCTCGGGTAAAAGATGAAAGGCTATGTTTTCCCCGTGATGATGATTCTTATCCCGAGTAAGTAGAGGTTATGTTTAAATTATTTTTCTCCTTGGATTTGAAAAGAGAGTGGGCTTCTTCCATTCGATCATCCATGGCGCATTGTCTTTGACTTCCTCCATTTCTTCATGAAAAATTTCTACATCACTTGAAGAATCAAAATAGGAGGGAATATTATCTATGGCCATCTTGAATTCATCATCTTCAGACCATGATGCTAGGTGAATTTCTTGCACTTCTTCAAATCTCTCCATTTCATCATTAATTGAAAGATCAAAACTTGAAAAGAGATCATTCATGCTTACTTTGAATTAGTTGTCTTATTCATCATTGGTGGAGTCTTCAGAGAGCATTGGATCATCCATTATGCAAAAGGATCTCCCTTTATTAAATATATTATTCCCCTATGGGTTCTTCCTTGAGACAGATGAAATTTTTGAATGGCTATCTTTAGGTCTTATACTTCTTCTTCCATGATGTTTCCTTGACTTTCATCGAAGGTTCCATGATAATATCTTCTTTAGGAGCATGCAAGAATCTTCCAGAATGAAAACCTCATAATATGGGAAGCCATTAGGGTCATCCTCTATAGGTCACATTTTGTAATCTTCCTCCATTTGATGCGGTGCTTCAAGATGTTCATATCTTATCTGTAGAGTCAAAGCATACCTCCAAATTTCATCAAAGACTTTGGGGTTAGAAATTCATTTTATTATGCTCTAAAGTATTTTCATGTATTATATTTTCAAAATATTCATTTCTTCATCACCGTATGTGATGAATTCATCTAGAGAACAATAGGACAACGTTCTCAATTTTGTAGTGAGCTGTGTGATATTGTAATTTTTTTTCAGTGGATCTTGTACCGTCTTATCTTTTGTCATCTTCTTAAACATTGATTTTATCTTCATCGGAGGACTCAAGGATAAGATTATATTTAGTGGTATTCAAGAACCTTTTGGGGATGAAAACCCTATGGTACGAATGATCTTCAGGATCTTCCTTTATAGGAAACCTCTCATCTTCTTCTTCCTCACACTATGACCGCTTCGGGTGACATGTACATCTCTTACAATAATTTGGCATATACTCGAGCTTCACACCTTATCTTATGTCTCCTTTGAATCCATTCATCTTCATCGGTGACAAGTTCTTTCTTATTTCATTGGTTAACACTAGTCCGGAAACATGGCTATTCAATGATCATATTTTACGGGAGACATCTAGTTCTTATTCTTCTTCACTATCACTCATTGGTACTTCACTCCAATCTAGAGATTTCTTCATGGAGTGGGTAAAGAACATGACCAAGTATTGTTCCTTGATGGATTCAACTTCAAGAATGATTTTACTTTGAAATCTGATTTTTGTGTTTTTGAATATATACTTTTTTGTATTTTTTATATTTTGGGAAGAGGTCATTTTTGGGCACACTTAGGTAAGTAAACTAATCCTAATCCTATCTAAATGTTGTGGGTGGCCAAATTGGTTGGGGATCACACTTGGAGAATCCACTAAACTTGTGGAAAAGTGCTTGTATAAGGGTACAAGGGAGGAAATTTCAATGATAATGGGAAAAAGGGGGAAATTATGCAAGGAAGATTACTACCGTGAGTAGGTTGCAAAGCTCACACCCAGTAACCAGAGTAGTTCGAGCTTCAATAAAGAGGAAAACACAGTGAAGCTAATAGGACCTGTTATATCTCAGAAGTGCACCCTTGTTGAGAGATGACAACAGGGGTTCTAAGCTTTCTTTATCTCTCACTTCTATAGATACAATGGAAACACCACAGGTCTGTGGGTATACCTATTGTTGAGATGAGTCTTCAAAATCAAGGCTAGTTCCTTATTGATGTATCCTAAACTAATTTTTAGGGTTTTGAGGGTAAAAAGATGACTTTGATTGAAATTGAAATGGGGTTGTACACCAAATTGATTGAGGGATTTAGATGAGTACATGCACAATTAAATTAAGAACAAATTACGGATGCACAAACCAATGGTTTTGGGGAAAATCTTAAGGCAAAAAACTTATGTATTGAGGGATAAATCAAAACACAACAAGTTAAACATGCACACTAAAACTATGTAGAAAATACCAGATTTACAACAAGGTAATATGATTAATTAGGTAATTAACATTCACAAGAATTAATGGAAAGATACACACCACAATAAATAATCGGAAAGGAAATAACTAGTTCTTATTCAAGGGAAAAACTAGCAAAAATATCCATCAGCACTCTAGTGTCTAAAAATTCCTCCCTTGTGCCTTGCTAGTACACACAATATATAAAAAAATACTTCACTCAACCCCTCCTAAAAATAGACTACAGTTTGTACTCGCCCATGTATGCTAATTTTACCCTTTATCATGAATAAATAAAGGAATAAAAATAGACATGCTGATTACAATCGAGACATTAATAGCCTTGGTTACAAAAATACACTCTAGTCAAAGTGTAGTTGATCTGTTATATTTTTAATGCAATTAATATATTTGGGTGAATATTTCAACAATACTTTCAAATTCTCCCATTCTATCCATACTCACCATGTTTCCTAAACATTTAGTTTCCTCTTCAATGAATGATTGATTCTCATAATTTCTTGCGATATCATTGGATAATATTTTTGAATCACTGTAAGTCTCCAATAATGTAGTTATCTCCATGCATGTAACACAATAAGGGTCTTCACACTCAACCGCTTGGTCACGATCAATCAAACGGTTATTTCTCTTTTCATCATCAACCATGTCATCTATTAAGCTACAAAAAGGTTACTTGTTCCTAGATGAGCTGATTTATCTTTAGAATTGATTTACAATTCCTCTTCACCACTAACTAATGCTTTATCCTCTTCAAATTTGGTAAATTTTATGAATCAATGACTAGTGTGAGTATGGTGCCTTCATGCACACTATACTCAAAGAATACATATTTCTAATCATATTTTACATGCTTTTGATCTACTTCAAAATCAGATTGTAACTTTTGAATGGGTTTCTTCTCTAACTCTGGAATATGATCGAAATGAAATCTAGAAACCCATTGCTACATGCTATGCAGAAAATCTATCCCGATGTTTTATTTAGTTGGCTACCCTCCTTGCTGATATTATGATTTTATCTTTCATCACATGGAACTATGAATGAAGGATAAGGGGTGGGATTAATCTCAAATTGAATTGGAATTTTTTTAACGAAATATTGAGGTACAAGGTTTGTATTTGGGACAACATTTGAACACTAACTTGGACACTTTAATTTGGGTTCAATACATGATTGTGGAATAGAAAGAGAAAAATTTGAAACAGCCTAGAAATTTGGAAACTAATGAATGTATATGTAGGAACTAGCACTAAATTCTGATAGGGAAGGTAAGTGGGAAAACTCTTTTGAAAGGGTTCCTCAACCTGATGCCTATCATTTTCACTGCTAATGACTTTTCATATTGTTCCTTGACAACTAAAAATGATTTCTTAAGTTCATTAAGCTCAATTTCAAGATCTCTCTTCCTTTCACAATCAACATAACCCTCTGCATAAATTTGACCTTGAATAACATAATGATCATCATATTGATAATCATATTGATTTCTAAGGTTTGGGTCATAAGGATATTCATTTTTATAGGTGTTATAAACTGGTTTGAAGGGGAAAGTGGATAAAAAGGATGTTGGTTTGGATGATAATACTACTGAAAATGAGGGTTCATGGCTGTGGGACCTCATAAAATATTGAAACTATGAAAAATAGGTTTCTACTCACAAAAACAACTGATAACAACAAAATAACAGATCTAATTTTCTTGAAAAATACCTAAAAATGTAGCTGAAAAATTTGATGATGTTGAAAAGTGTTGTACTGATCTGAAATCAGATTTATAGAGTCGCCAGATGAGTTTCGATTCAGAAATTAAATCTTCATAATGTATAAATAGTATTTTGTCATCCCATCGAGCATGCCAAAATTGTTATCTCTCGAAGTGCACCCTTGTTGAGAGATGACAACAGGGGTTCTAAGCTTTTTTATCTCTCACTTCCATAGATACAATGGAAACACCTCAGGTCTGTAGGTATACCTATTGTTGAGGTGAGTCTCGGTATCAAGGTCGGTTCTTATTGATGTATCTTAAACTATTTTTTTAGGGTTTTGAGGGTAAAAGATGACTATAACTGAAATTGAAATGGGGTGATACACCAAATTTATTGAGGGATTTAGATGAGTACATGCACAATAAAATTGAGAAAAATTACATATGCATGAACCAATGGGTTTTAGAAAAATCTTAAGGCAAAACACTATGTATTGAGGGATAAATCACAAACAACACGTTAAACATGCACACTAAGACTATAGAAAATACTAAATTTGCAACAAGGTAAGATGATTAATAGGGAATTAACATTCACAAGAATTAATGGAAAGATACACACCACTACAAATAATTGGAAAGACAATAACTGGTTCTCATTCAAGGAAAAACAAGAAAAAATATGCTTTAGCACTCATGTGTCTAAAAAGTCCTCCTTGTGCCTTATTAGTGCACACAATATATAAAAAATACTTCACCAAACCCCTCTAAAAATAGACTACAGTTTATACTCGCCCATGCATGCTAATTTTACCCCTTTATCATGAATAAATAAAGGAATAAAAATAGACATGCTGATTACAATGAGGCATTAATAGCCTTGGTTACAAAAATACACTTTAGTCAAAGTGTAGTTGATTGTTCTATTTTTAATGCAATTAATAAATTTGGGTGAATATTTTTAGCTAAAATTAACCACTTGCTTGTTGTGCAAGTCTCCTCCAGTGTAAGTGCATATTATTTAGATTTATGTGCATGATGTGACACTGTGCATTTCATCAACTTACAAGGGTATTTCTATATTTTCTCTAATTTTTCTCTAGTGGATGACATACAAAAATTACTCTATGCAAAAATAATATCTTTGATTTTATTTTACTTAGCAAAATCATTCAACTTTGTGGGGACCACCTTGCCATGTGTACATTCCAAAAATAACATCCTCTAATGTGACACTTGTACGAGGTTCCTTTGTAAGTTTAAGGTAAACCTTGCAAAAATTAAGGTAATCTGCTCCTTTATTGACTTGGCATATTACTTGGGTCTCCCTTTTGAATAATCATTTCACTTTTGGATATGTAAGGTCATAAGAACATAATCATTTTTGGTCCTTTGGTTTGATCTTTGGCCCCTTTCAATATTATTGACATTCATACATGGTTGAATAATCTTTTGTAGAGTTTTCCTTTGACCCTTTCATATACACTTGATTAAGGCTTTTGATAATAAGGGGACATATACTTATAGTTTATACACCTTTATCAAAGGTCAAATGTATGATGATTTTAATTGAATGGGGCTAGTCCCCCTCCTCATGAAAATCAAACCATCATTTGCATTGTTGGTGATTTAATAACTCTACCCTGATTAGGTTTTCTCATTTTGAATATCACATGTTGGTAATTTTTGACCTAGTTTGAGTTATTGGAAACTGTGGTAGAGTTTTCGTCAAAATGCTTCTATGTTCACCATTTGATCATGATATTTTTTATCTCCACCATTGAATACTTAAATCACATGGTGAGTTCTATTAACATGGTTACATTTGTTGAGTAAAATAGACCTAAACCCTAATCCATTATTTCATTTTGCATTGTTGAAAATGAAGGGTGAAGTCCTACATGATTTTCTTCTCGATGCCATTGATGTGATGATCAAGCTAGTTTTCTTGTCTTCAATGGAGTTTTGAAATGCCATTTTCTCATTAGATTTGATCGAGATCCTCTACTCATGAGATTTCATTTTATTATCTTGTCATGTTGTGGATTTGCATTTATCCTACCTTAAGATGGGTTCTCTTGATTTCTTTCACCATGGCTACCATTAGAAGGTAACGTCTTGGTTTGAATTTTTATTTTCTTCTATAGCTTTGAAGTTGGTTTTCTTGAAAGCTAGGATTGACTAGCTCCATATTTTCTCTTTGTTCACCATCATTCTAGATTCATTCATGAAATGGCCATTTTATCGGTTGAGATTTGTGCCTTTTCTTAGAAATGGATTACTATCTGAGGTAAAGCCCTAATCTTCTCCATAAATGTTTTGTATTTTGAAAGTTAAATTCTTTCTTCAAATATTGTTCTGAACTTTTTCTCTCATTGAGAGTTCTCTCTATTAAATAGGTTTTGGGTTTACGTACCTTTGATCTCTTTGAAATTTACATTATTCATCCACTTCTTGATCTCTAAGAACACAAGTATTTGTATTTTTCTAGATTTTACTATGTAAATTGGGGACTGGTGGATTTTAAAGAATTGGTAATCTTTAATGGAAGAAGAAACTTAGCTTTATGGAAAGTTGAAGCCACATTTTGATGGGTCACCATTACTTCTTTCAGGTAAACCATTAACTTCCATTTTTGAAACTAATTTTTGTCTCCATTTTGATCTTGAAGCTAGCTACATATACATGTTACTCACTTGAACAACCTTGGTCAAAGATAAGTATTATACCACTGGTAGCCATTACTTGCTCTGGGTCAATCTATTTCCATGACTTATCTTTGTATTCTTGTTTTGATGATAGAGTTTTACTCCCATCCTGATATTTATTTTTCATTAGGTCTGACAACCATTCTTGAGAGTTAGGAAGATTTGTGGGATTACATATTGTTGACTATATTGGGATAGAGTTAGACCTAGTCATTTTGACAAATACCTAGCCTTGAATACAATATGGTTTGATATTCCATCATTTTACTTTTGGGGTTGTTTATGAAAATGAATTTTGAGTTGAGATTTCTCATTCTTCTCATGGTTTAATCTCGGTTACTTCATCTTAAGACATTGTACATTCATTTTTGTATAATACCCACCTTGATGCATTGTTTTTTATTTTTTCCTCAACTAGTTGGGTTAGCTGTTAACTATCTTGAGCATTTGAAGTTAAACCAATTTGAGTCTAAAAATAGCTCAATTCCCTACTACTTTTTTCTTATCATGGATTTTTTTTTTTGTTCTGGATGTTTGAATAAAACATGTTACCCTAGCTTCATATGTGCTTGGTTTGTATGCATAGGGATCTTCATTCTAATTCACTCCACATTCCTTTTAATGAAGCCTCATTTTCTGATAAAACATCATCCCTTTACATGTTAAAAATGTTTATTTTGTATTTGAAGGCTCGAAAACTATTCTAGACACTTGATAACATGATGTTTTGGAGAACAAAAATCCATATTTCAATTCATTTAACTACAACTTGTCTTTATTTCATGTAATTTTCTCCATTACTTGCATTCCTTACTTTAACTAAGTCTTCCTTTTGATAATTGTCACATTTTTAATTCGTTGATCTTGTTTTCAAATTTTGTATGATGAATCTCAGAAGATTTGAAATTAGATGTTTTGAAAGATTATAAGACTTAAAAATTCTCAAGGTTCTTTGTTTCATGATTTATATAACTATATGGCTACTGTATCTTTTAAAAATACCATTTGAAAATTATAATTTGAAAAACGAGAATGATTTGACAATGATTCTTGGAAAAATTAAAGTAAAATTTGATAATACTCTTCTAAAACATGTAAAAATGTTAAATCTTTTAACACTATGTAACACAAGATCCATTGTGATTGAAATAATTGTCATTCTTTCTATCATTATTCTTCAGATCTCTATTTGTCCTATTTTTGGAGCATTTCCATATCATCAATTATTGATCTTTTACTATGAATTACCTTACAAGGTTGTGACATTTTGGACCGAGCTATGATTCCATGCGAGTTAGTCACCTTAAGTATCATTTGAATTTTGTACTTTGTCTTATTGTACTTCCAAAACTTGTAGCCTGGAAAATGATAGCCTTCATGATGAGTTTTCACTTGAAACTTTTTCCTTTCATCTCTACATTTACTTCTCTTATATAATCTTGTAAGAATTCATGTGGTTAATACAGTTGGGATTCTCATATTTAGTCTTTCCATATGCTTGTAACTTGATGAGTTTATTGGCTTCATCCTCATCTATGTATTGTCTAAAATTTTCTTCAATACTTACAACTTGATATTTAATTAACTTAAACTCATTATCAACTCTGTTTGATAAAGGTTTTTACCTCTTCATAAATTTTCAAACATTGTATGTACTCTATTGTTTGAGGAATTATTTTCTTTATTACAAAACATAACAATAAGTTGTACTTTTCTTCCCTGTTAGCTTGATATGTACCTAAAATAATTGTTATGTAATGTTTAACCTAAAAATTTATATGATTGACTTGTTTACTTCCTTCTCAAATCCATAGTTGTGTACTTGGGGCATAAATGTAATTATGTACTTCCTGTGATGATTTGTTTCATTGTTCAAGATGTAACTTGTCATCTTTATTTTTTGCGGCATGCTTCTAAGGTTGACATTCTACATTTATTCATTTCTGTAATGTTTGATTTCACATTCATGTTCATGAAATTTTATTTATCTAAAACTATGAATGCAAGAGAATGGTGTAATCCATGGAGCTCTAATGGAATGTTGTTTCACTTTTCGAGGTACTTGCTTAAGATGAAAAGAGGGGAAGAGAAAGATGAAACCAAATGATTGCATAAAAATCCATCTATTCAAAGGCAATGATGGATTTCCCTTTTTCTTTGTTCATAGCTTTAAATACATATAATTTCATTTCATGTACTTGCTTTTAGAGTTATTCCCACAACTTGGCTTGTGGGTTCATTGTACTTTATAATTATGAAATAAATGATAATTTCTTCATGTGATGAGTTGTAACTTTATCTATTTTGCATTATTATTTCACTTACATGATGTAAAATGAAAAATGTACAACTCATACACACTAGGAACCTTTCATTTAATCATAATTAATGAACTTAAGATAACTGATAACAACTGAAAAGTGAATAAAGATGAGTTTGAAACCTACTTCATCCCTAAAGTGGACTATCCCTCTATAAGATTTGGGTTGTCCATATTCTACTTTTCATGTCCTTCCCATTTGTGTCAAGATCCTGCACTATTTCCTAAGGGATCTGGTGCATGATCATGATAGAGATGTGATGGAAAGACATGTTGAGTAGAAGATAGGCATTCTAAAACTAGTAAAGTGACATTTCACTTCTCTTTCTCTCCCCTAGTTAGGTTCATCCATCAATTCCTTCCATCTGAAACAAAGTTTTGAGTTGCCCATTTTTGCACGAGTGCAAAAATTGTCAACATTTCTAGAAATCCTATGGGGAAATTCACTGCTATCTTATAAGACCAATGGATTTATCTAGTCCATTGGGCATGGAATCAAAGCATATAACAAAAATATGCCCTTTGTGAAAAAATGACCCTTCTAAAAAAAAATCTAAAGTTGGGAAAGGATTTGGTAAACCAGATCACGTGCACAAATGGAATTATTGAATTAAAAAGATGAAATGTGCATGAAATGAAATTATTGAAAGGGAAATCCTAATTTACCCTATTCTAACCAACAAAAAACTAAAGCTAAATGAATCCTAAAACCGGTAGTGAAAAATAGCTTCCTTTCTCCAAAATTGAGGCAATGAATTCAGCTTGCAAAATAAGTAACATGACAGAACTAAAAATGAGATGTGTACCTTGAATTTGTTCCAAAAATCAACCCAAAACATGAAGAATCTTTCTAACTGATCTGTAAACTATTCTGAGGGGATTTGGAATTGATTTTTGAGGATTTGATGCTCATTTTTAGGCCCTGATACAAGCATGAACTCTAGTATTATCTGTAACTTTCCATGAACCAACAAGGTAATAAATAGGACATGGCCTCCAAACAACTGGTAAACTGATTTTCTTATTCTTTACTATTGAACATCCTTTTCAAACACGGGATCTTTTTAAAGTTATTTTGAAGGTTGTTCAACCTTTATAAGTAGTTTTTAATCCCTTTGACATTCTGAAACTGATTTGAAAAGTATTCAACCTCTTCAAGCTGTTGTAACTCATAAATTATGAAATCATAAATTTGATTAGATGTATTTTCAACTTTTTAAAACTACTTTGAAATATTTTCAACATCTTTATCATCTTCAAGTTGATAATCTATTATCTGCTATTATTGATATTCAACAAGATTTCAAATTCTCCCATTCTATCCATACTCACCATGTTTCCTAAACATTTAGTTTCCTCTTTAATGAATGATTGATTCTCATAATTTCTTGCAGTATCATTGGATAATATTTTTGAATCATTGTAAGTCTCCAACAATGTAGTTATCTCCATGCATGTAACACAATAAGGGTCTTCACACTCAATTTGCGCTTGGTCATGATCAATATGAAATGGTTCTTTCTCTTTTCATCATCAACCATGTCATCTATTAAGCTACAAAAAGGTTACTTGTTCCCTAGATGAGCTGATTTATCTTTAGAATTGATTTTCATATCCTCTTCACCACTAACAAATGCTTTATCCTCTTCAAATTCGGTAAATTGTGATGAATCAACGACTAGTGTGAGTATGGTGCCTTCATGCACACTATACTTAAAGAATAAATATTGCTAATCATATTTTACATGCTTTTGATCTACTTCAAAATCAGACTGTAACTCTTGAATGGGTTACTTTTCTAACTCTGGAATATGATTGAACTGAAATCTAGAAACCCATTGCTACATGCTATGCGCAAAAAATCTAGCCCGATGTTTTCTTGAGTTGGTTGCCCCTCCTTAAATGATATTATGATTTTATCTTTCATGACATGGAACTATGAATGAAGGATAAGGGGTGGGCTTAATTTAGATTGAATAGGAATTTTTTAACGAAATATTGAGGTACAAGGTTTGTATTTGGGACAACATCTGAACACCAACTTGGACACTTTAATTTGGGTTCAATACATGATTGTGGAATAGAAAGAGTAAAATTTGAAACAGCCTAGAAATTTGGAAACTAATGAATGTATATGTAGGAAATGGATCGATAGGGAAGGTAAGTGAGAAATCTCTTTTGGAAGGGTTCCTCAACATGATTCCTTTCATTTTCACCGCTTGTAACTTTTCATATTGTTCCTTGACAACTAAAAATGATTTCTTAAGTTCATTAAGCTCAATTCAAGATCTCTTTACCTTTCACAATCAACATAACCCTCTCGCATAAATTTTACCTTGAATAACATAATGATCATCATATTGATAATCATATTGATTTCTAAGGTTTGGGTCATAAGGATATTCATTCTGATAGGGGTTATAAAACTGATCTGAAGGGGAAAGTGGATAAAAAGGTTGTTGGTTTGGCTGATAATACTACTAAAAATGAGGGTTCATGGCTGTGGGACCTCATAAAATATTGAAACTATGAAAAATAGGTCTTCTACTCACAAAAACAACTAATAACAACAAAATAACAGATCTAATTTTCTTGAAAAATACCTAAAAATGTAGTTGAAAAATTTGATGATGTTGAAAAGTGTTGTATTGATCTGAAATTAGATTTATAGAGTCATCAGATGAGTTATGATTTAGAAATTAAATCTTCATAATGTATAAATAGTAGTTCTCATCCCACCGAAGCGTGCAAAAATGTTATCTCTCATAAGTGCACCCTTGTTGAGAGATGACAACAGGGGTTCTAAGCTTGCTTTATCTCTCACTTCCGTAGATACAATGGAAACACCTCAGGTCTGTGGGTATACCTATTGTTGAGGTGAGTCTCGGTATCAAGGCCGATTCCTTATTGATGTATCCTAAACTATTTTTTTGGGGTTTTGAGGGTAAAAAGATGACTATAACTGAAATTGAAATGGGGTGATACACCAAATTTATTGAGGTATTTAGATGAGTACATGTGCATAAAATTAATAAAAATTACAGATGCAAAAACCAATGGTTTTCAGAAAAATCTTAAGGCAAAACACTTATGTATTGAGGGATGAATCACAACACAACAAGTTAAACATGCACACTAAGACTATGCAGAAAATACCAGATTTCCAACAAGGTAAGATAATTAATTAGGGAATTAACATTCACAAGAATTAATGGAAAGATACACACCACTGTAAATAATTGGAAAGGAAATAATCTGGTTCTTATTCAAGGGAAAACTGGCAAAAATATCCATCAACACTCTAGTTTCTAAAAAGTCCTCCCTTGTGCCTTGCTAGTGCACACAATACATAAAAAAATACTTCGCTCAACCCCTCCTAAAAATAGACTACGATTTTTTTACTCGCCCATGTATGCTAATTTTACCCTTTTATCATGAATAAATAAAGGAATAAAAATAGACATGCTGATTACAATGAGACATTAATAGCCTTGGTTATAAAAATACACTCTAGTCAAAGTGTAGTTGATTGTTATATTTTTAATGAAATTAATATATTTGGGTGAATATTTTTCTAAAATAATCCACTTGCTTGCTTTTCAAGTCTACTCCAATACAAGTGCATATTATTTGTATTCATGTGCATGATGTGACACTGTGCATTCATCCACTTCCAAGGGTATTTTTTTCTTTTCTCTGATTTATCCTCTAGTGAATGACATGCAAAAATTACACCCTATGAGAAAATAATGTCTTTTATTTTCTTTTACTTAGAAAAATCATCCAACTCTGTGAGGACCACTTTTCCATGTGTACATTCCAAAAATAACATCCTCTAATGTGACACTCGTACGAGGTTCCTTTGGTAAGTTTAAGGTAAACCTTGCAAAAACTAAGATAATCTTCTCCTTTATTGAATTGGCATATTACTTGGGTTTCCCTTTTGAATAATAGTTTCACTTTTGGATATGTAAGGTCACGAGACCCTAATAATTTGTTGGTCCTTTTGTTGGAGTTTTGACCCCTTGAACTATTATTGACATGCATACTTGGTTGAATAATATTTTTAGAGTCTTCCTTTGACCCTTATGTATACACTTGATTAAGGATTTTGATAATCATGGGGCACATACTTATAATTTATACCTTTATCAAAGGTAAAATGCAATGATTTTAATTGAATAGGGCTGGTCCCCATCCCCATGAAACTTAACCGCATCATTTGATAACTCTACCCTAATTAGGGTTTTCTCGAGAACATCACCACGTTGGTAATTCTTTGATCCACCCGAGCTATTGGAAACCGTGGTAGAGTTTGTGGTCTTCGATGCTCATTGTTTGATCATGATACTTTTGATGTCCACCATTGAATGCTTAACTCATAGGGTGAGTTAGATTAACATGGTTGAGTTTGGTGAGTAAAACCAACCTCAACCCTAATCCATCATTCATTTTGCATTTTTAAAAATAAAGGGTGAAGCCACGGCTGATTTTCATCTCAACTCCATTGATGTGATGATCCGAGCTCATTTTTGGTCTTCAATGGAGTTACGAGAACACATTTTCTCATTGGGTTTAAGTGAGATCCTCTACTCATGGGGTTTCATTGTATTATCTTATCATGTTGTGTATTTATATTTATCCTACTTCATCCGTAAGACATTGTGCTCATTTAGATAATTAGAAGAAAAGAATATTACAGGGGAGATGATTAAATGTGTATTTTCAAAAGAAAAGAAACATACAAAAATTTTCCCTATATGAAGAAAATGAAATGAACACAAGAGAGGGTCCCACTAGGCATGCCAAAATATTTCACCAATAAGTTGCATACATATGAGAAAAACATATAGGGTAAGGGTGAGGAGGAATAGCTGTGAATGAAGGTGGAAGGTAGAGTGCGTATGTCCTTAATGTCCTACTATAGATGATATGATTTAGGTGTCTCATTAAAGTAAAATAATAAAATCTTATCTAAAAAGATATGTTATGATCAGATTTGGAAGTCGAGGTAGATGAATTAGGTGGTTAGGACAGTCAAGGTCAAGTTTTGGGTGGGTTGGGTTATTTGGGTGAATGTTATGAGGTTGTTGTTACAAGAAGATTTACCAAATATAGAGACCAACGTTAGTCTGGTATGACCGATGCATTGAGAGGAGACCGACGTTAGTAGGGTCGGAGTTGATAGAAACTTAATGAAGTTTAATTTTGATGATTCTCTGTGAATGCAAAAGGAATAGACAGAGGATGGTGAGGTTGATAACAATGCTAGGAATACTCAAAGATGTCTGGAGTTAGGTATGGAGATCGGGAGGTTGTAGGTGGTTAGGTGGAGGGATTGATAGGAAGGTGAGAGGTGATGAGATGCAAAGGAGACTAGGACTCCCAAATAGAGATAAATAAATTGATCTAACTAAGTATGGAAAGATACAAATCTAAATGTACTTACTTGTACTTATAGACCTGATGGTTAGATGGAGGTCATGGTTGATCCATAGAAATGGTGGTGATGTATTGTGGTTGTGCTTCCCGAAACATTATCATGAATTATTTCCTTTTAAATCAATTCTTATCTTGGTTTAGAATGTCTAGATGTGCAGGAGTGCTATGGTATGTGTTTGCATGCGGATACCTCTTTCCCAAAAATTGGATAATTATTTTAACCTCAACCACAAGGTTACCAAATTGAATATATGGTAACCAATGATGACTTAGGGTGACCAAAATCAGTTTAGGGTTGACCGAGCGTCGGTTTATTTTTGACCAACATCGATTAAGGAGGGAAATCTTAGGTTTACTAAAATGACATATCTTGGAAATCTTTTTGGCTAGTTCTATCCATTATTGCGGATCAAAATGGAATGTTGTGCTTAGATAAGTGGGCATGTAGTTAGAGGAAGAATAGGCATGTGATTTTAGGGTTGAACTAAGTCTTAGTTAATTAAGGTAGGTAGGACTAAGTCTTAGTTAAAAGGAAACATGCTATGAATAGGTCTATGATGAGGTGTCTAGGTGATGTGGTGGGGTGAGGTGTCTAGGTGAGGTGGAAATTAGTTCAATTAAGGTAATTAAATAATGAATATTGTGAGAATGGGCATTAATTTAATTATAGGTAATTAAATTAATATACATGTGGGGTAAAGGGGGAGTGTGACCCAAATTTGGTGTCTACATTTTGCCCCTTTTTGTCATGTAGCTTGTATTGGTAAGAAATTTGAAAAAAAAGGAAGTGATTTCCCCATGTGTGGGTGAAGGTGATCCCCCTCAAACCAGGAATTGATGAGGTGTTATACGGAATTAGTGAGTGGTTTGATAAATGTGTAGTTGGTGGAAGTGAAGGTAGGTGGGGAAGGGTATGAGTACTATGGGAAAGGGTGATGGTCAACTCGGGTAATAGGTAATAGGTCAGGGTCAAATCAGGTAATGGGTAATGTGAAAATAGGGTAATAGGGAATGGAAACCAAAAACTCACAAGTATAGATTACAATGTGGTATCGCGTTGAAGAGCTTGCAAAATATACATCATCTAATGTCGATAGGTTTATCCAAACAAGGGTGAAGTGTGTCAGGTATCCAAGGTATAGGATATGGTTCAAACACACAATGTAGGTCAGGTGCAAAAATGTTTAGGTATGTTCTGGTATACTAAGGGTTTGGTCAAGATAAATGACATGAAAATAGGCAAGGTATGGTTGTTAGGATAAAACAACATAGGTAATACCATCACAAGGTATAACGAGTACATAAGGTCAATTGTCATACCAGGTAGGTCAAGTCTAGGTAAATAGGTCATGGCACAAGTAAGGCCAAGGTATAGGTAAAATAAAATATCTCAAGACACACCTAAGGAAATGTAGGGGTAGTTTGGGCTAGTAGGGAGGGTGAAATAAGTGTGGGTGAGGTCAAAGGGTGTCTGCAAGGAAAAGGTGTTTGAGTAATAATCGTTACATGTATAATAATCCTTGCATGGGAAAACATTTATAAGGATTGACCGATGTTGGTATATGGTAACCGATGTTGGTGGGCTAGGGCATGAAATGATTCAAATGACATCGGTCATGTCAAATTGGGGCTAAAAAAATTTGATTTTTATAGAATCATTTGTCTTGTAGCTATTTGTGAAAAATGACATAGGAAAAGAGGAAAGTTGGAAAATAATAGGACAAGGTGTAGAGCTGAGGTGACAAGCTACATGGCGGGTGATTAACATTTGATTGGTGGGTCCACAAGATTAGTTCAAGTGATTTCATTCGTTTGGTGGTGAGGTGTTGATTTGGGCATGGCAAAGGTAGGAGACGATCAGGTGGGCCATGGTGCAACAACCGGATGTACCACTACGTAGATGGCATCAGGATGAGGTAGGATTTTATCCGATCTACACATTTGTTGTTAAAATAGGTGGTTGACATCGGTTGTGTGTAAAATTTGGGTGTAAAGTTAATTTTTGAAATTGTGGGTAAAAATGAAGGAAATGAGGGGTGGGAAGGTCCAATGTAGGTTAAATAGGGTTGGGAATGAAGCTAGGATAGGTTTGGGTGGGTTAGAGTAGGTTATTAGGTCATATTTGTGAATTTTTGAAAAGTAGGGTAGGGGTTTGCGGATTTTGATGCCGTGATAGTGACCAACGATGGTTAAGGGTTGGATGAAATTGGTTTTCCTTGGCGAAAATGGTCAAGTATTAGGTGGTGATCGATTGGTTATGAGGTGCATGTTGCATACCAATAGTGACGGTCATCTCGAGAGGAAAATAAGTCAATATATGAGATAGGGTGAGAGGGAAAGATAAGTAATTAGATATAAAGACAGGTTTAATGAGAATGGGTAGGGTAATATGTTCAAATAGGTATGAGTTGATGGATGTGAAATTAGGATGGGGGAAAATGGGCAGTCTTGAGGGTTGGGGTGTGGTTCTTTGGGTAGCAAGTAGTAAGGGTCTTGGGAATAGGTTGGTTGGTTAAGAGATATGTTGGGTGCAGTGGCATGATTTAACAATGTTGTGGTTTTTTTGGATGTAGGCTAGGGACCAGTTGTAGATGAGAGATAGAGTACCACCTCTATTTCCATTGATAAGGTTGATCGTGACCTCGAGGAGTGGAGTCATGTAATGGACGTCGGCCCGATTGGGATCCGATGCTACATGCACATTTTTGGGAGCTGAGCTTGATGGTCACACTCATTGATAGATGAGATTCAACAACCAATACATTTCATTTGCTCATAGATGAGATCAAATTCACCTTAGAGGATGTATACAGGATCCTGTGACTATCTATAGTGGGAGAGTAGGTTTATTCTGTTTCCTTAGAGGAGCTAATGTTGGTGGTGTTTGGGGAGGGGATGGTGGAGATGAGGTACATAGTGCGAGCCTAAGATATAAGGATATATACGTGGCCCAAGCTCGGGAGATGAGGTTAGTGTCTTGATCATGAAGGCAATGCATTATTTTCCATTTTTAGATGCGGAGGGTGGGAGATTCTCATGAGCACTGATGAGGGTTCTCCATGACATGATGGAGGATAGGACCCATTTTTCTTGGGCAACAACGCTTGGTGTAGTTATATAGAGAGTTGTGGGCCTATAGGAGGCTATGAAGGTTCAGTTTGTGTTATACCTTTATTATTCACTTCTTGGCATATGAGCACATTATATGTGTGCATCTAGTTGGTATGCCCTAGCTTGATGCATTCGATGCAAGATTGGTTCAAGTTGGTTACAGGTGTTGGGTGCTTGTGAGTGGAGAGCGCAAGGCTACTAGGGATACACATGATGTAACATACTATATGAGTGTACTAGAGGGGTTGTCAGGAGTTGACATCATTTAGAGGCCATATTTTGACTTCCCTTCATACAAGAAGATGGTAGTGGAGTTAGATGAGCTAAAAATTATCAAACGGATAGAGAGATGCCATACCGATAAGAATGAGATGATACTTGTTGATAGGGTCAGATAATAGTTTGGGCTACCACAGGATGTGCCTTCACCATTCCCACAATATAGGAGAAATGATGTGGAGAGGCCTATGCCTCTATCATAACCAATAGTCTTGACAGGGTAGGGAGTAGGTAGTTGACTACAGATTGATGACACCAGTGGTCACAGACAAATACAAGTAGTGGTGGTAGCACAAACTATTGGCAACACCACCGAGGCCAGGAAGCTTGACCTAGCCATAATTATAGTTCAGAGGGACACATTACAGGGATAGGTGGCTACCCTCTTGACATAGCAAGGAGTAGTGCAGGGGAAGCTAATAGGATCATAGGCACATTTTTCCACATTACAGGTATAGGTAGTGTCTCTTTAGGCCTAGGTTACACATGAATAGGTACCCACAAAAGGTAGGCATGGTGATGGGGTATAGGTGGCCACCTTACATGGGTAAATACCAGGTTTGTTGGGTTAGTTGGCCTTTGTAAAATCTCAAATTATGGCCCTATAGGCCCAACTCACAATAAAGGCACCCTCATAGGCCCAGGGACAAGGTCCCATTTTACAGGTAGCAACGGGAAAGGGTCTTACAATACATGGAGGGGGAATGGTTCACAAGTATAAGGGCCAAGGCAATCAATAGTAGGATAGAGCTCATAGGTTGTTGCAAGACCTATGACACCCCCATAGATAGTGCCAATGGCTAGATTCAGAGGATGCCCGAATGAGGCCAGATACTATCAGGATCATTTGACTATTATCGGGATAGATGTCCCTTCCTATGTAGAGTATAAGGTACAACATGCCTTGAGTGAGAGGATGAGATCTCACATGCATAGTGTAGAGAGTATATGGGGTGACAAGCCCTTAGATAAGGTTAGGGTGAGGCCACTAGTTCATGGAAGCTTGATACAGCTGTAGGCCAGGAAAAGGCGAGACCTAGTCCCATAGAGGGTGGAGAGATGATGATAGGGCGCCAAGCTAGAGGAGAGGAGGAGGAGATATATGAGACCGGCTTGGACATCAAATGGGATGATGATTGATGTCATCATTATGATTATTATTTTTGATATATACCAACATGTGTGCTGATAATAGTGAGGTTGTTCATGAGACTTTTTGAGATTTTTGATCATATATCAGCCTGCGTGCCAAAGATGGTGATCTTTGTACATGATATTTTTGAGACTTTTTAGTGTATAGCTTATGGATACACATACCTTCATAGTGATATATATGGTGATATTTATTATATGGATGATGTATTTGTGTTTTGAAATTTGTATTGTTATTTGCATATTGATGAAAACTAAGTGGATTAGGCATGGTGGAGTTCGGTTGGTTTAGGCATAATGAATTTAGGTCATTTTGGAATGATGGAGTTAGGGGGAGTTAGGCATGACAAAGTCAAGTTGGTTTAGGAATGATGCATTTGGTCGATTAGGCATGATGGAGTCCGGTTGGTTTAGGCATGATGGATTCCTGTGTTTAATTTTGAGTTAATTTCAAGCTATTGGTAACATGGGAAATAAATGATGAGGTATATGTATGTTATGGTGTAAATTTCCCAAAATATTTGATATGATGGAAATGTGAAATGATTGATTTGATGTTTGTGTGATGTGATAACATGGGAGATATGTATGTGTGGTAAATTTCAAAGTGTTATATAAAAAAATGGAAATTAAATATGGTAGAATGTTAATAGAAAATATGTGGGGAAAATAAGTTCGGGTAAGATTTTTTGAGATAACCTCTAAGGGCCCCATTCCTCGAAGTGCTTCCTACATAGCCCCGATGAAAAGTGGTCTGTTATCCAAAATTCACCCCCTAGGGTAAATTTGATAACATGCATCAAAATACTCAAGTCCTAGGCAAATAGATTGATTCAAGGAAAAAATCATGTTTCTAGGGTCCCCTCGATTTTTCTAACTCTCCTATCCAAGGAGAAAAGAGCAAGTTCCAAAAAGGGGTGAACAAGTTGCAAAAACCAAGCTTGGGACAGAAAAAATCATGAAAATCGGCTAAGTCCTGGTCCAGGCGGCCCTTGGGACAGTTGGGACATCGGGGCGCGAACCGGATGAAAATCCTCTAGGTGGTCCATGAAGCAAAGGGACATCTCGGGACATCGGGGACGACGCGGGACGCGAAAGGGAAAACCGGGCCAAGGAAAAAGCAAAATTGACTAAATCGCCGAGTGGAGCAGTCTGGGACATTTGGGCCATGAGGACGCGAACCGCCCCCGAATTGGCCAGAGAGAACTTTAACACTGGGACAAATTGGGACATAGGAATGCGTGGGACGCGGAAAGCCGAAGGAGCCGAAAGCCAATCAAACAACGCCATGTGTCTTCACCTCAAAGAGGGACAGAGAAGCCCGAATCGGGTGGATCGAGGAATTTTTGTCCTAGAAATTTTGGGACATCCAGGACAAAAGGACGCGGTGGACGCGAAAAGTCGTGAGCTCGTGGACAAATCAAGAAATGCCACGTGTCACAAGGGAAAACATCCAAAATTTCAAAGGACAAGGTTTGAAGCGTTGCCCGAGCTAATAAAAAGAGGACACGTGTCCTAAGGAGAAGGGGAGTGTGGAGCTTGGGGAGGAATTAGAGAATTTGGCAAAAGTTTTTGCCAAAAACTAAAAGGTAAAGGATGACCCCGCACCCCTATCCTCCAACCAGATCATGCCACGTGTCCCAAGTGGAAGGGGACGGGGAAAAAATGAATTTTTTTCCAAAAGTTAAAAAGATCAAAACTTTCAAGGAAAACCCATGGGTAAGGGAAGGAGAGAGAATTTCTCATCCAATCAGTGCCCGACATGTGTCGTCCAGGTGGCAGAGCACAGGAAAAATTTTCAAAACACATTTTTGCCTGTTTTGTGCCCTAAATCTTCAGATCACCATATCTTTTGATCCAGAGCTCAGATTTGCACGTTCTTTATATCATTGGAAATATTATAAAATTCTCTACATGATTCCGGGGTCAATCTTGAATTTTGGTGGAGTTTCAAGAGAGAAAATTTAGAAACAGATCTCGACGTGCGTGTTCATGGGTTATGACATTTCAACGACCAAATTTAATACGTAATGGGTCGCATTCTCCTCAATTTGGTCAAAAATGGCGAGGGTATGGGTTTGTAAGGTCCCCATGCCATTTTAATGCATTTGCGATCAATGAGGAATGGGCTCCCATGTTTTTGTACGTTTTCTCTCTCCTAGGCTCGACCCATGTAATGTAAAAGCCAGATTTGGCTCATTTTCTAAAGGGTGGAACATTTTTTGCATAGCAGACTTCTTCTTTCACCTCCAGCAAGTGATTGTTGCAAGAATCAGACCTCTTCAAAGATTGTAACAGTTTTCTACCTCTCTGAAGTTGTAATACAGTGGTTTTGACATTAGAAATGATAATGCAAACTTTTTGAATGGGTTTCAGTCCTTTATTTGTATTATTTGTTTCATTTCAGATCCTAAATTATATCTTATCATTTGTGTATGATGTTATGCTGCAATCTTTGGTTTGTGTCTATTTGCATGACAAGATTATTCACCACTCCTTTTGGTGCATCACCATCTTTAGTTAGTTTCAATTTTGCACTTCTATCCCTGTCTCCTTGCAATTTAGAGTAGGATTAGGATCTGAACCTCTATAGTTGTGCAAGCATTAGATCTAATCAGAGGAGTTTGAGGAACCAACCTCTAATTTGGAGATTCCTCTCTCAGTTTCACAAGTCCCACACTTAGAGAGAGGTTTACATGTTGTGCAATCACACTAGATGCTAGAGTGATCAACCTAGAAGCTTGATTTTCATCCAGGGGTGCTGTGATCTGGCAACAACAGTTTTGGCATGCCGGTGGGACACTAGAGGTCTCATTTTTATTGCAGAAAAGTTGATGTGCATCTGCTGCAATTTTCTTGCTTGAAAAGAGCTATTATTTGCATATCTGGCGACTCCAAGGGGAAGAATCAACTGGTTTCAGCAGTGCAGGCCTGAAAACTCATGAGAAGAATCACCACAAGGTCAAGAGTTGGAGAAGAAGAAGTGCTGTTTGAATACCTGCAATTATCTCCAAGAAGAAGGCAAAGAGGAAGAAGGACTCAAAGGTCTCCATCTCCACCAAATAGAACTCTCTCAACTCCTCCACCTAGTAGGCCTTTCATTCAGTCAACAAGGGTTTTAAGACCAATTAGAATGGCACAAAACAACCCCTATGTCAACTTCACAGCAAAGCAGCCCACTTGCCCTCAATGCACAACATCCAATTCCTATTACAGCCTTGAAGAACATTCCCTACTTCACTGGAGAAAATCAAACTACTCCAGGTGATCATGTTAAAGACATTGCTAACCTTTGTGCAATCCATGAAATCAATGAGATGCAAGTGGCTGTCAAGTTATTGGCATCTTCATTCAAGGGTAAAGCATTGCAATGGTTTAGAAGCCTTGGAGCTGGTTCTATCACAAATTGGAATCAGCTATGTATAGCACTTCATGAGCAATTTGGAGAGAAGGGAGACAACTTGTCTCTTTTAGAGCAGCTGACAACCATCAAGAGAGCTCCCAATGAGCAGCTGACCGATTTCAACTTCAAATTTCAAAAGACTTGGAGAGAATTCCAGTGGCAAAAGCCAATAGTAGAAGGTGCTTTTCTCTACTATCTCAAAGCTTTAAATTCTGATATTTCTATGTTAATTCAGTCCATGGGAGGCATAACTATCCCTATGGCTTATAGTTTTGCCATTATGGCTGAAAATTGTTTGATCCAAGCTAGAAAACTTGCCCCTAGACCTCCCATGCCATTGTTTCCAAGTTTAGAGAGCCCAAACACCAATCAAGCACCTAGTTTGGCTCCTTCTCCCACTCCTAGAAATCAGAGTTCAAATGAAGCTTCCACTTCATCTCCAAGTGCCCCAAATGAGCTTCAAGAAGTCATGAAACAATTGCAAAACCTAGGCAATGAGCTGGTTACTCTCAAGAGGCAACAAGCCCAAGGTTTTAGACCTTCTTATCAACCCCAAGCTCAGCCTAACAGATAGCCATACCAACCACAAAGGCCACCTAATCCAGTTGCAAATATGAATCAAACAAGGCCTCCTGCCAATAGACCATTTCAGCCCTATAATCCAAATGCCATATCTGCCTCTAAGGCATTGGTGCCAACACAAAACAACATTGCCCAAGAGTATGATTGGTGTTTTCCATGCAATGAGCCTCATAACCAATCCATGTGCTTCAATGGTGCTTTGAATCAAGCATTAATGGTGACAACTACTGGTGTGGAGGGTGAGAGCAGTCAAGGAAACAGCCAACAACAAGAAACATTCCAACAGCAATCAGCCCCAAATGACACCACATTGGTAAATTGGCAAGCAGAGGATTTTTGTGGCATGAACCAGAAGTTTCTCAAGGTGTTGCAGCCAACACAAGGTCAAAAAGGAGGAATTTGGGTGAAGAACAACCATTAGCCCCAACCAATCCACAACCTTCCATGGCTCCACAAATGATTGGCAAGCAAAATCCAATTTCAAATGCACAAGGGCAGCCAAGAACAGCCCCTAGGCCAACTCAAATGCCAGTTGTTGCTGCCCACATGCAAGGAGTGAATGTGCAAACCAAGGGACAGCAAAGAGATCCTTCATCACCATTCAATATCATTGATCAGATGAAGAAGACAAATGTTAATATATCAATGTGGGAATCCCTATCTATCCCAGGCCAAAGAGATCTGCTATAAGCTGCCATGAAGGATTGGCCAACTTCGAATCAGCAAGTTCAAATGCAAGAAAAAGTGCTCACAAATGCTGCCCAGCCTGAGGGAAATCATGGAGGACAGTAAGGTAAAATGTTGAAGCCCCCTTCTTTCTATGTTTCATTAATCATTGGAAATCAGCTAGTGCACAATTACATGATAGACTCCGGGGCAAGTAGCTCGGTAATGCCTAAACAAATAGCTGATCAGCTAGGGCTCTAGTATGAAACAACATCCAAAGGGGTAGTGCAGTTGGATGGGACAACAGTAGCAATAGTTGGAGTGATTAGAAACTTGAGTCTTACCTTGCATGCATGTCCAAATGTTGTTGTTTTACAAGATGTATCAGTTATAGACCTTCCACCACTCTTTGCCCTATGCTTGTCAAGGGACTTCACAGCCAAGATTGGGGGATATTTGTCTGCTGATTGGTCACACATGTTGTTTAGAATGAGGTATGGAACCAAGGTTACAATCAGGTCAGAACCTATTGCAAACTTCCATATTGATCTTTACACTCCAAGTCGATTAATGCCAATTGCTCAAGATTTGATCAATAAGATCACCCAAGAACCGATGAAGTTTCGACACTAAGGTTAGAAGCATCCCGGATCTAACTCTTGATGAATGGGAAAACAAGGTGCATGCATTTGATCCTTATCAAGAAGTGGAAGAATCTGAGCTAGGGGTCTATTGCATACACGAAGAAAATCAGCCTATTCCTAGCATCACCAAGCCAAACCACAAAGATGACAATGAGGTATGGCAGCTATTTTTGATGGATCAAGGAGTAGACAAGGTGTAGGAGGTGGAGCTATGCTTGTTTCACCTCAAGGAGTAAAGTACTATTCAGCTTTTAGATTTCAGTTTGCATGCTCCAATAACACTGCTGAATATGAAGCCTTGGTGCAAGGGATGCATTGGGAAATAAAGAAGAAAATAAAGAACTTGCAAGTCTTTAAGGATAGTGAATTGATTGTAAATCAGGTCAAGGGACAAAGCATGCTACCAAAATGATCTACTCAGGTGCTACAAGAATAGGGTGTGGGACCTCATGGAAGATTTTGAGGGTTTTGGCATCAAATCCATTCCTAGGAAAGAGAATCAAGTTGCTGACAGGCTTGCAGCAGTAGGGGCAGCCTTTGACATTGTGGAAAGCATTCAACAAGACAAGGTATAGCCAAACATCCACGTGATTGTGAGGCCTTCAGTGCCAGATAACAATGTCAGTTGGCAAGTGTTTGAAAATGACCAATAAATCATCCATTTCTTGCAAGAAGAAGCTGAGTTCTCGCCTAAGAATCAAGAGATATTGGGACAACAATATGGTGACCAAGTAGTACAGCTGAGAACTAACAAGCTGCCCAAGGGACTTATCACTTTGGAGTCCATTTTTAATCCCAATGACTAGTTTAGAAAGGAGAAAGCAAACATTCAGGTCAAGAGAGAGGATTCAGTATCCATCTTGGTAGAAGAGAACAAACCATTGCAAATTGGAAGGATGACAACTGAACAAGAAAGGTATGAGTTCATATAGCTGTGTCAAGAGTTCCCTGACGTGTTTTCTTGGAGCTATGAAGACTTGAAAGGTTTCAATCCCAACTTAGCTCAGCATACCATCGAATTGGATCCAAATACTAAGCCTGTCAGGTAGAAACAAAGACCGGTCAATCCACACATGGAGCCTCTCATGAGAAAAGAATTGGACAAGCTGATTGAGTCAAGGATCATATTCCCAATCAAGCATTCTAGTTGGGTTTCCAACTTAGTTCCAGTCAGAAAGAAGAGTGGAGAGATCAGACTATGTGTTGACTTCAGAGACTTGAATGGATCCTCTCTCAAGGACCATTATCCACTCCCTTCCATGGAGCAAATCTTGCAAGTTGTGGCTGGCTCCGAGAGGTTCTCACTACTTGATGGCTACTCAGGCTACAATCAGATTATGGTGAAGGAAGAGGACCAGTTCAAGACAACCTTCACAACCAAATGGGGAACTTTTGCATACAGGAAAATGCCATTTGGGCTATCCAACGCTGGTGCTACCTTCCAAAGGGCAATGGACATGGCATTCAAAGGTTTGATTAACAACGTGGTGCTGATTTACCTTGATGATATCACTGTTTTTTCCAAAAATGCAGCAGACCACCTCTCTCATTTGAGACAAGTCTTCATGAGGTGCAGGAGATTTGGAGTGTCTTTGAATCCTAAGAAGTGTATCTTTCTTGCACATGAAGGAAAGCTCCTTGGCCATATTGTCTCCAAGGAAGGATTAGCAATTGATCTAGAGAGGGTTGAAGCCATAAGAGCACTACCATTGCCAAGCCACAAGAAAGCCCTTCAAAGTTTCTTGGGAAGGATAAACTTTGTTCGGAGGTTTGTCCTAGATTTTGCAGCCCTTGTCAAGCCCATCACCAAAATGTTAAAGAAGAGCATGGCTTTCAAGTGGAGATCAGAAGGCAAGGAGAGTTTTGAAGCAATCAAAGAAGCCATCTCCCAAGCACCAAATCTCATCAACCCGGACTTCTCCAAGGATTTCATCCTCTATGCATTTGGAGGTAATGACACTATTTCTGCCATTTTGGTACAGAAGAACAAGGATAATGATGAGCAGCCAATTACCTTCTTTAGCGAGCCTAGATGACTATGAGGTGAGGTACTCTTTTATTGAGAAGCATGTACTTGCAGTAATCAGAAGCTTGAAGAAATTCAAGCATTTAATATCAAGCAACAAGGTCCAGTTATTGGTCTCGCATGCTGGGGTCAAGGACTTCCTCCTCAACAAGGATTTGAATGAGAAAAGGGCAGGTTGGATCACTCGTGTCATGGAGTATGACATTGAGATCAAGACCACCAAGCTGGTAAGAGGGAAAGGATTGTGTGAGCAGCTGGTTTTGGGGAAGCAAGAAGAAGTATGCGATGAAGAAGAGGTTGTTTTGATAGTCCAGGACAGCCATGAGCTAAGTGGTAATTAAGAAGAAGACAATGTTTCCCCCACTCCTTGCTGGACCCAAGGCATAATGCACTTCCTAGGCACAGCCTATGCCCTCCAGGAGATGAACAAGACCCAAAGGAGACACTTCAGATTACAGCTATTCCGTATGCCATTTTGATGGAGTTTTGTACAAGAAAGATGTGAATGGAGTGCTGCTGAGATGCATTAACACAAATCAGATTCAAAGGGTGTTGGAAGAGTTCCATGGTGGACCAGCTGGTGGTCATTTTGCACCAAGAGTGACAGCTCTAAAAATCATGAAGGCTGGTTATTATTGGCCTAAAATATTCAGTGATTGCTATGCATGGATCAAGAGGTGTAAGAATTGTGCATTCTTCACAGGAAAAGAGAGACTTGCTGCCCTTCCATTGCATCCAATCTCAGTTGACCAACCATTCATGTAATGGGGTTTGGACTTCATTGGAGTCATTAATCCCAATTCAAGCCAAGGGCACAAATGGATTTTGACAGCCATAGACTACTTCACCAAATGGACAGAAGCAGTAGCACTCAAAGAGGCAAATGAGTCTAGCATCTTAGACTTTTATGAGGGGATAACAACCAAATTTGGTGTACCTGCTACAATAATCTCTGATAATGCATTGGCATTCATTGGATCTAAGGTGACTGAGTGGGCTATCAAGAACGGTATTTACCTAAGCACTTCATCAAACTATTACCCTCAAGGTAATGGCTAGGCCGAGTCTACAAACAAGAACTTGTTGAGGATCATTAGGAGGACTCTTGACAAGAATCAGAGGTCTTGGCATACCAAACTGAAATCAGCCTTATGGGCTGATAGGATAACTCCCAAAAGATCCACAGGTAACTCTCCATTCAGACTTGTCTATGGAAGAGAGGTAATCTTGTCCATGTCACTTGAGTTGCCAACATTGGAACTCATGAAGCAGTTGGAGTTGCTAGAGTTTGAGCCCATGGAGGTGAGGTATGCAGAGTTGATGGAGCTACAAGAGATCAGAAATCAGGCATCCCAAGCAATGGAGAAGGATCAAGCTTTGATCAAGAAGACCTTTGATAGGAAGGCCAAAGATAGATCTTTTCAGGTTGGAGATCTAGTGTTGAAATGGGATGTGGATAGAGCAAAACCGGGAAGGCATTCAAAATTTTATGCCTTTGGAGTGGCCCATACATGGTCGGGAAGTGAAAGGACAACAATGCTTTCCAATTAGCCCTATTGGATGGTGAAGAACCTGCAGATTCCAGTCAATGGAATCTATCTCAAGCATTGCTTCTAGAGGGTAATTCACTACCTTGTAAATATTAGATTAGATTTTCATTCCTCCAAGTGCTTGTGCACATTGTTTTCTGTGTAGGTTAGTTTTTGTTTTCCTAAGTGCTTTGGCACGCTTGCTATCCATGGTGATGATTTGCAGTCCTCGCTTCCATCGTGTGATTTTCCATCTTCCTCCTTGCACATTCTCGCATCGGTTAGGGGTTCTAAATAGAATATTTGATGACTCCATGCCCAATGGACTGCTTCAGGCTACTGGTCTTTTCATCTAGCAGGCAGATGACCCCACTGAGTAGCCAAATTGTTATCCAAAATTCACCCCAGGAAAATTTGATAACATGCATCAATACTCAAGTCCCGTGAAAATAGATTGATTCAAGGCAAAAATCATGTTTCTAGGGTCCCTCGGATTTTTTCTAACTCTCCTGTCCAAGCAGAAAAGAGAAAGCTCCAAAAAAGGGTGAAAAAGTTACAAAAACCAAGCTTGGGCCAGAAAAAATCATGAAAATTGGCTAAGTCCTGGTCCAGGTGGCCCTTGGGATAGTTGGGACAACGGGGCGTGAACTGGCCGAAAAGCCTCCGGGCGGTTCGCGAAGCAAAGGGACATCTGGGACATCGGGAGGCGCGGGACGCGAAAGGGTGAACAGAACCAAGGAAAAGCAAAATTAACTAACTCGCTGAAAGCGGAACAGCCTGGGACATTTGGGCGTGAGGTGAGGACGCGAACCCGCCTGGATCAGCCGAACAGAGAACTTTAGCACTGGGATAGTTGGGACATAGGGACGCGTGGGACACGGAAACCAAGGAGCCGAAAGCCAATCAAACAATGCCACGTGTCTTCGCCTCAAAGAGGGACAAAGAAGCCCGAATCAGGTGGATTAGAAGTTTTTGTCCCAGATAGTTTGGGACATCGGGACAAAAGGACATGGTGGACATGAAAATCCGGCAGGCCCGTAGATGAATCAGGAAACACCACGTGTCACAAGGGAAAACGTCCAAAATTTCAAAGGGCAAGGTTTGAAGCGTTGGTCCGAGCCAATAAAAAGAGGACACATGTCCTAAGGAGAAGGGGAGTGCGGAGCTCGGGGAGGAATTAGAGAATTTGGAAAAAGTTTTGGCCAAAAACTAAAAGGTAATGGATGACCCCACACCCCTATCCTCCAACCAGATCATGCCACATGTCCCAAGTGGCGGGGACGTGGGAAAAAAATGATTTTTTTCCAAAATTTAAAAAGATCAAAACTTTCAAGGAAAACCCACGGGTAAGGGAAGGAGAGAGAATTTCTCATCCAATGAGTGCCCGACACGTGTCGTCCAGGTGGCAGAGTGCGGGAAAAATTTTCAAAACCCATTTTTGCTTGATTTGTGCCCTAAATCTTCAGATCGCCATATCTTTCGATCCAGAGCTTGGATTTACACGTTATTTATATCATTGGAAATATTATAAAATTCTCTACATGATTCTGGGGTCAATCTTGAATTTTGGTGGAGTTTTAGAGAGAAAAATTCAGAAAGAAATGGCTCTGACGCGTGTTTATGGCCAGAAGTGACATTTCAACGACCAAATTTAATACAGAATGGGTCGCATTCTCCTCCAATTTGGTCAAAAATGGCAGGGTATGGGTTTGTAAGGTCCCCCATGCCATTTTAATGCATTTGCAGTCAATGAGGAATGGGCTCCCACGTTTTTGTACGTTTTCTCTCTCCTGGGCTCGACCCATGCAATGTAAAAGCCAGATTTGGCTCATTTTCTAAGGGTGGAACACCTTTTGGCATAGCAGACTTCTTCTTTCACCTCCAGCAAGTGATTGTTGCAAGAATCAGACCTCTTCAAAGATTGTAACAGGTTTTCTACCTCTCTGAGGTTGTAATATAGTGGTTTTTGACATTAGAAATGATAATGCAAACTTTGTGAATGGGTTTCAGTCCTTTGTTTGTATTATTTATTTCATTTCAGATCCTAAATTATATCTTATCAGCCTTGTGTATGATGTTATGCTGCAATCTTTGGTTTGTGTCTATTTGCATGACAAGATTATTCACCACTCCTTTTGGTGCATCACCATCTTTAGTTAGTTTCAATTTTACACTTCTATCCCTATCTCCTTGCAATTTAGAGTAGGATTAGGATCTGAACCTCTGTAGTTGTGCAAGCATTAGATCTAATCGAGGAGTTTGAGGAACTAGCCTCTAATTTGGAGATTCATCTCTCGCCACAAGTCCCACACTTGGAGAGAGGTTTCCATGTTGTGCAATCACACTAGATGCTAGAGTGATCAACCTAGAAATTTGATTTGCATCCAGGGGTGCTGTCATCCAAGAACAATAAAGTGGCCTCAGCTGATGTAGTTCTCCCATAAGCTAGGGAAGATTATGATGGGGTAGAGGAATGGGCTGGTATATTTTAGGCATGATTGAGTCTATTCATACGCATGGTTGAGTTTAGGTGAAAGAGGAATGATTTTAAAATGTAGGTGTCAATGGTTTGGTCGTGTATAGGGTAATCAATAAGTAACGGAGAAGGTGAATGGTAAGAGGTGACAAAAGGAGCCACCTAATTGATAAGAACCATAACACATCTACCATACCAAATATGGGCTTATGAATGTAAGACCCTAAAAGTGTTGCATAATGGACTATTCTAAGGGTGAAGAAAGTCACATGATTGTGAATTGTTGCAGATTACAAAAAGTCCCTCGAGCGAGATAGGAATTAGGGTGAGAAGGAAATTGGATGAAAATGGGTGGTTTAGAATAACTTAGTGTATGACAACATGTTTACCTAGCAAGAAACCCATGATCAAAAAATAGGCAAGTCCATGATGAAAAGGTTATCATTTCTTTTGTTGTTTTTATTTTTGATAGAAAGATGTATGTAGGAAGTCTATATGGGATGAATATATTATCTCCTTGAGGTATTCGTAAAGATGATCAATGGGGAAGCTTCAATATTTCATTTTATTGTTGTAATGAATTTATATAGCTATCCTTCGAGGAGCAATCTATTTATATTGATGAGATAGAGAGAAGAGATGTCAATTTTGAGGGAGTCATATTTTTGCTGGAAGTTTGATTCAAGGATTTGAATCCCATTTTGTTTTTGGATGTTTAAGTCATGGAAAAGACTATAGAGGAAAAATAGGTTCTTTTTTAGAAGATAAAGTCATAGGGTGAAAAGGAAATTGGGTGAAAATGGGTGGTTTAGCATAACTTAGTGTATGAAAACATGTTCACCTAGAAAGAAAACCATGATAAAAAAATAGGCAAGTCCATGATGAAAAGGTTATCATTTCTTCGTTGTTTTTATTTTTGATAGATATATTGATGCAGAATTCTATATGGGATGGGTGTATTATCTCCTTGAGGTCTTCGTAAAGTTGATCAATGTGGGAAGCTTTTGAATATTTTATTTTATTGTTGCAACAACTTTATATAGTTGTCCTTCAAGGAGTAGTATATTTATATCGGTGATTTTATTATGAAAGAGATGATTTCAAGTGATGAACGACCATGGGATTCCATATTTGAAAAATAAGAAAAGTATCCATAAGAATCATGCCACGAGTAGAGATATGGTACTCATATTGAAGATAAGGCTGAAAGGTGATGGCTAATCACATGATTCTTGTTTAGTCATTGATCCCAAAAATAGGTAACATGGAGGGTGAATGGTGCTCAAAGCATGAGCGGTCAATAGACATAAGGTGATATAAGACTCGATTTAAATAATAAAATGGTTTAAAATGTAAGGAATTGAGGGGATCATGTTCATATTTACATTTGAGTGAAGAAAAACCATAGGCACCTGATCCATAGGTATGCGTAACGATATAGGGTCCAAGCCAATTAGGAGAAATTTTCCCCATTTACTTTTTTCTTCTTTGGTTACATGATGATTTTTCTTGAGAACAAGGTCACCTACTTGGAAGGTTCATTCATTGAAACATTTATCATAGGCACATTTGATATGAATTTGGTAGATTTGGAGATGATCAAGAGAATTGAAACGAAGTTCATATAATAACGCAAGTTGTGCTAAATGTCTTGGTGAAAGTCATCATCATTGAGCATGTCTTGTAGTGAGATGAAGAGAGATGGAATCTAGACTTTGAGACGCAAGAAAGCCTCGGTACTGTAGACTAGAGAGAAAGGTGTGGCTGCAGTCGAAGTGCAAATACTAGTGCGGTAAGCCCACAAGGCAAAAGGAATGTGTGTATGCTAATCCTTCCCAATATCGTCAACTACTTTCATAAGAATTTTGTTCAAGTTATTATTGGTTGATTCTTCTTGGCCGTTTATTTATGGGTAATAAGGTGACGAAATTGAGTTGAATTCCAAAAGCATCGCAAAGATTTTTAGGGTTTTATTTTTGAATTGCTTGTCATTATCGGTGATGAGGTGGTGAGGGACACAAAGCAGAAAATGATGTGATGGGTGATGAATTCACAATTTTTTCAGCTTTTGTAGAAACTAGGGAGTGTCGTCTACCCATTTAGTGTAGTATTCGCTAGTGGTTATAATCCATTGATGGTGTTGTGAAGAATGAGGATTGATCTCTCCGACAATATCCAAACCCATTGAGAGTAAGGCCAAAGGTCTTGTGTGACTGTAATTCATGAATATGAGTGTGATGAATATTAGCATGTTTCTAGAATTTCACACAATGTTTAACATAGTCACAATAGTCATGGTTTAGGGTTGGCTAATAATAGCCAGGTGAAGAATGCATTTAGCGACAACTAAGCCACTAAAGTGACCTCCACAAATTCCGTTGTGAACTTCCTTGATGGTGTAGGGAATTTCAGAACTTGTAAGGCATCATAATAGAATAACATCAAATCCACACTTATAAAGGAGACCACCCATGATGAAATACTAAGAGACACTTTTAAGGAAGGTGTGTTGTTCATTACGAGTGAGACCAGGAGGTAGAATGGAAAGGGAAAGGTAGTCTGCAAACTTCTTATACCAAAGGTCATGCGGGTAAGGCGCAACATTTCCTACGAAGTTGACCTCTTGAGATAAATAAGAGGGTGATTGCAACCTTTGCATCATGACAAATATATTGGAATTGGAAGGTAAAGCGAGTATCCGAGAAGCCAAGAAGGCCATGGTATCCAAAAATTTGTTAGCGAACATGGGGTGGTTTGAAGTTCGTAACGATCAAAGGTGGTTAAAAGTATGTCAACATGACATTTATACTTTTGAGTATTTATTTACAACACGGTATATACCATTGACTTGGTTTACAACCAATTGGGAATCACCAAAGTTATTAATTAATTTAACATATATGGATATGGTGGTTTGAAGGCCTAATATGAGTGTTTCATATTTGGCGATGTTGTTAGTGCAATTAAAATCCAATTTAAAAGATAAAGGCATAGGTTCACTATCAAGAGGAATGATGATAACACTTGCACCGCCTCCTGTTGAAATTTGGAACCATCAAAGAATAAGGTCATCGGTAAGTGGTATCATCCAAAGAGAGGGTAGCAATGGATTCATCTAGAAAATTGAATTTAAAGGATTGATCTCCAAAAAGAGGTACGTCTCGCTACTAGTCGGCGATGGCTTGGCCTTTGATAGAATTTTGATGGATGAATTTGAGGTCAAGGTTTGCAAGAAGCATGAGCCAACATGAAACATGTTGATGCTGGTAGGGTTTAGCGTACATGTAATGTAGGGATCGGTGTTAGTGATGAAAAAGGTTTTGTGGTTGAGTAGGTAATGACAAATTTTAGTGGTGATAAAAACTAAGGCCAAGCAATTTTTTTAGAATGGGTGTACCTATTTTCATAGTCCAAAAGGGTATGGATTATGTAATAAACTACTTGTTCCCTATGCTACTCATCGTGATGAGTGAGCATGGCACCTAAGGAATGGTTAGTAGCAGAAATGTTTAGGTAAAAGGATTGGTCATCTTTAGGAGGAATGAGTGCGGTGGTTGAAGAAGGTATTGTTTTAAGATGTCATAGGATTTGTGGTAGTCATCATCCCATTTGAATGAGACATCATTTTTGAAGAGATGATGAAATGGTTGACATCCGTTGGAAATTTGTGAAATAATCGATGAATAGATTGTAACTTACCTTGTAAACTTCGAATTTGATGGATATTAGTAAGCGAAGGAATTTTGAGAATAGATTTTACTTTAGAAGGATCAACTTCTATGCCATGCAAAGAGATGATGAAACCAAGGAGTTTTCCTAAAAGCACTACGAAGACACAATTCTTAGGTTGAAGGGGAACACAATACTTGATGAGGTAGTCAAAGATGACCTTATTAAGAACTATGTGTGTTCACTCAATGTTTGGATTTGGTAAGAAGGTAATCTACATAATATTCTAATATGTGATGCATTATGTCATGAAATATATAAGTCAAGGATTTCGATATGTAACACCTACGTTTTAAGGCCAAAAGGCATGACTCGATAGCAGAAGGTCTCCCAAGGAGTGATGAAGGAAGTTTTGTGTTTATCTTCTAGAGTGAGTAATATTTTATTATAACATAAGAAACCATCCATGAGTGATAGCATCTCATGGCTGACGGTGAGATCAACCAATTGGTCAATAATTGGTAGAGGAAAATCAACTTTGGAGAAAGAAAGGTTGAGGTCATAGAAATCCATACAAATGTGAATTCGCCATGTCACTTTTGTGATAGGAATGATGTTAGAAATCCATTAGATATATTCAATGGGTAGTATGAAGGAAACTGAGAGAAGGCACTGAAGTTGTTCTTTGAAAAGAAGAGTAATGTGATGATGCATTTTTCGTATCTTTTGTTTTACAAGTTTGGCGTTAGGAATGGTTATGATATTATGGACCATAATGTTTGGGTCGATACCAAATATATCAACATAGGACCAAGAAAAAGTGTTGCTATGGTCCTGAAGGAAAGAAGTAAAAGCTTCTTGTTCAGCATCATCTAAATATTGACCTATCTTTAAGATGTGTGGGTCGTCCGAGTGTTAATGTTTATTTTCATAGTTGATTCATTTAACTTGGTTTACATCTCAGAAGGTAACAATTGGTGAATATAAGAATATTCTGCACCAAGGTAGGTGAGTATAGACTCATCATCTTGACATTAAACAATGTTAATAGAAGGTGTATCATCATCGATCATGTTAGGATACAGGAAGGGAAAAGAAGAAGGAGCCTTTCCATTGCGTTGATAAGTCAAAGCTCCTAGGGAACTCTTGTTCATGAAGAAAAAGTTAGGAGGAATAGATTCGGGATCTATGGACTCTTTGAGTGAAGCTAGTGATGTTGGTGAATGGGGTGGAGAAGGTTTGTCTTCCTCAATGAGGTTGATGCAGAACATCTTGGAAGATGGTACAAAAAGCCAATGCCACTTTGCAATCATTATATTTACAGGTGGTACATGAATTGACAAAGATGAAGGCTTTGTTTGTAAAATCCTTAGCCAAAGCCTTTCCATGCATTTAAAATGTGGTGAAGAAAAGTATGTGCAAAGTGGTGGTTTGTGATGGATTGGAGGTCTTATGAAAATGGTCGTGTTTGGGATGGAGGTTTGGGTGAATAAGTGGTAGTATCAAGTCCCCCATATGGGGAGGCTAAGAAAACCTCACCTATGTAGTAGTCATGGTAGGGTGACATGTTATCCAAAATTCCCCCAGTAATTTTGATAACATGCATCAGAATATTCAAGTCCCAGGAAAATTGATTGATTTGGGGCCAAAATCATGTTGCTAAAGTCCCTTCAAATATTTTCTGAGTCCCCTCAAATATTTTCTAAGTCCCCTGTCTGAGAGGAAAAGAGCAAGCTCTGAGAAAATGCAAAAAAATGTTACAGAACGGCAAATAAGTTGATCCAGGAAAAAGTGTAAAAATTGGCTAAGTCCTGCTCAAGGGAGCAACTGGGACATTTGGGACGTCAAGGCGCGGATCGGCCGAAAAGCCTCCAGGCGGCCCAAATTGCAACAGGGACATCTGGGACAAAAGTACGCGGCGGGCGCGAAATGCCGGTTCGACCGAGAAAATTGGCTAACTGCTGAGAGGGACGCAAATGGGACAACCGGGCCAGAAAGGCGCGAACCGGCCGAACCGGCCGAAAAGAGTCAAGTCAGTCCGAAGCAAAGTGGGACAAGCGGGCCAAAAATGCCCGAACCGGCCGAATCGGCCGAAATGAGTCCAGAGGGTCCAAAATCAAATGGGACATCTGGGACAAATGGACGCGAAATGCCCGAACCGGCCGAAATGAGCACAAAGGGCCCAAAATCAAATGGGACATCCGGGACAAATGGAGGCGAAGTACGCGAAGGACCCGAAGGGGCCGAGGACCAATCAGAAACTGCCACGTGTCCTCACAGGAGAAAAAGTCAAAAGGTCAAAGGGGCGAGTTATCGAGCGCTGAATCGAACCAATGAAATGGCGCCACGTGTCCTAGCTAGGGCCCACAAGGAAAATTCAAAAGACAGCCCGCCAAAAGGTAGAGGAGAGAGAATTACGCGACCAATCAGAGCCTGCCACGTGTCGTCTAGGTGGCGAAGCGCGGGAAAATATTTCGAAATCTGTCTTGGTCTGTTCCGTGCCCTAAATCTTCAGATCGCCATATCTTTTGATCCAGAGCTCGGATTTCCACGTTCTTTATATCAACGGAAAGCTGTTGAGATGCTCTACATGATTCTGGGATCGACCTCGAGTTTTGGTGCAGTCTGAAGAGAGAAAATCGAGAAACGGCTCTGACGTGTGGTAATGGCCAGAAGCGACCTTTCAACAACCCGTTTTAATGCTAATGGGTCGCATTCTTCTTGTGCACGTCCAGAAGTGACATTTCAGCGGCCAAATTAATGCAGAATGGGTCGCATTATCCTCCAAATCGGTCAAAGATGGCAGGGTATGGGTTGGTAAGGTATCCTATGCCATTTTAATGCGTTGGCATTCAATGAGGAATGGGCTTACACGTTTTCCCACGTTTTCTGTCCCCTGGGCTCGACCCATGTAATGTAAAAGCCAGATTTGGCTCATTTTAAAAAAAAGGAAGTTGTTCATTCTTTCTACGCTCGGCCCTCCCTTCTTTTCTTCTCTAGGGTTGAAAATGGAGTTGGAACCTCCTCCTTGCTTGCTGTAATGGCGTTTTTGCCTTTTACTAATGGAATGATGTTCTGTGCAAACTTCTGGAGCAACAAAACGTGTTTTGTGATGCATCTGTCCATCCTTCCTCGTTTTTGCTTGTCCTCTTCTTGCCTCTCTTCATTGCAGGTATCTGTGCATGTTTGAATGTTCATTGCAGGTTTGGAGCTATGTTCATGGAGTTTTGGGACATTTTTTGTGTGAAATCTATCCTTGGGCTCGTGATGCATCTGTCCATCCTTCCCATTGCTCACCTCTCTTTGTCCCATGGCAGTTTTGATAGATGTCCAACATTCTCCTTCTCTGGTGTATCACCGTTTTAGTGTAGGCTTTTGCTGTTTTTTCCTTTCTCTCTCTCTCTCTGTCTCCTTGGCATGGTTAGATTAGGATTAGATTAGCTTGCCTGCACTGGAATAGCTTGTGGCAGGTAGTTTAGGAGCAGGAACCAGCCTTCTCTGGAGATTCCTCTCTCGGTTTTACAAGTCCCACGCTTGGAGAGAGGTTTCCATGTTGTGCAATCACACTGGATGCCTGAACATCAACCTAGAAGCCTGATGTGCGTCCAGGGGTGCTGTGATTTTGCACTAACAGTTTTGGCACGCCCGGTGGGACCTTAGAGGTCTTTCACTTCATCTTTTGCAGGTTGATGTGTTCCTGTGAAGATTTCAGCCTTTGGAGGCACTTGCAAACACATCTGGCGACTCCATCTGGTCAACAACCATCTCTGAAGTTGCAGACCTTCCTTTCCATTCATTTCCATCCATTTTTCATTCATCCTTCTTTCCATCCCTTTCATTCTTTTCCATTCCATGAAGTTGTGCAACCATGACTTCATTTCCATCATGGAACTCACATTTACAACAACAGCAGTATTTTCCACTTCCAACATGTTTTACAAATCCTCCAGATCAGCATGCATATTCATATGAAAAGCAGTGCCAAAGTCAGTTTGGCTATGGAGCTTTCCAAGAGCAAGGGTACGCATGCAATGAAGACAATGAAGAAGAAGATGCTGGTCTGTTGGAGAAAATCCAAAAAATGGAGGAGGGGATGGTGCAGTCCAGGGCTCAAGCACAAATGAAAGCTTTTGGAATCGGTTGTGGAGCACCCTGTCCATGGGTGGGACCTTTTCCAAGGCATTACAGCCCTCAGGAGAAGCTTGACTTCATGATTGCAACGCTGCCTTTGCTTGCAAAGTGGATTGAAGAAATAGAGGTGTATGAGAGAAGTATTCAGCAACCTTGTCAACGGGTAAGCACACCATCTCATGCCTTTCCTTTTCCTCTTTCCCAATCTATTTCATTTCAGCAGTGTCAAGTTTCAAACCCTCCATCTGCTGTCCCAAGTGTTGAATCCATTTCTCCACCCCCAGTCTTCCACCTCATCTCAATTCTTCTTTCCTTTTCCCTTCCAAACAGTCATCCCCTCCACAAGAGCTAACAGAAATACCCCCTCCTCCAAAGAAACAAGAGGTTTCACTGCCTCCACGACCACAAAAAAGTGTAAAATCGGTTGAGTTTCAACCCATTCCTCCTTTTGCATTCCCAATTCCATGTGGGGAAGAAGAACTTGTAAAAATCAGTCATCAAGGACAGCAAGGAGAGGAGCCCAACAGAAAAGAAATAACAGACGACTTGAAGGTTTGGGCTACCAAATTTGGGATGACAAAGATCCCCTTGATGGTTAAGCCTACAAAAGAGGCTAGGGTTGGAGAACAAATGGTGGTGAGGACTGATTTTGTTGGAGAAGAAGATCTTGCAGCCCCAACTTGTCCTCTAGAGCAACAAATTGAAGAGTTTGACTTGACAAACTTCATGCTGGAGGAGGAGTTCAATCAAGAGCAAGATTCTCTTCAAACATTGGAGGAAGGAGAAGCTGCTCCAAATCCAAAAGAAGAGGAGCACAATCTAGCTGTGGAGGAGAAAAGTGCAGATCCAAGGGCTTTGAGCACAAAGCAGGTTACAGGAGAACCTTCAGTTCTTCTTTCCACTTCATCTCTCTCAAGTTCTAGCACTGAAAAGGAGTTTGATCTCTCAAACTCAATATTGGAAAGTGAAGGAAACCATGGTGGTCAAGTTGCAGATCAAGAGGACACCATGGAGGAAGTTGAATACGAGCATAGAGACAGCAATGAGGCAGTTTACCTGTCAGATTTGGAGGACTGTTTTGATGGAGAAGAGCCGGTTGAGTTTTCACCATTCTCTCTTTCATCATCCACATTCCAAACACCAGAGCCTGCTGTCATGGAGGACAAGCATTCATTTGCAGCAGCCTGCATCTTATAGCAGCCCTTTGGAATCAAAATTGGAAGATTTTAATCTTCCATGTTCTTCATCGGAGGAAGAGAAAGGACAGAAGGATTCCACCATTTCTTCCACATCATCCATTCAGGTGGGTCTACAAGAAGACTCCATTCTTGGAGTTGAAAATCAGAGCTATGGGCATATCAAACGGATCAGACTTTGCCCAATCAGGTATTTGGCTTCATTCGAGCCAAAGGAGAAGCCACAACCAGTCATGCTTGCTTCTGAGCATGAGGATGAGCTACCAAGTACCAAGGATCAGTTGCCATACCTCTCCAATCCAAATGCAGAGCAACTAAAAGAGGTATTGGATTTTTCAGTTGATACCTTGATGATTTGGATAGAAGACCAACTTCTTGTTGATTTTCCATCCATCCAAACAGCCATGATCAGTGCCAAATCAATTGCATGGCTGCCAATTTTGAAGAAAGGAAGCTATTTCTCACAACCAGTTGCAGGGTTTGTTTAGCTTGCCTTTGCTTCCAGCTAGAGTAGAGTAGGTAGATTTGCTTTCAGTAGAAGAAGTGCTTGTGCACACTCTGCATGTTCCATTTGGGGCATGTATGATTTTCAGTTTTGTACATAGTTTTGGTGTTGCTGGTTTTGCTCTTGCACAGTTCATTTCAGTGGCATCTTGGTGAAGACACTCCAGGTTCAAAGGGTTTCCAAGTGGCTCAGAGGGGAGATTTTCAAAGTTCAGATCAGTTGCAGGTTACAACTCATGACTCCATGCCCAATGGATTGCTTCAGGCTACTGATCATTCATCTAGCAGGCAGATGACCCCGCTGAGTCGCCAAAACTGTTATCCAAAATTCCCCAGAGTAATTTTGATAACATGCATCAGAATATTCAAGTCCCAGGAAAATTGATTGATTTGGGGCCAAAATCATGTTGCTAAAGTCCCTTCAAATATTTTCTGAGTCCCCTCAAATATTTTCTAAGTCCCCTGTCTGAGAGGAAAAGAGCAAGCTCTGAGAAAATGCAAAAAAATGTTGCAGACGGCAAATAAGTTGATCCAGGAAAAAGTGTAAAAATTGGCTAAGTCCTGCTCAAGGGAGCAACTGGGACATTTGGGACGTCAAGGCGCGGATCGGCCGAAAAGCCTCCAGGCGGCCCAAATTGCAACAGGGACATCTGGGACAAAAGTACGCGGCGGGCGCGAAATGCCGGTTCGACCGAGAAAATTGGCTAAGCTTGAGAGGGGCGAAGGGACGGGCAAATGGGACAACCGGGCAAAAGTCAAAATCAAATGGGACAAGCCGGGCGAACCGGCCGAACCGGCCGAAAAGAGTCAAGTCAGTCCAAAGCAAAGTGGGACAAGCGGGCCAAAAATGCCCGAACCGGCCGAATCGGCCAAAATGAGTCCAGAGGGTCCAAAATCAAATGGGACATCTGGGACAAATGGACGCGAAATGCCCGAACCGGCGAAATGAGCACAAAGGGCCCAAAATCAAATGGGACATCCGGGACAAATGGAGGTGAAGAACGCGAAGGACCAAGGGGCCGAGGACCAATCAGAAACTGCCACGTGTCCTCACAGGAGAAAAAGTCAAAAGGTCAAAGGGGCGAGTTATCGAGCGCTGAATCGAACCAATGAAATGGCGCCACGTGTCCTAGTTAGGGCCCACAAGGAAAATTCAAAAGATAGCCCGCCAAAAGGTAGAGGAGAGAGAATTACGCGACCAATCAGAGCCTGCCACGTGTCGTCTAGGTGGCGAAGCGCGGGAAAATATTTCGAAATCTGTCTTGGTCTGTTCGTGCCCTAAATCTTCAGATCGCCATATCTTTTGATCCAGAGCTCGGATTTCCACGTTCTTTATATCAACGGAAAGCTGTTGAGATGCTCTACATGATTCTAGGATCGACCTTGAGTTTTGGTGCAGTCTGAAGAGAGAAAATTGAGAAACGGCTCTGACGTGTGGTAATGGCCAGAAGCGACCTTTCAACAACCCGTTTTAATGCTAATGGGTCGCATTCTTCTTGTGCACGTCCAGAAGTGACATTTCAGCGGCCAAATTAATGTAGAATGGGTCGCATTATCCTCCAAATCGGTCAAAGATGGCAGGGTATGGGTTGGTAAGGTATCCTATGCCGTTTTAATGCGTTGGCATTCAATGAGGAATGGGCTTACACGTTTTCCCACGTTTTCTGTCCCCTGGGCTCGACCCATGTAATGTAAAAGCCAGATTTGGCTCATTTTGAAAAGGAAGTTGTTCATTCTTTCTGCTCTGCCCTCCCTTCTTTTCTTCTCTAGGGTTGAAAATGGAGTTGGAACCTCCTCCCTTGCTCTGTAATGGCGTTTTTGCCTTTTACTAATGGAATGATGTTCTGTGCAAACTTCTGGAGCAACAAAACGTGTTTTGTGATGCATCTGTCCATCCTTCCTCGTTTTTGCTTGTCCTCTTCTTGCCTCTCTTCATTGCAGGTATCTGTGCATGTTTGAATGTTCATTGCAGGTTTGGAGCTGTGTTCATGGAGTTTTGGGACATTTTCTGTGTGAAATCTATCCTTGGGCCTGTGATGCATCTGTCCATCCTTCCCATTGCTCACCTCTCTTTGTCCCATGGCAGTTTTGATAGATGTCCAACATTCTCCTTCTCTGGTGTATCACCGTTTTAGTGTAGGCTTTTGCTTTTTTTTTTTCCTTCTCTCTCTCTCTCTGTCTCCTTGGCATGGTTAGATTAGGATTAGATTAGCTTGCCTGCACTGGAATAGCTTGTGGCAGGTAGTTTAGGAGCAGGAACCAGCCTTCTCTGGAGATTCCTCTCTCGGTTTTACAAGTCCCATGCTTGGAGAGAGGTTTCCATGTTGTGCAATCACACTGGATGCCTGAACATCAACCTAGAAGCCTGATGTGCGCGTCAGGGGTGCTTTGTGATTTTGCACTAACAACACCTTCTAAGGGATCAATAGTATATATATGGGTAGTGAGAATAGAAAAATCACTAGACAATTGGGAAGGAGGGGTATTGGTTGGTTAATAAGTAGATGGGTCAGCTACAGAGGTTGCGGTAGTAGTAGGAATAGAAGAGTTAGGTATGGGAGTGGAGGAAACAACATTGATGGATGGGATCATGGGTGAAGGAGAAGTGGGGGTAGTGGAAGATGCATTGACTGGTACAAGGACATTTTTAGGTCGATACAACATGTTACAAGTTTTTAATGGTGATGGGTTGGCAAAGATTGTATAGTTATGCCCTTCATGTTCAAATTTTACATAGTGGTGTAAAGTTGAAGGGACACAACCCATGATGCAAATCCAAGGTCTTTCGAGTAATAGGTTATACTAGAACTCTACCTATAAGAAGTATACTAATTTGGGACATTTCGAGGGCCCACACGAATGTGGAGAATAATGGTGCCAAGGGTGGAGGTGATGGCATTATTGAAGGAGCACAACATAAATGGGTTATTATGCATATAATTTGAAGGGATATGCATTTGATTGTATGCGTGGGAGGAGATGATGTTAATGCTAGCACCACCATCGATCATGATGCGTCGTACATGTATGTTATCGATATAGACATAAATGAAAAGGGTGGGATCAGGGTCATCTAACTAGAGAGGTACAATATCCTCATCGAAAAATTGATGGTGACGACTTGATGAGTAGGCATGGGAGTATAAGAAGGATATGATTTGGTAAGCGAGGCCATGTGATGAGGATTAATAATGGAGGCCACCGGCATGGGGTCATTAGGTAAAACTTTGATGGATTGAAAAACCTCCATAAGGGCTTATCTATGATATTTGGAACTATGGAAGAGATTGTACAAAGACATCTTTAGAGGAGATTGATGTAATTGTTTTATCATTGTATGATGGGTGATCCCATTAGAGATAGGGTATGTGAGTCCTCGAATGGTGATTTTGGGTACGGGAATAGATGGCATATTGGGCATGGGGTTGGTTTTTGTAGACACCTATAATTACGCCTAAGCAATTTAAATACTTAAATTGTGCTAATTATCTCCTTTCTGAAAATTGAAGACATATTGTTAATGACGCTCATCTTCTCTTCCATTGTCATTAATTTATTGCCTTATGCTAATTAATTAATTCCCCTATCCAACACATACCCTAGTTAATGACCTTTTGTTAATTGACACCTTCTATCTAGTCTAATTAATTATTATTAATTAATTATCCTCCCTTCTCATTAAATCAATAAATCTCTATTTAATTGGTTTAATTCCTTCCTAATGGTTTAAATCACACGAAAATCCATCTAAAATCTTATAAAAGCTTGCACATATATTTATTAATCATCTTGATTAATTAATGCACCCCATTATCCACATGAGCCACTTGAGGACAAAATAAACCCTCCTAAAGCTAACTCAACATCATCTAAACTCCTCTTATCCATAACTAACTCTACATCTCCATTTATCCCACATTCATGAGAATGTTTTGAATCCTTTATCCTTTGGGATATATATTTTTAAGATCCCTCCTCCTACCTTTATACCTACACCTAAATCTCTCAAGAGACAAAGTAAGCACATAGTTTCATACTAATAGGCTTTTATCATTCTTGAGTCCTCCATCCTCCATTCTTAAAGAGCTAAGCCTCACACCCAAACATCCATTGAAGGATCAAAGAAAGCAATTATAATTTGATTTCCATTGGACTACTTAGGTCCATTTTAATGTTAAATTAGGAAATTAAGGGGAATAGAGTTCATGCATTTACATTGTGTTTTGATTAGATTCAAAGTTATTAATGTTTAAAGGGTAGGACTTGCTCACTTCTTCATCATGATGGTGCACATTTCCCATTTTTAACTAGGTTAGGAAGCTATTTTTAGGTGGTAGCTTTCTTGCTTTAAGTTTGGTTAAATTTGTAGAAATACTTCTCTCTGGTGGTACAGGCATACTGTTAGAATATTTCATTTTATTTACCGATCCCTAGCGCATGCACACTAACCATGGCGCACATACCCTAACCAGTGTGTAGGTGCACTAACCTGGGTGCACACGTCATTTCGTATTGTACCTTCACTGCATACTAAAACCTGTTAGAATGGCACACATGCCCTAACCAGGGCACACATGCGGTTTTAGTGGTGCAGGTATATTTTTCTGGTAATGTGGTTATTTTGTCTGTTTTTCTTGAGTAGCACATATATTGTTTTTGTGGTGCACACACCTCTCTGGTGGCGCAGGTGTTTAATAGATCTAAAAATTCCATAGAGTGGTGCAGGTACTATTTTAGGGGTGCAGGCACTATTTTCGTAGCACACACATCTCTCGGGTGGTGCAGGTACACTATATGCCAAAAAACAACCTTTGGTGGCACATATACCCTAACCCTTGCATAAAGCCTTTAAAAAGGGGCATAGGTATCCTTTTGCATTTATTAAAATTAACGTGTTGATGTGCTAACATTCTTATAGGTTTATCTAATCCTATATTTGTCTTTACAGTCGCTGTTTTACATGTTTGTATTTGATTGGGTAATATTTTGCATTATTTACTTATAAGATTAAGCTTGCATATGCTCTTCCCTCGCATCCGTTAGGGTGATCTTGGGAATCATAAATTATTCTTAATTCCTTTTGATGCTTCAAGATTGCTAAGGGTATTTGATTTGGAAGTGGTTAATTTGGCATAGTTGAATTAAAAGTGTTTTTCCATTTGACATCTTTTTGGATTTTGGAAGACAGTCATGTATGCTCTTCTCTTGCATCCTTGGATGATCTAGAGAATCAGAAATGATGCCTTATCTTTTGATGGAAAAATACTAAACGTCATCATACAGGACCAAAATGCTTATCAAAGAATGGAGGAATCGAAACAAAAGTGAGAAAACTACTAATATAGTTGTTATACGATGGTTGTCAAATGGTGTTTGAGAAAACCACATCTAATTAAAAAGATAAAAAGAATAACATATTCAAAATATTGTATTGCAGGTTTCAGAAAAGGGTACATCCCTCTCTGCTCAACTGGAACATAAACCCTTGGCATAATGCCTTAAGCTACAACAATGGGGGTGGTTCCAGGAACCCCAAAGTAGTCCACACAAGAGGGAACCTTGTGGACAAAACGGGAAGTATTCCGCACTACCTATCTGACTAGTAAATCCTTTGTGAGATAGAGTTACAAGTTGTCCCTACACGACCCTTTTAAGTACACATTTGGATGCATTTATTGCCCACTGTGCTTGAAGGGGGCAAAGTTGAGATACTCCCAAACTAGTCATTGTGACTTTTTGGGTAAATCGTCCTACTCGTGGATAATCTTTGTAGCACCTAGGACGAGAGAACCACCTAGGAAGATATACTTTGGCTAGGAGCCCACTTTGACCATTCTAAAATAGTGTTGAGTTGTGAACCATATTTTCATTGAGAAACGTGTGACACGTTACTTTCGCCTAGTTTTTACTTGCCTTAGGGTGAGGTGAAACTCTGTCGAAGTGAAGCCAACATTTTTCATCCTTTTTGATTTGATTCCTTCACATTATTTTGACACTTTTTTTGTAACACTCTGAACTGTTGTTACTTCCTCCTGAGCATTCAAGTGTTGATATATGATTTCTCTCGTATAAGAACATTTTCCTTTGGTTTGTGAAGTCATGCTTGATATGGATTGTATCTTCTTTGCTCTTGAAGATCTTTGGTGAGCTAGAATATGCTTAGACTCTTTTGTTTCTTTCATTCTTCACCCTTTTATGACTCAGCCTTGGATCAGTTGCATTGATCCAAGGAATGTTTTAAGCTTATTCAGGATGAACAAAATTTATTGACCTTACGAAAGTTACAAGGTCTGAATGAGTTGAATGATCAATCCCGGAGTTTGACTCAGGCTGATCATGAAAAATGGACTTTGGTTACAGATATCGTAACATCAGGAAGGCCTAGACCTTAAGCCAGGTAAGATGTTCTTGTGTATACCGTAAGCTTAATTTAGTGATGCCAAATAGAATCCTTTACAGGAATGTTTAACCCTGTATGGACTCTAACTTTGAGTGGTCCTATTTTGGAGACCTAGATTTGATTCGTTAAGGTTAATAACCTTAACCTAAACTATAACCTATTGGTTAAAATAATTGCTAATCCAACCTAGCCCTAAACTATAAGCTTAATGCTCCTAAGAGTTAACTACACCTAGTGCTATGGAAGGGAGACTAATGTCTTAACCCTATGATCTAACCTATCTTAACTAATGATAAGAATGGAGGGGGACCTATGAAGGGTCGCGAGTCATGGGTAGTGGTTTCCATGGCATTTATGAGGGGGATAAGGTTGAAGGACTTGGGATGCTATCAGGTTTGGCAGAGGTTGCAAATGGCTAATGTGACCTGACGTGGCAGTATCACCAAGTATGGGAGTGTTTGTTTGTTTTCTTTTGGCGATCACCAATTTTGGCGGTCGGTGGCAATGGAGAATAGGTGGGAGGATGGCAGTTAATGCAATTAATGAACTTTGGTTCCCAAGCACGGATTGCTTGGGAAGGCATGCAAATGGAATATTGTTTGGTTGTTTGGTTTTCCATGCATTCCGTTTTTCACTCTGCTTGAGCACTAGTTCTTCGAACCAGTCGTCTACTCTATGTTGCATGGCAACTTTGAGAATTTCTAGCTCCCTTCTCTGTCGGGGAAAGTTTATAAGGCATGAAGGTAACAATTTATTGTTGTTTAATCTATCATGGAAGAAGAAGAGAAGGTGTGAGCACATTCAGAGGTCTTCTTCGAATTTTTAAGCGACACTATCAGGCATGATAGGCCCTAACTTTTAAAAATCTTTCTTTCCTTCAAATGCTTTCATTAGAACAACTCTGTTCAGATGATTTTTTTGTACAGTTGGCTTGGTTGGAAACAATGTATTGGTTTTCTTCTTCTCTTTTTGATTTGGGAATCCCTGGTTCGACTTCTGTTGAAGTCCTTGTTGTGATTACTTTATGGATACGACTTCTTTGAAGTCCTTGTAGTGTTTCATATGAATTCAACTTCTGTTGAAGACCTTGCTGTGTTAGCATGTTGGTTAAACTTTTGTTGAATCCTTGCTGAGTATACATATGGATTCGACTTCTGTTGAAATGTTTGCTGTGTATACATATGGATTCGACTTCTGTTGAAATGTTTGTTGTGATTACATATGGGTTCAACTTACGTATATATGTTGTTTCCTAGTCTCTTGTTCGACTGAGGTAATGAGTTCCTAACTGTACCATTTTAAACGTTGTGTTGGATGATTTCATGTTTGAAGAATGACATGGAAAGAATTGTTGTGTCTAATTTGGTTGGTTTATTGAATATTGCTTGGCGATTTAGTCACCCGTAAGAAATATGTTGAAAAACGTACCTGTAACATCCCCATTTTTAAAACACCAGAACAAGGGATTTTTTTTTTTTTTTTTGATAACGTTCATTGTTATGAATTATAAAATTCAAACACATGTTCAAGTTTTAATAATTGTTCTCTGCCCAAACAACACAGTTTGGATCACACAATTCCTTTTTAAAACGAATGTTCCCTGTTCACATATTTACAATATGGAACACACATTCAATGCCATTCAATCTTATAATGATTCTATATGCTGCTGTAAATGACTCGAGGAACTGCCGATCTTCCATTTTCATGGCTCGGAGTTTCAACGATCCTTCATTTCATGACTCGGCAACAACCGATCCTTCATGTTCATGACTCGGCAACAACCGATCCTTCATGTTTGTTTATGCATAGTATATTATATATACCTATTCTCATAACCTTCCCCGGTTATCGAAGTGATCCATTTAAGAAGCCTATCTGAATATCTGTTACTGATATTCATCTGACATCCTGCATCTTAAATTAAGTGATAAGGACAACGCAACCAACAATTGCGATACTTTGGCCAAAGATTTTCACATGCTTTGCATGATCATATTCCTGGATGTGATACACATCTACGGAATACGTCCTTCACTTCACTTCACCTGTTATCTAGAATGGTCTTTCCTGGCTCCTACCAGTCCTCATCGTTTAAGGTCAGTTTTAAACTTTCAATTCCAGCTAGTAATATGAACGGGTATAGGAAGGCACTCCTGGTAACTAAAGATACGCAGACATACGGTGTCGTTACCCCACGACTCCGTGTGTCTATTTATCTTTAGTATTCCGGAGTCACTCCGTATACCAGATCATACCCTATCCCCTGCTAAGATCTACACATTCAGCCTATATATTCTAGATGTTTTAATTCGGGAGGGCATTGCTATATGTCAGCTGCAACATTGTGTCGTCATGAAGACCCCGTCTTCATGAAGACACCTTGTTGTAGCTGGCGTATGCCAATGTCCTGCAGAATCCACCCATCGAGAATACACATCCTGCTCAAGTGACTTAGCCACGAATTAATAATTAAAATCAACTTTCAACATTCATGTTGATCCCTTGATCCTCGTTTCCGTTACAGTTGTACAGAGCTAAGAGGGACTAAATCCGTCCATTAGCTTACTATGCATCTTCTCCTTCGTATCGAAGGGCTGCATTTCCCTACTTGGTTCACTTCTTAATCATTGGATTAAGCGGTCCGTGCCGACGGACGTGATAAGTTTAACCTATTAAACTTAGCCAAGATTTTCTCAACTGCAACTAAATTCAGAATATTAACTTATTAGACGTCATTCAAACGAGGTCTAAATTTCGAGAAATGTATTCATTTGTTCTCCTTAACGTTATATAGTTAAGGTCCATTAGTTATGGATATATTTATCCTATATCCTTTATTCTGAATTTATCAAACGGGATCATTAATGGAGTTCGAAAGCGAAGTTCGATTACTCCGAAGTTGATTGATATTCCTTAGCTCCTAAGCTAATCCTGAATACCTTCCGATTATGGAATCATATTCTTCTTAATCCTTTTTAATGTCAATTAAAAATTCATCTTTACCCAAGTATGAATTAATTGCATTTTTCAACTTAAAGTTGCATTTAAGTAAGAATAGATATCTGTTTCCATTTAGCATCCATCCAAGGACAAATAAACAAATCCAAATCAAGAAATAACATTATATTTCCAATTTAGACAATAGTATCAAACTGATATAATTATTGAAAATATCACATTTGTAATTGTATTCAATATTTCAAGTCATAATCTGTACATTTGCCAATCCAGCTGATTGGGCATAGTTTATACAAAACATCCATACAACTCATGGACAGAAGAAGATATTTTCTTCTTTTCACAATTCCTCGAAGAGGAATAAAAGCAACAATTACATGTCATTATCAAATCAAAAAGCATCAGAAAACAGCCAAGTCTTCATTCTAATCAAATTCCATCTGCAAAATGAATTGCACGGGTCAGTTCAATGAACTGAGCATATTAAGCACTTATCCTTAAAATAAGATGCTTCAACTAACTATCTCAATAAAAGAACCCTGCTTTTATGAAACGACAGTTAAACATCAATCACGAAATAGGCACAAAAGAAAGATCAGCATAACAACTGAACTATCAAAAATATCATCACAATCAGCCAAGGAACTGCTGTCCCATTTCCACATAATCATTACAAGTATCAATTCACAATATTTGTAAAGTTAGGAATACAAGTAACTTACAACAGATATAACGCACTGTTACCCTTTTCACGCCTTTCTTTCAATAATAATGAATGCAAAGGATGAAACCAGCGAAATGTAATTCCCTTACTTTCTTTTCGGTTCATGCGTCATATTAGAATCCAAGCAATCAAGTACAGACAAGAAAGCGAACAGTGATGCATATAGTTGCTCCCATCTAAGCACTATAAAATTCATTATTCGCGAATTCCAGATTTCCAACTGAATGAAGAAGAAAAGATCAATTTCCCAAGTCATTCATTCATATCTCTATTTCTTTCCACATGGCTATCCTAATAGTGGAATCCAAACGAAGACAAATCAAAATAACAGTTCAGAGTGAAACTTACAAAATCCATTCGGAATTCACTTTCCGGCAGCAAGAATAATTTCATTTATAATCAGCTTTAAAATGAAAACAGGAAGAATTCATCATCCATATCCATACTTCATTTGAGTCAGACTCATGTAAAGATCCGAAACAGGTTAGTACAACATTATGTACATCCAAGATCAAACAATATAAGGCTGCATACCTTATATTTACCATAATTATAAGGAACCATATTTCTTTCACTGTATCATTAACCAAACAAACAATTATTCATCATGCAGTCAATAAATCACATCAATTCATAATCCTATGAACGTATCCCGTTCAAAATAACATATTATTCATTTGTTACCTACAGCAAGTCCAATGTTCTCATGACTATGAATTTCACCAAGTGAGAACAGCAGGCAGAAGGAGGATTTCCTTCCAACAATGATTCTACCCAATCCATTTTCCAGTTTCATAACAGTATGCACAACTTAGAATGCAAAATCAGATGTCATTACCTTTAGCAAAATAACCGTACAGGGTGGCAAAACATGAACCTAGTACAGTCAAGACAACTCCCATTGCATGACAAAATTTCATTGCATGTATTCCTTGCCCAGCAATTCAAAGCTAATTCGTAACCACCAAAACAGTCCATTCTCAAAGACCGTTTAGCATTGTTCAACATAACTAATCATCATACTTTCCTAGCAAGATCACCTTTATTCATTATAATTTAGAAGGAAAGCTATTTCTTTTCCAATTCCCAAGAACACTCATATAAAAGTCTAATGCCCATTCCTTTTAAAATACAAGATGCCATTTCCTCATAATTGAAACAAAGAAGGAAGAGAGAAGTCTTATCTCTTTTAAGCAAGAAAGGAAAGAACAGTCAATAATGTGTTATCTTTTCTTTTCCCAAGGCAACTTCCTATATTCAGACAAAATTGAATGTTGTCTTCATCCTAATCAAACACAGCAGAAGAGAGAAGATCTATTTCCTCTTGTAAAAGAAATTTCATTATAGAAACGACCTCATGCAACTCGCACAGCCGATACAATTATAACACAAGTTCAGATGACAGCAAAACAATAGTACAGCAATAAAATACCCACACTGCCTGTACAGTTCCACATTCTATTTCACAAGAATAACCAGTTCGCATTTTCATATTAAGTCAATAGCCAGCACAACATGGAGGAGTTCCATGCAAGAAGAGCAAGGCAGTTAAACACAGCACAGAAAAACGATTCCCTATCATTTCAAAAGAAAAGAATCAGCAAGGGTCAACGAACCCAAATTATGGCAACACACCCAACCATATTCAACCTCCATTTACATGCAATGGCAGTTCCAGACACAACAGCAAGGAACGATTACACGACCTGTTCTACTTTCAAACATCGCGAACAGTGAAAGAAAAACATCTATTTTAAACACCATACTGTCAACAAACCAGCACGTCGTGGAAGTGTTTCCAACCAATCAAAATGCAAGGTCAGATTAATCACAACAGCAAGGGAACGACTTTACCCCATTATTTCCAAAAATGACAGCAAGTAAGAAGGTAACCCAAATCATGGCAACATAACATGACTGTATTTCCATTTTCTCTTTATATGCAATAGCAGTTCCAAGCACAACAACAAAGAAATGATTACACTATAAGGAAACAATTAAACAGCCTGTTCCAATTCCAACAACACGAACAGTGAAGGAAATATCTATTTCCAACCTCCATACAGTCAATACCCAATACAATAATTCATTTCCAATTTGATTCGAACAAATACAAATCAAAACCGAGCAACCAGAACGATTCATCATATCATTTCCCAAAGAGAAGAAAGCAAAAACCAACAAAATCCAAGTCAAATCGACTCGACAGCAATCACGAAATCCAAACCCAAGAGCAGGGTTGTTTTAATGAAACACTTAATCAAAGCAAGGATTTTTAAAGAGAAGGGCTTAACATGCCTGTAATCTCTCTTCCAGAACTCGAAGAAAACTTCGTTTGCCGCGTTTTTCCTTCCACAGCGACAGCACAAACTCTCCAACACTTCCTTCCTTCTTGGGCTTAAGCAAAATGACCTCAAATCCCCAAGAAAATGTCAAATGCCAAGAGCTGGTTTCGACTGAACCAGGCCAAAAAACCAAATGCAGAGCAACTTCGCCAAAACCAAATCGAAACAATGAAAAATCAAATTCCCTCATGTTGTTTCCAAGGCGAGCTGGTCGCGAGGACCGAAAACAATCAATGCATTAAAGGCTCTTCCTTTTACCTTACTTCCCACGCCACCGCCACTTGGGTTGGCGAACTTTAAATTTCAAAATTTCCATGCAAACTGAATTTGGCTCTATTTCTAAATAGATGCCTCTAATTCCTACCTGCCCCGCCAAAACTGGCGCTGTCCACGTATGGACTGCCTATTAAATGCCAATGAATGCCCTTCCTTCATCCTTATCCCTTTCCTCCCAAGGGTCTGCGTACCCCTTAGATTAGGATTAGTTTAGGTTGCATAAATCATTCAACCTAGGTCTTAGTTTAGCCTTAGGTTTTATTTTCCCCTTTTTTTTTTTTTTAATTTAAAAATCCACTTAGGATAGTAGTGTAGGATGCATGTTAGGACTTAGGATTAGTTTAGGTTTTAACTCCTACTAACCACTAACCACTAACACTAACAACTTCCATCCAGCCTCCCTACTAACATTCACGTTAATGCAGAGCAGGACGTTCCGTCCTTTGGATCGCGTGCCAAGGCCACCCGTGTCCAGGCATTTCTTGCCTCACGAGGTCCCAAATTCGACAGTACAGGGTTCAAGAATCGAACCCCTGTCGTTGGCATCCACGTGCTAGCTGTTCACACCTGCAATCAGGCGCTGCACGTTCATAACAATCTCAGTCGGTTCAAGTGTGAATCGACACAGAAATCACAAGAGGACCTCAGCATACTTGAATCAATGGAATTGATTCAAGGTATGCTGTCAATCAGCAAAGAGAGTTTAGCAAGTATACGACAATTTGTCGTCACATCAGCAAACACACAAGTACAATATTTGTTGTCCCATGTAATAAATCACAGTATGCAAGAATCCAAATTAGCAACACATTCTCTTAAGATCAAAACATATCTTAACATGTTTGCTTTCATTTCAGCAGCTATAACAGTATGTAAAACATTCACCAAGTTAACATACAAAATCAGAGTGTTACATTCTTCCCTCCTTAAAGAATCATCATCCCGATGATCAGATTAACAAATCAAGGAGTTCCTAGGACAAATTTTAGTTATTTTCCTTTCCTTCATAAGTTCATACCAAAACAGATTCACTCTTAAAAACAGCGTTTTAAGACAACTGTACAATAGACTAATAATTGTCTAAATTTGGTAAAATTTTCAGTTCTCTGAATTTCAAATTCAGTTAAACAGGTGTGGAAAAGTAGATCTCATTTCTTCGAGATTCTCCCAAGTTGCACTTTCTTCGCTGAACTGGTCCCACTGGACCTTACATTGGTTCACTTCGCGATTTCTCAAGTACAACTGGCGAGTTCCCAACACTCGAATGGGCTTAACCACGATTATTCCTGGGTCTTGGACCTGCAAGGAATTCCAATTTAGCACATGTGATAAATCTGTCACGTATTTCTTAAGCAAAGAAATATGAAAAACATCATGCATTTGAGACAAAGCAGGAGGTAATGCTAGACGATAAGCTACAGGGTTGATTATTTCAATAATTTCAAAAGGTCCCACGTAACGTGGCGACAACTTGGCAGCCTTGCCAAAAGTTATGGAGCTCTTTTTCGGCTTCACCCGAAGAAAGACCTTCTCTCCAAGTTTATAATGCCTGTCAACCCGCTTCAAGTCTGCATAGCTCTTTTGCCTATTGGCAGCCTCCTTTAGATGTTCTGAATCATTTTGATTTCATTGTTCCATTTCCATAAGGATTTCTCGCCCAATTACCTCTCTGTCCTCAACGCTGTCCCACGATGGGGTTTGCATTTTCTTCCATACAATGCTTCAAAGGGCGCCATTTTTAAAGAGGCATGATAGGTGTTATTGTAAGCAAATTCTACCAGCGGAAGGTATTCCTCCCATTTATACTGCTGGTCCATGCAATACATCCTTAACATGTCCTCTAAAACTTGATTAACTCTCTCGGTCTGTCCGAGACAAATTTCTTTTCTTTGATTTGCAGAATCGAAGTGATTTAGGGCAGCAATTTTGAAAAGTCATTAACGAACTTTCGATAATATAATTCCAAGCCCATGAAGCTCCTCACTTTCATGCACAAATCTTTCTAGGCGCAGCATGATTTGCCCCTTCAAATTATAAATTTGAAGTGTGCCACTTGATCTTTCAAGGGTCTACATGACTATAATGTCATGCTTATTTTTGCTTATAACGTGTCCCAAATAATGCACCTCTACATCATAAAAGGAACATTTGGACAAGTTTGCCATACAACTTCCTCTTTCTTAAGATTTCAAGCAAGTGTGTTACTATCTACCGAGATGTTCTTGGTGCTCTTCGACATTTTTGGAGTATATAAGAATGTCGTCTAAGAATATAAGCACAAACTTGTCGAAAAAGTATTCTTGAAAAATATTATTCATTAGGTTCATGAAGGGCAGGTGCATTAGTACCCAAAAGGCAACACCGTGAACTCATAATGCCCATACCTCGCTCTAAAAGTTGTTTTATGAATATCTTCCTCTTTTATTCTCATCCTTGATGGTAACCCGATCGTAGATCTATTTTTGAATAAACCGATGCTCCTCGCATTTGATCAAAGCTTAGATCATCAATCTAGGAAGTGGGTATCGATTTTTAATAGTTGCTTGCATTCAAAGATTTCGTAATCAATGCATACCTCAAGGTGCCATCCTTTTTCTTTACAAAATTAAGGCGCTCCCCATTTGAAGGTGAGACGCTGGCGGTCTTATCAGCCCCCTTAGTGGAGAAGTTTTGTTCATGTAATGAGCCTTCAGCTCTACCAACTCAATGGTAGTCATTCTATAAGGTGCCTTAGATATGGGTTCCGTTCCTGGTTTGATCTCTATTGCGAAGTCAAACTCACGTTTAGGCGGAAGACCCGCAATTCCTCCGGAAACACATCACGGAAATCCCTCAACAATGGATATCTTTCCATGAAATCATTATCTTCTTCTACATTTTCTGTCATTTTTACTGCATACAAAGTGCAGCCTCTGTTTTTAGCCCTCTTTAGTTGCATAGCCGTCAGTTTCCTAACTGCAACTTCCCGTTTTACACCTTGAATGACTGCTGCTTTCTGCAGGTCATCAAGCAATAGATTTGTTTTTCATAACAGTCAACCTTTGCCTTATGTTCAGCCAACCAGTTAACTCCAATAATGATATCATATGATCCTAGAGGAGTGACATACAAGTCAACTTCGGTGGAGAAACCAGGCAGATCAAGAATTGCCCCAAAAAGGCACATTTCGACTGTATGGACAACATTATTCCCATAATGCACTGTCCATGTTTTATCCATTCTTGCAGCCTTTCTTTTTAATTTCATAGCAAGTTTAGCAGAAATAAAACATTCTGTAGCTCCAGTATCAAAAAGTACAACTACAGGTTTACCGAATAACTTACCCGTAACTTCTATGGGCGTCACTTGCTTTTCACATTTTGTCTCATTAGCCACCGCAAAGCATGTATCCTATCCGTGTCCGTGATCATCCTTCTTCAGAGGACAGTGATTCGCATAGTGGTCCTTTCCACAGTTGAAGCATCCTCCAGCTGGCCCTTTTCTAGGTTCAAATTTATTACCAGCCTTAAAGTTATCATTCTGGCTTCCATAGGACTTCTGTCCAATGCCATTAACTTTTGGGAAGCTGTTCCGCACGCTATTTACAGGTCTGTTCATCACAGGTTTCTTGTTGTTATCTACAACAATTTTATTTTTCACACCAAACCTTTTCCAAGGTCCCCTTTTTGGTGCAAGAGACGAAGAAGGATTGGGAATCTTCTTCCTTATCTCTTCCCTGTGAGCAGATATTGCTCTCAATTTCTGTTCCTGTCTGATTGCCTTTTCAACAACTCCATCCATGGTGGTTGGGCCGTGGACATCCACTTCACCACCAATGATGGGATTCAGTCCCATTATGAATTTCCATATTCTGAACTTCTCGTCAGCTTGGTACTGCGGTACATACTTAAGGAGTTTAGTAAACCCTTCCCGAAGATTCATCGTCACCGATGACCTTCCTGCGACCGATTCTGAAATTCAGTCATTTTCCTATCAAAATAGAGTTGAGGCAGCCATCGTTGCCTAAAATAACCCTTAAATTGATCCCAAGTTATGTCTGATTCGACAATATTCAGCTCAACCTTGCGGTTGTCCCACCATGATGATGCTTCATGAGAAAGCTGATATGCTCCCCATATCGCTTTAGTCTCTTCTTGAGAAAGTTTCTTATTGCAAAGTATTTCTCCATTTCACTGAGCCAGTTCTCAGCTCCGTCCCCAAGAGTTGTTCCATCAAACTTTGGAGGACTTATTCTCTTTATATCATTTGTAAGTTCAGCTGCTAATCTTGCCCTCTTATTTTCAGGGGGATTAGGAGCAATTACATTATTATCATCAACACCCGGATTCCCTCCGTTGATGTTGTCCACAGGAGGCAGCTGATCATTTATTTCAGCTTCATTCCCCTCCTCTTCATTGCCCATTGACTGCTGTTCCAGTACAGTCAAACGATCCCTCGTATCAAGTAGGGCAGCAAGGATTTCATCCAGCTTTTGGGCAGTTGCTGCTTCTCCACCCTGCAACGGGTTATTCGCAGCATTCCCTCTTGTCCTGACCATTTTCTGTTCAATAAGAAAATGTAAACTTTATTAATATCGTGGACTCATTAGGTCCAAGAGCTGCAACCTTCAGCTCTGATACCAAGATGTAACATCCCCATTTTAAAACACCAGAACAAGGGAATTTTTTTTTTTTTTTTTTTGATAACGTTCACTGTTATGAATTATAAAATTCAAACACACGTTCAAGTTTTAATAATTGTTCTCTGCCCAAACAACACAGTTTGGATCACACAATTCCTTTTTAAAACGAATGTTCCCTGTTCGCATATTTACAATATGGAACACACATTCAATGCCATTCAATCTTATAACATATTCTATATGTCTTTGTAAATGACTCGAGGAACCGCCGATCTTCCATTTTCATGGCTCGGAGTTTCAACGATCCTTCATTTCATGATGATCCTTCATGTTCATGACTCGGCAACAACCGATCCTTCATGTTTGTTTATGCATAGTATATTATATATACCTGTTCTCATAACCTTCCCCGGTTATCGAAGTGATCCATTTAAGAAGCCTATCTGAATATCTGTTACTGATATTCATCTGACATCCTGCATCTTAAATTAAGTGATAAGGACAACGCAACCAGCAATTGCGATACTTTGGCCAAAGATTTTCACATGCTTTGCATGATCATATTCCTGGATGTGATACACATCTACGGAATACGTCCTTCACTTCACTTCACCTGTTATCTAGAATGGTCTTTCCTGGCTCCTACCAGTCCTCATCGTTTAAGGTCAGTTTTAAACTTTCAATTCCAGCTAGTAATATGAACGGGTATAGGAAGGCACTCCTGGTAACTAAAGATACGCAGACATACGGTGTCGTTACCCCACGACTCCGTGTGTCTATTTATCTTTAGTATTCCAGAGTCACTCCGTATACCAGATCATACCCTATCCCCTGCTAAGATCTACACATTCAGCCTATGTATTCTAAATGTTTTAATTCGGGAGGGCATTGCTATATGTCAGCTGCAACATTGTGTCGTCATGAAGACCCCGTCTTCATGAAGACACCTTGGTGTAGCTGGCGTATGCCAATGTCCTGCAGAATCCACCCATCGAGAATACACATCCTGCTCAAGTGACTTAGCCACGAATTAATAATTAAAATCAACTTTCAACATTCATGCTGATCCCTTGATCCTCGTTTCCGTTACAGTTGTACAGAGCTAAGAGGGACTAAATCCGTCCATTAGCTTACTATGCATCTTCTCCTTCATATCGAAGGGCTGCATTTCCCTACTTGGTTCACTTCTTAATCATTGGATTAAGCGGTCCGTGCCGACGGACGTGATAAGTTTAACCTATTAAACTTAGCCAAGATTTTCTCAACTGCAACTAAATTCAGAATATTAACTTATTAGACGTCATTCAAACGAGGTCTAAATTTTGAGAAATGTATTCATTTGTTCTCCTTAACGTTATATAGTTAAGGTCCATTAGTTATGGATATATTTATCCTATATCCTTTATTCTGAATTTATCAAACGGGATCATTAATGGAGTTCGAAAGCGAAGTTTGATTACTCGAAGTTGATTGATATTCCTTAGCTCCTAAGCTAATCCGAATACCTTTCGATTATGGAATCATATTCTTCTTAATCCTTTTTAATGTCAATTAAAAATTCATCTTTACCAAGTATGAATTAATTGCATTTTTCAACTTAAAGTTGCATTTAAGTAAGAATAGATATCTGTTTCCATTTAGCATCCATCCAAGGACAAATAAACAAATCCAAATCAAGAAATAACATTATATTTCCAATTTAGACAATAGTATCAAACTGATATAATTATTGAAAATATCACATTTGTAATTGTATTCAATATTTCAAGTCATAATCTGTACATTTGCCAATCCAACTGATTGGGCATAGTTTATACAAAACATCCATACAACTCATGGACAGAAGAAGATATTTTCTTCTTTTCACAATTCCTCAAAGAGGAATAAAAGCAACAATTTCAATACATCATCAAATCGAAAAGCATCAGAAAACAGCCAAGTCTTCATTCTAATCAAATTCCATCTGCAAAATGAATTGCACGGGTCAGTTCAATGAACTGAGCATATTAAGCACTTATCCTTAAAATAAGATGCTTCAACTAACTGTCTCAATAAAAGAACCCTGCTTTTATGAAACGACAGTTAAACATCAATCACGAAATAGGCACAAAAGAAAGATCAGCATAACAACTGAACTATCAAAAATATCATCACAATCAGCCAAGGAACTGCTGTCCCGTTTCCACATAATCATTACAAGTATCAATTCACAATATTTGTAAAGTTAGGAAAACAAGTAACTTACAACAGATATAACGCACTGTTACCCTTTTCACGCCTTTCAATAATAATGAATGCAAAGGACGAAACCAACTGAAATGTAATTCCCTTACTTTCTTTTCAGTTCATGCGTCATATTAGAATCCAAGCAATCAAGTACAGACAAGAAAGCGAACAACGATGCATATAGTTGCTCCCATCTAAGCACTATAAAATTCATTATTCGCGAATTCCAGATTTCCAACTGAATGAAGAAGAAAAGATCAATTTCCCAAGTCATTCATTCATATCTCTATTTCTTTCCACATGACTGTCCTAATAGTGGAATCCAAACGAAGACAAATCAAAATAACAGTTCAGAGTGAAACTTACAAAATCCATTCGGAATTCACTTTCCGGCAGCAAGAATAATTTCATTTATAATCATCTTTAAAATGAAAACAGGAAGAATTCATCATCCATATCCATACTTCATTTGAGTCAGACTCATGTAAAGATCCGAAACAGGTTAGTACAACATTATGTACATCCAAGATCAAACAATATAAGGCTGCATACCTTATATTTACCATAATTATAAGGAACCATATTTCTTTCACTGTATCATTAACCAAACAAACAATTATTCATCATGCAGTCAATAAATCACATCAATTCATAATCCTATGAACGTATCCCGTTCAAAATAACATATTATTCATTGTTGTTACCTACAGCAAGTCCAATGTTCTCATGACTATGAATTTCACCAAGTGAGAAGAAGCAGTGAAGGAGGATTTCCTTCCAACAATGATTCTCCCAATCCATTTTCAAGTTTCATAACAAGATGCACAACTTCCGAGAATGCAAAATCAGATGTCATTACCATTAGCAAAATAACCTTCAAGGTGGTGGTAAAACATGAAAGTACACCAAGACAACTCCCATTGCATGACAAAATTTCATTGCATGTAATGCTTGCCCAGAATTCAAAGCTAATTCGTAACCACCAAAAATCCATTCTCAAAGACCGTTCGGAAGCATTATTCAACATAACTAATCATCATACTTTCCTAAAGAAGATCACCTTTATTCATTATAATTTAAAGGAAAGCTATTTCTTTTCCAATTCCCAAGAACACTCATATAAAATTCTAATGCTCATTCCTTTTAAAATACAAGATGCCATTTCCTCATAATTCAAATACGCATTCAGAGAGAAGTCTTATCTCTTTTAAGCAAGAAAGGAAAGAGCAGATCAATAATGTGTTATCTTTTCTCTTCCCAAGGCAACTTCCTATAAAGAAGACAAAAATTGAATGTTGTCTTCATCCTAATCAAACACAAAGAAAGAGAAGATCTATTTCCTCTTGTAAGAGAAATTTCATTATAGAAATGACTCAGCACTCGCTTATATACCGATACAATTATAACACAAGTTCGAGATGATAAAAACAAAGTATGCAATAAAATACCCATAATCCGGAAACACAGTTCCACATTCTATTTCACAAGAATAACCAGTTCGCATTTTCATATTAAGTCAATAGCCAGCACAACATGGAGGAGTTCCATGCAAGAAGAGCAAGGCAGTTAAACACAACACAGAAAAATGATTCCCTATCATTTCAAAAGAAAAGAATCAGCAAGGGTCAACGAACCCAAATTATGGCAACACACCCAACCATATTCAACCTCCATTTTATCATCAATGTTTTTCTGAAAACCAGAAAAACAAGGAACGATTACACGACCTGTTCTACTTTCAAACATCGCGAACAGTGAAAGAAAAACATCTATTTTAAACACCATACTGTCAACAAACCAGCACGTCGTGGAAGTGTTTCCAACCAATCAAAATGCAAGGTCGATTAATCACAACAAAGCAAGGAACGACTTTTTACCCCATTATTTCAAAAAAAATGACAGCAAGTAAGAAGGTAACCCAAATCATGGCAACATAACCCAACCGTATTTCCATTTTCTCATTTATCATGCAAAGCAGCCCAACACAACAACAAGGAAAGAAATGATTAGTTACTATAAGGAAACAATTAAACACGGCTCCAATTCCACAACACGAATGAACAGTGAAAGAAATATCTATTTCAAACCTCCATACAGTCAATAACCAATACAATAATTCATCTCCAATTTGATTCGAGCAAATACAAATCAAAACCGAGCAACCAGAACGATTCATCATATCATTTTCCAAAGAAAGAAAGCAAAAACCAACAAAATCCAAGTCAAATCGATTTCAAAAGAATCATGAAATCCAAACCCAAGAGCAGGGTTGTTTTAATGAAACACTTAATCAAAGCAAAGATTTTTAAAGAGAAGGGCTTAACATGCCCGTAATCTCTCTTCCCGAACTCGAAGAAACTTCGTTTGCGCGTTTTTCCTTCACAAAGTGACAAGACAAACTCTCCAACACTTCCTTCCTTCAGGCTTAACAACAACCTCCAAATCCCCAAGAAAATGTCAAATGCCAAGAGCTGGTTCGACTGAACCAGGCCAAAAACCAAATGCAGAGCAACTTCGGCCAAAACCAAATCGAAACAATGAAAAATCAAATTCCCTCATGCTGTTTCCAAGGTGAGCTGGTCGCGAGGACCGAAAACAATCAATGCATTAAAGGCTCTGCCTTTTACCTTACTTCCCACGCCACCGCCACTTGGGTTGGCGAACTTTAAATTTCAAAATTTCCATGCAAACTGAATTTGGCTCTATTTCTAAATAGATGCCTCTAATTCCTACTCGCCCCAGCGCTAAAATCGGCGCCGTCCCATGTATGGATAGCTATTAAATGCCAATGAATGCCCTTCCTTCATCCTTATCCCTTTCCTCCCAAGGGTCTGCGCACCCCTTAGATTAGGATTAGTTTAGGTTGCATATAGTTTTCAACCTAGGTCTTAGTTTAGCCTTAGGTTTTATTTTCCCCTTTTTTTTTTTTAATTTAAAAATCCACTTAGGGTAGTAGTGTAGGGTGCATGTTAGGATTTAGGATTAGTTTAGGTTTTAACTCCTACTAACCACTAACACTAACAACTTCCATCCAGCCTCCCTACTAACATTCACGTTAATGCAGAGCAGGACGTTCCATCCTTTGGATCACGTGCCAAGGCCACCCGTGTCCAGGCATTTCTTGCCTCACGAGGTCCCAAATTCGACAGTACAGGGTTCAAGAATCGAACCCCGCCGTTGGCATCCACGTGATAGTTGTTCACACTGCAATCAGTGATGCACGTTCATAACAATCTCAATCCGGTTCAAGTGTTAATCGACACAGAAATCACAAGAGGACCTCAAGATACTTGAATCAATGGAATTGATTCAAGGTATGCTGTCAATCAGCAAAAGAGAGTTTAGCAAGTATACGACAATTTGTCGTCACATCAGCAAACACACAAGTACAATACTGTTGTCCCATGCAATAAATCATAGCATACAAGAATCCAGGTTAGCAACACATTCTCTTAAGATCAAAACATATCTTAACATGTTTGCTTTCATTTCAGCAGCTATAACAGTATGTAAAACATTCACCAAGTTAACATACAAAATCATAGTGTTACAATACCTCTGTGAAAAGGGTTTGGATTATTCTTGTCCTTGGTTTTCGAGATGGATGGAAATCAAGTTTTGTACTTGGAAGGGATGGGATTGTGATGATTTCACTGTAGTGACCTTGAAATCTAACATTAGAAATCCTCTAGTAATACTGGAAGTGCTATTTGTTTGGTATCCTTGAAACACAATTACAAATTATCCACTATAACGACTGGAAATAGATAGTGTTACCTATCAGTAAGTAATAATAGTGGGTACCCTAACTCGTAGTCTAGAATGATTTGAGTCCTGGGTGAAGGGAAGACTATTTTATTTGGGCCATGATTGAATACTGATATTGTACGCATATGTATTTCCGTTTATAGCAATCTGTGTCTTTTGTTAATGTGCAATTGTAAGACCCTTGGAATCTGAGGGCGACCTTTTTAAACTAGTTTTATCAGATTAGAGCTAATGATAAACTTAGGTGTTGATTTTCTTGCTTTCTCTTCTTCTTTAATTGAATTCAAGATTGAATGTATATGCATTACTCTGCGAAGTTAGTATGAGTCTTGAACCTGTTGGGAATGGAAATCGGGATGCCTCTGTTTCTTTCTTCTAAGTTGTAAAGTATATGTTGATATATGAATTTTGGAATAAGAAAATATTCTCTCCCTTGTCTAGAAATTATGAGTGCTCTCTTCTTTTGTATCTTTATGTGAACTCTACGGTACGGGCATAAGAAGAATAGACTGTTAAATTTGTATGGAGAGACTGGTAAGTACTGACTCTTGACCGAGTCTCCTTCTTTATTGACGGTTATATTATCCTGTTTGAGTTGTTCGGTTATCCACTTTTATAAAAATAGTATTGTAGTAGAAGTTGGTATACTTATCAATATCATTGAAATAATGCTATGAATATACAAGAATCCCATCAAATTGAACTTGCTGGATGTTATAATCTATCTTTGCTTGAATTGTTAAATACACACCTGTTGGATACACGAATGATAGGAATTCATTCTTGAATGGAGTAATTTGTTGGATTATTGTTGTCCTTGGTTTTTAGATGGATGGATGTTTTGGATTCATTTTGTTCTTCTTAGTCTCTAATATATATGATGAATCATCTGAAAAATATTTAGGTTTAACTGGTAGCTATAATATGAGTCATGTGTTAAAGTCATATTAGAATTGTAGAAAGATGATTAGCCTGATTCATGTTTAAGGATTTGAAGAAATGATTTCATTTAAACAAGTTGTTTAATGAGAACAATTGGTAGAATGCACAGTAGATATACTTTTTTTTAAGAATTAGTGCTTATCATGCCTCAACTTTGAACTGACCTATGCTAGCAATTTTTGCAGATGGACATCGTAAGTGGTAAAGGCACACAGATCTGATATGATGCTCAGATTGTTTAATCTGGTTTTTATGATGAATTCTAACTTGATTTCTCAAATTGTATTATAGGAAGAAAGATATTCTTTCGATGTTGATTATTGTATCAAATGTGCCGAAGTGCATAAGTTGTAAATGTATGGTCTGGAAATGAATGAAATGGGGAGATTGTTACTTATGTGGCTGCATTTTTATTTGATGGATTGAACTTCTTAGGTCTGATTGAATGTAAGTGCATTTTTATTATTGTATACCATGGGAGTTATTTGGATTCTCTAAGTAGGCCTTGTAAAAATTATGTGACCGAATACTTCGTGAATGAATAGTAATTCTTTTATGTTATGAATAAGGCTAAATTGGAAATTAGTCCACTGCCTTTCGAGAAGTTAAGGTTAAACTACACCCTAATAGGTAGCTGAAACAGAAGAGTAATCTATTACTCCCTATCCATGATCTAAGTCAAGACAACGTAATTGATGGTTTTAAATCACTATATCTTAATAACAATAAGTAAGATATATTTCAGTCTTGGGAGTTGATATAAACCCATATGGGTTTAGTTAGCTTCCTTATGAGAGGACTTAGGGCTATTGCCCAATTATGTAGAATAAGATTATTGGGAACCAATGATCTCCTTGACGAGATCTCAAATCTTATTAAACTTCTCTCTGTGAAATTGAACTTAATTGCGTAAGGCAACTCAAAGGTGTGGAACCCAGGGATTGGGAAAAGACTACCCAGTTAAGAGAGTCTTAAATTCAACTTCAACTCAACTTAAGTAACTCCTTGAAGTTATGTAAATCTTTCTAGGCGGTTTTGTAGGATGTCGACACATGTCAACTGCAGGGTTGTACCTTCGAGAAGATTAGGATCTTCTCGAGGATACAACAATGCAGGTGACATATGGCGACACCCTTTGCATTGATCATTAAGATTTACACCTTAAACTCGAACAAGTTTTTACTCTGGGACTGGTTAGGACCATGGTCTGTTAGGAAATATATCTTAGTGCTCCATTTGTATGTATGGGTGAATAATAATTACATGTGTAATTATTATTATGGTAAATTAGTGAAAGTACATTTACCATGTAAATGTAAATAATAAATGTAAAATGTGGTTAGTATGTGGTAAGTTAGTAAGTTAGAATAATAAAACAATTAGTATTGTTTTATTATTATATTGGTGAGAGGTTGAAACCATATGGGTGTATGGTTGTATATGAAGACAAATGTTGTTGTAAGGATTGTTATTTTACATCTCCTATATAATGGAGTGTATTGAAATAGTGAATTAATGAAAATATAATATAGAGTTGTTGATTTCAATTATTGTCTGTGTATCTATTTCATGGATTCTTTGTATTAGATCAGATTAATTTCTACATTTGGTACCAGAGCAGGTTAAATCTGTCTCGAAGATGATCTCGTAACTTTTGTTTTGCGATCTGGGTTTCTCCAAAAATTTCGTGTGGAATGATCTATTATACAGGAAGCTACAGTAGAAATTTCAGCAAAACCCAGTTCATAGTTTGGGAGAAACATGCAATTTACTATACAGCACATTGATCACTGCTGTTTTTTTGAAGAAATCAGAGAATCAAAGGTAATTCAAATCTACATTCAATTTTTTTTTGGATATTTAGATTCAGTAAAATGGATACACCATTAGATAAATTTAATGGGCTGAACTTCCATACATGGAGAGTAAAAATCCAGATGCAGTTAATGAATAAAAATCTATGGAGGATAGTAGATGGAAAAGAAAAAAACCTACAGATGTAAGCAAAATTGTAGAATGGGAAACTAGAGATGACAAAGCCAAAGCAATAATTGGACTTGGTCTTTCAGATTCTGAATTACATCATGTAGATTTAGAAAAATCTTCTACAGAAATATGGGATTTACTAAACAAAACTTTTGGGGCTAAAGCGAATAATGCAAAATTCTCTTTAAAGTTGCAATTATTCAAATTGAAAATGAATGAAGAAGTCACAATGTCAAGTCATATAAATGAATTGAGATCTCTTCTTAGACAACTAGCAGAAGTTAAAGCTCCTGTTGATGATGAAGATGCAAAAGCCATATTATTAAATAGTTTTCCATCCAAGTACAATAATGTTGTCTTTACTCTAGGGCAAATGTCTTCTCAGTCATTAGAGGGCATGATTTCAGCTCTCCTAGCTGAGGAAAAAGGACTAAAGAAGATGTAGAAGAAGAAACTGCATTGTACCTAAAAAAAAAGTACAAGAATTTCTCCAAAAATAAGGAGGAAATTGAATGTTTTTACTGCAAGAGAAAGGGGCATAAAACTCCATTTTGTAAAAAACGAGCTCGTGATCTTCTAAATGGAACAATCAAAATGGAAGAAGCAAATATGGGCATAGATGATGAATCTGATTATGAGGAAGAACAAGTAAATGAAGACAGTGGCTCTGAAGACTTCTTGTTCTGAGCATGAAACCTGGAGGTTGGAGGTCATTCAGCGACCTCTCGTCAGTCGCCAACGACGGGGCCGCACAGATGGTTTGGTGACATTTTGTGGTGTATTTGCTTTCAGCTTGTGTCGTGTGCTTCTTGTCATGTTTTTTTCTTCGAGTTCCATGTCGACGTGTTCGCATTTGCAGTGTTCGTGTTTCAATAAGTGGAAATTTCACATTGAGGGGGGGAACATGATCCAATGTTCCATTTCCAGTATGTCAGCTTTTTCTATGTATGTACGAGCAACAGATTTCAGTAGAATTTCCTATGTTATTCCCTGCAGTGAGATAGTGATGAGAGTTGTTGATACTACTGCATCATCATGATATCGTGGTTGTTAGTTATCCAGAAAAACTATCCAGAGGTTGTTGGTACTGTCCTCAAAAACCATCTGTTGTGTGGTTGTTGGTTAACCACTTGGAAAACCATCCAGAGGTTGTTGGTATTGTCCTTGAAACCATCCAGATCATGAGCATGCTACGTAGCGGCACATTGCAGTACAAAGGCAGGTTTTTCCCATGTTCGCACTAAGGGGGGGAATGTTAGGAAATATATCTTAGTGCTCCATTTGTATGTATGGGTGAATAATAATTACATGTGTAATTATTATTATGGTAAATTAGTGAAAGTACATTTACTATGTAAATGTAAATAGTAAATGTAAAATGTGGTTAGTATGTGGTAAGTTAGTAAGTTAGAATAATAAAACAATTAGTATTGTTTTATTATTATATTGGTGAGAGGTTGAAACCATATGGGTGTATGGTTGTATATGAAGACAAATGTTGTTGTAAGGATTGTTATTTTACATCTCCTATATAATGGAGTGTATTGAAATAGTGAATTAATGAAAATATAATATAGAGTTGTTGATTTCAATTATTGTCTGTGTATCTATTTCATGGATTCTTTGTATTAGATCAGATTAATTTCTACATGGTCATGTTATGAGGCTGCCTTGGAGACTCGGGGTACCTTGACACACGGGGTTAACAGTGGTTGACCCAGTATGTCACCTACCCTCAGTCTTCAAGAGCATCCTTATAACGTGTGTCATGTTATTAACCCATTCCTGAGTGAATGACTTGGGACAGGGGAGGCTGACAGAAGTCAGTATAAGACATTCTATTTAACATCAGAGTGGGGTGAAGGATGTATTCCAGATTGACGAGTATGCCGTCAAGGAATACGAGACATGAACAATATGTTTCAAATCTTTGGCCAAAGTATCGCAAGCTGCTGATTGCGTTGTCCTATGTCACCTAGTCTGAGGGATGTGATGTCGATGAATAATGGTAACAATTATTCAGATAGGTTCCTTGGATAGAGCATTCTGAAATCCCATATTAGGGAAGAGAACCGCAAGAGTGAAGTGTTAAAATAAAAATGCCAACTCTATGATACTCATGAATAGATCGGTAGATCACCGAGTCATGGAATGAATAGATCGGTGGTACGAGTCATTACAGCTGCATATGGTTATCTATTATAAGAATGATTGTTATGATCTGTGAGTTCTAAATTATGTATTTAGAACTAGGAAGCACTTATCAAAAAAAAAAAAAAATTCTTGTTCTAATGTACTAAAATGGGAATGTTACATCTTGGTATCAGAGCTGAAGGTTGTAGCTCTTGGACCTATTGTGTCCATAATCTGATAAAAACCTGAATTTTCTTGTAATAGAAAATGGTTAGAATAAGAGGGAAAATTGTGAATAATGCTCCACTAGAGGGAGGTGCAGCAACAACCCAAAAACTTGATGAGATCCTTGCTGCCCTATTGGATACAAGAGATCGTTTGGCTGTACTTGAACAACAAGTAATTGGAAATGAGGAGGATGATGAAGATGGTAACAACAATCAGCTACCTCCTGAGGACAACCTCTATATGGGTGTTGCTAATAACACTGGAAATGTACCTATCCAACCAAAAACAAAAAGGCCAGGTTGGCGTGAGAACTCACTAATGATATAAAAGAATAAGTCCACCTAAATATGATGGCACCACATTAGGAGATGGAGGCGAGGCTGGCTCAGTGAAATGGAGAAGTACTTTGTAATAAGAAACTTCTTGGAGGAAACCAAAGCTATTTGGGGAGCCTATCAGCTTTCCCACGAAGCCTCTTCATGGTGGGACAGCCGTAAAGTTGAGCTAAATATTGATGAGACCAATATCACTTGGGATCAATTTAAAGGCTATTTTAGGCAACGTTGGCTACCACAACTTCTCTATGATCAGAAAATGACAGAATTCCAGAACTTAGCTCAAGGAAAGCTAACGGTAACTGACTACTAGGAGTGGTTTACGAAACTCCTCAAGTATGTACCGTAGTATCAAACTGACGAGAAGTTTAGAATATGGAAATTCATCATGAGACTAAATATCGTGATAGGAGGAGAGGTCTATGTTCACAGCCCAACCACTATGGAAGGGTTGTTGAAAAGCCATAAGGAAAGAACAAAAATTAAGGGCTATTTCTGCTCATAAAGAGGAAGTGTGGAAAAAGATTCTAAACCCTTCTTCAACTTCACTTGCACCCAAGAAGGGGCCATGGAAAAAGTTTGGAAAGCAGTAAGTTTAGGTGGATAATAATAAGAAAAACGGTGTTATCCCGTAAAATTGGCAAGGGCAATTTTATAGATAACCCTACCATATTTTTATTCTAGTCCCTCGTAAGGAACTCCTTGTGTTGAAAACTTAGCCATTTTTGGTCTTTTTTGGTTGGGCGCACCTAATGTCTATGCAACATGCAGTGTTCTTGTGCCCCCTTTATTCCTTTGGTGCACGGTTTGAAGTGTCGACACACATTTTGGTGCACCTCCCCATGTTGCACCTTTCTTGCATGCGCCAAGGCACATGCGCCTTTGTGTCAACAATGTTTTTGTTGTGCCGCATTTTGGTGCGCCAAAGGCGCACATATTTCCATGTTGACAACACTTTTGTGTGCCAAAGGCACATAACGCACATAAGGTGTTTTGGTGTGCCAAAGGGCGCATGCTTTCCATTGTTACGAGTGTTTTGGTGCGCCACTTCAAAAAGTGGTTGGCGCATTTATTACAACCTTTGCCTATATATAGGCGCATCCGCCCTGTCACTTTCACCAGTCAGAAAACACGTGATTGATCTTTTTCCTCTGCACCTGTTAGCGCCTGTCGTCTTCGTGTCACTTTCGTGGACCCGGTTTCACCTCTCACATTTTATATAATCCTGGTATGTGGTCCTTATTGCTCTTGTGATTTGTGTTTTGGTTATTGGTTGTTTGTTTGTGGGGTTGGATTAAATAGATTTGTGAAGCCTTGAAACTTCCCCCCTTTGTTGTTTTTGTTGTCCTCCCCGATGCATTTCTCCCTCTTTCCAGATCTGCTGGTAAAGAGGACTCTGCCTCTAAAAAAATCACTTGGGTCTCTTTATTACATCCTGTTCATCACCCAAGAAACCCTGCAGAAGAGGCTTAAACTCATATAACCCCTCCAGAGGAAGAACATAGACCTAAAAGTTGGTAAACTACCTTTTTCCTCTTTGGCGCATTCAGCCACCCTTGCAACATGAAGTACAGTCATGCCAATGGCGCATCCACCATGCTTGCTGCATAAAAAACAATTGCGCCCTCTCAAGGATGCACTTTCCTCGCTTGCAACACCCACTTTCCCTGTGCCCTCTTGGCGCACCAAACTCATGTGCAACATTGCAAAAAACCTTGTGCCATTGGCACACCCTGCATCCATGCAACATCAACTTTAGATGCGCCAAGTATAAAATTATTAACCGCAGGCGCATCTCTTATTACAGCAACATAATGTTATGCAATCCCTCTCTGCGCGCGCATGAGTTTCCTTTGGCGCACATAATGCATATGTCACACAAGCCATATATGCGCCCTTTGGCGCACCAAAGTTACATGTAACATAAAGATTATATGTGCCACTGGCGCATCCTGTTCCCGTGTAACATGAAGAATATCAACGCCTGTTATAAAATGCATGTATATGGCGCAGGTGCACTTCCGCTTGCAACAACAAAAAATGTCATCTGCGTAGTTTCCATGCGCCTGCGCCCTTTGGCGCTGATTTATCCCTTGCAGCACCCCTTTTCTGTGTGCCATACTATTTAACCTTGCAGCCTACAGTGTTCATGTGCCCTGCGCCCTGAGGCCTTAAAATTGCTAACTCTTCCTTTTGTCAACGCTTTAATGGAAGATCAAACAGCTAATATGACTTTCCTGCATTGGGTTTCACTTCTTCTTCTTGCAGATCAGCAACTGAGTTTAGAACTACATATGTCAACATCAAGTAAGAGACCAACCAAGTCCAAGGGCAAAGCCAAACTTACAGAAGAAGAGATGAAGTACAAATATCAGAGGGTCAGGATGCCCGAATCCCAGGCAGAGTGTGACCTGGATATAAGAGACTCAGAGCTCGGGCACATTGATATGGAGGATTTCTGGGCCAGAACCCGGAGGGTCACAGGAAGTCCCTGGATGGACAAACTGGTAGGTAGTGGCCTACATTTTGCTGGAGGAATCCCAGTCAGTGCAGTAAATAACGAATTCATGATGGTAGTGGCCCGCTGCTACAACAAAGACACCAGGTGTGTCCTGAATGAGAAGGGTGAGGTCGTGATCAACCTCTACCTGAACACTTTGAAATTATGCTTGGCATTCCTCACCACCATCACTTTGTGGCCGTAAGCCAAGAAGACTACACCAAGGCTTGGGAGGATAATGAGGATCAGATGTATGCAGTTGATGAATGAGGTATACTTGAAAAACAAGAAGGTGGTGACAGATGGCCACAAGATCATTCATCGCAGTGAATTTTTCCGAGGAACTGATACAATACAACGTTCTGAGTAGAGTATTTGGGCTTCTGATGCCCACTACTTTCATAAATGGATGCTGAGATACTTGGAAACAATGAACAAGAATGTGCCAGATCAACGCTTTGAGTGGGCGGAGATCATAAGCAGCACTATATCCGAGCAAGCTCCAACAACTCACCACAACGGGGAGGTTCTACATGAACTCCTACGTAGTTTATGTTGTGGCCTCAGAAAGAGATTATCCAGCCTTAATGTGGTGCGGGGTTTGGCCCCAAGTCAAAATATATGAATACTATCCAGAACTAAAGCTGGAAAATAGTATCCCCAGTTTACAAAGATTAACGATGCCTTCTTCTATGGCATCGTCTACCTTTTGAGGCCAAACATGACTCACGGTCATATGACCAAGAGCATTGTTGCAGCTACAGAGAAATGGGGAGCCTTGTTCACACAATTCCCCACCTTTACCTATCTAAGGGCAGCCAACTTCTTGGGGGAACCAACCAAATTGCCGAGATACGCCGGCCCCAAGTTGATCCTGTTGGAGCTGTCAAGACAACTTATAACCTACCACGAGAAGTGCCTAAAGAGAAAGAAGGGTGGAACTCCTTTCCCCCTCACAGTGGGCAGGTATACTTGTCTCTCTCACCACAAAGCACGGGATATGTTTGCAGAATTGGAGCTGCTAAATTTAAAGCACAACTTCCGGCAAGGCCCACTTTCGACCCAAGGAATTTCCTGCCCAGAGCCAAACTCGATCCGATCCACGTTCCACAGATCGAGGATATTTATATCGACCTATATCATGAGGTCGAGCTCAGGAGGAAAGACCATTCCCACTTGGCCTTGGCTGAAATCATCCAGTACGGCGTGGCCATCATCCCAAAAGGTTATCAAACTGCTGATCAAGAAGTTGATCAAGTATATCTTGACATGGGTGGGGATGACTGGCCTTTCGCTGTAATTGACAGAACCAAAGTGCCTCAGACAATAGAGGAAAGGGTCAAAGAAACTCTGTGAAGAACAGAGCACTGGTGCAGAATGAATGGCCTCATTTACCTCGGAGTTGATTTCACCACTTCTCCATTGGGCAACGCACCTTCCAGGCCAAAATAGCTGCCAAAGAGCAAAGGGAAAGACAAAGAGGGTGAGTCAAGCTCCACCCAAGAGGAAGCTCCTGAAAGTCCTCCTTCCGCTTCACAAGAACGGGTTGTAATCCGGAAAGCCTGGAGAAAGAAGCAGCGGAAGATGTTCCGATAGGCACATCCACTCAGGATGTTGCCACTACTGTAACCATTGAGGTCCCTTCTATCCCTTCTCCCTCTCCTCCTTCCCCTCCTCGAGTGACCCAAGTGACCATTCCTTTGGTCGTGTCCTCTCCCCCATCTTCTGTTGTTCCCCCTTCCTCATCATCCATCTTCTCTTCTCTCGTGGAGCTGTCCCCCACCATTTCTTCCCTCATCTCTCAGCTCCCTTCCATTCCCATGTCTACCTCCCCTGCAGTATCCCTTCCTCCCGTGAGCACTTTCTCGGCTTCCCTCTCAATGCCGCCTCCAAGTGTCTCCACGCATTTTCCTTCTACTACTGCAGCTGCTCCCTTTTCTATTTCTGGTCCTTCTCCCATAAGTCCAGCATGGATCTCCCAGCACCTGAGTCAACAAAAGAGGAAAGTTCCCATCGCACCGATGGACTTCTCCATCATCCCATCAAAGGGGACCAAGAAGCAAAAGCCTTTAACCCGCTTCTCTCAGAGTGCGTCAGGGGAGAGAGTAATGGAGATAGCATACCCCAATCCTTTAAAGGATAAAAAGGATCTGTCTTGACATAGATTACACAGTGACCCAAGTCACAATGGGGACATCTTCAGAAAGCCTTTAGGGAGAGGCCCTATCTGTAGTTGATGCCCTTTGCAAGAAGCTCCAGGAAGCAAAGGAAGAGAAAAAGGCTGTTAAAGGAGCAAAATAAACATCTTCTCCATGCCTTGCAGAAAATGGGCAGTGCACCTCCTACAACTGCTGCCGCCGAAACTCCTGAGCCTCTGAGCCAGGATAAGATTAATGAGTATGCAAAATCGGTGAGTAGGGTATGGTAGTTTCCACCTGGAGGAGCCAAATCCTCAAGGAAAGTGAGGGAGTAATCGCCAAGTTCACCAGTTTGTATCAGAATATCAATCGGGTGAACAAAGAGCTCCAGGCGATAGCAGGACCCATCTCGAAGAGCTGGACCATGCCAAGATGCAGCATGAGACCTTTCAGAAAATGTTTGACTATTCAGTCGAAGATCTGGTCAAGTTTGGCGTCCTTGGTCACCCCAGAGCCCTCAACAAAATCCTCTCTACTTTGGATTATCGGGTTGATCAGCTGGAGTTTGTCCTGGAGAAGATTGATAAGATAAAGGAGGAAGCCCTGGATGCAATGCATCAAATGGAGCAGATTGTCTTGAGAATGTCACCGGGCTTACTCACTCCTTCTTTCACCTTAAGAAAGGTTGATGAAACTATTCGGATCTTCAAGGAGATCGTTTCACAAGGGCTGGGACCAGAGGTCACTTTCGACGCCGAATCCATCAACAATCAATCTTTGGCTTGTCGTGACTTCATTGGGTACCTGATAGAGGTAGAAAATGATTATTCCAAACTCCCGAGAAAAGCTCACGCAGACGATGAGCGGGAGACTTGCGAAGCTATCGGTGGTGACGACAGAGATCCTTCCAGGATCAACTTCAACCCATGATCAGCAAGTTCATGGAGTACCGTGCCCAGTTCCACATCTCGTCTCCGAGTAGCAGCAAAAGTAGGATACCCCCTTCCAGCCATGGGATGACGATGAATAGTTTCTTTCTTCCCGACTTTCTCCTTGTAATTATCCAAAGTATGTTGACACAAATGATGACATCATCCATGTTGCATCATGGGATGATGTCATCCACAAAGTTGTCAAAAAGTCAACAAATGACTTTGGAATCTTTTGTAAGATATTTTGTAATTAGGTGGTTGTTTCCTTTTTGCCTTCTTTTCTTCTCCTTCTTCTATAAATACTTGAATACTTGTTGTATTCAAGGGGGTGGATATCTTTTAGATGAAAAATAGAAGTGAGAAGAAAAGGCTTTGTACTTTTTGTAACAGAAGAAAATATTAATACAAATATTGAGACTTTGTGTTGAATATGTGTGTTATGGGCATCTGATCTTTCTTATGTCAGATTTATGTTTATTCTGTTGGATCTATCTCTACTTTTTTGTCATTTGTTCATCAGTATTGCTTTGTTTGTCTATGCAAGTAGGTTCGGCTCTATTTACTACCAGCCCAAAACATAGACCCTCTGACCTTTCTACTTTGGAATTCATTTCTTTTCTCCCTTCAGATCCATCTTCCTTCCCTTCTTTCCTTCATTCCTTTCTGTTCTTCATCGGAACTACTCTACTGGGATGAGATCCCAACCCCTGAAGGTAGAATATTGTGAGACTTGCACAAGATTCCTGCTGGTAGAATAGCAATAAACCAGTTTCACTTTGCTGACTCAAAGAGGGGCTATGCCCTGCACACTATTGGCTCGTTTATCCATAGATCTATCCATTCGACAGATTTTCAAACCAACAGTTTTTGGTGACTCTCGTTGGGGATCGAACAGATCTATCAAGATCTATGGTGGTGGTGTGTTTAAAAAACTAGTGAAAATCGAAAAAATCACTACCTGTTTGCAAATTTTAACTTTTGTTCAAAATCCAAAATTTTTGCAAAAGTGCTCCAAACTGAAAATTTTCTTCAGAGATCCATAGATCTGGGCTAGATAGAGATCTTTAGTTCACTGAGTTTTTACAAAAATATATATTTCTTCGTAGATCTGAGTTTTTGACAGTTTACCAAAATTTTCAAACTCTTTAAAAAGTCAACTCTAGATCTGAAAATCAGCTTACTAAGTTTTACCATCATTTTATCCTCGTTGATATTTGTTGTTAAACCGCAATCGGTTTTCAAAAGAGGGATAAAATTTAAATATTTAGAAAAGTACATGCTGCTGATTTTTGTCAGAAAAATCAGAAAATCAGCAAGTACAACCAAAAAGAGTTTTAAATCTGATCCAAAATATTGCAGATTTGGAAGGTACACTGGCGGGTGAACCATTTACTCGTAGCAGGAGAGCTCGTGGAGAAGTTGATCTTACCTTTGATCTGCTTCAAAGGCACAACTTCATATAACACCGGCCACGCTTCTCTCGTCACTGAGCTCGGCTGATCGGTCATCCAGGAGTGTCTCACCTCCACGAAGGAAGCATTTTTCACAAGGAGCCTCCACATCCCTTTGTAGTGCCTTGTTGCTCAGTGGGACCATCCTGCCAGTGCGCGTTCTTTTTCCACCCGTCCAGATGGCAGTACCATGGGGAAATGCTATGGGCCCCTCTGCATTTGCCGCATCCAGTTCACGCACTCCCTCACGGAAATCGAAAGAATTTCCAAGATTTGATGGGAGTGGAAATCAAAGCATGGATTCACACATATATCTGCATTCATCATGTCATGCAGCATCCTGGATGTGACCCATGAAGATGTGTCAGTTCGCCTCTTCCTAGAGACCTTGCAAGGACCCGCAGCGGAATGGTTTCAGCAATTTCCGGCGGATCTATTACTAGTTGGGCCACCTTGCGAACTGCATTCGAAGAAAGATACAAACCTTCGGAAGATGCATTTGCATTGTTATCACAAATCACTCACCTGAAGAAGGAGGCTAATGAGACTATGCGTGACTTCATCACCCGTTTCAATTCTCTGATCAACCGTGTTCCACCTACCATGCTTCCAACACCGGAGAATCAAAAGTGTTTCTTTGTCAATGCCATGAGCTCGAAAGTAAGTTTCCTACTCCTACAAGAACAAGTTGCTACTCTAATTCTCACCCAGGCTGCTGCCATACGGATTGAAGACAACTTGCTTATATCTGGCAAATTGAAAAGGGAATCATCCAAGCTTAAATCTTCGGGCCCTTCTCCCACTACTTTCGTCTGATCCGGCATTCCAAAAGATGGCGAATGACTTGCTCGCATTAAAGAAGTAGTTAGCCCAAGCTTCCCCCAGTTCCTCATACTGGGATATCCCACGAAGAACTTTCACTCCCAACAAGCGACATCCCGCATAGGCCGCGTCTGCCTGCAACTGCTCCGCGGTTGGCGCTTGAGGCTCCTCGGTCAACGCTTTGGCCGAAATCAAAGAAGAGGAACAAGATTATGAAGAACCTTCATCTCAAGGTGAAGATGATCAAGATGTCGGTGAACCGACTGGCGACTCTACAATCGGGTACATGGAATTTGAAGATGAAGAATCCGACGAAGAAGAGGGTACCCAAGGATATGCAAGTGGACAATCATATGTTGTTTTTACCCGCTCGCAAGGAAAAGAAGCAGAGGTCACTGCCAATATGCAGAAAGAGAAGGCTGCATTATCCACGCCCCCAACTATTGCTAAAAGAGGTAATCCTCTTCCTGCTCAACCCCCTGTTAAGTCTTTTACAAAGAAATCTTTTCCTCCCATCTCTCCTCCAAATCAGCCTTCTTCTATTTCCATGAAGACCAGTAACTTTACTCTACCATCACGAAATGAGGACTCATTCCTTCATCCACGCAACCCTTGGCCGCGTTTGACATCATAGATCATGCTAAAAAGACTAAGATCCAAATGTCTGAAGCCGAGTATCTTCAGTCAAACCCCGAACAACTTGTAAGGTTGACCAAGTATATTCAAAGCCAAGCTATCATATCTCCCCAGATCTCCCTAAAAGGAATCCTTTCCTCCTCCTCCTGCATCCCGCATAAATGTTGCTTCAACATATGCATCAGGCAAGATAGAACCTTTCTATCTCTCCCTCCTAATCAATGGCCACAAACTAAGTAACTGCATAATTGATTCTGGAGCTTCTGATAACGTCATGCCGGAAAAAGTCACCCATGCTTTGGGCCTCACCCTTACCAAGCCTTTTGGTAGATGTTATTCCTTGGAAACCAAGCAGGTTCCGCTGATTGGTCAGATCAAAGATGCTCAGTTCGCATTTGCGGCATTCCCAGAGAAAAGAGTAAAAATGACCGTCCTCGTTGCCGACATTCCAGCAGCCTATGGAATTTTCTCTGGGAAGAAGTTTTTGTAGTGAAGTTGGTGGGGAGATTCATATGGACTGGTCTAAGGCTAGAATCCCCGTCAAAGGTGTAATGCAGACATTGGAGCCAGAATCACAAAAGAAGTACTTGGTTACTAACTCTGAGGACCCCAAAGCCCAAATTCTTTTGAATCATCAGGAATGGGGAACTATTTCTTGTCTCGAGTCGACAAAATGGTTGTCCTCATCAAGAAGAAGATCTTAACAAGATCTGGACTTTAGTTTGATGGCATTTGCGTGACTAGTGGATGCGGCTTTGGAGCCGTGCTTATATCTCTGAAGAGGAGATTATTCCTCTCTCTTTCAAGCTGCGTAGTTTTCAACACAAAAATAATACTGCTTTGAGTATGAATCTCTCTACTACTTGGCATGCAAGCCGCAAAGGAAAGAGGGATCAAAAATCTAAAAGTACAAGGTGATGCAGAGCTAGTCGTAAATCAAGTTAAAAGGATATATCAAGTGAAGAATGAGAGGCTCAGGCATTACCGCAATGCGGTGTGGGACAACATCGAAGAGTTTGATGCTTTTTCAATAGAATCCATTCCAAGAGCTCAGAATGACATGGCGATTCATTGGCCATTTCAGCATCCCTCATGCTCCCTCACCCAGGTTTGAAAACAGAAAAATACACCATTGAGGTGGTTTTCCGCCCAAGCGTGCCGGACAATTCTCAGCATTGGCAAGTATTCAACGATGACAATCAACTCATTGCCTTTCTAGAAAAGGTGGAAAATTTTAAGGAACTTCATTTTGAAGGATCCACTTCTACGTGCCGTGAATCAGTTACCGGTCAAAATGATGAATCAAAGGGAATGACGGCATATGTCAGCTCAAAGGAAATAAAATTCGAAGGGCCTGGTTTCTCTAGAGTGGTTGTTCAATAGGCATGATCATTTTGTAAAAAGAAAAGGTGAGATGATACTGGCTCCTCCCCAGAAACCGAACCGGTTAATTTAGGTTCGGTAGAACATCCATGAGTTTGTGAACATGGAAAATGTTGCACACCTGAAGAGAAGCGGAAGTTTGTCAAACTGCTGAAGAAATACATGGATGTATTGGCATGGTCCTATGCCGATCTAAAGTCTTTTCAAGCCAAAGGACGTCCAGCATGATATCCCGTTGAAAGAAGGACGTCAAACCTTTTCACCAAAAGCAGAGACATTATAACCCTAAGATCTCAGGTACTATCCAGGCTGAAATTCAGAAAATGTTGGATGCGAGAATCATTTTTCCTATCCATCACAGTACTTGGGTGGCAAACATTGTGCCAGTGCATAAGAAAAATGGTGAAATACGCATATGCGTAGATTTTGAAAACTGAATCAAGCATCCTTAAAGGACAACTACCCGCTTCCTATAATGGATCAAGTTCTACAAGCGGTAACTGGATCAGAAATGTTGTCCATGCTTGATGGTTTTTCAGGCTACAATCAGATTGAAGTCTCACCTGAAGACCAATTTAAAACAACATTCACTACCCCCTGGGGCACGTTTTGCCTACAGCAGGATGCCTTTTGGCCTGACCAATGCTGGCGCCACTTTTCAGTGGGCCATGGACCTTGCATTCAAAGGTATGATGGGGAAGGTCATTGTGGTTTATCTGGATGACTTAACTGTGTTCTCTAAATGGTGAAATGATCATTGTGATCATTTGGAGCAAGTATTGGCCAGATGCCGAGAGCATGGGATTTCCCTGAACCCGAAAAAGTCTATTTTTGGAGTCACAGAAGGAAAGTTGCTAGGACATGTTGTTAGCAAAGAAGGAATGAAGATAGATACCGAAAGAGTTAAGGCTATTCAGAGCCTTACTTTGCCTACAAGCAAGACCGGTTTCACTCTTTCTTCGGAAAGGTGAATTTTCTCAGGCGCTTTGTTCCCGAACTTTGCTGAAAAAACTCGCCACATATTAGACATGATGAAAGGGTCACCAACTTTCGATGGAGCGAAGAAGGGAAGAGGTCGTTCGAAGAAATAAAAGCTTCCGTCGCTCACGTGCCAGTCCTGGTATGTCCTGATTTCTCCAAAGATTTTATTATGTATAGCTATGCATCTGAGCACACCGTGTCGGCCATCCTAATGCAAAGGAATTCTGAGGATGTCGAATCCCCGATTGCATTTATGAGCTCTCCCCTCAAGCCTCACGAACTAAAAATGAGCCAGCTAGAGAAACATGCCTTCGCCATTGTCAAAGTAGTTAAGAACTTCAGGTATTACATTCTAAACTCCCATACGGTGGTTCTGGTTCCTGACACGGTAGTAAAGTCCATCTTAACTCAACAGGAGTTAGGAAGCTTGTGAGGAAATTGGATTGCAAAGGTCCAGGAGTACGATCTGGATATAAAACCAACCAAGTTAGTAAGAGGCAAAGGCCTGTGTCAACTTATGGCTGAAAACCAAGATTCAGAAGTTCCCGGAGGAAAAGATGATTGCACCAATGGAGCACAAAGCCAGTTGGAGAAACCCGATTCACTGCCTATGGTCCTATTTGTCGCAACCAGTGATGAATGGTATTCCGATATTGCTTTCTTTCTCACCTATGGCGAATGCCCATCCCATCTAACTATAAAGGAGAAGTGCGCTATAAAGCTCAGAGCAGCCAATATATCATCTGGGATGACGGTTTATACAAACGCGGAATAGATGGCATCTTCTTGCGATGTGTTGACAAACCACAACAAGTGAAGTTACTTGAGAGTTTTCATAATTCGGCCTGTGGGGGCCATTTCTCCTCTCCGTGATGGCGCACAAGATCATCGGGCTAGGTACTATTGGCCGACGCTTTTCCAAGATACAGCCACCTAGGTAGCAAAGTGTGAACCTTGCCAGCAGTTTGTCGGCAAGCCCAAGTTGGCTGCTTTTCCCCTCAGGCCGGTCATTGTCGATGAACCATTCAAGCAGTGGGGAATTGATTTTATTGGTGCACTCAATCCCCAATCGAGTGTCGGACATAGTTATGTCTTGACGGCAATAACAGATTATTTCACAAAATGGGTAGAAGCCATACCTGTCAAACATGCCACTTCCGAGGTTGTTTGTAGTTTCATCAAAGAGAATATTATTGTCAGGTTTGGCATTCCAAACAAGATTGTTGCTGATAACGCTTCCAACTTCTCCTCACGAGAAGTTGTTGGTTTTTGCTATGAATACGGGATAACTTTGGCTCACGCCTCAGATTATTACCCTCAGGGAAATGGTCAGGCAGAATCCAGTAATAAAAACTTAGTAACCATCATACGAAAGCTAGTGGATGAGAATCAACGAATGTGGCACAAATCATTATACGACGCTTTGTGGGCAGACCACATCACTCCCAAGAGGTCTCTCGGCATGTCACCTTTTCAAGTGTTATATGGCACCGATGCCGAGCTTCCCATTTCTGCTGAACTCCCTGCTCTGCGCTTGGCACGAGCAATCGAAGATGAGACTTTCCAAAATTCTCTTGAGAAGAGGATCATGTATCTAGCAGAGCTCGAAGAAAAGAGAGTAAGAGTGGTCGACAAGATCACCGAACATCAGAATCAGGTAAAAAGATTGTTCGATAAAAAAGCTAAGCAAAGAAATTTCAGGTGGGAGACCTCATCCTTTTGTGGGACAAACGAAGAGAGCCAAAGGGCATGCACGGAAAGTTTGATTCCCTATGGAGAGGGCCTTTCAAGATCAAGCAGCTCAATGGAGAGAATAGTTTCTATCTCTCGTATCTAGATGGACTGGAGCTCCCGCTTCCCTATAGCGGGCAACATCTGAAAATCTTCAGGAAGTAGAGCTTGCTCTCTTCTTTGTATAGTTTTCTTCAGTTGTGTGTTTTTTTTTTTGTGTGTGTTTTCTTTTGTTGGTTGTGTGTTTCCCTTTTCGGTCACCCTTGTTTTTGACTTTGTTACCCATGGATAGGCACGTGAAGATCTGGGATTCTCTACCCCTGAGGTTTGCTCAGAGATAGTCCCCAGAAAGAGCCAGTTGTTATCCCGTAAAATTGGCAAGGGCAATTTTACAGATAACCCTACCAAAATTTTGTTCGGTCCCTCGTCAGGGACTCCTTGCATTCGGAACGTTGCAAAATCCCTTCCCGGGAAATCTAGTTTTCGAACTTAGCCATTTTTGGTCTTTTTTGGTCGGGCGCACCTAATGTCTATGCAACATGCAGTGTTCCTGCGCCCCCTTTAATTCCTTTGGTGCACGGTTTGAAGTGTCGACACACATTTTGGTGCACCTCACCATGTTGTGCCTTTCTTGCATGTGCCAAGGCGCATGCGCCTTCATGTCAACAATACTTTTGTTGCGCCGCATTTTGGTGCGCCAAAGGGCGCACATATTTCCATGTTGACAACACTTTTGGTGCGCCAAAGCACACATATAACTGTGCAGGTGTTTTGGTGCAAAGGCGCACATAACTTTCGTTGTCGACAGGTGTTTTGGTGCGCCACTTCAAAAAGTGGTTGGCGCATTTATTACAACCTTTGCCTATATATAGGCGCATCCGCCTGTCACTTTCACCAGTCAGAAAACACGTGATTGATCTTTTTCCTCTGCACCTATCAGCACGCCTGTCATCTTCGTGTCAGCTTTCGTGGACCCAGTTTCACCTCTCACATTTTATAATCCTGGTATGTGGTCCTTATTGCTCTCATATTTTATGTTTTGTTTCTTGGCTGTTTGTTTGTGGGGTTGGATTGTATGATTTGTGAAGCCATGAAACTTCCCCCTTTCTTTTTTTTGCTATCCTCCCCATGCATCTTCTCCCTCTTTCAGATCTCTTTGGTAAAGAGAGAGCTTTGCCTCTAAAAAAAAATCACTTGGGTCTCTTTATTACATCTGTTCATCACCAGAAACCTGCAAAAGAGGCTTAAACTCATATAACCCCTCCAGAGGAAGAACAAGACCTAAAAGTTGGTAAACTACCTTTTTCTTCTTTGGCGCATTCACCACCCTTGCAACATGAAGTACAGTCACGCCAATGGCGCATCCACCACGCTTGCTGCATAAAAAATAGTTGCGCCCTCAAGCGCACTTTCCTCGCTTGTAACACCCGCTTTCCCTGCCCTCTTTGCACCAAACTCATGTGCAACATTGCAAAAACTTGCGCCATTGGCGCACCCTGCATCCATGCAACATCAACTTTAGATGCGCCAAGTATAAACTGTTAACAGCGTCAGGCGCATCCCTTATTACAGCAACATAATGTTATGCAATCCCTCTCTGTGCCGTGCCGAGTTTCCTTTGCGCACATAATGCATATGTCACAAACCATATATGCGCCCTTTGGCACACCAAATTTACATGTAACATAAAGATTATATGTGCCACTGGCGCATCCTGTTCCCATGTAACATGAAGAATATCAGCGCCTGTTATAAAATGCATATATATGGGCGCAGCGCACTTCCACTTACTTGCAACAAAAAAAATGTCATCTCTGTTTTCATGCCCTGCTGCCCTTTGGTGCTGATTTATCCCTTGAGCACCCTTTCTCTGTGTGCCATACTATTTAACCTTCTGCCTGCAAAGTGTTCATGCGCCCTGCCTGAGGCCTTAAAATTGCTAACTCTTCTTTTCATCAATGCTTTAATGGAAGATCAAACAGCTAATATGACTTTCTGCATTGGGTTTCACTTCTTCTTCTTGAGATCAGCAAGCGAGTTAGAACTACATATGTCAACATCAAGTAAGAGACCAACCAAGTCCAAGGGCAAAGCCAAACTTACAGAAGAAGAGATGAAGTACAAATATCAGAGGGTCAGGATGCCCGAATCCCAGGCAGAGTGTGACCTGGATATAAGAGACTCAGAGCTCGGGCACATTGATATGGAGGATTTCTGGGCAGAACGGAGGGTCATAGGAAGTCCCTGGATGGACAAACTGGTAGGCAGTGGCCTGCATTTTGTTGGAGGAATCCCAGTCAGTGCAGTAAATAATGAATTCATGATGGTAGTGGCCCGCTGCTACAACAAAGACACCAGGTGTGTCCTGAATGAGAAGGGTGAGGTCGTGATCAACCTCACTACCTGACACTTTGAAATTATGCTTGGCATTCCTCACCACCGTCACTTTGTGGCCGTAAGCCAAGAAGACTGCACCAAGGCTTGGGAGGATAATGAGGATCAGTGTATGCAGTTGATGAATGAGGTATACCTAAAAAACAAGAAGGTGGTGACCAGATGGCCATAGATCATTCATCGTAGTGATTTTCTGAGGAACTAAGTGATACAATCACGTTCTGAGTAGAGTATTTGGGCTTCCTGATGCCCACTACTTTCATAAATGGATGCTGAGATACTTGGAAACAATGAACAAAATGTGCCGAGATCAACGCTTGAGTGGGCGGAGATCATAAGCAAGCACTATATCGAGCAGCTCAACAACTCACCCATGGGGAGGTTCTACATGAACTCCTACGTAGTTTATGCTGCGGCCTCAGAAAGAGATTATCCAGCCTTAATGCGGTGCGGGGTTTGGCCCCAAGTCAAAATATATGAATACTATCCAGAACTAAAGCTGGAAAATAGTATTCCCTAGTTTACAAAGATTAATGATGCCTTCTTCTACGGCATCATCTGCCTTTTGAGGCCAAACATGACTCACGGTCATATGACCAAGAGCATTGTTGCAGCTACAGAGAAATGGGGAGCCTTGTTCACACAATTCCCCACCTTTACCTATCTAAGGGCAGCCAACTTCTTGGGGGAACCAACCAAATTGCCGAGATACGCCGGCCCCAAGTTGATCCTGTTGGAGCTATCAAGACAACTTATAACCTACCACGAGAAGTGCCTAAAGAGAAAGAAGGGTGGAACTCCTTTCCCCCTCACAGTGGGCAGGTATACTTGTCTCTCTCACCACAAAGCACGGGATATGTTTGCAGAATTGGAGCTGCTAAATTTAAAGCACAACTTCCCGGCAAGGCCCACTTTCGACCCAAGGAATTGCCTGCCCAGAGCCAAACTCGATCCGATCCACGTTCCACAGATCGAGGATATTTATATCGACCTATATCATGAGGTCGAGCTCAGGAGGAAAGACCATTCCCACTTGGCCTTGGCTGAAATCATCCAGTACGGCATGGCCATCGTCCCAAAAGGTTATCAAACTGCTGATCAAGAAGTTGATCAAGTATATCTTGACACGGGTGGGGACGACTGGCCTTTCATTATAATTGACAGAACCAAAGTGCCTCAGACAATAGAGGAAAGGGTCAAAGAAACTCTGAAGAAGAAAGAGAGCAGTGCGAGAATGAATGGCCTCATTTACCTCGGAGTTGATTTCACCACTTCTCCATTGGGAAACGCACCTTCCAGGCCAAAACAGCTGCCAAAGAGCAAAGGGAAAGACAAAGAGGGTGAGTCAAGCTCCACCCAAGAGGAAGCTCCTGAAAGTCCTCCTTCCGCTTCACAAGAACGGGTTGTAATCCGGAAAGCCTGGAGAAAGAAGCAATGGAAGATGTTCCGATAGGCACATCCACTCAGGATGTTGCCACTACTGTAACCATTGAGGTCCCTTCTATCCCTTCTCCCTCTCCTCCTTCCCCTCCTCAGGTGACCCAAGTGACCATTCCTTTGGTCGTGTCCTCTCCCCATCTTCTGCTGTTCCCCCTTCCTCATCATCCATCTTCTCTTCTCTCGGAGCTGTCCCCCACCATTTCTTCCCTCATCTCTCAGCTCCCTTCCATTCCCATGTCTACCTCCCCTGCAGTATCCCTTCCTCCCGTGAGCACTTTCTCGGCTTCCCTCTCAATGCCGCCTCCAAGTGTCTCCACGCATTTTCCTTCTACTACTATTGTAGCTGCTCCCTTTTCTATTTCTGGTCCTTCTCCCATAAGTCCAGCATGGATCTCCCAGCACCTGAGTCAACAAAAGAGGAAAGTTCCCATCACACCGATGGACTTCTCCATCATCCCATCAAAGGGGACCAAGAAGCAAAAGCCTTTAACCCACTTCTCTCTAGAGTGCGTCAGGGGAGAGAGTAATGGAGATAGCATACCCCAATCCTTTAAAGGATAAAAAGGATCTATCTTCGATAGATTACACAGTGACCCAAGTCACAATGGGGACATCTTTAGAAAGCCTTCAGGGAGAGGCCCTATCTGCAGTTGACGCCCTTTGCAAGAAGCTCAGGAAGAAAAGGAAGAGAAAAGGCTATTAAAGGAGCAAAATAAACATCTTCTCCACGCCTTGCAGAAAATGGGCAGTGCACCTCCTACAACTGCCGCCGAAACTCCTGAGCCTCTGAGCCAGGATAAGATTAATGAGTATGCTAAAATCGGTGAGTAGGGTATGGTAGTTTCCACTGGAGGAGCCAAATCCTCAAGGAAAGTGAGGGAGTAATCACCAAGTTCACCAGTTTGTATCAGAATATCAATCGGGTGAACAAAGAGCTCCAGGCGATAGCAAGGACCCATCTCGAAGAGCTAGACCATGCCAAGATGCAGCATGAGACCTTTCAGAAAATGTTCGACTGTTCAGTCGAAGATCTGGTCAAGTTTGGCATCCTTGGTCACCCCAGAGCCCTCAACAAAATCCTCTCTACTTTGGATTATCGGGTTGATCAGCTGGAGTTTGTCCTGGAGAAGATTGATAAGATAAAGGAGGAAGCCCTGGATGCAATGCATCAAATGGAGCAGATTGTCTAAGAATGTCTCCAGGTTTACTCACTCCTTCTTTCACCTTAAGAAAGGTTGATGAAACTATTCGGATCTTCAAGGAGATCGTTTCACAGGGGCTGGGACCAGAGGTCACTTTCGATGCCGAATCCATCAACAATCTGCTGGCTTGTCGTGACTTCATCGGGTACCTGATAGAGGTAGAAAATGATTATTCCAAACTCCCAGAAAAGCTCACAGATGAGTGGGAGACTTGCGAAGCTATCAGTGATCGACACAAGGATCCTTCCCAGGATCAACTTCAACCCATGATCAGCAAGTTCATGGAGTACCGTGCCCAGTTCCACATCTCGTCTCCCGAGTAGCAGCAAAAGTAGGATACCCCCTTCCAGCCCGTGGGATGACGATGATGAATTTTCTTTCTTCCCGACTTTCTCCTTGTAATTATCCAAAGTATGTTGACACAAATGATGACATCATCCATGTTGCATCATGAGATGATGTCATCCACCAAAGTTGTCAAAAGTCAACAAATGACTTTGGAATCTTTTGTAAGATATTTTGTAATTAGGTGGTTGTTTCCTTTTTGCCTTCTTTTCTTCTCCTTCTTCTATAAATACTTGAATACTTGTTGTATTCGGGGTGGACATTTTTCAGATGAAAAATAGAAGTGAGAAGAAAAGGCTTTGTACTTTTTGTAACAGAAGAAAATATTAATACAAATATTGAGACTTTGTGTTGAATATGTGTGTTATGGGCATCTGATCTTTCTTATTCATATTTATTTGTTTATCCATCTTCCTTCCCTTCTTTCCTTCATTCCTTTCGTTCTTCGTTTACTCTCTGGATGGATCTATCTCTAGAATATTTTTGTCATTTGGATTGCTTTGTTTGTGGCTATCAAGTAGACATGATTTTCAAACCGGCTCTAGTTTTGCCAAAAATTATACCAAGCCCCAACGTGATAAAACATAGACCCTCGACCTTTCTACTTTGGAAACTATGCAACTTAAAAAGGCTAAAAACAAAGGATGTACCTTATATGCGGTAAAGATATCTGAATTGAGGAAGAAGATGGTGATTCCATGAAATGATTCCCATTTATTACAAAGTTTCAAGGTTGTATTTCGGAGGAATTACCAGGTTTACCACCCAAAAGGGAATTTGATTTCACCATTGAAATCAAACCAGGGATGGAACCTATTTCTAAGGCACCTTATCGGATGACTACTACAGAGTTAGTCGAGCTTAAGGCACAATTGCAAGAAATTTTGTCTAAGGGTTTGATTAGACTAAGTGTTTCACCTTGGGGAGCGCTAGTAATATTTGTAAAAAAGAAAGATGGAACACTTAGACTGTGCATTGATTATTGGATGTTAAATAAAGGAACAATTAAGAACAGATACCCACTTCCAAGGATTGACGATCTATTTGATCAGATGCATGGAGCAGTAGTTTATTCCAAGATAGATCTTCGATTTGGTTATCATCAATTAAGGATTAAAGAAGAAGATATTCATAAAATAGCTTTCCGAACTAGGTACGGACATTATGAATTCATGGTTCTACCCTTTGGATTAACTAATGCACCCGCAGCTTTTATGAACTTAATGAATAATATCTTTCAAGAATATTTGGACAAGTTTGTGCTTGTATTCTTGGATGATATTCTCATATATTCTAAAAGTATCGAAGAGCATAATGAGCATTTAAGGATAGTTTTGGAAATTTTGAGAAAAAGAAATTTATACGGTAAGCAATCTAAATGTTCTTTCTTTGATACTTGAAGTTCACTATTTAGGTCATGTCATTAGTAAAGAAGGAATTCTTTGTGGATCCTTCAAAAATAGTGGCAATAACCGAGTGGCCTGCACCAAAGAATGTACACGAAGTAAGAAGCTTCATGGGCCTTGCTGGTTATTATAGAAAATTTGTAAAGAATTTTTCTAAAGTGGCTGCACCGATAACTTCATTACAGAAGAAGGATAGGAAATTTATTTGGAATGATAAGTGTGAAACTACTTTTAAAAGTTTGAAAAGCCAGTTGACTTCAGCACCTATATTAGCTGTACCGGACCCTAATGGAAACTTTACTATTGTAATGGATGCTTCTGGGGAAGGCCTTGGAGGTGTTTTGTTACAAAATGATCAAGTCATAGCATATGAAAGTAGAAAACTTAAGTTACATGAGCTGAATTATGCCCCTCATGATTTAGAGCTTGCTGCAATTGTTCATGCACTTCAAGTATGGAGACACTATTTACTTGGGAAACCTTTTGAGTTGAAAACTGATCATTTAGGGCTGAAATATATTTTCACTCAGCCTAACCTAAATGCAAGATAGCGAAGGTGGTTAGATTTTTTATCTCAATATGATTTTGATATTAGTTACATCAAAGGAAAAGAGAATAGAGTAGCAGATGCTCTAAGTCGTAGGAAGCACATTTATGCTCTTATAACATTAAGAAATTAGTTTAAAGATGAGGTAAAAAGTGCCTCAGAATCTGATATATACTTTTAGAAAGTAAAAGTAGCACTTGCTGGAACCAAAAGATGAAAGGTATAAAGGTTTTCATTTTGATAATGAAGGAATCTTACGTTATGAAAGCAGGTATATGTACCTTTGCTAAATGATTTGAGAAAGAAATTGTTAGTTGAATTTCATAATTTGCCCTTTTTCTACACACAGGTATTACTAAAATGCTCGCTGATCTAAAACAGCAATACTTACGGAAAGGAATGAAAAAGGATGTTATTGATTTTGTGACTCTCATTGGCTGGAATGTCGGCGTGGTTAAGGAAGAACACATGCACCTATTTGGACTATTATATCCCCATAGCATACTTTGCAGTATAAATGGCAAGTAATAAGCATGGAATTTGTACAAGGGTTGCCTATGTCGAGAAATAAACATGATGTTATCTTGGTAGTTATAGACAAACTAAAAAGGTAGCTCATTTCATCCTTTGGAAATCGAAGGATGATTCTCCAAGTGTTAGCAAAAATATTCATGCACAAAATTTTTAGGTTACATGGAGTACCAGAATTGATTATATCTGACAGGGACCCTAGAATGACATCAAGATTTTGGCAAACACTTAATACAACTCTTGGAACGAAACTAAACTTCAGTTCTGCATATCACCCGAAAATGGATGGACAAACTAAGAGAGTAAATCAGGTGTTGGAAGATATGTTACAAATGTATTGCATGGATCAACAGTATAAATGGGAAGAGTATCTCCCATTAGTTGAGTTTGCATACAATAACACATATCACTCTTCTCTTAAAATGGCACCTTTTGAGGCACTTTATGGAAGAAAGTGCAGAACCCCTGTTAGTTGGGATAGTATTGAGGATAGAGTGGTAATTGGACCAGAAATCCTCACTGAAATGGAACAACAAGTTAAGATGATTCGTGAATGATTGAAAGAAGCAGCAGATAGGCAGAAGAGCTATGCTGACCTAAAGCGGGTTGATCGAAAGTTTGAACTTGGTGAAAAGGTTTTTCTTCATGTTAAACCAGAAAGAGTTCTATAACTTTTGGCAAGGCTGCCAAGTTGTCACCTCGTTATGTGGGACCTTTCAAAATTGTCGAAATAATCAATCCTGTAGCTTACCAATTAGCATTACCACCTGCTTTGTCTCGCATGCATGATGTTTTCCATATTTCTTTTCTTAAGAAATATGTTTCAGACTTGTCACATGTTTTAAATTGGAATTCCTTGCAGGTCCAAGACCCAGGAATAATTGTGGTTAAACCCACACGAGTCTGGAAACACGTCAATCGTGCATTTGAGAAATCGTAAAATACAACAATGTAAGGTCCAGTGGGACCAGTTTAACGAAGAAAGTACAACTTGGGAAAATCTGGAAGAGATGAAAATTGATTTTCCCTTTCTTTTTGAATAGAATGGAATCTGTTGACAAAAAATAAAATTTAATTATTATGAACTTATCTTTTTCATGTCTTTATGTAAGCCAGCTTGGAGGCAAACATTATTCAGGTTGAATAAATTGTATCATGACATTGATTTATGAAATTATTCAAGTTGGAAATGGTCTTTTGTATTGTGAACTAATAAATTGATTGACCTGAAGGTAAATCAAAAGATGTAATCATCGGGATGATGAATCTTTTAGGAGGGAAGCATGTAACACCCTGAACTGTTGTTACTTCCTCCTGAGCATTCAAGTGTTGATATATGATTTCTTCTATATAAGGACATGTTCCTTTGGTTTGTGAAGTCATGCTTGATATGGATTGTATCTTCTTTTCTCTTGAAGATCTTTGACTGAGCCAGAATATGCTTGGACTCTTTTGTTTCTTTCATTCTTCACACTTGAGTTCAATTTGATTTCTGGATGAATTGTGGATTTATCCATCTTTATGACTCAGCCTTGGATCAGTTGCATTGATCCAAGGAATGTTTTAAGCTTATTCAGGATGAAAAAAATTTATTGACCTTACGAAAGTTACAAGGTCTGAATGAGTTGAATGATCAATCCCGGAGTTTGACTCAGGCTGATCATGAAAAATGGACTTTGGTTACAGATATCGTAACATCAGGAAGGCCTAGACCTTAAGCTAGGTAAGATGTTCTTGTGTATACCGTAAGCTTAATTTAGTGATGCCAAATAGAATCCTTTACAGGAATGTTTAACCCTGTAGGGACTCTAACTTTGAGTGGTCCTATTTTGGAGACCTAGATTTGATTCGTTAAGGTTAATAACCTTAACCTAAACTATAACCTATTGGTTAAAATAATTGCTAATCCAACCTAGCCCTAAACTATAAGCTTAATGCTCCTAAGAGTTAACTTCACCTAGCGCTATGGAAGGGAGACTAATGTCTTAACCCTATGATCTAACCTATCTTAACTAATGATAAGAATGGAGGGGGACCTATGAAGGGTCGTGAGTCATGGGTGGTGGTTTCCATGGCATTTATGAGGGGGATAAGGTTGAAGGACTTGGGATGCTGTCAGGTTTGGCGGAGGTTGCAAACGGCTAATGTGACCTGACGTGGTAGTATCACCAAGTATGGGAGTGTTTGTTTGTTTTCTTTTGGTGATCACCAATTTTGGCGGTCGGTGGCAATGGAGAATAGGCGGGAGGATGGCAGTTAATGCAATTAATGAACTTTGGTTCCCGAGCACGGATTTCTTGGGAAGGCATGCAAATGGAATATTGTTTGGTTGTTTGGTTTTCCATGCATTCCATTTTTCACTCTGCTTGAGCACTGGTTCTTCGAACCAGTCATCTACTCTGTGTTGCATGGAAACTTTGAGAATTTCTAGCTCCCTTCTCTGTCGGGGAAAGTTTATAAGGCATGAAGGTAACAATTTATTGTTGTTTAATCTATCGTGGAAGAAGAAGAGAAGGTGCGAGCACATTCAGAGGTCTTCTTCGAATTTTTAAGCGACACTATCAGGCATGATAGGCCCTAACTTTTAAAAATATTGCTTTCCTTCAAATGCTTTCATTAGAACAAATCTATTCAGATGATTTTTTTGTACAGTTGGCTTGGTTGGAAACAATGTATTGGTTTTCTTCTTCTCTTGTTGATTTGGGAATCCCTAGTTCGACTTCGTTGAAGTCCTTGTAGTGTTTTCTTATGAAGTCGAACTTCTGTTGAAGTCCTTGTTGTGTTTGCATGTTGGTTCGACTTCTGTTGAAGTCCTTGCTATGATTACTTTATGGATATGACTTCTGTTGAAGTCCTTGCAGTGTTTCATATGAATTCAACTTCTGTTGAAGACTTCTTTGTGTTTGCATGTTGGTTAAACTTCTGTTGAATCCTTGCTGAGTATACATATGGATTTGACTTCTGTTGAAATGTTTGCTATGTATACATATGGATTCAACTTCTGTTGAAATGTTTGTTGTGATTACATATGGGTTCGACTTCTGTATATGTTGTTTCCTAGTCTCTTGTTCGACTGAGGTAATGAGTTCCTAACTGTACCATTTTAAACGTTGCGTTGGATGATTTCATGTTTGAAGAATGACATGGAAAGAATTGTTGTGTCTAATTTGGTTGGTTTATTGAATATTGCTTGGACGCAAGAGCTCTTTTATTGCTTGACAGCTTCAGGTGAATATATATTTGATTTTTGATGAAACTGTAGCTCCTTTTGAGCTCGACTGATTTAGTCGCATGCGTAAGAAATATGTTGAATTTAAACCTGTACCTCTATGAAAAGGGTCTGGATTATTACTGTCCTTGGTTTTCAGATGGATGGAAATCAGGTTTTGTACTTGGAAGGGATGGGATTGTGTTGATTTCACCTGTAGTGACCTTGAAATCTAACATTAGAAATCCTCTAGTAATACTGGAAGTGCTATTTGTTTGGTATCCTTGAAACACAATTACAAATTATCCACTGTAACGACTGGAAATAGATAGTGTTACCTATCAGTAAGTAATAATAGTGGGTACCCTAACTCGTAGTCTAGAATGATTCGAGTCCTAGGTGAAGGGAAGACTGTTTTATTTGGGCCATGATTGAATACTGATATTGTACGCATATGTATTTCCGTTTATAGCAATCTGTGTCTTTTGTTAATGTGCAATTGTAAGACCCTTGGAATCTGAGGGTGACCTTTTTAAACAGTTCTATCAGATTGGAGCTAATGGTAAACTTGGGTGTTGATTTTCTTGCTTTCTCTTCTTCCTTAATTGAATTCAAGATTGAATGTATATGCATTACTCTTGGGAAGTTGGTACAGTCCTGAACCTGTTGGGAATGGAAATCGGGATGCCTCTGTTTCTTTCTCCTAAGCTGTAAAGTATATGTTGATATATGACTTTTGGAATAAGAAAATATTCTCTCCCTTGTCTGGAAATTATGAGTGCTCTCTTCTTTTGTATCTTTATGTGAACTCTACGGTATGGGCATAAGAAGAATAGACTGTTAAATTTGTATGGAGAGACTGGTAAGTACTGACTCTTGGGAGTCTCCTTCTTTATTGATGGTTATATTATCCTGTTTGAGTTGTTCGGTTATCCACTTTTATAAAAATAGTATTGTAGTAGAAGTTGGTATACTTATCAATATCATTGAAATAATGCTATGAATATAAAGGAATCCCATCAGTTGAACTTGCTGGATGTTATAATCTGTCTTTGCTTGAATTGTTAAATACACACCTGTTGGATACACGAACTGATAGGAATTCATTCTTGAATGGAGTAATTTGTTGGATTATTGCTGTCCTTGGTTTTCAGATGGATGGATGTTTTGGATTCATTTTGTTCTTCTTAGTCTCTAATATATATGATGAATCATCTGAAAAATATTTAGGTTTAACTGGCAGCTATAATATGAGTCATGCGTTAAAGTCATATTAGAATTGTAGAAAGATGATTAGCCTGATTCATGTTTAAGGATTTGAAGAAATGATTTCATTTAAACAGGTTGTTTAATGAGAACAATTGGTAGAATGCAATTGTTTTAAGAATTAGTGCTTATCATGCTCAGTTCACTGAACTGACCTGTGCTAGCAATTTTTGCAGATGGACATCATAAGTGGTAAAGGCACGTAGATCTGATATGATGCTCAGATTGTTTAATCTGGTTTTTATGATGAATTCTAACTTGATTTCTCAAATTGTATTATAGGAAGAAAGATATTCTTTCGATGTTGATTATTGTATCAAATGTGCCGAAGTGCATAAGTTGTAAATGTATGGTCTGGAAATGAATGAAATGGGGAGATTGTTACTTATGTGGCTGCATTTTTATTTGATGGATTGAACTTCTTAGGTCTGATTGATTTTAAGTGCATTTTTATTATTGTATACCATGGGAGTTATTTAGATTCTCTAAGTAGGCCTTGTAAAAATTATGTGACCGAATACTTTGTGAATGAATAGTAATTCTTTTATGTTATGAATAAGGCTAAATTGGAAATTAGTCCACTGCCTTTTGAGAAGTTAAGGTTAAACTACACCCTAATAGGTAGCTGAAATGGGAAGAGTAATCTATTACTCCCTATCCATGATCTAAGTCAAGACAACGTAATTGATGGTTTTAAATCACTATATCTTAATAACAATAAGTAAGATATATTTTAGTCTTGGGAGTTGATATAAACCCATATGGGTTTAGTTAGCTTCCTTATGAGAGGACTTAGGGCTATTGCCCAATTATGTAGAATAAGATTATTGGGAACCAATGATCTCCTTGACGAGATCTCAAATCTTATTAAACTTCTCTCTGTGAAATTGAACTTAATTGTGTAAGGCAACTCAAAGGTGTGGAACCCAGGGGTTGGGAAAAGACTACCCAGTTAGGAGAGTCTTAAATTTAATTTCAACTCAACTTAAGTAACTCCTTGAAGTTATGTAAATCTTTCCGAGGTGGTTTTGTAGGATGTCGACACATGTCAACTACAGGGTTGTACCTTTGAGAAGATTAGGATCTTCTCGAGGATACAACAATGTAGGTGACATATGGTGACACCCTTTGCATTGATCGTTAAGATTTACACCTTAAACTCGAACAAGTTTTTACTCTAGGATTGGTTAGGACCATGGTCATGTTATGAGGCTGCCCTTGGAGACTCGGGGTGCCTTGACACACATGGTTAATAGTGGTTGACCTAGTATGTCAGCTTACCCCAGTCTTCAAGAGCATCCTTATAACGTGTGTCATGTTATTTACCTGTTTCTGAGTGAATGACTTGGGACAGGGGAGGCTGACAGAAGTTAGTATAAGACATTCTATTTAACATTGGAGTGGGGTGAAGGACATATTCCAGATTGACGAGTATGCCGTCAAGGAATATGAGACATGAATAGTATGTTTCAAATCTTTGGCCAAAGTATCGCAAGCTGCTGATTGCGTTGTCCTATGTCACCTAGTCTGAGGGACGTGATGCCAATGAATAATGGTAACAATTATTTAGATAGGTTCCTTGGACAGAGCATTCTAAAATCCTAGATTAGGGAAGAGAACCACAAGAGTGAAGTGTTAAAATAAAAATGCCAACTCTATGATACTCATGAATAGATCGGTAGATCACCGAGTCATGGAATGAATAGATCGGTGGTACACCAAGTCATTACAGTTGCATATGGTTATCTGTTATAAGAATGATTGTTATGATCTGTGAGTTCTAAATTATGTATTTAGAACTAGGAAGCACTTATAAAAAAAAAAATTCTTGTTCTAATGTACTAAAATGGGAATGTTACATTTTTTATAAGAAGAAGTGTGATTACCTTTTTGTTATCAATCGCGATTTTGTCACTTTTATGTCCGTTTACGCCCATCCATGTTTATGGCTAGGTAAGTTAAACATCTAAAGTGTGCGGAGGCGTATTCACATCATTAGTAGCTATTGTGATCTTGATACCAATGTAAATATCATCATTGTAGCTAGGCATGGTTCATCACTGCGGACTTCCTTAGAAGAGTTAGCTTGTTTGTATCATATCACTACAATTTCGATATTTACGTCTTGTTTCTTGTAAACTCAACATAAATATCTATATTGTAAGGTTACACTGTACACATTTTTAACTATTCCTAGCTATACTCGATATTTTTAGTTTGGTTCTATTATTACCTCAATTTCAAAGAGTTTAGGTGTTACCATTTGTGTGTGTTATATCAATAACACCTTGATATCAATACTTCACTTTCTCACAAAGTGGGTTAACATATCTTGGTGATATTATTGTGTCATTTGTGAATTGTAATTGGTACTTTTTGAGATATAGGTCTTAATCGAGTTTGAGCTTTCTCATTGTATATCTTGGTTGGGAGGTCGCATTGACTTCATGTATTTACTTACGTTTTGTTCATCTCCTTGAACTTGGCATAAGTGAAAACATCTTGTTAATCATCTTGCGACATGAACTAATTTTTGAAACATAGACTAGGAGGTACCTCATTTAGTAGGTTTCCATAACAAATGCTTGTATCCTGGTGATTTATCAGTCTCTCACATTGGTATTTTCAAATTGTTGACTTATTCATACTTTTGTCAAGTACATCTTACATTTCACTTAGGGTGATCACTAAGTGTTGTCAAAATTTCACCCCACAGGTAATTTTGATAACATGCATCGAGAATATTCAAGTCTCGGGAAAATTGATTGATTCGGGGCCAAAAATCATGTTCTTAGAGTCCCCTCAAATATTTTCTAAGTTCCCTGTCTCGAGAGGAAAAGAGAAAGCTCGAGAAAATGTGAAAAAGGTTACTGTGAGAAGGAAAGTAGGTTGATCCAGAAAAAATCGTAAAAATGACTAAGTCCTAGTCCTAGGGGCAATCGGGACATTTGGGACAAAAGGCCGAACCAGGCCGGCTCGGCCAAGTAAGCACAAACAGCCCGCAAAGCAGCGGGAACATCTAGGACAAAAGTACGCGGCGGGCGCGAAATGTCGGTTTCAGAGAAAAAATTGGCTAGCTATTTGAGAGGGAAGTAAAGTGGGACAAGCGGGCCAAAAATGCCCGAACAGCCGAATCGGCAGAAATGAGTCAGAGGGTCCAAAATCAAATGGGACATCCGGGACAAATGGACGCTTGAAATGCCGAACCGGCAAAATGAGCACAAAGGGCCCAAAATCAAATGGGACATCAAGGACAAATGGAAGCAAAGTACGTGAAGGAGCTAAAGGAGTGAAGACCAATCGAAGCGCCACGTGTCCTCACGGGAGAAAAAGTCAAAAGGTCAAAGGGGCGAGTTATCGGCGCGAACCGAACCAATGAAATGGCGCCACGTGTCTAAGTTTAAGGGGCCACAAGCAATTTCAAAAGGAAAGCCCACGAGAAGATGGAGGAGAGAGAATTGCGTGACCAATCAGAGCCTGCCACGTGTCGTCTAGGTGGCGAAGAGCGGGAAAACATTTTAAAATTCGTTTTGATCTATTAAAAGTGCCCTAAATCTTCAGATCGCCATATCTTTTGATCCAGAGCTCAGATTTCCACGTTCTTTATATCAACGGAAAGCTGTTGAGATGCTCTACATGATTCTAGGATCAATCTCGAGTTTTGGTGCAGTCTGAAGAGAGAAAATCGAGAAACGGCTCTGACATGTGGTAATGGCTAGAAGCGACCTTTCAACAACCTGTTTTAATGCTAATAGGTCGCATTCTTCTTCTGCACGGCCAGAAGTGACATTTCAGCGGCCAAATTAATGCAGAATGGGTCTTATTCTCCTCCAAATCGGTCAAAGGTGACAGGGTATGGGTTGGTAAGGTATCCCATGCCGTTTTAATGCATTGGCATTCAATGAGGAATGGGCTTGCACGTCTTCCCACGTTTCTGTCTCCTGGGCTCGACCCATGTAATGTAAAAGCCAGATTTGGCTCATTTTTAAAAAAAAAAAGAGGTTGTTCATTCTTTCGGCTCGGCCCTCCCTTCTTTTCTTCTCTAGGGTTGAAAATGGAGTTCGAACCTCCTCCCTTGCTCTGTAATGGCGTTTTTGCCTTTTACTAATGGAATGATGTTCTGTGCAAACTTCTAGAGCAACAAAACGTGTTTTGTGATGCATCTGTCCATCCTTCCTCGTTTTTGCTTGTTCTCTTCTTGCCTCTCTTCATTGCAGGTATTTGTGCATGTTCGAATGTTCATTGCAGGTTTGGAGCTGTGTTCATGGAGTTTTGGGACATTTTCTGTGTGAAATCTATCCTTGGGTTTGTGATGCTTCTGTCCATCCTTCCCATTGCTCACCTCTCTTTGTCCCATGGTAGTTTTGATAGATGTTCAACATCCTCCTTCTCTGGTGTATCATAGTTTTAGTGTAGGCTTTTTCTATTTTTTCCTTTCTCTCTCTCTCTGTCTCCTTGCACGGTTAGATTAGGATTAGATTAGCTTTCTGCACTAGAATAGCTTGTGGCGAGTAGTTTAGGAGCAGGAACCAGCCTTCTCTAGAGATTCCTCTCTCGGTTTCACAAGTCCCCACACTTGGAGAGAGGTTTCCATGTTGTGCAATCACACTTTGGATGCCGAACATCAACCTAGAAGCTTGATGTGCGTCCGAAGTCTTGTGATTCGGTGATATGATTTTGGCACGCACGGTGGGACCTTAGAGGTCTTTCACTTCATCTTTTGCAGGTTGGTGTGTTCTGTGAAGATTTCAGCCTTTGGAGGCACTTGCAAACACATCTCGCGACTCCATCCGATCAGCAACCCATTTCTACGAGCTTGCGAGACCCATTTCCATACATTTTCATCCATCTTTCTTTCCATCCCTTTCATTCTTTTCCATTGCATGAAGTTGTGCAATCATGACTTCATTTCCATCATGGATTTCACATCAACAACAACAGCAGATACTCCACCTCCAACATGTTTTACAAATCCTCCGAGATCAACATGCATTCTCATATGAGCAGCAGTGCAAAGTCGGTTTGGCAAATGGAGCTTTCCAAGAGCAAGAGTGTGCATACAATGAAGACCATCAGATCCAAGATGCTGGTGCATTTGAGAAAATCCAAAAGATGGAGGTGGGGATGGTGCGAGTCCAGGCTCAAGCACAAATGAAAGCTTTGGAATCGGTTATGGAGCACCTGTCCATGGGTGGGACCTTTTCCAAGGCATTACCCTCGGGAGAAGCTGGACTTCATGATAAAGATGTTGCCTTTGCTTGCACAATGGACAAAGCAGAAATAGAGGCCTACAAACTTGTTGTTGAAAAACCTTGTCAATGGGTAAGTTCTACACCATCATCCTGGTTTTCTCTTTCCATTACTCAAGCAAAGCATCATCTCATTTAAACTCCTCATCTGCAGTCCCATGTATTGAATCCATCTCTCCACCTCTCAGTCTTCCATCTCATCTCAATTCTTCTTTCCTTTTACCTTCCAAACAGTCATCCCCTCCACAAGAGCTAACAGAAATACCCCCTCCTCCAAAGAAACAAGAGGTTTCACTGCCTCCACCACCACAAAAAATTGTAAAATCAGTTGAGTTTCAGCCCATTCCTCCTCTTGCATTCCCAAATCCATGTTGGGAGGATGAAAATCAGAATGCCAGTCAAGGAAAACAACAGCAAAAAGAGAGTGCCAACAAAGATGAAGAAATTCAAAATCTGAAGAGTTGGGCTCTTAGATTTGGGATGACAAAGATCCCCTTGATGGTTAAGCCTACAGAAGAGGCTAGGGTTGGAGAACAAATGGTGGTGAGGACTGATTTTGTTGGAGAAGAAGATCTTGCAGTCCCAACTTGTCCTCTAGAGCAACAAATTGAAGAGTTTGACTTGACAAACTTCATGCTGGAGGAGGAGTTCAATCAAGAGCAAGATTGTCTTCAAACATTGGAGGAAGGAGAAGCTGCTCCAGATCCAAAAGAAGAGGAGCACATTCTAGCTGTGGAGGAGAAAAGTGCAGATCCAAGGGCTTTGAGCACAAAGCAGGCTACAGGAAAACCTTCAGTTCTTCTTTCCACTTCATCTCTCTCAAGTTCTAGTACTAAAGAGGAGTTTGATCTCTCAAACTCAATATTGGAGAGTGAAGGAAACCATGGTGGTCAAGTTGCAGATCAAGAGGACACCATGGAGGAAGTTGAGCATTTGCAGCAGGACAGCAATGAGGCAGTTTACCTGTCAGATTTGGAGGACTGTTTTGATGGAGAAGAGCCGGTTGAGTTTTCACCATTCTCTCTTTCATCATCCACATTCCAAACACCAGAGCCTGCTGCCATGAAGGAGAGCTTTCATTTGCAGCAGCCTGCATCTTACAACAGCCCTTTGGAATCAAAATTGGAAGATTCTAATCTTCCCTGTTCTTCATTGGAGGAAGAGAAAGGGCAGAAGGGTTCTACCATTGCTTCCACACCATCCATTCAAGGTCTACAAGAAGACTCCATTCTTGGAGTTGAAAATCAGAGCTATGGGCATATCAAACGGATCAGACCTTGCCCAATCAGGTATTTGGCTTCATTGGAGCCAAAGGAGAAGCCACAACCAGTCATGCTTGCTTCTGAGCATGAGGATGAGCTAAAAGTACCAAGGATCAGCTGCCATACCTCTCCAATCCAAATGCAGAGAAACTAAAAGAGGTATTGGATTTATTTTTAGTTGATACCTTGATGATTTGGATAGAAGACCAGCTTCTTGTTGATTTTCCATCCATCCAAACAGCCATGATCAGTGCCAAATCAGTTGCATGGCTGCCAATTTTGAAGAAAGGGAGCTATTTTGCACAACCAGTTGCAGGGTTTGTTTAGCTTGCCTTTGCTTCCAGTTAAAGTAGAGTAGTTAGGTTTGCTTTCAGCAGAAGAAGTGCTTGTGCACACTCTGCATGTTCCATTTGGGGCATGTATGATTTTCAGTTTTGTACATAGTTTTGGTGTTGCTGGTTCTGCTCTTGCACAGTTCATTTCAGTGGCATCTTGGTGAAGACACTCCAGGTTCAATGGGTTTCCAAGTGGCTCAGAGGGAGGTTTTCAAAGTTGGATCGAGTTGCGAGGTTACAACTCATGACTCCATGCCCAATGGATGCTTCAGCTCACGATCATTCATCTAGCTGAGGCGAGATGACCCCATTGAGTCACCAAAGCTGTTGTCAAAATTTCACCCCCTGGGTAATTTTGATAACATGCATCAGAATATTCAAGTCCCAGGAAAATTGATTGATTCGGGGCCAAAATCATGTTCTTAGAGTCCCCTCAAATATTTTCTAAGTTCCCTGTCGAGAGAGAAAAGAGCAAGCTCGAGAAAATGTGAAAAAGGTTGCAGAAGGCAAGTAGGTTGATCCAGGAAAAAATCATAAAAATGACTAAGTCCTAGTCCTAGGGGGGATCGGGACATTTGGGACAAAAAGGCTCGAAGGCAGGTGGCTCGGCCAAAGTAAGCACAAACAACCCGCAAAGCAACAGGGACATCCGGGACAAAAGTATTGGCGGGCGCGAAATGTCGGTTCGACCGATAAAAAATTAGCTAAGCTGCTGAGAGGGAAGCAAAGTGGGACAAGCGAGGCCAAAAATGCCCGAACCGGCCGAAGCCGAATCGGCGAAATGAGTCAGAGGGTCCAAAATCAAATGGGACATCTGGGGACAAATGGACGCGAAATGCCCAAACCGCCAAAATGAGCACAAAGGGCCCAAAATCAAATGGGACATCCGGGACAAATGGAAGCAAAGTACACAAAGGAGCCGAAGGAGCCGAAGACCAATCAGAAACTGCCACGTGTCCTCACAGGAGAAAAAGTCAAAAGGTCAAAGGGGCGAGTTATCGAGCGCTGAACCGAACCAATGAAATGGCGCCACGTGTCCAAGTTTAAGGGGCCCACAAGCAATTTCAAAAGGAAAGCCTACAGAAGACGGAGGAGAGAGAATTACGCGACCAATCGAGCCTCGCCACGTGTCGTCTAGGTGGCGAAGAGCGGGAAAACATTTTAAAATTCGTTTTGATCTGTTTCGTGCCCTAAATCTTCAGATCGCCATATCTTTTGATCCAGAGCTCGGATTTCCACGTTCTTTATATCAACGGAAAGCTGTTGAGATGCTCTACATGATTCTAGGATCAATCTCGAGTTTTGGTGTAGTCTAAAGAGAGAAAATCGAGAAACGGCTCTGACGTGTGGTAATGGCCAGAAGTGACCTTTCAACAACCCGTTTTAATGCTAATGGGTCGCATTCTTCTTCTGCACGGCCAGAAGTGACATTTCAGCAGCCAAATTAATGCAGAATGGGTCGCATTCTCCTCCAAATCAGTCAAAGGTGATAGGGTATGGGTTGGTAAGGTATCCCATGCCGTTTTAATGCATTGGCATTCAATGAGGAATGGGCTTGCACGTCTTCCCACGTTTCTGTCTCCTGGGCTCGACCCATGCAATGTAAAAGCCAGATTTGGCTCATTTTTTAAAAAAAAGAGGTTGTTCATTCTTTCAGCTTGGCCCTCCCTTCTTTTCTTCTCTAGGGTTGAAAATGGAGTTCGAATCTCCTCCCTTGCTCTGTAATGGCGTTTTTGCCTTTTACTAATGGAATGATGTTCATGCAAACTCCACGGAGCAACAGGATGTGTTTTGTGATGCATCTGTCCATCCTTCCTCATTTTTGCTTGTTCTCTTCTTGCCTCTCTTCATTGCAGGTATTTGTGCATGTTCGAATGTTCATTGCAGGTTTGGAGCTGTGTTCATGGAGTTTTGGGACATTTTCTGTGTGAAATCTATCCTTGGGTTTGTGATGCTTCTGTCCATCCTTCCCATTGCTCACCTCTCTTTGTCCCATGGCAGTTTTGATAGATGTTCAACATCCTCCTTCTCTGGTGTATCACCGTTTTAGTGTAGGCTTTTACTATTTTTTCCTTTCTCTCTCTCTCTCTATCTCCTCGCTTTTGATTAGATTAGGATTAGATTAGCTTGCCCTGCTGTTTTGGAATAGCTTGTGGCGGGTAGTTTAGGAGCAGGAACCAGCCTTCTCTGGAGATTCCTCTCTCGGTTTCACAAGTCCCACGCTTGGAGAGAGGTTTCCATGTTGTGCAATCACTGCTGGATGCTCCGAACATCAACCTAGAAGCTGACGATGTGCGTCCAGAGTCTTTGTGATTTTGCACTAACACTAAGTTTTAAGCACATTTACAACTTACCCTAGTGAAACTATCACAAAAACATGGCTCCTAAAACATAACTAGGGTTAAAGAAATAGACATATGAGGAACAACAAGTGCAAGATTGGGAAACATATAATGCATAAGGATCAAACGCCTTCTTTGGACATGACCTAGGACCACTGTTTTTTTCAGAAAAGGAAATATAAGATATGGTCAATCATAGTGGAAATGAGTTAGAATCACCACACATAGGCTTTGATTTTGACCCCACTCTACTAGATGAGTTTCTCCTTAGAAATAAATATAGAGTGTTGGCACGAGTCGTAGAATTAGGGGCCAAATTTCCCACCGAGAATGAACCAATACTACCTACAAAAGACGCTACTGAGGAAGAACGTCCCCTTATCAATATGGAAGATATTTTAACAGGCAGACATGCTTCCACTTCTTATGCAAGGAATGATAAAGTGGTAGGGCATAGAATACCCTTTATCAAAGTGCCATGAAGAAACAAGATAGAACATGAGACGGGTGAAGAACCTCCACAATACAAAGAGGAGGAACCTTTAGAAGAAGAAGCTACAAACCAAGCCACAATCCAACAACAAATTAGTAACCTAAGCCAACAACTAGCTTTTCTTACTTCCCATGTACAGAAAGATGCAAACAAGAACATTCAAAAGTTGAGGCCAAAGGTATCATTACATATACATCCCCTCTTCTCCCACTAGAGAACAATTTCTTGTATAGGAAGTGCAATCTATGAAAGTGACTCTTATGATCTAACAAGAGAGAAATATAGGGAGCATTAGGAAATATCAATACAAAGAATTATGCCCCTGTCCTTTTGACAAAACAATGACCCTTCAACCCTTTCCAAAGAAATTTGATATCCCAAAGTTAGACAAATATAAAGGGAAGGGAGACCCAAGGATCATGTTAAATATTTCTACATGTCAAGAGGTGTCTTATAGTGAAAATTACCTCATCATAATTTTTCCCAAGAGTCTTGAAGGTCGAGCATTGGAGTGGTTTACATGCTTACCACAAGGATTAATTTTCACTTGGCCAGAATTGGCAAAAGATTCATGTGTCACTTCTCGTATAACATACGAGTGATGTCACCATGGTAGAATTGTGTGGGGCCAAGAAATGCCTAAATGAGACCTTCGCGACTTCCTCTAACTTTTGAGAGGGATAGCTAGTCACTTCCCTTGCGAGTTTCCTTGAAAAGTAGCTAGTCAAGTATTTTCATTCCAAATCTCAACTTCGATATAGCTTTCCACCTCCAAATGCATTATGTCCGTATTTTTAGGAGGTTATTGAGAAATGGATTCAAATAGAAAAGGCTCTCATTGCTAAAGGCACCCTCAAAACCCAATCTAAATACAACCAAAATGTTAAACCCGCGGAAAATATGAAGATCTTTAAAAAAAACAAAAATGTGGTGGGATACGAGAATCACCGATTCCAAACATGTGCAAACGGTCCAAACTGGTCAACCTTTTAAATTGACAAAGGGCCCAATTCACCCATCACCAAAGTGAATAACATTCACCTCTCTCAATGAACCATTGTTAGTCATACTAAAATAGTTGGATGTGGCCCACATGATGACCTATCCTACCACGCAACCATTTGACGACAACGCTTTGAAACCTTCATGGTATAAGGAGCATGAATATTGCAAAATGCATCGCGTTAAAGGACATAAGACATAAAAATGTCTGCGGCTTCACCACTATATTCAAGACCTCATTGAAAATGGGGAGATAGAGGTGGATAACCCTAGCAAAACACAAACACCTAACAAGAAAATGGGGATTTATAAAGAACCATTCCCCAAGCATGATAAGTCAGAAAAGACAAAGTCGGATTAGGGAGAGTCATCCAAAACTTATAATCTATGAATTAATTGTATACCAAAAGAGATAACAATCATTACGATTCACTTATCAGATGTATTCACTCTCTTGTTGATTGTGTCAATACCATCCAGATCAAGGGAAAGGATTGCGCTATGATAACAAGGCATGCCTACCTCATGATTCCAAAACCCTCTCCATTGACCCTGCAAACTAGTAAATATATCCTTTTAGAACAACTTGAGAATACATCTACTAAGATTTCAATCTTAGATCTTCTCAAGATATCCAATGTGCATAAGGACATTCGTACCAAAATATTTAGGGGTCAAGAGTTCCTTTCAAGGTTGATCTTGCACACCTTCAAGCCATAGTGGAAAACATTGCACTAAGTGAGCATCTCACTTTCAACCATAGGGAGATCCCTACAAAGAATCCTACACATAATCTTCCCTTATACATTAAGGTAGTTGTCACTGTAGGAAAATCAAACGGGTGCTTGTGGATACAGAGTTTGGGTTGAACATCTACATGCTTTTAAGTTGGTCAAATAATTAGGACATACAGAGGAAGATCTTGAGTCCCATATTATCACTATCACCGTATACAAAAATACAGAAATACAATCAGCAAGCACCATCACACCGCCCATGGAGGTGGGCCCCACTTGTCAGCAGACAAATTTTCACGTCCTCCACTTGGAACTTCCATATAACATCAATGCATCAAGTTAAATCGGGAGGGACATACCATTATAATACCAAGAGATTGAGCCCTTTGTTCATTATAGAGCTCTTAATATCTTTTACGAAAGGGTACATATGCATGTCCCTCTACAAATATAGTTATCCCTCTCCAGTCTGAGGCCATGGAATCTCGGGTGGATTCAGATTCTCTTAGTTCTTGTGCTCATGGGGTGTCTACTTTGACATCTCCATTTGATTCATGGGAGATTAAAATCCTAGAATATGGCTATGGGGAGTATAATGTACAACAAGCACTCTTGGTTTCAGACCTCTCATTGTCACCCAAGACTAGAGGTCGACCCAACTACCACTTCAAGAGACCTAGAGAGGAACACACTATTGGGTCATTCCTACACGGGAGGCTCGTTAGATTGAGGAAAAATTACTTGATCCACCTACGACTTGGGTCCCCCGAGGACACTCGGCCATCCTATTATTAAACCCCATAATATGAAAAATATAGCAGAATGATGTACTCCATGGGCTACAAAGGCCTAGGATGTGGGAGGAATGAACAAGGACAAAGAGAACCGGTCCCTCTTCCACATTTCAAAATAGAAAGATATGGCATTGGGATTTTCCATTATGGAGCACACCCCAATGATCAAGATGTGACTTGTTCTAAGTGTGAGGATAGTTCTGATTATCTAGATAGTGATACAGATTCCCATTGTAGCCAATATGAGGATTTGGCCTCCACAAACCTTTTCATGAACAACGCTGTCCTAACCTTAACCCCCATGGAACTAACCCTTGACCTTGTATACCCTTCCCTTGTTGAATGGAACCAACAATGTCACATGCTAATAGATTTATTCAAGAATGATGAGGCTATTACAGATTTCATGGGCATAACGGATACAATCCCCATTGGAGATCACAAGAAAGGTTTCTTTATCGATTTAGACACATGTGCCTACTTCGGCAAGGAGGCTGAACTTCATGGTCAAAAAATATAAAGAAAGGTGAGAGAAAAAGTTATAAAGAAAAGCCGCGGTAAAATTGAAGTCCAAGTCGCATAGTGAAACCTCTTTGAGGCCTTTGCCGACAAACAAATAAGAAAATCAAAGGACAAACAAAGTGACCATGCCAAGGATGAAAATCTCATGGAGACATCCTTGGATGAATATCTCAACCTACCTTATGATCCTACGTGTATGGAGGATTTATCAAAAAAATTAGTCAAAGAAACCATTGATGTCAATATTGGTACCAAAGAAGATCCCAAGATAGTAAAATTGGGAGCATCACTCTCGGCTAGAGAGAAAAAGATGTTCACTATGTTGCTGCGAGAGTTTATTAATGTGTTCGCATGGTCTTAAAAAGACATGCCCGACTTAGATCTAACTTTGGTCATGCACACTTGGTTGTGCACATGACACGCTAAGCCTATCAAAAAAATCTCTGAAAGATGCACCCAAGAGTGGACCTATTGGTTAAAGAAGAGTTGGAAAGGTTGCTTGTAGCAGATTCATTAGACTAATTGATTATTTTGAATGGATATCAAACATTGTTCCTATCTAGAAGAAACCTATCGATGATCCGAATCGGAATGGATTTTAGGAAATTAATAATGCTTTCCTAAAGATGATTTTCCACTGCCCAACATTGATATGATTGTTGACTCAACAAAGCAGGGTACGAAATGCTATCACTCATGGATGGATTTTCAGGTTATAATCAAATTAAGATCACTAAGGAGGACCAACACAAAACAACTTTTACAACTCCTTGGGGCACCTTCTACTATCAGGTGATGCCATTTGGCCTTAAGAATGTAGGAGCTACCTACCAACGGGCCATGATAGTGATTTTTCATGATATGATTCATGATATCATGGAGGACTACGTAGATGACATCCTGGGAAAGTCCAAAACAAGAGAGGATCATCTAGTCATTTTGTGGTGTATCTTTGAATGCCTACATGAATACAAAGTCAAGATGAATCCAAAGAAGTGTGTCTTTGGTGTGCTATCCGGGAAACTATTGGGCTTCATTGTGTCAAGATGAGGTATTGAGGTAGACCCTGCTAAAGTGTCTGCTATCACTGAAATGCCTCCACCTGAGAATATCAAGCAACTACGTAGCTTATAGGGGAAAATTCAAGCCATTCACCGCTTCATCTCCTAGCTTACAGATAAATTTCACTCATTCACCCATTTTCTTAAAAAGGAAATCATTTTCCTCTGGGACCCGAGAAACAAGCAAGCCTTTGCTTTGCTTAAACATTACTGGCTAATCCACCTCGTCCTCATGCCTCCCACTCCAGAGAACCACTTTTTCTCTATATTTCTGCTACACAATTTGCTATTGGTGTATTGCTCACCCAATACGACCTTAGCCATAAGGAGAAAGTGGTGTATTATCTGAGTCGCACCCTCATCACCTATGAGCTTAATTATCCTCATATTGAAAAGGCTTGTTTGGCCGTTGTTTTTTACATTTCAAAAACTTCACCATTACCTACCGAATACTAAAACCAATCTCATATCCAAGGTTAAATAACTCAAGTATTTGTTGTCCAAACCTGACCTCACAGGTAGAATGGATAATTGGATAATTCTACTTAGTGAGTTTGATATAGAATTTGTCCATCAAAAATTAGTTAAAGGACAAGTACTTACAGACTAGCTAGTGGAAGCACCTTTGCAAAGCACAGAACCTTTGAGTTTAGATCTACCAAATGCCTCCTTGCTCTACATTGAAGAATCTATCATGTGGCAAATACATTTTGATGGATCATTTACATTTCATGGTTTAGGTGCAGGAGTGGTCCTTATTACTCCTTCGGGTGATCCTATACCACAAGTTTTTCACCTGGGCTTCCCTTGCATGAACAACATTGCAAAATATGAAGCACTCATTACAGGGATGAAACTAGCCATCAAGTGGAATTTTCATCATGTTAAGGTTGTAGGTGATTCGCAGTTAATCATTAAATAGGTTAATGATGAATATAAGGTTAAGGATGACAAGATCATACCTTATAAAAAGTTAGTGGAAACTCTAAAGGAGTATTTTATGCGCATTACCTTTGATAAAATCCTAAGAGCACAAAATAGATTGGTAGATGCCATGGCAATGGTGGGATCTATGCTTCATATTTTCCAGGGAACAATGATATGTCATTCTTCGTAGAAAATATACAACATCCCATGTATGACATGCCAGAATCTTGCCTGGCTTGTGAGGTTGTTGGTCCCCATTCCCCATGGTACGAACCCATCTTCACCTATCTTAAGAACAACACATTCCCTCCCGATATCTCCCATTCTGAAAAGAAAATCTTGATTTACCAGATAGCCCATTACACCATTTTAGGAGGTACACTTTATCGTCATGGCTATAATGGGAATCTATTACATTGTTTGGATGTGATGGAGTCAATCTAGGCAATTAAGGAAGTGCACAAAGGGGTGTGCGGAGCACATACAAATGGAATGGTCTTGGTTAAGAAACTATTGAGATTAGGTTACTATTGGCCTACCATGTGAAACCGATTGTTGCAATTATCTTAGAAAATGTGTACTTTACTAAAAGTATGGAAATTTCATCCATTCTCTATTGCAACCATTGTAACCTATCACTACCCCATGGCCATTCTCCAAGTGGGGAATTGATCTAATAGGAAAACTTACTCCTACCTCATCTGATGTTCATACACATATCATCACAGCCACAAAATATTTTACAAAATGGGTAGAGGTTGTCCCTTTAACCTATGTCACAGGAGCACAAATTTCTAAATTCATCATGAATCACATTATTTGCCGATATGGTATTCCTACAACGATTGTTATAGATAATGGGAAGTCATTTAAGAACAAAATTGTGAAAGGTCTTTTCCAACGGTTCCAAATTAGATTAAAATGGTCCACACCATATTATCCTTAGGGTAATGGACAAGTTGAGGCAACAAATAAGACTTTGGTAAGGATTATGGAGAAGATGGTCAACAAGACAGATCGAGGCCGGCACTGCAAATCCATCCGGCCCTTTGGGCTTACCAAACATCCATTCACACTCCTACAGGTACAACACCACATTCCCTAGTGTTTGGGATAGAATCTATCATCCCTTTAGAGATCAAACTTCCATCCCTAAGAATTTCTCTTTGGGATTATATGGATAAGGATGAAGATTATCGCATGGCAAGAATGGCTGAGTTAGAGCTCTTGGATGAGAGGCGTATTCATGCTCTTAATCACTTGAAAGTATATCAACACAAAGTCTCTAGAAACTACAACAAGAGAGTCATCTCTCATTAGTTTGAGGTTGGTGATTTAGTTATGGAGAACCAGTTCAACACCAGAGTAGAGTAAGAAAAGAAAGGGAAGTTTGAACCACATTGGTTAGGACCCTATGTCATAGTTACAAATTATGGCATAGGGGCATACAAATTGGCTCACCCCAATGGTGATGAGCTCTGGGAGCTCATGAATACCATGCATCTTAATAGGTTCTATGCTTGAACATGGTGCAAGGAAGTTAAAAATACAAAAAAATCAAAAAATTTAGAAAAAGAAAAGAGAAAATAGGTCATCCACTAGTGAAAACCACGCAATTGTGGCACTTTGGACAAGTCCTTGGGTGAAAATTGGTTTCCGGCACCTCGGGAGGATTGATTGTTCACAAGCATTCTGTTTTAGGAGGGTGGTTGTCTTTGGCCTAGACACAGTTCCGCCTTTGAGATTCCTTGTGCGCACCATCATGTCTAGCCTTGATCCGCTTTGCCTTCTTCTATTTGTTTATGAGGGGCGCGGTCTTTTGTTATTTCCCATTTTACACTTGGGGCAACCCAACAACTTCACCTTCTTATTCATAAGCGCGTGGCTTCTACCCTTGTATATTCCCCATCTAATGCTAGGGGCATCCACGCTTTCTTGGTTACCTGCACATAGCTTTGGAAAACTGTTAGAAAACACAAAAACAATAGAACATTGTTTCACAAAAACCTAAACAATAGAAAATTGTTTCACAAAACACAAAAACAATAGAACATTGTTTCATAAAAACCTAAACAATAGAAAATTGTTTCACAAACACAAAAACAATAGAACATTGTTTCACAAAAACCTAAACAATAGAAAATTGTTTCACAAAAACCTAAACAATAGAAAATTGGTGCATAAAAACATATCTTACAAAAACATTTACTTGCATTGTCTTGTTTCCTTGCTTTGCTTGTTGCTTGTATAGTGTTTTGCATGCTTGCTTTTGAGTTGTTTGTTGCTTGGGCGTACTTTGTCAAGATTTATATTTTCTTTCTTAGATTAGATTTATTCTTGCTTGTGCATATTGCGGTGTGTTTTTGCATGCTAGTGGACCTAGGGAATCACGATGTAATGTGTTAATTCATAATGTTCTTTCTTGACATTTGATTGTGTTTGTTACATGTTAATAAAGCATGGTGAATCATGGTGTATTGCATTAATTCCCGTGTTCTTTGTTAGTATTTGATCCTGTTTGTTACATGTTAATAAAGCATAGTGAATCATGGTGTATTACATTAATTCTTGGCATTCTTTGTTAGCATTTGATCATGTTTGTTACATGTTAATAAAGCATGGTGAATCATGGTGTATTGCATTAATCCCGGTGTTCTTTATTAGTATTTGGTTGTGTTTATTACATGTGCTCTATTTTGTTATCATTCACATCACATTACCATTATTATCATCACATCTAACATCATCTATACATCATATATAAACAAAAATGATAATTTTTACATCATGCATGTATGCTAAGATAATCATCACATATCGTATCATCAATGGGGCCAAGAGCGGTTGTGCATGATCAAAAATCTATCCCCCACACCAATATCATCATATCATCCCATCCATATACATCAAAGTAACACATGAGAAATAAATTTAATATCATCTACAAGTCTATCATCTAACATCGAAATCAGATATATACAATGTACGAAATCAGATAACATCATCACAACGCATCCATAAGTGCTGAATTAAACAAACACAACATGCAATGAGAATCAACATATAGTAATTTCTGAAAAGGGGTATTTCACATCATAGAATTATGCCCACTCATGTCACATGCATCAGAGTACAACAACAATAAAATACATCATCTCATAACCATGTGTATCTGAGCCAAAACAAAGTAATCCTCATATATATATACATGTGTGTCAAATATACATCTATGTCAAAAATGGATACAAATCTGTGCTCTATATCAAAAATGCCTTCAGCTGAGGCGTACAAAGATGATACATCAAAAATTTCTGTGTACATACATACAATGTCCAGATAGGTACTCAATACAATACATCATCGATACACAATGCCATAAAAAAGGGGCATGTATCTGAAAGAATCAAGCCTTCATCATGAGGCATCATAAAAATACATGTATAACATAACTGTACATCAAAATTAGCCTTCATAAGAGGCATACATATCAAATAATCTATACAATAAAAATGTGGCTCTCAACCATAGCTCTCGCCCTCATTGGGGCTCCCAGATCTATCCTCTGACGCCGGAACACTAGAGGTTGGGATGGCGCTGGTCTCATCGGCTACTCTGGTAGAGGTGTCTAACTGATCTGGTCGAATGGCTAGATCTCCGTGATCGAGAGCCTGATGCACTTGACCCTGATAGCTGTGGCAGTGCCACTCGCTGCTCTGGTAGAACCACTCTATAATATGTAGTCCTGTAGAAGAGGGCCTCACCACCAAGCCTAGTGGCATCACGTATTAGGTTCGCATCTCCTAAGGTGAGTGCTTTGCTCGAAGGCGATATCTTGCTCACTGTAACTCGACCCCGGTGTAACCAGGCCCGGTGTGCGCCTCGGCTTGTGCAGAGGCAGCAACCTCTCCATCTCTCTCTGTAGTCATCACCTGCAGCTTAGCGCGAGCCTGGTCCCTCTATGCTAATAATGCATGTGAGTGTGCATACACATGATCTCTCTATACAATGACCATGTGCACTTGTGACTGGTACTGATGTAGGAGGCTCAATATCTAAGCCCCTTGTGCTACTATCTCCTAGATCGGCTCCTCCATGCAAATCTTTCATCTCCTAGGCTATCCCGGGCAGAGCCTAATCTGCTCTCGATAGTAAAGTCACAATGTGAGCTCGGGCCTCATCACGCTCTGCTACAACTATCATGCACTAGCCTCAAGCCTCATCTCTCTCTGCTCTAGCCGCGTCTCTCTCGGCTATGAGCTGCTATACCTGCACTGTACTTATGGTTGTCATGCCACCGGGCCGGGAGGTCATGTGTGCCTCAAGGGCTGGTCCATGAGGTGCTCTAGAAGACTGTCCTTGCTCAAAACCCCTACCTCCGGTGCATTTGCATGGCTTCTGTACTAGGCCCTGACCTCGGATCCTGTGCCTATGGGAACCCTATCCATCATGTGGGATACCATCAAAAGGATCCTCTGGGTCTGGCCCCAATGCCACTGCTCTAGCCCTGCACTCTACCCCATGCCATACCTCTATGGGTAGGTGAATGCCTACTACCCAAGCTGCCTCTGGAATAGTGAGATGTCGCGGTAATACTGTCATGTACCATGCTACATAATCAGTTGTGGTCCTTGGGTCTTTGACCTATCGTAATGGGTCCCATGCCTAGGGGACCACCTGTGTGAAACTAGCCCTAGCTCGGGCCATTGGTATATAAGGCCCCATGGTCTACCTCTCAGAGTCTCTACGAGCATGCCGGATATCCGGGCCGAGGGACCCCTATACTGCTGCCAACTCTAGCACCCTGTCTATACAACTCCATGATATAGCTACGGTTGCCAATAAGAAAGTGCTCCACCAAGCACACGCTGAGCTTTGTGGCATCCTCTGGCCACTGGAAGTGCCTGTATGGATGCCAAATGACGTCTATCACTACTAGCTCATCAAACTCCCACCTATATCTAAATAGGCTACCAAGATGGCCATGTACATCTCTGCCAGCTGCTACCCAAGCCATGTATGATGGCTCCTTAGGATCTTGAACTCGGAAAGGGCCCACAGGGTGCCCGATAGCAATATGATCCCATGACCATATCTGTAATAACAAGGTTGGCCCCATGGTATTCTGACCATGGTATGTAATCAAGTGTAAATCCTAGTATAAATGGGCCAGTATACACTGCCCCCAACAATATCTCTTGCTGCTGTAAATGCCATGGACCAATGGTAGTAATCCTCTTGGGAATGAAGTCCCTATCTTATCAGTGAGTAGGAACCCACTAATAAGAGCCATAATATAGAGAGGTCCCCGATGCAATTTTGGGTCGGATATGCACTCATGTAAAGCTATAGTCATCCCGTCATGTAGGATGTCATTGACACCAAATAGAGCACTACACGCTGCTCTAATCAGCCCTGTATCCAAACTGTACTCAATCAATGTACCCATCATGGGCACGTACAAAATCTACCAAACATCCTCAATGGTCACTGTCATCTCTCCTATGGGCAACCTGAAACACTGACTCTCGTTATGCCATCACTCCTACCGTAGTCAGGAGGTCAGTGTGATCTAGTACGATAGAGGGCATTTGAGCCACGGGGCCCAGTCCCATTACCTCCAGTAATATCACCATAGCTTGGCGGTTACGCCAGCACATACTTCCCTCTAACTTGGAAATGGGAATGATGCTCCTACATCCATAAAACTGGTAGTCATCTTTGAAAAATAACACGCACTCATTAGTTCCTAGCATTTCTTCTAAAAATCTATCTCATCTTTTAAGGTTAACCCAAAAATCCTAAAATTCATTCTAAGTGTCATGTTTTTGGACACTTTCCTATCTTTTTTTCTACCTGTCTAGGGTTCCTGCACACCCTTTTGGGCGTGTATGTCACGTTTATGGCTTTGTGCTTACGTACGTGTGTCTTCTGGCGTGTGCACCCTCTTTCAGGTGCATGTGCTCCCTTTTTGGCATGTGTTCCACCAATTTGGTGCCTATGCTTGGGAATGTGTGCTTTTGTGTGTGTGCACCCACCTCTCCATTCTTGTGCCACACTTTTTGCATGTGTACCCCATTTCCGGCGTGTTCACGTGCGCGCACATGTGCTCATGTGTGCACATTTGACTTGGCACCTACACCCTCAAAATGGCACCTATGCACCCTACCCCACGCCTGTGCCAATGTGTAGGTGTGCCTACACATTTTTCTACTCCTAAAGACCTAATTTAAGGCATTAATGACAAAAATTTATGAGCAGGGTTGCGATACTCACAAAGGGCTTCCTTCCACATGCCGTTGGTACCCTAGAATGTATCCACACGCCTCAAATGGTCTCGTGTGATCACCATGGTTCTCTTGAGTGTCAGAGCCTCATAGTAAAATTTTCTCAACTGCTCAGTTAAAATGAATTGGTCGCGATGTTTTTACCCCCCCTTGGGGGTATATTAACCTATTTTTCACCGTTCGGAGGGCCGGGAGACCCGTTTCGATCGCCGTTTTCTCCTCTGTTCACTATGGAATAATTATTTTTATTAAATAATTATTTTTCTCTTATTTTCACCGTATTGGGGCATTTTTGTTATCCGATACCCCTTTCTTCTCCCTAGGGAAATTTTATTGCTCCCTGGTGATTTTTATTCTTCTTCACACTCTCGTAAATAATTATTTTTTCTTAATTTTTCCACTAAACAAGGACATTATTTGTCCTTTGTTTCTCCTTTCTTCCACCTAGGAACCGCCTTGCCCGTAGGCCCTTCACTTTCTTCTTCTACTATTCACCATGGTTTGGAAAGCAAAAAAATAAAAACAATATATATATCTCAAACCCAAAAACAGGGCAAAATTTTTCAAAAAATCCTAAAAAGTAAAAAACCCTACAAAAATGGTAACTTGCTTATTATGGCTGAAACTTGTGTCTTGCACATGGTAATTTCTCCATATCCTGTTGGTTTGTCTCACATCTTTCCCAATTAATATGAATCACAGATCATCAAATTCACAACCATTCACAAAGCTAGCTTCTTGCTTCATCGTACGTACTGGGGCACTTTTATTGCCCGGTGTTGTTTCATTACACACAAACACTTTTCATGGACCCCTGTGTCCATTTTCATTTCCCGTGCATGTATCCTTGCTCAAGGCATCATTTTTAACCCTCTTTGTCAATCACGAATTGTGGATCTCTTCAACACTGATAACAAAACATTTTTACAACCTGTCTTGACCATTGTTGGGTTGGATATGTGCGTTCATACTTGTTTTCCTATTACATGAGCTAGTTTCCTTCTCATATTGCATTGCATTATTGTATGTTGCGTGGGGTTGGTACTTTAAGCAATGGAAAATTGTTCCTAGTATGGTTTTTTCATGTTATTCTACCTTTGTCATATGCTTATATTTTTCATAATGACCGATGATGTAGTTCCTATGGTAATATGATGACATCAAATTAGTTCCAAATAAATAACACCTAGAGGCTAAGATATTCTCTCCCTCATCCATATTTCTTCTACGTCACTTCCTTTCACCCCTAATTTTCTCTCTCATCGGGGCATCCTACCTCGTCCCCATTCTTCTACCTATCTCTCACCTTTTCGATCGTCAATTGACTTTTCCATCACCCCATCAACACTTTGGAGGGGCACCTCTCCCTCCTACTAATTTTTCTTCTATCCATTCAAAATTTTCTTCCATCTACTATCTTTGAAGTGGCGTCACTTATGCCACCCCAAAGAGGGGCAAATGTAGACACCTATAATTACGCCTAAGCAATTTAAATACTTAAATTGCGCTAATTATCTCCTTTCCCGCAAATTGACGACATATTGTCAATGGCACTCATCTTCTCTTCCATTGTCATTAATTGATTGCCTTACACTAATTAATTAAGTCCCCTATCCAACACATACCCTAATTAATGACCTTTCGTTAATTGACACCTTCTATCTAGTCTAATTAATTATTATTAATTAATTAGCCTCCCTTCTCATTAAATCAATAAATCTCTATTTAATTGGTTTAATTCCTTCCTAATGGTCTAAATCACACTAAAATCCATCTAAAAGCTTATAAAATCTTGCACATGTATTTATTAATCATCTTGATTAATTAATGCACCCCCTTTATCCACATGAGCCACTTGAGGACAAACTAAACCCTCCTAAAGCTAACTCAACCTCATCTAAACCCCCCTTATCCATAACTAACTCTACATCTCCATTTATCCCACATTCATGAGGATGTGTTGAATCCTTTATCCTTTGGGCTATATAAAGAGCCCTCCTCCTACCTTTATACCTACACCTAAATCTCTCAAGAGACAAAAGTAAGCACATAGTTTCATACTAATAGCCTTTTGTCATTCTTGAGCCCTCCATCCTCCATTCTTGAAGAGCTAAGCCTCACACCCAAGCATCCATTGAAGGATCAAAGCAAGAAATTATAATTTGATTTCCATTGGACTACTTAGGTCCATTTTAATGTTAAATTAGGCAATTAAGGGGAATAGAGTTCATGCATTTACATTTTGTTTTGATTAGATTCAAAGTTATTAATGTTTAAAGGGTAGGACTTGCTCACTTCTTCATCATGATGGTGCACATTTCCCATTTTTAACTAGGTTAGGAAGCTATTTTTAGGTGGTAGCTTTCTTGCTTTAAGTTTGGTTAAATTTGTAGAAACACTTGTACACGAGTTGATGGGCTAGTTGATTTTTCTTTTCCTTTGTCCTTCTGGGAGTGGGTGGCAACTTAGACCATATTAATCTGAGGGGAGGTGGTAAATGGAGAAGGTGTGGGATGAGTAGTGTAATGACATGATGGGTTAAAAAATAATGGGGGAAAATCCTTGTGAAGTGCGTATGGCACACTAACTTTTGGGTGATGGTTTGGACAACTCTCTGATACAGACCATGTTGATCTCAAATTTTGGAAGTCGAAAGAGGGGTTGTGGGGGTAGAGATGTAGATCATTGAAGAAGAAAGGGATGATGATGTGTGGTGACATGTGAAGGTGGAACATGGTCCTCATCAAGAAGGTCATTGTTGTCAAAATTTTGTTCAGGAGGACAAAGTTGGAGAATAATGGTTTTTAGAGCTTTAAAATTTTCTACATCATGTCTTGACACACGATGATAGGAAAAAATCCTAGTTTCATCAAACCCTTTTAGTTTGGGTTTTAGAGGGTCGTAAGGTCAAAGTGGTGGTAATGTGATGACGGAGGTATCTAAGAGGTTGGTTAGAATGTTGGCATAGGACCCTGCTAATGGATCAAAATGGGAAGTGAGTGTAGGTTTTGGTAAAGGTACAGATGGTTATGAGGGAAGAGACATTATAGGAGGGGGAATGGGTTGGCCCACTTGTTTGGTAAGTGGTACTATCTTAGGTTTTAATGGCATCTATTTGGGTATAGGTGTGGTAAAAGAGCTAGAAATAGAAGGTTTTGTTGGTTTAACTACCTTATTAGAGGGTAGTGGGTTCTTGTCTTTGGGTTACACCTTCTTGGGTAAAGGTGAGGTGGGATTACATGATGCAAAAGGGAAAGTAGATGGTGGAAGAGGACGAGTTACCCATGGGGACAATAGAGTTATGGTGGAAGTCGTATATTCATAGTTGGAGTTATAGTAACTGGTGGAGGTATAGGTTGTAAGAAATGCATGAGTGAGGGTGAGGATTTTTGTCATACATCTAAATGAGGTGTAATGAAGGCTCATGATGAAGCAATAGGTTGCTTAGCTTTTGATTGGCCTTGGGTAGGAGACTATTTGGCCAGGGTTGATGGGTGAGGCCCTAGGATGGAAAAAGGGGCTAAGGTGACAATGGTATGGTAGGTGAGATTGGAACATGTGGCCCGAGAAGATTGAATATTCCTTTTAGGTAGAGGAATAACTTTGGTGCAGGTTTTGGAAGATGTGTCTAAGTCCAATTTGATAGGTGGATGAGTAAGGCTTAACTTTGGCAAGACACCCATGGTAGTGATGGGTCTAGATATGGATGAAAATATAGGTGTGGTTAAGTTCTTAGGTATTGGAAGGGTTTTAGTCATATGTAAAGGTTCAAATGTAAGTAGATGGTATGAGGAAGAAGCCATTTTGATAGGCATCATTAGGGTTGGTCTAGTTCTTCGGAAATACCTTTGGGTAGATCATGGAAGTATCCTCATGCATCATTTGCATTTGAGTCTAAAAGGGAGCTGAAGATGTCCCAGAGTATGAAATTATCAACATAATCCAAGCAATTGACCAGCTGCGAAAATGGGACTACTTTGTAGGAAGAGATGTAGTTAGTTTCGTGAAAATCCCTATAAAATATGTCTGTGAGATAGGGAATTTGCTAACCTCGGACTCTATGGGTAAAAGAGCTGAGATCATGTCAATGGGGTCCTAGGATGATGAGGGAGAATTACCCCCAGGCACGTAGTTGCATGTCTAAAGAATCTCCCGTAGGTAGGAGAGATGGTGGGTGAGGTGAGGTAGACTTCTCCCTTGGTGGAGGAGAAGGTGATGATGATTCTCCTATGGATGGGAGAGTTAATATTGTTTATTGTTTGGTAGGTTGTGAGGTAGATAATGGAATGACATCAATAAAAATGTGGGTTTCTCTATGAGAGCAGGGGGAGATGAAGGGGCTTCTCTCGTGAATGAAGGAGTAGAAGAGGCATGATCCTTTGTGGGTAGAGGAGCTCATGCCAAAATTTCCTCAATAGATGAAATAGGTGGAATTTGGGGAACAACCGATATGATATCAAAAATTGCATGGACTTCATGGACATTGTTGTTTCGGATGAAGGATCACTATTTTGATAAGATGATGGTTTATGGCTAGGAAAGACTTATTAAATATGTGCAAATTTTTATTTTTGCATGTTTGGGTTGTCTACATTGAGGTCTCCATTATCTATCATCTCTTGGATAATGTTCTTAAAAGTTATGCAATTACCGTCACTATGGCCTTTGATGTTATAGTAGGTATTTACCTTAGCTCATGTTCACCTAGGTACATTATTTACCTTTATTGTATTTATCGTCACCCACTTATGTGTGTGGATATTTCTTTTTATTTATTTAGATATTAGGAGATATTATCTAGTTGTTAGGTATAGTTATTTCCTTGATCTATGGTATTGACTAGTTTTTTCCTAGATCTATGGTATTGTCTTGATCCTTGATGTCTAGTTCTCTCATAAATCTATGGACTTGACTATTTCCTTGATTTATGGCTTAATCTATGACCTTGGTGGTTCTTAGATTGTTATTCCTTTCCTATTTAAGCAAGGCCCATTCTCAATGTATTGCATTGAGTTCCATAATAATATATGATATTTCTACTCATTTGTTTGAAAAGGTTTATGTAAAGTTATTCTAGCAAATTGCTTTCATCTTATTGAACGTGATGTTTGATTAGCATATGTGTTCTTGGCTTGGCACGATCCGGGTTATTGTTCCTTTTATTTAACGCGATGATAATTATAGTAGTTGTGTTCCTTATACCACATACACATAGGACAAGTGGGATTGAAACCATTATGAGGTTTTATGGGAGGAAGTGTAATGGCTCCAGATTTAAGAAGATTTTCCAAGACTAAAGAATAGGGCTCTCTAAACAAAGTGTACTTCCACCTTTGATCCCACTTTGGAACCGAAAGGTCTAGATAGGGAAAAGATTGGAAGAAGGTTAGACTTGATTAGAGGGACTAGATGGTCCTAATTTGAGAACTACAATGTTGGAAGATCCTTTAGTTTTTGAATAATTATTTTGGGGTTTTGAAGATGAATAAGAATCATTTTTTTTTGAACAGGGGTGTTCTTGTTTCGTAATTATATTTTCTTTCCTCCAATGTCATGAATTTCCAGCCTTTGGACCATAGTGAATGCTTTGTTGAAGGTTTATAAGGTGTGTAGTTGTTAGTAGAGTTTGTGTGATGTGTCTAGCAAAAGCTCTAGTGAACAACTCAATAAGTTTGGTTTGAGGTAACTAGAATTTTAATTGGTTGATAAGAATTCGCTAGCGAGAAATGAAAAATTACGATAGATTCATCTTCATACTATCATGTTGAATATAGGTTGGCCATGGTTACTTTTTTTTACTACTGATGATTGAGAAGTGGTCTAAGAATTCTTGAGCCACTTGGTTGAAGGAGTAGATGGAATTTCTAGGTAAACCAATGTACAAATCTAAGGCAGTCATGTTAGGGACATGGGAAATGTTCGTAAGAGAAAAACATTGTCATGGAAAATTAGGTAGCACCCATGTTTGAATGATCTGCAAGTACTATTTTGGGTCCTTTTCCTGTTGAAATTATTGAACTTGGGAATTTCCCAATGCAAAAGGTATGGGTGAATAGGAATGGATGAATGAATAGGATCATTACAGATTTTTTCATAGGTCAAGGAGTTATGAGACCCAAAACTTATGCTTCTATTCTCTCGCATATTTTTCCATCATCTCCTAATGAGGTCATTGGAGGGTTACGAGGAATGGCTGCCTCCTGTAGCAAATGGAGGTTGATGATGGGTGTATGATGTGGATGGCATCCCAGTACATGGGGGTGAATATGAAAAATACAAAGGGGGATAGATACGAGGTGGAATTTACCCTGAATAAGTAATATACAAGATTGGAGGTTATTGCAATGCGTGTAAATAAGTGGGGTGGTCACAATGATTCTCGTGGTAATGGGTGGTAGATACTGATGGATGGAAAGAACCAAGTTTTGGAATGACGTGTAGATTTTTGACACTAGAGTTGGTTGTGATGCAACGATTAGATATGAGGAAAGGGGGTATATGGGGCCATGTTCAAAGCAATAAGTGAAGGAAAAGTTAACACCATGGGTGTAATAGACATCGTTGGGGCAACATTTATAACGAGAGGTGGAACCTAATTGAGAGACCACATGGGGTAATGTGGATGAGGGAAGTACTAAGCTAGTGGTAGCTGACGTGGAAGTAGGTGTGAGGGTAGGAGGAATAGATACAAGCATGGAGTATATTAATTGTCTTGGGGAGTCCTAGGTAGATGAATGGGCAAGATAGTATTGTAAGGACGTGGGATTTTGATCAAGGATTCTTACAAACTCCTCGTTGTCGATAGAAATAGGGATAAATTGAGTTAGATCTTTAGGTGACAGGATGGACGGTGGTGAAGAACTAGGTGGGAGTGGCTACTTGCACTGGCATGACAGATAAGGGCGTAAGTTTTGTTGCGAGCCAACACCATTTGAATTAGTGTTGACTGGTAAAATTATATTCTATAAATGATACGAGAAAACAACGAAGCAAAGAAGGATGAAGTTTGGGGGTAAATACAGTCGGTGTTTTGATAAAAAATCAAACACAACAACCTGCCGATGGCCAAGTATGATCAATGACGGTTAAAGGGGAACCAATTTCAGTTATGATAAGCGATACTGACCAATATGGGAAATACCAGTTTCAAAAAATGAAACAAAATTGATGAATGTGAAATAGGGAAGCTATTCGACAAATATATTAGAATATTGGGGATATGATGGTGTGTTGAGGACCAAAACTAGAAAAGAATAGGTGATGAAGGTTATTTTAGGTAAAATAACCAAAAGATCTTGAAGCTGACACTAGTTAGGTAAATTGACGAGTCGGATGTAAACTAATAATGGTCACTAGAATAATGCAGTTCTTATGAAATTAGAATAAATGAAGGAAAATGGATGTTTGGTGAATTAAAATAGATGAAGGATTAACTTAGAAATATGAGAATGATAAGATGAGGTCCTAACACACTCAGAAATAGTTAGAATACTCCAACTATGATGGGCAGTGTGAAAGGAAGAAGAAAATAAAGAAATCTAACTCTCACAACTCAAAACGCAAGTCAAGAACAAAGATAAGTAAAACACAATCCTAAAATTAAATTTATGTTTATTTTAGCTTATACTATTTAAGACTTACTTGTGAATTTATAACATAATGGTTGGGAAGGCATCCTACAAAGAAGGGAATCTAAAGGGGAGGTTTGAGGTTATGTTTTGGAGGGGGAAGTCCTTTCTCCGAGGTGATGAATGGAAAAAGATAACTAGCTAGGTGCCCACCTTGTCAATCCTTTTATTGTGTGATAATTGACAACTTTTCGGATGAGATGTTGTTTAAGAAGATGTGTAAATTCAAATTTGTATAGTTTGGAAAAGAGAGAAGAAAGTGCTTTCTATGGTTCAATTTTGTCAACCATCAATTTGGTACGAATTCTAGCATATAGGTTGCCTTCATTTTTAAATGTGAGCTACTAATGCAGCATATAAGGATGAAATGCAAAGAATTTTATAACCTAAATCGATAATTATATTCTATGAAGCAAATGATGAATAGGTCAAGAATGTTCTCTTTCACTACTGAGTAAATGCAAGAAGGAAGAATTGGTTCATTTTAAGCACCAATGAAGAAATGGTATCGGAAGCGGGAGATTGCTATAACATCCGTCTATAAGTTTCGTTTTTGCAAGCATTTTATAAAATATTCATATATTCGGGATTTGCTCGTATTTTGTTGCTGCACATGTTTTTATGAAAAATAGAGGCTTTCATTGGATCCGGAAGGTAGCAAAACCCTAAGATCAGCTATAAACTCGACCATTTCGGGAGGTTTTTGGTTTTTTTTTGTTGTGACAGAGAAACGACTTTGGATTTGCCTCGGGATTCATGTCATACGTTTAAAAGGAAAGCAAGGAATTTTTTTTTGGTTTTTCTGGGATTCTAGAGATCTGATCTAAGTATTTTTTGTTACGGCATAGCATTTTATTCTATTTTAGTGGAAACTAAAATAAATAGTAGAGCATAATATTGAAAAACTTGTATCTTTTGATCGGTAACTAGGTTTTGAGTGCCGTTTTTTGCAAAAGTGCGTAGTTTTTATGCTCTTTAGTTTCAGAATCACACTATAATTATAAAAGACCATATTATAACATGCACTCATTATAAAGTGCAAAAATCAGGGGCTCTTGTTACATTGTTTGGGGTCTTGTTGCATTACTTAGTTCTTGCATTTCTTTTGGTGATTTTTTGAGGATGGAATCTTTATCTACTTATGCATTAGATCATGTTGAGCCATTAACAACACATAATTACCACACAAGGAAACCAAGAATGGAAACAATAATTAAGCGAGAAAGGATTATGGGCTTTAACTTCTTGTAACAACCAGTGTTCACTAGAGAATATGAGAAATTTTAGTACGATTAAAGTGCAAATTTGATGAGTGTATGGGTTTGATAGGAACTTATGTAAGTGACGGTCTTTTATTTCATTTAGAAAAGTGTGACTCTCCTTTCAAAATATGGGAGAAAATGGAGGATTTATTTGGTAAGGTGTATCATATGAGAGCCATGTAACTTGAAATTGAGATCACCTCTCTTAATCCTGAAGATTTTCCAACAATTATAGACTATATTACCAAGTTCAAGCATTTGTTGACAAAGTTGAAGGGGAGTGGAAGAGATAAGAAAGATGAAGAGTGTGTTTACTTGATTCTATCCAAGTTGAGAGGACCATTCCAAATTTGTGCTTCTACCTTTTCTCTAGCATAGATGCCTTAGGTGACACCTTCAAAATTCCTAATTTAGAAACATTTTGTGAAAGACTTACTAGGAAGAATCCAAATTATCTCACCTTGAGTCTTCCACCTGTCAAAAGGCATTAGTTGCATCTAATTCTAAGGAAAGGGAAAACCAAATAGTAAAACCAAATACACACCTTCTCCATCTCAAAATTCTTCTAAACCCAAAGAAAACAACTCAAAACCAAGGAGTCTTCTAAATCCAAGAATAAGTCTAGCCATTCATGCTCTTTTTGTGGGGGTAGTAATCATGAAGAAAATAGGTGTTATAAGTGAATGCAAGCCTTAGAGGATGCAGTCAAGAAACAAAATTTTTATATCTCCACTCCACCTCCTTCTAATCACCATGGAAAAGCACTTGATGTTGTTGGAAGATCTCAATCACCACTTGTAGACAATTGGGTTATAGATTCTGGTGCTTCTCATCACATGAATTCTTCCAAGGAGTCTTTTGTTTCTCTAGGTTCATGTTCTACTTCCAAAATTGAGGTTGGAGATTCTTCCTTTCTTTCTGTTGAGGGAAAAGGTGATATACAACTTGATGGTGGTAATATCCAAGATGTACTATATGTTCTTAACATCACTACAAATTTGCTTTCTGTATATCAAATTTGTCATTCTAGTCAAGGGAAAATAGTGACTTTTACATCACATGGGGAAGAAGTAAAAACTTTGTTGGAGCCTTATTCACTTGTTTCTCAGGGTATTGTTGATCATATTTCAAGACTATATCACTTTGAGGGTTTTGATGACACATCTTCTATAGGGACATGATTGGGTTCTCATTCAGATTCAGAGAGTAAGCTTTGGCATGAAAGATTTGGATATCTCAATTACAGATATTTAAAGGAGTTGAGCACTCATTGTATGATAGATGGTATTCCTATAGTTTCTTGTCTTGAGGGATTTTTTCATGGTTGTGCATTAGGGAAACAAAATCAAGATCATTTTCCTAAGAATTTGTCTAAGAGAGCTTCTTCACCACTTGAGCTTGTGTATAGTGACTTGATGGTTTTTCCTACCCCATCTTTCAATGGAGCTAAGTATGCACTTACATTTATTGATAATTTCTCGAGGTGTACTTGGGTTTATTTTCTCAAGTACAAAAGTGATGTTTTTTCACACTTCAAAGTCTTCAAGGCTTTGGTCGAGAAACAATCTTCTAGTAGCATAAAGAACCTTCACACTGATAATGGGGGAGTATTTCAGCAATGAGTTTTCTAAATTTTTGGCAACTTAAGGCATTATTCACCAGCATTTTGTTCCTCATACTCCACAACAGAATGGATTAGTAGAAAGGAAGAATAGAACTTTGAAGGAAATGGCTAATTGTATGATGCATTCTAGAGATATACCTCCTATCTATTGGGCAGAAGCAATTAATTGTGCTAACTATATTCAGAATCGCACACCACATAGAGCACTTGAGCATTTGACTTCAGAGGAAGCTTGGCCCAACACTAAGCCAAATGTCTCATTTTTTTGAGTCTTTGGGAGCCATGCTTGGGCCTTTATGCCAAAGAAGAAAAGGAAAGCTTTGGATAAGAAGAGTAAACCCTTGATTTTTGTAGGGTATTGTGAGGACATGAGAGCTTATCATCTTTTAGATCCTGATACACATGATGTTATTTTTTGAACACATGTTTAGTTTGATGAGCATTTCACTCCTCATGATTCTTCATCTTCTTCCATTCCTTCTTCTTATTCATCTCATCTTGAGGATCCTTTCTTTGAGGAGATTGATGAGGAGGTTATAGATGCCATTGAGGATCCTATTCCCATTGATGTTGTCACTATGCCTAAGTGGGCTCGTACTACGATTTTGAGGTAACACCTTTCATAGATGATCTTCCACCCACTAGGCATCATCACGCACATTCTACAAGTTCTGGAATTTTGTGTCAGGTAGTTTCTGAGGATCCACAATCTTTTCAAAGGCTCATGGGATACAAGAGTGGGATGATGTGATGGAAGCTAAGTATTCTTCTTTGATGAAGAATCATACTTGGGATTTGGTATCTCTTCCTAAAGGAAGCAATATGGTTAAGTGTAAGTGGGTATACTGAACCAAATACACAGTTGATGGGTCCATTGACAAGTATAAGGCTAATCTTGTTGCAATGGGTTTTTCACAAGCCGAAGGTATTGATTACTCTGAGACTTTTGCATCTGTTGTCAAGATGGATTCTGTACACCTTGTACTTACTATTTACGCATCACGGGGGTGCCCTGTATACCGGATGGATGTGAAGAGTGCCTTCTTACATGGAGATCTACAAAGGAAATATATATGGAGCAACCGGCTAGATTTGTTCAAGATTCTTCTCTTGCTTTTTTGGCTCTGAAGGTCTCTCTATGGTCTCAAACAAGTCCCTCGGGCTTGGTATGAGAAGATGGATTATTTTCTTCTATATACTAGTTTTTTTCGTTGCCACTCCAATCATACAGTGTATCTCTAGCATGTCGGTGAGGATATTGTGATACTTGTCTTGTATGTTGATGATCTATTACTTACTGGCAGCTCTTCTTCCAACATTCAGAGTATTCAGAGGGCTCTTTCTACATAGTTTGACATGACAGATCTTGGGATATTACATTATTTCCTTGGTTTCTGATTTCTCGAGACAAATTTAGTGATTCATTTGAGTCGGAAAAGTACACCCATGATCTTCTTAGGTGCTTTGATATGGGTGATTGCAAGCCAATTCCATCTCCTTTTCGAGTTTGGGGTAACTCTTACATCCACATATACCACACCACTTAGTGATCCTACATTGTATAGGCAGTTGGTTGGGAGTCTCATGTACTTGACCCATACTCGCCCTGATATTTCATTTGTAGTAGGGATTTTATCTTGGTTTACACATTCTCCTCATAGTAGTCACTGGCAGGCTGTTAAAAGGATTTTGTGCTATTTGCATGGCACTTCCCACTTTGGCCTACACTACACTAGGGGCTCTACTCAGTTGGTTGGGTATACAGATTCAGATTGGGCAAGTTCTATTGATGACAGGAATTCCACTTTTGGCTATCTTTTCTATCTTGGTTCTTCTCCAGTTGCTTGGGCATGTAAAAAGCAACAGGCTATTTCATCTTCAGAGGAAGAGTATAGGGAAGCAACTACAATGAGTCAATAGATTCTTTGGCTTCACCGATTATTGTGAGTTCAGATTCCCACAGGATTCACTGACTATACTTTGGTGTGATAACCAAAGTTTAATTCACATTTCTCGCAACCTAGTTGAGCACCAGCAGACCAAACATATTGAGATACACATCCACTTCATTCGACAGCACATTCAAGATGGAGTTATTTGCTTGGAGTACATTCCGACTCATTAGTAGGTTGAAGACATATTTATAAAGCCTTTTGCATCATCTCACTACCTTGAGTTACGTGGAATACTTGGGGTTTCAGAAGTTGTTCTTGGGGGTGTTCATGAGAACATATTCCTTCTTCTTCTTCTTCTTCTTTCTCCTTCTTCTATCAGAATTATTTCCTTCTTTTGGTTCAATATTTCTTCATGGATATATTGTACATGAGTACCTCATCGTGCCTAGTTGCCAAACTCATACCGTGGACATGCCACTTCTATTTTGGCCTCTAACTTCACTTGAGGGGGTTTAGAGTTGGTATTTACCTTAGCTCATGTTCACCTAGGTAAATTATTTACCTTTATTGTATTTATCCTCACCCACTTATGTGTGTGGATATTTTTTTTTATTTAGATATTAGGATATATTATCTAGTTGTTAGGTATAGTTCTTTCCTTGATCTATGGTATTGACTAGTTCTTTCCTAGATCTATGGTATTGACTTGATCCTTAATGTCTAGTTCTCTCATAAATCTATGGACTTGACTAGTTCTTTGACGACTAGTTATTTCCTTGATTTATGGCTTGATCCATGACCTTGACTAGTTCTTAGATTGTTATTCCTTACCTATTTAAGTAAGGCCCATTCTCAATGTATTGCATTGAGTTCCATAATAATATATGATATTGTTGCTCATTTGTTTGTAAAGGTTTATGTAAAGTTATTCGGTGAATTGCTTTAATCTTATTGAACATGATGTTTGATTAGTATATGTGTTCTTGGCTTGGCACGATATGGTTATCATTCTTTTTATTTAACATGATGATAATTATAGTAGTTGTGTTCCTTATACCACATAGGCATAGGATGAGCAGGATTGAAACTAGTATGAGGTTTTATGGGAGGAAGTGTAATGGCTCCAACTTTAAGAAGATTTTCCAAGATTGAAGAATAGGGTTCTCTAAACAAAGTGTACTCCCACTTTGCTCCTGCCGAAACTAAAAGGTCTGGATAAGGAAAAGATTGGAAGAAGGTTAGACTTGATTAGAGGGATTAGATGGTCCTACTTTGAGAACTACTACGTTAGAAGATTCTTTAGTTTATGAATAATTATTTTGGGGTTTTGAAGATGAAGAAGAATCATTTTGTTTGAACAGGGTGTTCTTGTTTCGTAATTGTATTTTCTTTCCTTCAATGTCATGAATTTCCAGCCTTCGGACCATAGTGAATGATTTGTCGAAGGTTTAGAAGGTTTGTATCAGCATAGTTGGTGTAATGTGTCTAGCACAAGCTCTAGTGAACAACTCAATAAGGTTGGTTTGAGGCAACTAGAATGTCAATTGGTTGATAAGACTTCACTAGCGAGAAATGAAAAATTACGATAGATTCATCTTCATACTATCATGTCGAATATAGGTTGGTCATGGTTACCTTTTTGACTACAATGATCGAGAATTGGTCTAAGAATTCGTGAGCAAGTTCGTTGATGGAGTAGATGGAATGTCTAGGTAAACCATTGTACCAATCTAAGGTAAGTCATGTTAGGGACATGGGAAATGTTCGTAAGAGTAAAACATCATCATGGGAAATTAGGTGGCACCCATGTTTGAATGACTATAAGTGCTATTGTGGGTCCTCTTTACTGTTGAAATGGTTGAACTTGGGCATTTCCCAATGCACAAGGTATGGGTGAATAGGAATGGATGGATGAATAGGCTCATTACAGATTTTTTCATAGGTCAAGGAGTTATGATAGCCAAAAACCGATGCTTTATTCTCTGCATCTTTTCCATCATCATCCTAATGAGGTCATTAGAGGGTTGTGAGGAATGGTTGCCTCCTGTAGCAAAAGGAGGTTGATGATGGGTGTATGATGTGGATGGCTTCCTAGTACACGGGGGTGACGAATATGAAAAATACAAAGGGGGGATAGATATAGGTGGAATTTACCCGAATAAGTAATAGACGAGATTGGAGGTTATTAGTAATGCATGTAAATAAGTTGGGTGGTAGAGACTCGATGGATGGAAAGAACCAAGTTTTGGAATTTGGTGTGGGTTTTTGACACTAGAGTTGGTTGTGATGCAACAATTAGATACAAGGAAAAGGGGGTATATGGGGCCATGTTCAAAGTAGTAAGTGAAGGAAAAGTTAACACCATGGGTGTAATAGACATCATTGGGGCAACATTTATAACAGAGGTGGAACCTAACTGAGAGACCACATGGGGTAATGTGGATGAGGGAAGTACCAAGCTAGTGGTAGGCGACGTGGAAGTAGGTGTGAGGAAGGAGGAATATATACAGGGCATGCAAGTATATTAATTGTGTTGAGGAGTCCTAGGTATATGAGTGGGAAAGATAGTATTGTAAGGACACGTGATTTTGATCAAGGATTCTTGTGAACTCCTCGTTGTCGGTAGAAATAGGGATAAATTTAGTTATATCTTTAGGTGACAGGATGGACGGTGGTGAAGAAATAGGTGGGAGTGGCTAATAGATGGCATGAAAGATAAGGGCGTAAGTTTAGTGTGAGTCAACACCATTTGAATTAGTGTTGTCTGGTAAAGCTGTATTCTATAAATGATACTAAAGAAAACAAATGAAGTAGAGAAGGATGAAGTTTGGGGGTAAATCTAGTCGAGTTTTTTGATAAAGAATCAAACACAAGAATCGACAACGGTCGGTATGATTGATGATGATTAATGGGGAACCAATTTCAGTTATGATAATTGATACCGACCAATGTGGGAAATACCAGTTTCAGCAAATGAAACAAAATTGATGAATGTGAAATAGGAAAGCGTATTCACAAAGATATTAGAATATTGGGGATATGATGGTGTCTTGAGGACCAAAACTAGAAAAGAATAGGTGATGAATGTTGTTTTAGGTAAAATAACCAAAAGATCTAGAAGTTGACACTAGTTAGGTAAACCGACGATGATCGGATGTAAACCAATGATGGTCGCTAGATCAATTTAGTTACTTATGAAATTAGAAGAAATGAAGAAAAATGGATGTTTGGTGAATTAAAATAGATGAAGGATTAACCCAAAAAACTGAGAATGATAAGATGAGGTCCTAACACACTCAGAAATAGTTAGAATACTCCAACTATGATGGGCAGTGTGAAAGGAAGAAGAAAATAAAGAAATCTAACTCTCACAACTCAAAACGCAAGTCAAGAACAAAGATAAGAAAAACACACAATCTTAAAATTAAATTTATGTCTATATTATCTTATACTATTTAAGATTGACTTGTGAATTTATAACATAATTTTTGTTGGGAAGGAATCCTACAAAGAAGGGAATCTAAAGGGGAGATTTCAGGTTATGTTTTGGAGGGGACGGTCCTTTCTCCGAGGTGATGACTGGAAAAAGATAACCAGCTAGGCACCCATTGTCAATCCTTTTATTTTGTGATCATTGATAACTTCTTACGGATGAGATGTTGTTTAAGAAGATGTGTAAATTCAAATTTGTGTAGTTTGGAAAAGAGAGAAGAAAGTGCTTTCTATGGTTCAATTGTGTCAACCATCGGTGGTATGAATTCTAGCATATAGGTTTCCTCATTTTTAAATGTGAGCTACTAATGTAGCATACAAGGATGAAACGCAAAGAATTTTATAACCTAAATCTATAATTATATTTGATGAAAAAATGATGAGTAGGTCAAGAACGTTCTCTTTCACTACTATGCAAATGCAAAAAGGAAGAATTGGTTAATTTTAAGCACCAAGTGACAAATGTCATTTATATAATTAGAAGAAAAGAATATTACTAGGGAGAAAATTAAATGTGTTTTTAAAAAGAAAAGAAACACACAAAATTTTTCCCTATATGAAGAAAATGCAGGAGTATGACATGGACATCCAAACCATAAAGTTGGTAAGAGGTGAAAGGTCTTGCTAAGCTCATAGATAAGAGCAACTTATGACAATTGAAGTGAATGAAGTAGAGGACGAAAGGGTAGATGTTTTTAGAAGTTGACAAGTTATGAGTGGTAGAAGGATGTAATCTTGTACCTCAAACACCTATGTTGCCTTTATCATTTAAATAAAAATCAGAAAAGAGCCCTCAAGTGGCTTCTCAAAAATACATCATGACCGACTTCAGTTGGCTCAAGAACCCTAAAGGTGTCCTTTGAAATGTATAACTGAATATGAAGCTCCCAAGATAGTTTTTGATTTCCATGGGGGATTTTGTGGAGGACACATTGCTATAAGTGTTATAGCACACAAAATTTTGAGATTTGGTTATTGGTGGCCAACTCTTTTTAAAGATACAACGATGCTGTTAGAAGATGTGAAAGTTGCCAATGTTTCTTTGGAAGAATGAAAGCTTCAGGCTCCCTTCCTTTGCAAGCTATATGAATTGAATCTCCTTTCAAACAATGGGGAATAGACTTCATTGGTGAGATTTCAGACCCTTCTAGTGCTGGACATAAGTGGATTCTTGTAGCCACAAATTACTTCACCAAGTGGGTAGAGGCAATCCCCACAAAGAAAGCAACACACCAAGTTGTTATGGACTTCTTGTTGAATCATATCATATGCAGATTTCGTGTGCCAGTAAAAATTGTTGCTGATAATGCCATGTGCTTTAGAGATAAACCCTTAAAGGCAATGTGCAAGGAGTATGGAACCAATTTGACTTATGCTTCAAACTATAACCTTCAAGGAAATGGACAAGATGAGTCTAACAATAAGAACTTATTGAAGATCATTAGGATAACCTTGGAGTTAAACAAGAGAAAATGGGGTGAATAATTGAAATTTGTAGTTTGGGCTGATAGAATTACTACAAGAAGAGCTACCGGTAAGAGCCCATTTAAGTTGGTGTAAGGAACTCGGAGCTCTCTCGCCCTTACATCTGCAATTATCTTCATTTCAGTTTGTTCAACAACTTGAAGATCAAGAGGTCAGTCTATATGAAGCAAGGATTAATCAGATTGTTGAGCTAGATGAAGAAAGAAGAGCCTCCCACCAAAGGCATGTCAGATTTAGGGAGAAGTTGAAGAGGTTGTTTGATAAGAAGGTCACTCCTAGGGCCTTCAATGTTGGGGATCTAGTTTTGTTATGGGATAGAAGAAATGAAGATAAGGGAAAACATGGTAAATTTGATGCATTGTGGATGGGCCCTTACTCCATTGATATCAAAATTGGTGAAAATACCTTTTTTCTCAAAGACTTAGATGGGGAATTTCTTGAACTTCTTGTTAATGGTAGGCATCTGAAGCATTTCTTGGATTAATCCCCAAATTTGAGGTATGCACCACTTGTATAGTGTATAGTCTTTACCTTTTTGGCTCTATTTTTCCTTTTTGGTCGGTTTGTGGTTTGCCCTATTCTTGGCAGCCATTTTTTGTCAATTGGATCTAGTTTTTCAGCTCTACAATTTTGAATCCATTGCCCAATGGTTTTTTTGGCACTTGGTCTACTTCTTTTGTTCTTGTGGCACTCACTGGGAGTGCCCATCCCTAAGAAGGAGCTGATGTTGGTGCCATTTTTGAGCCTGCAAGCTTTTTCCCTAATTTTCCTTCATTCTACGTGCTCTAAAGTATTTTCTCTCAAAACTAGTGGCCTGCAACTTTTCCCTCTAGATTGAATGCCTTGAAAATCTCATAAACTTGTTATTTTTCCCTAATTTGAAATAAAACTGCATGTCTACCCTCTTTTGTGCCCTAATTTTCCAAAATTCTGTGGGCTCTGCTATTTTTCCATTTTTCCCAATCGTGGATGCTTGAAAATGATCGATTTATGCTTGTTTTCCTTTGAAAATCTATCCCCATGGTCGTAAATTTCTTTGAATCACTTTCCATTTGTCTTTTGATCGAAAAATCCTTCACCCATGAAGAAAAAATCAATTTTGGGCATCCCTGGCATTTTTGTGTTTTTTTACGGTCAGACGGGTGTCATTTTCCCATCAAATTCATCTTCAAAGCATCCTAGGGCATCATGGCAACTTTTGCATCTTTTGACGGTCATATGGGCATCCTTTGCCCATCAAATTTTAGCTCAACATCTTCTCATATGTGGCCGTTTGTGATTGGACAAGATTCAGTGGGTTTGCTCGAAAAACTTAAAATTTTTGTGTTTTGGAAAAATTTACAAGTTGCCCCCGTAGCTCCGCAGGCCCCAGAGGAGGTACACATGTCGCAAGCAGAGTGAAGGTGGATGAGTGGGTCTTTTTGTGCCTTTAGGCATTTTGGAAAAAGAGTTATGGTACAAAGAAAATTCCTAGGGCCCACAATGAAATAGAATGGAACACATGGTGGTTTCAGAGCACAAGAATGTAGCGAATCAGAGGTGGACACATGTCATTTTTTCATCAAAAGTGGGATGGAAGGCTAGCGGAGGACTTAGAAAAATCTTGCCTTTTTGTGGAGGGGAAAAAAGTTATGAAAAATGTCACGGGTCTATTGGGCTACTCAGGAGAGGACACATGGTAGAAGCAGGGTCAGAGGTAGAACTTTGGGCCTCAGGGGAAATTTGAGAATTTTTCCCATTTTGGAAAATGAGTTAAAGTGATAAATTGAAGTGTGGCTCCACAATGAGTCAAAGGGAGACACGTGGCAGGGACAGAATCAGAGGTGCGGGAGTGTAGAGGAAATGTTGAAAAATTTCCTTTGGTGAAAAGTAATTAAAGTATGAAGTCAGAGCGCTTCCCCTTAGCTAATCATATGAGGACATGTGTCTTACGGGAGGGCAGAGCGGCAGAGGAAAATTGAATTTTTTTCTTTTTTCTCAAAAGAGGAAAAATGTGTAAAATTGAGCCACGACCCTAGATTTAATCATATTGTGCCATGTGTCAGCACCAAATCTCAAGGGTGGAGTGGAGGATATTTTTTGGAAAAATTTTCTTTTTCCAAAAAGGGTGGAAATGTGTGGAATCAATCCACGATTCCAATGGGGCCCACATTGGGAAACGTTTCAAGCTCGAGTGGTAGAGATTTTTGTCAAATTTTTACATTTTTCCAAAGATGTTAAAATATCAAAAAGTGATCCCAAGCCCATTTCCAATCACATTATGACACGTGGAGGGCCCAGATTGAAGGGAGAAAGGAAAATCAACGGTAACTATGCATTTTTCAGTTTGGCCACCATTTTTTCTCTAGAAAGTGTGGAAATGCTATTTTTGCATCAATTTCCACCAAATTTTGGTGAATTCTTGTCGTTTTTGCATTCAAGGATCAATGGGATCAATTTGAAAATTCAATTTACAGATCTGAGGTACTTTTGAAATCAATTTTTGTTCAGGCTCAAGAAAAAATGTGAAATAATCAGATCCAAAAGTTACACAGTCAAATTTTGGAGGGATAAGGATGAAATAATGAAAGGATGGGGGTTTGCATGCTTTGAAGATGACAAAAATTCCTCCATAATGGATAATGATGTGAATTTTTCAATGATTCTCCTTTTTGAGGCACCTAGCAACTTTTTGAACATTTTTCTGTTAGATGTCCCTTTTTGCAAGTCATGAGTGAATTTGTAACAAACTAAGATGCCATAGGATATTATTTTCTTGGGAAAGAAGGATCAAATGTAATAGAGAGATATATAATGCATGTTTTGAGACATGTAAAAGGTCAAGAAATTGAAAATCACGAGAAAATTTTGAGAGAAGCTCATTTTCTAAGAAACCCTCCAAAAACTTGGTTAATGTCTTTTGTGTTAGATCTTCATTCATGTTGAGTTGGTTACAAGTGTATAGCCATCACACAGCTCTGAGATTTTTCCTGAAACTCTCCCTTGCTGATGAATCTAACAAGATTTTGAATTAATCTATGTTATTTTGGGCAATATGATGTCTGTTATCATGTTTAAATGTCTACAAACAGTTTTCCTTGTTCTTGTTGCAATCTTGCATTGAAATTTTTAGGAATCACACAGATCTCATCCTTATTGATTGTTTAGTGGCATTTGCAATTTCATTTTTCAGAAGATCTTTCATCTAGCATTGAAAATAAGTAGTTTAAAATCACTTCACCTTCATTTTTTTGACAGAGATTGCTTGTAAGCCTTTGGGGTACCTTAGGCATGATTTGATAAGATATTTTGATGTTTAATTGGGTCCTTTAACTCAATATTTTTGTTGAGGTCTCAAATATTGTGTGAAGAGTGTAAACATGGACCTCCATTTGTGTATCTCTTCTGGTTGAAAGAACATCTTGACTGTTTTGAAGCATTTTATCTAATAGTTTTTCAAATGTTGTAAAGGTTGTCAAAGATCTAGCATAGTCAAGTTTGTCTTGTCAATATCCCACCAAAAATCATTCTAAACAACTAATCCTACCCCATACTACCCCTATTTTGACCTATATACCCACAGAAGATCAAAATCCATTTGCTAAAGTATGTAGAACAAATCAAGATTTCAAAATGTCTTTAGTAACCCTTGCCTTGCATTGAAAATATCTCCATAATCTGGGAGTGACAACTTGTGAAAGTCAGATTTGGAATGTTGATCATATTTTCCCAAGTCCCCTTCATACAATTTGCAAAAATTGAGGGATATCTTCATCTCCTTCACCATTTTAGGGTTACAAAATAGGTCCTTTTACCTTGGTTGAAAGGCACAACCTAAAACAATTAGGACAAGATCAAGTCCTATTTGAGTGCTATCCATCTCTCCACAAATATGAGTGCCAGTTAGATCACATCCCTAGCTACAAAATGACATACATCATGATCTATCTTCCTTCAAGCTTCATGCCATATCTGTGATGCTGCTCAGACTGAAAAGGAGAAAAAATTTGGCTACGAACATTGTGCACGTTGGAGGTTTAGCTAATGAACAAGCATTATAATAACAAATTGAATAGTTGATTAAGATGGATGAGTGATGAGCGATAGTATGCTAGAGTTAGAAGAAAGAGAAATCTATGAAAAAACATGGCATGATAGGCACATTAGGGACAAAAAGCTTGAGATAGGGTAGATGGTGCTTCTTTATGATTCTAAGTTTCGCACCATCCAGAAAACTCAAAGTAATTTGGTTATGACCATATGTTATCGAGTTACATACTTAAAATAGGAGCTTGTCGTTAGAAATGCCGATGGAATATGGTTACCCGGGATTACTTCAACGGGAGTAGATCAAGCCCTACTATAAATAAGTCTTCTTGGTGTTTGTAATAAGGTAGTTTTGCCATTTAGATTAGCTTTTCAATTATGTATTCCCTTAATGTATTTCCTTCTTCATCGCTATGCTTTGTCAATTTAGTTGGTTTTTTGTGAAATAAGCGCGTTTGTGCACTGTGAAGCAAATAACCATTTGCGTATTTTTATATACGAGAGGACTGCACATACCATTTTTGCGGGGTGGTTATTGAAAAATGAGTACACATACAGAACAAACTGCTACATGAGTTCTATTCAAGTTTGAAGAGTTAGTGGACAAAAGATTTTTTTTTCTAAATAAGGACTATAGATGGAGATAAATGAAGGAACAAGATAACATAAAGTAAGCAACGACATCATGGAGACTACCACGAGAAGGCACAATGACGAGGTACTCAAGCACATGGAAGTGCATCAAGAGAAGTCAGTGAGCCGAAGGTAGGAAGGCACGCTAAAAGGTTATATCTCGAGGCATGAAGATATACCACACAGAAATTGTGAAAATGGTCAATTAATGAGGATTGTTGGTAGGTGAAGGAGTAATAAATGCACTAAATTTTTCAAAATCTATATAAGGAAGGGATGCAAGTTCATTTTTACCATTGTAATCACAAAAATTTGAATGATCCAAGTGTAAAACAAGTTGAGTGAATCATGTTGAGGTGTAGAGAGTGTGAAACCAGATGTGGAGAGTAGATTTGTGTGCAGGAGAAGCTTACGTCCCCATTGGTGAAGGGTTTGAGCAAAGCAGAGCATTGTGAAAGAGCTAGGGCACATGATTTCAACTAGGGCACATAGATTTGAGCTAGGGTTTGGACTTGCTCATTACAAAAGATAGAAGGAAAGCATTTACACACTACAGAGGATAGAAAGTTACGATTTACATATGACACCAAAGAAATCACCTACCGTAGGAGCCAAGGGAAAGAAGAAAGTGGAAGCAAGAGGTTGAAATTACTCCCGAGAGTAATTTCTCGGAGATGCAATACCAAAAGGCATGATAGTGGGACAAGAATGGGATTCTCACACCCGAAGTGTAAGATAAGTGATTACAACCACTGCACATTATATAATAAAAAGGAATTAGACGTGATATTGATTATGAAGACAAAAAAGCGTGTAACGAGAGGACATGTCATTATGTGACGATGTTGGAGAGAAGTTACTAAAGCAGATTGGATTCTACCAGTTATACAAGCTCTCATATTTTGGTAAATATGAACCTTTTTACTTGTGGTTGATAATCGGGTACATGAAGACTTTTTCTATTTCTCTAGATGAAGGGTAAGGATTACAACCACATTGATTTCAACTATAACAGGATTAAAGGGAACAGGAGTGGATCTGGATAGTGACTTGAGATAAAGCAACAATCCTAGAGATGTGGAAGGAGTTAGGGTATACCAAGGGTCCGTGTAGAATGGATATCGACAAATTGAAGAAGTACCTAGTGGTACAGGAAACTACACATCTAGTGACCAAATTGAATGATCAAGAGAGATGGTCACAAGTGAATACAATGTGGCTACACATTGCAAGGAGAATGTCACAGGGAATAATTTACAACATATCAGGCTACATTACAAAAATATCATCAAGGAAGTGTGCATAGGTGATAAAATTAGTTTCAGTGCTATCCTATTGTCCCTTGTATTTATGGAGATTGGAGTGCCTGATGGGCCAAAGAACAAGATCTGGGAGTACCCCATGCAAAAAAAAGTCCCTTACGGAAAGATTTGATAAGTACTTGTGTGAAGGGTCAATGAGTGGGCCATTCAAGCAGAGGGTGGAGATGTGGTATGATCAGATCCACACGGCATTTGAAGAGGAGTGGTGCATCCCCAAGGAGTTACCTTCGGTGGTGGGCAAGGAAGTGCAGTTCACGGTGTATCAACACTTATGCATCACGTGATTTGCAATGAAGGATGGGACTTGGATCCCCTAGTGTAAACTACCATATGCCTTCATAGTGTGCTACTTCTAGGCATTAGTCCACCATTTTAGTGATGTGCACCACCTGAATTTTGTTGCAGACAAGGTAGACTGTGACTACCACATCGTTGTGGAAGACATATGTATATCCAAGTCAGACTACCTACATTGAGAGGATAATTTTAGACATGATAAGCATGAATCCTATGAGTTTAGCGATTGGAGACAAAGTGGAGTTACACTTATATACCTTTATCTTAAGCCTAAGTTGGAGGGTAAAAAATATGTGGAGAATGAGTTCACACTCCTAGGGCCACCTAAGGGTAAGAATACAGTGGAGACTATACCGAGATCCGAATCCTACCGAACCTATAGAGTTAGAAGATGAGGAGGAAGAACATGAAGATAGTGGAGGATTCAGTAAATAGAGGACAAAGGAAACCCTTGGAAAGGGTAGAAGATGAGCACACAAGTACTCCATCCCAAGCACAAGAAGAAGGAGAGGAAGAATTGGAAGTAGGAGTAGACCCTGAAGAATGTTATTATTCGGATGAACAAGAACTCAAGGTGCTACTCCACAATTAGTACAGATATCACCATGACTCTCTCCATAGAAGGAGACAATTGAGAAGAGAAGGAGAAAACTAAATTTGAATGAGGAGGCGGAAGAGTCTGAAGAGAGTGTGCCTGGATATTCTACATAACCAGAGGATGTGGAAGATCCCAAGCATGAATAAATTAAGGTTAAAGAAGAAGGAGTACATATTCCAGGAGAAACAAAGCAAGATACTACTCAAGACATAGAGGATCCAACTCCAAACCTTGGCGCTCAAGTTCCTAAGGGGCCAAGATCAAGGAGGGAAAGTGGAGAATATGTTGCACTAGTCATGGGCTATGAAGAGGACATGAGTAAAATTATCCACACATGATTCCATAATATAGTGGGACTTAAGGACTTGTATGGATGGGAGTTGATGGACCCTAACATGAAAACCATGCGCACAAGGAAACAGTTGTCATGATCCATGCAAACTCACATGTTCGATCCTAATTTTGATGTAGGTGAATATTATTTTGTGTCAAGGAGAATGAGACAGTCACTATAGAGCAGGACATATAACCATCAAACCCATGGTTATGTCTGATGAACATGTGATTAATGCCTTAGTAAAGGTATCTATAGAGGTGTTGCATAGGAATGTGGATAAAGCTACCACCATCAAAGTGTTAAGAGAAGAGATAAAATCGAAGGATGCAGAAATAGTGCATTTGAAAGGAGAAAAGGACCTAGAGTAAAAGAATAATGGGGTTCTCATTGGCATGGCAGAGGAGATCATAGATCATGTCCTGTAAGCAAGACCACACTTGGAGCCCAAGGTACCCAAAAAGTTCCCTTTGGCTATGCACTATGTGCGTACCCTAGTTGATTTGGTGCTTGAGGATGGACTAGTTTGGATGCTAGAACCAAAGGACCCTGAGCAGGAAGCAGAGAGGGAAAGGGCTTCGGTGGTCGGAAGATTTCATCCTATGAAGCATTTCTCTAGACCCTATAGGAGAAGATGAAGAAATTAGACCAGCCACTTTCGAACATATGTGCAGCTCCAGAGGCAGTAATAAGGATCAGGACCATAGTAAAAGACAATGAAGTCCTGAAGGAAATGAAATATGAGACATTGGGACATGCAAAAATATTAGCACCTACCAAGTAAAAGTGTGAGGCCCTTGCAGCAAAGACAAGACCCCATAAGGAAAAATTGGATGAGATTGGAAAACGTATAGCATAGAAGATGGATTTGTTAGAAGGAAGAATGTCTGTTATGTCCAACATTGTTCTGGTGCTACAAAACAAGAAGGGAGAAATTTCCCAAGATGAGTTGGAATCTATTACAATGGACATTCCAGAGAAGATAGAATCTCTGCGCTTAAGCTGAATGGAAGGCTTTGGAAATGGAGATAAAGGAAGAATATCCATAATTAATTCTTTCGATCAGGATAGAGGATGTTAAAGGGTGAGAGTTCATGCTTTATACATAAATTCTTTCATTTCTTTCCATTCCTCACTCTTTATTATTTCAAAGAGTAGCCATTTTTGGGTGGCAATGCAGTTTAGTGTGGGGTAATGTTAAGCGGACAAGAGTATGATACTTAGCAGAAGGCACACAAAAAGTTTTCATGTAAGAACAGGTGTAGTCAAAAGCATAGAAGAATAGGGAATGACACACATGTAAAAGATAAGGGCAGGTTTAGGACTTAGCCATTTTAAGGAGTATGGGCTATTTTTGGAGATAATGTGTAGAGCACACAAACTAGATAAAGACTTGTGCAACACGCATGGGCTATTATTAGAACAACAGCTACTAAGTGATTTGTATGGGTTTGGGTTAATAATATAATTGCTACTACCAATTAACCAGAAGATATATATTATTAGCGCACTTACATTGTTTATGATTATTGTAAGGGCACATAGCTATTTTCAGCATGTGACCTATTTTGGGAATTATGCAAGAGGTGAAGGAAAAGTCTCCACCCTTATAAATATGTAGTGATATGAATAGTATAAGAGGACTATGTGATAACTAGATATAAGTTACTATGAAATTATGCTGTCAGATCTGATGCACACATAAGATTATGGTATTATTTATTATAAGAAGCTTCTGTGTATTTATTATGTTTAATATAATGGAGAGTGTTGGCTTAATCAAGGTGTTAATCATGAGTATAACTGGTTCTTACATGGTTGAATTCATTATGTTTATTATTTAAACCTGTTACCCTTAGATCTAGATCTAGAATATGCTCTGTAGAATGTTATGCTAATTATGGATCTGAATGCATAGAATGTTATATTAATTATAGATCTGAATGCATTAAGTCTTCATCATGCTAACATCCTACATAAACAACCCTAAAGAGGGGCCTAGTACCTTTGCGCGCTTTGGGTGAGTGCTTAGTCTAGGATGAGTGATGTGCCAATGCGTCTGGGTTATTCTTGGTAAATTCTAGGCTGCATCAGAACATGTAATCCTGCAAAACAAGTGTTACACATGGAACACCCATTAGCATGTTAGAGTGAAAACCAATATGTCAAAGCATGTATAAGAAAGTAGTATAAGATGCTAAGTACAAAATGAAACAATATCACCTATATAAGTCGAATGTGGATGCCCCTAGTGACCAATATAGTAAGGGTAGATGGCAAACATCCATACCGTGTGTGGAGTCTTGTATCTATGATCCCACTAAACAAAGGCATGAATGTGCATGTGTATATTATAATGACATAAAGGAAAGAAAACTAACATGTGTAATAGAATGATCATGTAAAAACTAGTAAGAAAAAGTAAATACTACCAAGACAATGTAGTATGCTATGGATGGAGGGAATGGAATGATAGGAGCAACTTGACCCCCAAGTGTATGGATTTGTATACGAGTTAAGTTATTTCCCCCTAAGTATTCAGGAATGAACTACAAATGAGAGTGCATCATCGGGAAATGGTCAATTAGTTGTGGTTGTGTCTAGCGCGTTACGATGAGTGTGTATGTGTAGTAGTGATGGAATGTGACATGAGGAGAAATGATGTGCATGAACCCTATAGCAAAAGTGTATCTCAATTTTTTTTTATTGTAGGAGTGATGACTTGGCCCTAAGCATATATCACTATAGAAGATGAGAATATGGTGATAATATATATAGAAAGATGTGCGTGGACCCTATATCCAAAGTGTATACCATGACTTATTGAATGGGTGAGTGATGATTTATCCCTAAGCATATATCACTATAAGATGAAGGGATGAGAATGTGACATATGAAAAAGATGTGTGTGGACCCTATAGCCTAAGTGTATACCATGACTTGGTTGAATAGAGGAGTGATGATTTAGCCCTAAGCATATATCACTACATGATGGTAGAAGAAGGTGAAAATTTAGCCTATAGTGTATGTCACTACGAGATGGGAAATGGGGGTGTGCGAAGCATAGATAAGTAGGAAATGAATAACGAAAGGTAATATTGGTAGCATTAAGTGTAGACCACTATGTGATGAATAAGACAAGGGTGGTGATTTAGCCTAAAGTGTATACCACTAAGTGATGAGTAGAATAAATGATGATGTAATAGAATGAATGAGAATAGGATGATAGAATAGGTGATGATTGGATGTAAGAGGATAATGTGAAATGGATAAAGGAAGTGGTGATTTAACCTAAGGTGTATACCACTAAGTGATGAGTGAAGGCATGACAGTGTAATGGAATAAGTTTGGAATTGATAAATGAAAGAGGATGATATAAGAGAAGATGATAGAAGGATGTAGATTTGATGGAAGGAGTGGTTATCTAACCTAAGGTGTATACCACTACATGATGATGGGTGTGAGTGATGATAGAGCCTAGAGCATTGGTCACTAGTCCGGTGGATGTGGTATGAGGACATGTTGCATGTAGGTAAGGTCCATTTGATTGGTAAACCCTTGGCAATCGAGTGTGGACCTAGGAACTAGAGTACGTCATATGGTAGTGAGTGTAGTGTGTAGAATAATGTAGTGTAGATGGCCAAGAGAGGTGAATGTGGGTTGTACATGATGTAATATAGCATGCGTAGGTAGGTAGAAATAAAATGTGGAATGACGATAGATAAAACTAGACCCAAGTATAAGGAAATATAGTGTAGTGTGTAGAATGTATAGGATGATGTATGATGTATATGTATAGGTTTGGTAGTGTGGTGTGTGGGGTTTAGTGTAAGAATGATCCCTTAACAATCCAGTGTGAACCAAAGCACTAGGGTGTGTCATCGGGTAATGAGCATGTTATGACATATCAGATAGGATGCCTATGGAAATGATTGAAGATGTATAGAAAACATGTAATTTAAGGCTATGAAAGTGTGAGAGGATAGAGAGTGGGAAAGGATATAATTTTTATGTCTCCCAAGTGTTTTGAAAGAAGAAATCACCCGATAAGCCCAAAATAAGAAGGTCCTACACCTGAAGGCGTGAGATGATGCAAATGGAGGACCTTGATCTACCAATAGGGATATGGTATAGAGGGTTGGTTTTGGTGAGTGAGATTGATATACATGTGAAGAATGGCGAATAGAAGAATACTATGGTGTGGCACCTAAAGGGGGAGATTGGGAAGACGGTGCTATAGGTTAGTGGTGAGAGGTTTACGGAGAGGATGACTTTGATGCACATGAATTGGGTGATCCCAAGGGGATATACTTAGGATAAGAGAAGGTGGGGTGATAAATGAGAGGATTTATAAGCATTAGACATCTCACGATAACACAGGTGAGCATGTGACAATAATCGTATGATGTCCCGGAAGGCGGTGATAATGAAAAATAGTTAGTCACAAATGTGGGTTACCTACAAGTGAGGACAAGAGTGTGTAGGTGGAAACATAAGAAGTCTATGGTGAAGAAGGTGACCCACAATGTGTTTCGGTGTTGCATGAGAGAGAATGATAATGGGTGAATGTAATAGTGTAATTGGTGGATCAAGGTAGGGACCTATAGGGGAGGTAGGTGGGGTAGGAGTTCTGGGAGGAGTAAGAACATGTAGTTTTGTAATTGTAGCATGAAGTGATGTAATTTTGGCATCCATGGGTGACACTTGAACTTGTAGTGCTGTATAGCCTCCCATAAGGGTGCATTAGGAGGAGCTGTGTGAGAGAAATTCAACAAATATCTTAGAGGAGGAAGAGCAGATGGTAGGAGAAGGTGAATGGGTGTCAACACAAGAGGGTAATGGTGAGGGAAGGTATTCTAGAGAGTTGGTAACATAGGTATCAAAATTGTACTGGAAAGCATGAGAGACTTGATATGCAAGGGTATGTGGTTGGTTGTCCAAATAACCATGAATGCACAATATGCATCACCATGACATATTGTTCGTCGGTGAAGGGAGGAAATGGGAATCCTAAGATACCAAATAGTGTAGTTAGGTGAATGGCAAAGAAAGGAGCTACTAAAAATGTAGACATCACCAAATGGCATGGGAAAAGTGATATCAATGTGAGCAGGATCAAGTGCCCTTCGATATAATCTAGCCAAGATTGTCCAAGAGTGAGTGGGGTAGTAATGGGAGTACGTGCAAGGTGAACTACAAGATGGAAAACACATGGGCCATATGCAGCAGTAAGGATGACAGAACCATGATATAGATGTGGATCACATAAAGGAGAATGGAGATCACTAGAGTCAAACCCTAGGTGAAGGATGCCCTTGTGGGAACATATAGTAGTAGTGCAAGATGTGTCAAGTGGTATGTATTCCCAATAAGAATTATTAATGAAGAGGGTGCAAGTGAATGACAGATGCACGGAGGAAGGTGATAGTGATGGAGTGGTTGAGATGAGATCTAGAGAGGGTACATGGCCTTGGTATGGTACAATAGCAGTTGTAGGATCAAATGGTGGGGAAGAGACAGTGCTAAGCATGTAGATAGTAGTTACAAATGACATCTCGTATAGAAAGGGTGACAGGGGAGGAATATAGAAAGCAACCGAATAGTGTGGGGTGGGTTTAGTGGATGGTGGTGAAGTAACAATAAAAGGGGAAGGGACTAACTCAACCATGCAAATAATAGGGACTAAGGTAGGTGGAGTTGGTAAGATGGTGGGCAGAAAAGGAGGTGTAAGGCTAGAGTCGGTTATGTTCAAGGAGGGGAGAGAGAAATAGGAGCATAAGGAAGAGCTTGAAAGTCGAATGCATTGGGATGAGGTAACATAATTAATAGTGCATAAGTAAGAGGTAACAACATCTGAAATAGCCCAAGGATCCATCCCGAGAGAAGATGGTAGGTTAATAAACGAATGACAAGGGTTAAAAACAGAAGAGGTAATAACATCCACAATAGCCCAAGGATCCATCCCAGAAGATGGTAAGTCAATAAACAAAGGACAAGGGTTAAAAATAGAAGAAGAAGTATTTTTGAAAGTGTGCTCGAGGCTATCAAATTATAAAGTAATTGGAGACTCGGGGAAGAGGAATTTCTAGACCGCTTACCCATGGTGGAAAGTGCAGATTCAAAACCCTAAAAGGGGCTGGGAGAAAGATAGAGAGAGAGGTCAGGTTCACCAAAATGATTGTCAAAAATAACTATCTTAAGGGTGTAATTAGGGTTCTAATGTTAATCTAAATAGGAGGACTAAAACATTGTATAAATGTAGTCAATAAAGAAAAGAAACATGTAATAACTAAAAATAATTACTCTAAGTAAGAGAGAAACCATAATATGTAAGAGGGGAGTAATGAAATGACTTAGTGATTGAAGCTGATTATTGCAGTTATCACACATCTAGAACTAGAACTTGGTAGTGCAGATGAGCACTCACGAGCCCTCTACAAAGGGATTTTATAGGTTGTATGAGATGAAATAAACACTTTGGAGTGTACAAGGCTGCCACAAGGTGCCCAGTCTGGATTTTGGAGTCCGTGAATCGTGTTCGGCGAGTGTTGTAACTAGGTCTAAAACCCCGCATGTCTCATCACATTAGATTTGCTAGATGAACTAGATGATACCTTACACATGGAGAAGAATAAGGGGTTGGAATGACCGTAGTTGCCAAACCAAGAGACTTATCGATGAGCACTTGTTGGTTGTATTTTCTATCACTAAAAATGCCCAATGGGAGTGCATGAAAACCGAGAAATAGTTAGGGAAATTCACCTTTTGACAGGGTGGAATTTCCTCTACTTTGTTAGAGGGGAAGTTACCTCATATGATATGATTTTTTGTATTTTTGTAAGTTTAACCAGAAAGCACAAAAGGGCAAAAAAATTGAGAAATGAAAAATATACAAAGAAAGTAAGAATGAGTGGGAAAAGAACACCACGTAGGTGTTAGGCAAGACGGACAAATATGAGACACAAAGTTCTACAAATATGTCTTATCAAGGACACACCAGTCCTTCTTGGTCATATAATATTTCCTTACAAGGTTGATTGGATGAGAAATAGGAGAAAAATTCTATCGACAAAGTATATACAATGACCATCAAATCTTGGAAGCACAAAGTCTTATTCTCCCTCAAAATATGTTGATATGGCACAAAGTCCACATACTTTGATGATCAACACAAAGTATGGTTCACCTGGGCATCATTCATACTATGAAGAAACAAAAACATTAATAATTCAATCACAAGCAATTTAACATATTTCGTAATTGTTAACACAACAACAATACGTAAAGCATTGTATTGATCTGTGTACACAAAGTTACAAAAAATGTGCAGATAGAATAGTTTTCTCCCAGAGCATAGAAAGAAAAATGAGAGAATGAAAGATAGACCCCTCTTTACTACTACAATTCAGCCTTATATAGGCATTCTTCTCCAAGAAGAAGTTACAAAACTACTTGACCAACCTTTAACCCCAATCCCAACCTCAAGTTGACTCAACTTGAGTTATACGTTACATTACAATTCACAAATGTATAATATTTAATTAATCTAGTAAATAAATTAATTAAATATATTTCATATGGATGAAAATCTAGATGAGGATTTCTCTTTTGCTTAATGTTGTCCCATAACCTGTGATTAAAGAAAATAATGCCCATGCCTTTTAATTTCTCTTTCAGCCACCACAAAGTTGCTATTCTAAATTGTGTTTGTTTACTAAAAATTATCTAGAAGCATACATCAATTCCCAATTTTCCAAGTTTTTGTGAGTAGATCTCGAAGCTATGATTTCAATGAGTATTCATTTGCACATTTTCATTGAGAATCACTCAAGATATGGCCATCTAAGTAGAGGCAACTGTTTTGGGATTTTTATGCTTACGAGACTGTGAATTAATTCTGGGTAGTTGAAAGATTATTTTAAAATATTTTTCTCCTTTTGTAATGTTTTCTCATATTTTTAATATCTTAGAGGAATTTAAATCATGGTGATCCCATTTTATATTACCATTTTCATTCAAAAAGGAGAGGGGAGCATGCTTTATGTTGAGCCTTTTAATAACCAACTCGGCTAGCTTGGCCGAGCTGGCCCTTTCCTTGCATTGCCGCTTACTTCTACCTAGCTTTCCTACTTGTAACTCCTCCCACATAGCCTTATTACTCCTTACTTGAGGAAGATTCCACATTACACTTCTCTATTTCCATGCCAACTCAGTATTCACCATTGGCTCGTTTCATATCACTATGGCAACATAGAAAACTGATCCCTTCATACTACTTGACCAACTCGACTGAGTTGGTCTCCACCTCAACGACCGGGGTTCTATGTTGCATGGTTAAATGAAAATCAAGATTTATTTTCTTTATTCCACCACTTTGGGGCTTTCACATTACTTTTGATATGGATGCATTAGGTTTAAATTTCACAACTTACCCATGGCCCACGGGATTTTCAACACCAACTACTCTACATTATACTAAAAATTCCCATGCCAGCCCACACCATTTATTCAAACCCAATTTTACCCTCGCCATGGGTTATTTTTGTCATTTACCCCTGATTCACGTGCATGATTGATTGTCTGATCTGGCAAGTTTGGAGATTTCGTGCACAACCATTCCAAATGTACTTAGGGACATCTATGACATTTTTGTTTGACTTAGCCACAACTCACTCTCTTTAGAGATAAAAACCCACCATCTGATTTCAGCCTATGTGATGTTGCCTCACCATTACTTGATACTAGTTTTAACAATTCACCAGAGGCTTTGCCTTGAATAGTTTAACTTGGTGCTCATTGTTTAGGCTCAATATTTGACATTGATCAGTTTGGCGGCTTCAACAAAAATCCTCAATAGCTTAATTCTACATCAAACAATCCTCCTGGATTCCCTTTCATCTAAAGTGGCTCAGTCGAGGTGCACAAAACTACTTAGGCATTGGATAACCACCTTGATGCCATAGCTCAACATATATTTTGAATCGGGATTCACTCATAGTATCCATCACCATCATGCTTGGTTTCTACCATATTTAGCTCAAGTATGGTTCTAAAAGTGAGTTTCTCTACCTATTTGAAAAGGAATTAGGAAATAGCTTGACATCCCTATTTTCCCTATAACCTATCTTCACACCCAATAGATTGGTCATTTTATTGGAATTCATCCTTCACAACAAATGATTTAGTGCTTCATTCTTCTCAAAGAGATCAAGGAGTCCTTTACATGGATTATTCATTCCTAGGCATGTGTTTGACTTGGTTTCACCAACTGATAACTTAGTTACGATATGAGCTCAATTACTTATTCCCTAGCATGGTCTCTTTGTGATCCTTGAATGACTCGAGTTATACCACCTCTTTTAACCATCAAATAGCTTTCCCCTGGTAAAGACTTGGTTGAACCTGAAATGTGATCTTGAATGTTTTCATGGAACAACGCCATCTTAATTCTCATTTTCATGGCCCAGGTTCCCTTGTGATGTATAATCACAACACTATACTAACACCTATAATGTCAAAATGACTCAATTCAACATGGACGTACTCCAATATCAAGAACATTTTTACCGAGTCCGATGGGTTGATTATTAGGCTTAGCTCTCCATTACATGAGATTGATTTCACTTTCCAATTATGAATCCAAATTATCTCCACATCATATGGCTCATGGTAATTCACATGGCTTACCCCTATGAATAATAGCTCACTTGTAGTAGCCAAATCACTCATCAAAGGGTAATTCAATCCTCCAAATATCTTGGTTTCCAAAATAATGGGCTTAGTTTGGTGATGAGATGACTCAATACTAGTGTAAACAACTTGGCCTATTCCCTAAATTAGCTTGATAATGCTTCTCTTACATAGCTCATGATTAATATGTAGCTACCCATCAACACAAAAGTAGCTCAATAGCTCAGTCATCAATGTAGCTCGACCAAGGGCACAAAACACAACTTTTAACCTTTTTTATTCCTCTAGCTTATTACAACCAAAGTGCCTAGAGAAATGTTCTTGATTTTTCCATTTTACTTGAAGGTGGGTCTCTGAAATATCTGCAACATAGGTATCTAACTAAAATATTCTTAAAATTTTTTTGAAAAATTTCTCCATTCTAGAATGGGTGACAACAACTAGCTCTTTTCGGACATGGCTTGGATTGACCACCGGGAAAACAAGACATGGCTCAAACTATTGAATCTCGGGGTTTAGAATAGACTAGTGCCTTATCCATTGGGCCAAGGCTCAGTACAAGGGAATATTCTCTCAACACACACAAGATTTGCACAAAAGTACACAAACACACACAAAAAGGAACAAAAAGGGAAACAAGCCAAAATAGGGAAGTATGTACAAAGAAGAAAGAGGATATTTACAGGGGGAAGGAAAGAGATTATACAAAATCTACACAATTCTAGAGACAGGATGAGAAAAATAGGTACCTTTATGGAACAACATGCCAAAATTATGAGGCATCCTTAAACTGAAAATGATCAATTGGGTATACCAAAATAGAATGGGAGCATTATGTGGCTTGAAAAGTAAAATTGAAGGAGTTAACCATCCACATAGTGATACTTCATGCCAAGATTTTTTTTTATTAAGGGCAAATAGTTTTGAAGGGACTATACCCTGTATACAAAATGGCTTAAAATCCAGATAGAAAAATGAGAGAAGTAGTCCAGAGAGGGGAAAAACAACCAACCAAGAAGGCTCAATGACCTTAAATTACAATAAAGGTGAAAAGTGGATCAAAACATACAGAGATCCAAAACTACGAAGACAAGATAAAAAAGAAACCAAAAGAGAAACAGAAAAGTGAGCTCCACCAAAAAACAGCTCCAGAACCACCCGACGATAGCGGATCGTAGCCAAAAACTACAAAGAACACAATGTAGCCCGCTACTTGATGGCTCCTTATCTTGGTCTTGATGGCTGTAGTGACATGAAAAAGGAAATTGCCGTGGCCGAGAGGGGTCCTTCATGTCAGCTTGGGAGATTGCAATGTCCCTATTCTCCTTAGGGCCCCATATGTCTTCATTGATTCCACTTAAACTACAAATGTTGTGGACATGTTGTTCAATGAAGTTATAGATGCTTTTGAGGGCAGATAAAATACAGTCATTGTGGCTTTTGGCATTCCCCAATCTGCCATCAAGTGTTTACAGCTTCTTGAAGTCTTCATCAATGACCCCCTCTTCCTCCTCACTTTGAAGGATCCTTTTACCCTTGGCTCTCTCCATGTGATACTTCATGCCAAGATTATTCGGTTCTGTGAAGAGCTGAATGTCTTCCTGAAACTTCTCTTTTTCTTACAATGAGAAGGTGAAGGAATAGTGTCATACAAAATCATGTATGACCCTTGGCTACTTCCATATTGACTTTTGCACACCACTAAACTCTAATAACTGTATCCATGAGAAAATATAGTCCTTATATCTTTGAATTCCTATTTTAATGAAGTGTTGATAACATTTGTGTGAAGATTGCAACTATCGTCATGACATAACTCATGAGAAACATGCACTTCCACTATATTTTCTTCGTAAAACATTTCAAGAGAAATTGGGAAAAGAGAACTAAATAATTTACCATTTTCATTCCACATAGTTTCTACCTTGTCCCTAAAAAACATACTCTGCTACTTTTGAAAAATCAACATCCATAATTTATATTACCTGATTTGTCTTCATGATTAATAGGGAACTTGAAAGTTGTTAGAATAGGCAGAGTATGATCAACACTATCATCCTCTTCCTTGTGTTTGCATTCCAAAGAATGTACTAAACAAGAATGTCAAAATTGTGAAGAAAATATTCTAGGCATGGATTTTTGTTTTCTATTGGTTTCAAGGACTAAAAAAGGCTCGGTGTATAGATTTCATTAGTAAATATAACATGAGGACTGTTTATTTCATTACAATTCTTTTCTTCAAGTTCAGACACTTGTTTGTTATTGAAAGAACTTGAAACAAGAGGATTATCATCAGTTACTTGGGTTTCATTGTCTTCCTATATAGGATAAAAATTGGATTTGTCCCTTTTTTCATGATGGACCTCAAATTTCACCATCATAAGATCATTCTTTTCAAATCAATTGAATGCAACCCTAATGCAAGACATGTCTTCTAAGAATTCAAATTTAGGTTGAAATGTAACCTCAAGCTATTTGTCTTCTTCATCATTTGAAGGAATATTAAATTGGCATGCATCAGGTGGAGCAATAAGAAGACATTCATTGGTGGAATTGAGGTAGCGTTGAGGAATAAATACTTTGTAATATGGAGAATCAACATGATAAGCTTCTGGAACTTGAATGTTTTCCTCTTTGTTACAAAGTGTCTCATATTCATCTACTGATTATTCTTCAATTTTTTTAGCCTCCTCACATGCCTACAGACTACCTGTATTGTCTTTGTACTTATCTCATCAGTTGTATGGAATTTTTATCATCTACAGGTGTTATTTTCATCTTTCTACCTTTTGCAGCACTTTCTTGATATTTAAGCCACAAATATTTAATCACTGGGTCATCACATGCAGCAATTTGTTTCAATCTATCTTTCCTTTCTTACATTGTTAGTTTCCTTTTCGGAGATGACACGGGTGCAATAGTGGATTTATTTTTGGTATATGGAATATTAGCACAATCTGGAAACATATTTCTTACTTGACCATCTTCAATAGGTTGCAATAGGGTTTTGAAACCAATCTTGGATTCATGCCTCTGTAGATGGTCTACAAAAATTGGACTGTATGCTAGGATTAACTGGAGCTTGAAAATTTTGAACAGGAGATCTCCATCCTCATCCCCATCAATGTCACTCTTTGGTGTGGGCTAAAAATTGTTTTTCATTTTTCCTTAACTCCTAGGAAGGTTCCTAGATCGAGGGAATGAATGTGACAGAAGTTTGATCCTTAGCGGAGTTGCCAAAAATTGTTGGTTGGATTTTTTGTCATTGAATATGCCCAATGGAAGTGTACAAAAACCAAAAACATTTAGGGAAATTCACCTTTTGACAGGGTGGAATTTCCTCTACTTTGCGAGAGGGGAAGGTCCCTCATATGATTTTTTTTTCTTTTTGGTGCTTTTAACTAGAAATCACAAAAGGGCAACAATATTGAGAAATGGAAAATATACAAAGAAAGGAAGAATGAGTGGGAAAAAACTGCACAATCTCATAGGTTTTAGGAAAGATGGAAAAATATGAGACACAATTTTGTACAAATCTATCTTATCAAGGACACACCAGTCCTTCTTGGTTGTACAATATTTCCTTACAAGGTTGGTTGGATGAGAAATAGGAGAACACTTCTATCGACAAAGTACATATAATGAGCATGAAATCTTGGAAGCACAAAGTCTTCTTCTCCCTCAAAATAAGTTGATATGGCATAAAGTCCACATACTTTGATGATCAGCAAGAAGTATGGTTCACTGGGCATCATTCATACTATGAAGAAACATTAACATTAATAAGTCAATCACAAACAGTTTAACATATTTCATAATTGGAAATCATTAACACAACAATGTAGAAAGCATTGTATTGATATGTGTACACAAGGTTACAAAAATGTGTATATTGAATTGTTTTCTCCCAGAGCATGGAATGGAAGAATGAGAGAATGAAAGATAGATCCCTATTTAATATTACAATTCAGCCTTATATAAGCATTCTTCTCAAGAAGCATTTATAAAACTACTTAACCAATCCCAACCTCAAGTTGAATCAACTTGAGTTATATGTTATATTATAATTCAAAAATGTATAATATTTAATTAATTTGGTGAAAAAATTAATTAAATATATTTCATCTTGATGAACACGTAGATGAGGATTTCTCTTATGCTTTATGTTGTCCCATAACCTGTGATTAGAGAAAATAATGCCAATGCCTCTTAATCTCTCTTTCAGCCACCACAAAGTTGTTATTATAAACCGTGTTCATTTACTAAAACATTATCCATCTATTCTACATAAATTCCCTATTTTCAAGTTGTTGTGTGTGGATATTAGAGCTACGATTCCAAATAGTATGCATTTGTGTGTTTTCATTGAGAATTGCTCAATATATGGCCATCCGAGCGAGAGGTAAGCTGTTTAGGGATTGTCGGGCTTATGAGGCTGTGAATTAATTCCTAGGTAGATGAAAGATTATTTTAAAAATAGTTTTATTCTTTTTTAATGTTTGATCATATTTTAAATATCTTGGAGGAATTTAAATCATGTTGGGCCCATTTGATATTACCATTTGCATTTTAAAAGGAGAGGGGATCATGCTTTATGTTGAGCCTTTTAATAGCCAACTCAGACAGTTTGGTTGAGTTGTCCCTTTCCTTACATTGTCACTTACTTCTACCTAGATGTCCTACTTATACTCCTCCCACATAGCCTTATTAATCATGTTTGGGAAGAGTCCACATTATACTACTCTATTTCCATGGTAACTCCACATTCACCATTGGATCGTTTCATATCACTTCAAAGAACATAGAAAACCGATCCTTCATACTACTTGACCAACTTGATTGAATTGGTCTCCACCTCAATGATTGGGTTTCTACATTATGTGGTTAAATGAAAATCAGGATTTATCCTCTTTATTCCACCACTTTAGGGATTTCACATTACCTTTGATGTAGATGCATCAGATTTAAATTGTACAACTTACCCATGGGCCACGCGGGCTCTCAAACATAGACTTCTACACATTATGTGGAAATTTCCATGTCATGACTGCATCATTTATTTGAACCCGCTTTGACCCTTTCATGGGTTGTTTATGTTGTTGATCCCCAATTCACGTGCATGATTCCTCTACTGTGGTGAGTTTGGAGGATTTTTTCATAATAGGTCCAAATCTACTCGGGCCATCTAGGACATTTTTGTCCAACTTAGCCACAACTCACTCTCTTTAGTGATCTAACCTCGCCATCAGGTTTTGGCCTATGTGATGTTGCCTCACCTTTACTAGATATTGGTTTTTAAAATTCAATAGATCGCTGCTTGTTTCACCTTATTCTAAAGTGTTTCTTGAATTTTGACGAAATAGATAAGGGTAAAGGGCTAGGAGGAATACCTGTTAAGATGTTGGTTATAGGTTGTTACGTGCATATGAATTCTTGATCCCCATATAATCTTGAGAGCTTCCTTTTTGCTTGGAGGAACTACCTGAAATGGAAAACAAGACCACCAAATGAAAGTTAAATAGTATATGCAGTGGACTGCCTAGCGTATGCTAGATCCGGGAAGTGTGATACTTCTTAGATGGTTGTCAATCCATTGTTTAAAACAAATTAATGCTAATAATAAAGGAAATCCTACTATAGTTAAAATGATTTAGGTATCTCATTCGTCTACAATAAGAAAATTCGTTCACAACAGGATAAGTTATGACTGAATCTAAAGGTCAAGGTCTCTGTCAGAGTACTGTGTATTGGTTAGGGTCAGGTTCTGGGTTGTTTTAGGTATTGGGTAGAGAATGGAAGCTCTATTCTTGGTTTCTGGTTAAGAACACAGAGACCAACGTCAGTCTGGTATGATTGATGTCAGTTTAGGTTAACCTACGATGGTCATGAGTGGTGCATCGGTATGGTTGGGGTACAGGAAACTCAGTAAAAATTTGGTGGGGTGACAGATTTGAGGCTAGATGGAAATGGAATGGAAATGGCAAGGCTCGTGTGGGTCTCAGGTATGCACAAGAATGATTAAAATCTAGATATGGGCCATTCAAGGGTGTGGGTAAAAGGATGATCAAGTTTTCATGGAGGTAAAATGGTGGTGGAATGAAATGGGAGTAGAAACTAATGATGAAGTAAAAGAATCTACCAAATGATAAATGGACAAGTGCTAGTTAAGAAAGCACTTATTTTTTGTACAAGCTTGATGTCTAGTTAGCAATGGTGGGTGATCAAATGAAAGGGACTCGGTGTGGCATTGGCGCTTCCCTGGATGCTCCCGTGAAGGCAAGTGGCTTTGTGGTTGCTTTAGGTGATGGCTATGGGCACTCTGATGCGCGAATGAATGCTCGTTTGTTTACATACAACTTTGATTTCATCACTTGTTCTTAGAAGAAAAATGTCCAAAACTCTAAAACAATGTGCCAACCTCAAAATAAGGTTGTTTTGGGGGTTAAATGGTAACCGATGGTGGTTCCAGGTTGACCGGCGGTGGTTTAGGGTGACCGGCGTCGGTTAGGGCAGGATTTCCTAGGTTTTCTAAAATGGGTAGATCCTTTTGATTTTCTTAGATCTCACCTATTTTGCTCCGTGAATAGAATGGAAGATTCCTTCTAATGGATAGGAATGTGGTTAGAGGGAATATAGGCTTTGATTTTTAGGGTTTGGGTAGGTCTTAGTTAGTTATGGCAACATACTAAGAATAGGTCTTAGGGTGAGGTGGCTAAGTGAGGTGGATGTGTGGGTATTATCCAATTAGGATATTTAAATAACAAATATTGGGAGGATAATGAATTAATTTAATTTAATTAATATTAGAGTGGGGTGAAGGGGGCCATGGTTAGGTGAATTTGTTCAAGGTATTTATTTAACAAAGGACCAAGGAGAGTGTTACCCATTTTGGTGTCTACACTACCTTGAATAGTTCAACTCAAGTGCTCATGGTTTGGGCTTGGTATTCGACATTGATTACTTTTGAAAATTTGACAAGAAATCCTCAATAGCTCAATTCTACATCTAAACAATCCTACTAGATTTCCTTTCATCTAGAGTGGCTCAAGTATGAGGTGTATAATAGTACTTAGGAATTGGGTAACCACGTTGATGCCATAGCTTGACATATAGTTTAATTCGGGATTCACTCACATTATCCATCACCATCATGCTTGGTTTCTACCATATTTAGCTCAATCTGGTTCTAAAAGTGAGTTTCATTTCCTATTTGGTAAGGACTCGGGTAATAGCTCAACATCCCTATTTCCCCATCACCTATCTTCATGCCCAACAAATTGGTCATTTTATTGGAATTCATCCTTCACAAAAATGACTCAACTCTTCATTCTTCTCAAAGAGCTCCAGGAGTTCTTTACATGGATTATTTATTCCTAGGCATGAGTTTGGCATGGTTTCACCAAAAATGATGTGGTTCCAATGTGATTTTGATTACTTATTCCCCTGGTATTGGTTTGTTTTTATCCTTGAATGACTCAAGTTATACCAGCTCTTCCAACCATCAAATATATCACCCCTGGTAAAGACTCGATCGAACCTAAAATGTGATCTTGAACGTTTTTGTGGAACAACGATGGCTCAATTATCATTGTCATGGCTCTGCTTCCCTTGTGATGTAGAATAACAACCTTTATCATGACATCTATAATGTCGAATGATTTGATTCAACATGGATGTACTGTATTGAGCTAACTTGTGTTGGTCCGATGGGTTAATTATTAGACTTAGCTCATTGCTATCGATGATGGTTTGTAGCTATCGATGTCGAGTCACAATTGACCAACGATGGTAAGCTAGGGCACATGACCAATGTTGGTTAGGGTAAATTTATGCCGGTTAGGTCGGGGTTGCTAATAAAAGAGAAAAATCCACATTTTCTCAATTCATTTGTCTTTTGCAAAAGAGGAGAAAACGACAGAGGAGAGAGAAAAGGGTGGAAAGTGACCGAGTGAGATGGAGGACTAGGTTGGTGAGCTACATGGCTGGTGATAGTTGGTTGATAGGTGGATTCACGAGCTAGGCTAGATCGATTGGATTGGATTGGATTAGATTTATAAGAGGCCATTCAAGTATGGTAGAGGTAGGAGAGGGATCAGGGGGACCACCAAAAATGTGGCCAAAGGTACCACCACATATGTGGCAACGTGATGAGGTAAGATTCAATATCCCTCTATGCTTGTTTTAAATAAATTGATAGAAGTTTGGGTGGGGGAAGATGGGTTTGGGGGGAAATGAAATTTGAATGTTAGGGGGTGGGAAATTGGGTAAAAGAGGGATAGGGGGGTAGAAATAGGTAGTATGCTAGGTGGGAAGGATTGTAGGTAAGAATGGGGGGTGGGGAGAGGAGAAATGGAAAAAAATTGGGAGATCTAGGGCACGTTGTCACGGTTTTCGCTGCAAGTGATGACGCCGATCAAAGGTTGGCCAGTGTCGGTGGCGTATAACTAGGATCGGTCACAGATGAAGTGACCGTGCCGGTTATGGGTAACCGTGGTCGGTTGGGGAGGACCGATGCCGGTTCGAGGGTAGAAAAATGGGCAAGACTTAGGTGGGTATGGCCAAGTGTTGAGACTTGTGGGTAAATAGGTAACATCGGGGAGTGTATGAAGAGGTAATGTGACATTGAGGTTGGGTAAGCACCCTTTATTACATTTACCTAGCCATGACCCCCCTTCACCCCACTAATATTAATTTAATTAAATTAATGCATTATCCTCACTATATTTATTATTTGAATATTTTAATTTAAATAATATCCACACATATAGTTCACTTAGACACCTCACCAAGCCAACTCAACCTAAGACCTATTCCTAAGAGTTGCCATAACTAACTAAGACTTACCCAAACCCTAAAAATCAATGCCTACATTCCCTCTAACCACATTCCGCATGCTCACAAGAAGCTCCTAGTCTAATCCATGCAGGATAACGACATGAGATCCAAGGAAATCAAGAGGATCTCTCTAGTTTAGTAAACCTAGGAAATCCCACCTTGACCGATGTCGGTTACCCCTAACCGTCACCGGTTAAGCTGGACCGCCATCAATTACCCCTTTTAACCCCTAAACTACCTTATTCTCAAGGTTGGAAAACATTGGGAGAAGGTTGATGAGTAAGAACACATCTCAGAGAGATAACACATCTTCAGAGAGAAAATTCCAGCAAAAACTCCACATGCAAGGAAGGAGATTGAGCATCTTCCCCTGCACAACCATCCCAACCATGATCTAATCTATCCAAGCAAAGAGGAGTGTACATTGCAAATTTTCCAGTTGGTGATCATCAACCTTCAAACCCATCATCAGCACCTCCATCCCTCACACACAGGCATTCAGAATGGAATCCAAGTAAGTATAACATCATACTTTCCTGGTTTATTTCATTTCATCATCATTTTATCATCCATTGTTTATCTTGCCCCCTATTGACCTTCTCCAACATTTTCACCTCCATATACCCATTAAAACCTCACCAAAAGCCTACTCTAGTAACCCAATATTTCACCCCGACTCACCAAAGTCCTTTGTGCAATCACAAAGGAGACCAAAAGCTTGTTCTGTGACATTTCTAGATCTCACAGTAACTCGGCACCGGTTACACCTAACCACCATCGGTCACCCCTGACCGACACCGGTCTCTGTATTTTCCCACATAGCCTAGAACAGAGACCTACCCACCTAATTTCATCTCACCCTCATTCACCTGTGATCTACTCGAGACCTCTATCAAACCTGCAGAGACCCAGAACCAATCATTTGACCTTTGGATTCTATTCTAGCTTAGCCTGTTAGATTAGATATATTTCTTATTGTGTTTTAAGTGAGATACCTAAATCATTTTAAATAACAATAGGATTTACTTTGTTTACAACATTAAATTGTTTAAAATAGTGGACTGATAGCCATCTAGGAAGTATCATACTTCCCGGATCTAGCATATGTTAGGTAGTTCACTACCCATATTGTTTAATTCCTTCTGGTGGTCTTGTTTTCATTACAGGTAGTTCCTCCTAGCCAAAAGGAAGCTCTCACGATCAGTTGTGGATCGGAAGTCATACGCACACAATAACCCATCAACCAACATTTGAACAGGTATTCCTCCTATGCTCGTTACCCTATCTGTTTTCATCAACACTTCAAAGAAATGATCTAAGAATCAGGTGAAACATTTTGACATGCTCGATGGGACCCATCCGGGGTTCCTTGCATTTCATTCATTCCTAGGAAAAAAATTGTGTTTGTTTCCCTTCTGAAAAGCATACACACTAATTTTCTTCCTTAGTAACCCACCTCTTCTTTCTATTTTCTCTAAAGGAAACTTTTCTTTTGGTGTAATTAAAAAGAACCATTTCTTCATGTTTTTTGCATTATAGTGAAAGAGCATCCCTCTTCCTCTTCATCTTATTGTGTCATCCAATTTCACATTTTGATTTGGGTTTAAAAATAAGTGCATTCCATTCTGATTTATTGCATTAGCTCACATTAATTGAGGGTAACCTATATTTGGAAGTCATGCCCAACTGATGGTTGACAAACGAATCGTAGAAAAGAACTTCTATCCTTTTCTCTTTCTCTGAGTCTTACCAAACCACACAAAAATTCAAAATACATACATTCTTAAACAACATCCTACCTGGAAGAAGCTGTAGGTGATCACATGATCATGACATAGTGGGCACCTAGCTTGCTGCTCTGTCGAGTCATACTTTAGAGCAAAGCCCGCCCCCACCATAACATACTTGAAACCTCACCTTTTAGATCTCCTTCTTTGTAGGAAGCCATCCTCACCAAAAACTCTATTTCACAATTCATGTGTCAGTCCCTAAATAGCATAAGCTAAACAAACATAATAGAAAGGGCACTCCTAGGATCACATTTTCTTAGTGTTTTTTCTTGGCTTGCATTTTGAGGTGAGAGATCACGTTCGTCACTTTTTTGTTCATCCTTGCATGCTCCTCATCACAACTGGTGTATTCTAGCTTCACCTGAGTGTGCCTGGGCCATATCATCATCATTCTTAGAATTTTGGGTCTGATTCTACATTAGATTTTAATTCACAACCACTTTCTTTCATCACTGTTTCAATTTCACAGTAACCGTCATCGGTTACCTCTGACCGCCATCGGTTATACCCAACCGACATCGGTTCCATGTCCTTTTGCTAACCTACTCAAAAGGAAATTTTACTTCACTTTCTTCCACTTTTCACAGCCCCTGTCACTGTCATTATTCCCATTGATGTTTTAAACATCTTTAGATTTGGCATACCTATCATATTTTACCTTCTGCCTCGTTTTTACTCACTGTCATTTTCTATAATAACCGGCAGTGGTTACCCCTCACTAGCGTCAGTTTTCCCTAACCGGCATCGGTTATCCTATTTCACATTCTAGCCACCATTTGGTACTTAATCCACTTTTTATCACCAGATTCACCTATTCCTACTATTCTTTGTGTCATTTATAGAGAAGTAGCCCTACCTGATCAATATTGGTTCACATGGTGCTGACCCGAAGACAAGAAAGTGCCCTGTATTTCATGCCAGTTGTCAACCACTCCCACCTAGTCCTTCACCACCTTCTATTTTATCACCAGCCATGGATCCCATCCAGCCTATTACTATCGCTACTAGAGATGAGGAGTTCACATGACTCCTTGACCAAAACCCTGCCACCTTGCATTTTTACCTTTCCCACTCATCCACTCGAGATGCCTTGGGTCAGTTGATATATGACATGCCCATATCTATCCCCCTAACTCTCACACCCACTCCCGCATCGGCCCCATCTAGCTCCATGCTTACCCGCATCCACCTTACCCCTAGTCATTTCACAATTAGGTCCTATACCCACTATGATCGCATGTATCTGCTCATTACCTCTGTGGCCCCATTACATCCACGTACACCCTCGACGACTACCCCAAACACAACCTCATCCACCCCTAATGTCTCACACATACCTGTAGCTACATTACCACCTCTAGTTTTGGTGACCCCTACCCCATTTTAGAATGTGGTTCTTTCCATTCCACAATCATTAGCCCCTATTGCCACTAGGGTTACCACAACCCTTCCACCCCCATATACATACTACCAACAACCTCTGTTTCATCCATTATTCATTCCAGGTATGTACCCCTATTTCACTTCCTTCTTCTCCACCACCCTACATGGTAGCCCCATACACTGGAGTGCCACCCCTATTATATGCCCAAAACCAACCTTCTCATGCTACGGGAGGCATCCAATCATCACAACCCACCAATGACCTAATTAAATTGATGTTGGACAAGATGCAAACATTGGAGGCATCGGTTTCAGCTCCCACAACACTCTCACCTACGACGAGATTTGTAATGAGCCTATTCACCCATCCATTCCTATCCATTCATACCCTGTGCATTGGGAAATGCCTAAATTCAATCATTTTAATAGTAAAGAAGACCCACAACAACATTTTTGATCATTCAAACATGGGTGTTATCTGATCGCTCATGATGATGCCTTGCTTTTGAGAACCTTTCCCATGTCCCTCACTAGACTGCATTAGATTGGTATAGTGGGTTACCTAAACACTCTATATTCTCATTCAATCAGGTAGCCCAAGCCTTCTTGGATCATTTCTCTATCAATATCATCAAGAAGGTTACCATGACCGATCTATATTCCACACGTCAGTATGAGGATGAATCTATCATAGATTTTGTCACTCATAGCGTAGCCGATCAATCAACTTACCTTCCAACTGCCACAAACTGAACTCATCAAGATCTTCACATGGGCTTGTGCTAGACATATCTCCCAACCTTGCAGGTCCAAACCTTCCAAACATTCGATGAGGCATTCACTATGGCATGAAAGTTAGAGATTTGGGCCATCGAAGAGAAGAAAATCCAATTACGCAATAAGAATTTGGCATTCAAGTTGAATGATACCTCTTCTTCTTCCAAACCACAAACCAATTATTCAAAAGCTAAGGGCACTACTAACATAGTGGTACTCAAGGCCGGCCCTAGCTCATCCATCAAATCAAGCTACACCCTCATCTAATCTCTCACATGTCCAGACTTTTCAATTTAGACAAGAGCAGCGAAAATATACCCCAATTGGGGAACCTTACTCTTCTATCTTAGAAAAGCTTATCAAAGCCGGAGCCATCACCCTTCCACCTATAAAACCACACTGGTTTTGACCTTGCTCGCCCCATGCCCGCATGGTATAAAGAACATGATTTCTATAACTATCATCGAGTAAAGGGTCATAGTGATGGTAACTACATCACTTTCAAAAATATTGTCCAAGAAATGCTCAAGAAAGGTGAGTTAACTATGGATAATCCCAATGCCACCCCCAACCAAAATCTACAAATCTTCAAAAACCATTTCCCAACCATGCCCCTTCATCCAATCAAACCGGTGAGACATCAACTCATGATACCCATACCCGCGAGGTTCACGCTATCTTTAATGAGGTACCTATGTCACCTCCCAATTACCCCATATTCCTTCCATAGAGGAGATCCTAGCCCGAAATCCTCCTTCCGCATTAGAACCAACCTCCCCTATTCCTTCACCCACAGAGGAACACCTTTCATCTCCTTCATCACCTATGAGGGTCTTCCGCTAACATTGAGACCATCTCACCCCTGGCTTCACCACTTAGAGAACCTTTACCCACAAGTACCTCCTCCACCCATAGAGGAGCACCCATTATCTCCTCCACCCACAGAGGAGCACCCATTACCTCCTCCACCCATAGAGGAGTGCCCATCTATTCCTCCACTTATAGAGGAGCTCCCATCATCTCCTCCACCCATCATAGACCCATTTGAGATACCTTTTCCTTTTGGTAAGTGCGAGCATTCTCCATCCACTACCCAAAATCCAGCAAACCTACTTTCAGCTCTCTTACCCATGGAAGCTAAAGCTAGCCAATTCCCCATCTCTAAGACACATTTTATAGGAATTTCCATTAGGTCCTCACCAACTCCACCCACAGACGTGTCATTCTCATGTTTGGCTCGATCACTTAGATTATGTGGATAGGGCTTTACTATGGGGTGCCTCTTACTCCCATCTCAACATAGATGCAGAGATCCCTCACTGATACCTCCACTATCTACCCAAACACATTTTGACCAATCAAACCAAATACAACCACCTCTATTACAACCCCTTCCACGATACCTGTTAGTGCTCAAACCACACCCTTACCCATAACCCAACCTACATCTAAACCCAAACCCACACCTACAACATTTGCCTCAACTAAACCTATTACCACTTTAGGGGTCACCCCGACCACCAACCTTACTCATCCACCTATTAAACTGGATTTAGCTACATCCTCCAATGTCAATACCACACCTACTCTGACACCCAAACCAAAGAAACAAACCCATCGACCTCATACCCTGACCACACCAATCACACCCACACTTGTCTCATCTATCTTAAGACCTCATCTTCCCCAACATGGTCAAGCAACCTTCACCCATCCATAAACCAATAACACAACAACCCATTCCTTCCTCACAAACCTCTAACCTACCCAGGCACACAACATGACTTACACCCACACCTATAGTCTCTTTACCACCAATACCTCCAATACCCTCAACTATTGCTTCACTACCCACTACACTTCAGTCATTGTCCTCACACCCCAAGCACGACCCGCGTCATCTACCTTCATAGCACCCCGTTATCCCCATGGGTAACTCACCCTCTTCCTCCATCTTCTTTTCCTTCTAGACCTCATACACCCACATCACCTTTACCCAAGAAGGTGCAACCCAAAAAAAACCCCACTACCCCACAATAAGGTAGTCAAAACAACCACACACCCTCCTACCCATCATCTATTGTACCCTACCCAAACAAACACGACCGATACCTAAAACCACACCGGCACCTAAACCCATAGCTTGACCCATTCCTCCTCTTCCAAAAATAGTTCCTCGACAATCAACCACACCTACACCCAAACCCATGTTCACTTCCCATTGTGATCCACTAGCAGGATCCTATGCCAAAATTTTAACCAACCTCCTCGAGACCTCTGTTATCACATTACCGCCACTCCGACCTTATGACCCCCTCAAACCCAAGCCAAAAGGGTTTGATGATACTAAAATTTGCATGCATACCATCGTGTGTCAGGGCATGATGTGGAGAACTACAAGGCCTTGAAAACCATCCTTATCCAATTGTGTCCACTAGAAACCAACTTTGATGATGATGACCTTCTCGATGAGGATCCTACTTCACCGACACCCATTCCCACATTGCCCACTCAACAACCACAACCTCCACCCTCACCACTCCTAGAGCCACTCCCAAGATTTGAAATTAACATGGTTCACATCAGAGAACTTGCCACGCCACCACCCCAATGTCGTTGTGCCCACTCACCTCACAAGGATTTTCTCCTCCGTAGGTTTTTTCCCTTCATGTCATTATACCACTCATCCTACACCTTCTCCATTTTCCAACTCCCCTCAAATCAACATGATACACGTCACTACACATGCGCAGAAGGGAAAAGAAAAGGCAACTAACCTACCAACCAATCCTATACCCAACATACCATCTGCACCCATACCTAAAATAACTATCCACGGCCCCACGTACCCCATTTCTAATGGCATCACACATCACACCATGCTCAAACAATTACACCAATCTCCCCTCAAAATGTCCTTATATGACCTCATCCAAACCTTGAAATCCCATCATCAAGCTCTCATGGAGGTTCTTCAATCTATTGAGGTTTTACCCAATGACCCTACACCCGTAGCCTCCATTATCACACCCCATCATGTAGCCTCTCTCACCAAATTACCACCTTCATCTTCACCCCACCTTGTTCACCAAGTGGCCTCCCTTAGCTTCTCAGAGGAAGAGATCACGCCACACCAAAATGATGACCCGGATCCATCCCTCTTCATCTCATCCACATTGATGACATATGGGTACGCTGCCGTGTGATGATTGATGGAGGTGCTAGCATTAACATCATTTCATCCCATGCATTTTCTCAAATGTGCATACCTGACAATTACATGCATAAACATCTAGTCATGTTGCATTCATTCAATGATGCTATCACCTCCACACTAGGAACTATCATCCTCCACATTCGCGTGGGCCCCCACACTATTCCAAAATTGTTTTACGTTTTGGAGGGGGAATTCCAATATAACTTGTTGCTTGGTAGACCCTGGATCCATGTCATGGGTTGCATTCCTTCCACTTTACATCGTTGTGTAAAGTTTGAACACGAAGGACACACTTATACCATTCAGCTGACCCATCACCTTTCAAAACATGCAACATGCTTTACCGACCTAATGATGTGCTCATACTTGTCAAGCCATCTACCTCCACAACCAATACCACTTCACCTACACCTCCACCTACCAATACAAGCCACTTTGCTTTCACCGCACATACCTCCTCCATTCCTACCGCTACTATAACCTCCATGGCTGACCCATTAGCTTCCCAATCCATTAACTCCACCTCCGCATCAACCTCGACACATCATCCATTCCAGCTACCTACTTACCAACCACTGATCCCTTGGAAGGTGTTTTTCAATGCCTCACTCTGGGGGAGTACCACCTATATAGTGTCAACACATTCCTTACTCCACATGAGTATGGAAGCCTTCACCAACACCCTCGCTATGATCACCGTATAGGAGAACACCTCCTTTATGGTCCTCCTCATCTTTGTACTAGTCTCACCTATGGGGGACTTGATACTACCACTTACACACCTGAACCACCATCACAAACCCACCCATTTTCCGCTGACTTCCAATCACTTACCAATCACCATTTCACCCACACCTTCCTACACCATGTACATGGAAGGGTTTTGGTTTTGGATTTTATGAGCAAAGGCCACCATACTGTTATTCCATGTACCACCCACAAACATAATGACCGTAGTGGTATCGGCTTCCCCAAACCTCCTACCAAACAGGCCCGCATTGAACTCATTGAGGACCCTAGCCCTTCTCCACCTTCATCTTCATCACCACCTTCACCCACTCCACCTTCATCACCACCCTCACCGATGGAGTCGATGGATCCTGAATCTATCCCCCCTTTTTTTTTTTCATAAACACCATTTCCTTGGGGCCTTTGACTTATCAACATGAAGGCGAGGCCCCTTCCACTCTTCCATTCCTATATCCTGAAATGATCGATGATGACACACCTATAATTAATGTCATTCAATGTCAGGATGATGAATCCATACTCACCTACCTTGGTGCAAAAGACTCATATATTCATTGGTTGTTACCCTCTGAGATGTAAACCATGTTGAATGAATCGACTATCGAGATCAACATTCATACTCAGGATGACCCGCACATCCTAAAGATCGGACAATCTTTAGATGCTACTGAACAGAAGCCATCACTTCTTTTCTCTCGAGATCATAACCATGCTTTCACTTGGTCTTACACATACATGCCCTGATATTGACCCCACCATAGTGGTCCACAATATCATAACCATTCCCGATGCCAAACCTATCAAACAAAAGCTAAGGAAAATGCACCCTCGCATTGCTCTTCTCATCAAAGAAGAACTTCAAGTGCCTTCTTTCCATTTCCTTCATCTTACCCATTGATTATCCTCATTGGATTTCTAACATTGTCCCTGTTACTAAAGCAATAGGGGACTCCACATTTGCATGGACTTCGTGACCTCAACCTAGCCTGCCCGAAAGATGACTTTCCCTTGCCCGGTATTGATCAACTGGTTGACCTCACCGCTGGTCATGAGATGCTATCACTCATGGATGGCTTCTCGAGTTATAACCAAATTTTTCTTTCCCTAGAAGATCAACACAAGACCACATTCATCACCCCTTGGGGAACCTTTTGCTATCGAGTCATGCCTTTTGGCCTTAAAAACACTTGGTGCTACATATAGTGTGTTATGACTTACATCTTCCATGATATCATGCATCACATATTGGAAGATTACGTGGATGATCTCTTGGCCAAATCTAAACATCACTCGAGCACCTTGCCATCCTCAAAACCATCTTTGACCACCTCATTAAATATTGTGTCCGCCTTCAGCCTAAAAAGTGCATCTTCGTGGTTCTCTCAGGAAAGCTCCTAGGATTTATTGTTTCCCTCCGTGGTATAGAAGTTGACCCTGCTAAAGTCAAGGCCATCCTCGAAATGCCTCCACCTACTAACCTTTGACAACTCCGTAGCCTGCAAGGTAAATTGTAGTCCATTCACCATTTCATTTCACAATTATCTGATCGGTGTCAACCATTTCATCATCTTCTTAGGAAGGATGTCTCCTTTAAATGGGATGATGACTATCACAAAGCTTTTGAGGCCCTAAAACAATACCTTCTCCAACCACCGTACTCATTCCACCTAAAGACGATCAACCTTTTTACCTATACATATCACTACCGATCATTCCTTGGGAGCCATGCTCGCTCATCGTGATGAACAACACAGGGAGTAAGTGGTTTATTACATAAGCCATACTCTTTTGGACTATGAAACCCGATACAACCATCCAGAAAAACTTTTCTTAGCCTTAGTTTTCATTTGCCACCAAACTCCGCCATTACCTACTCAACCACAAAACCTATGTCGTGACCAACACCAATCCCTTACACTTCATGTATGCCAAACCTTATCAAAATCAGCAGTGCCACGCATGATGGCTTATGCTTTTAGCTGATCTTGACCTCGAATTCATTCATCAAAAGTCCATCAAGGGCCAAGCTATCACTAACCAACTGGCCGACGCACCTATTTTCGGGGATCAACCCTCTAATTTTGACTTTCCCGATGAGTCAATTGCTACTCTTTCCCTAGATGAACCCCCTTACCAAATGACATTGTTCTTCAATGGTTCCAAGTGTCAGTGTGGGGGTAGGGGCTGGTATTATCCTCATTCCTCTGGATGGAGAACCCATGCCTTTGTCTTTCAAACTAGACTTTGAATGCACCAACAATATTGCTGAGTACGAAGTGCTCATACTAGGTCTCCAAGCCACATATGCCCTAGATGTCAAATCAATCCACATCTTTGGTGATTCACAATTGGTCATCAACCAAGTCAATGGTATGTACCAATGTTGTAATGAGATACTTCAAAAGTATAAACATCATGTAGACATACTTTTGACCACCTTTGATCGTTACACCCTTCAAACCATCCCATGTTCAACCAACAAATTTACGATACCATGGCCTACTTAGCTTCCCAAATACCCACTTCCCTGTCGATTCCAAAATCTTTGTCACCGTATAATGCCTCCATTCACCTTCTTATTTACCTCATGATGTTTACTCAATCGGAACCGACACCCCTGACCCAAGTGACCTTTGGTATAAATAGTACTCGACTACCTTTCTCTCTCCATCTTACCTCCTGATCTCACCCGTAATGGACAACGCACCTTCCTTAAAAAGGTCTCTCATTTCGTCATTATGGGGGACTCCTCTATAAACATGGATTTGATGGTATTCTCTTACGATGCCTCACAAGTTTTGAAATTCCTTATACCATTAAGGAGGTTCATGATGGCATATGTGGAGGTCACTTTAGTGGCCTTGTTATTGCTAAGCGTATTCTTTGCCTAGGCTATTACTGGCTGACCCTTAACCATGATTGTTGTGACTATGTCAAATGTTGTGTAAAATTTCAACAACATTCCAACCTTCATCATACACCCAGTCATGCCTTATAAGTCACTCGTGACCTTTGGCCCTTCTCTCAATGGGGTTTGGATCTTGTCGGAGAAATCAATCCTCATTCTTCCCAATGCCATCAATGGATCATAACTACTATCGAATACTACACAAAATGGGTGGAAGCCATACCACTCATCTCCATGAAAGTTGAGAAAATATGTGAGTTCATTAACCATCACATCATTTGTCACTTTGGTGTTCCTCATCGCCTCATCACTGACAATGGAAAACAATTCAAAAACAAAACATTGCAAAACTTTGTGATGCCTTGGCATTCAACTTAGTTTCTCATCACCTTATTACCCACAAACCAATGGCCAAGCTGAATCCACTAACAAAACCCTCAACAAAATTCTCATGAAAGTGGTTGACGATACTGGGAAGGATTGGCATATGCACATTCCTTTTCCCTATGGGCATACCACACTAGTATTCGCACTTCCACTGTGGCCACACCCTTTTCATTGGTCTACGGTACAGAGGTTGTTCTACCTCTCGAAGTCCAGATCCCCTCACTCTGCATTTCTCTCCATGACATGCTTATTGATGATGATTTCATCAGGACCACTTAGCACAACTAGAGTTATTAGATGAATGTCGTCTTAACACTCTGGATCACCTTCAAGTTTACCAACAATGTATCAAACGTGCTTATGAAAAACATGTTCATGAATGAACCTTCCAAGTTGGTGACCTTGTCTTGAAAGAAAATCAACATGTAACCAAAGTAGAAAAAAGTAAACGGGAAAATTTTCTCCTAATTGGCTTGGACCATACATCGTAACTCATACCTATGGATCAAGGTGCCTATCATTTATCCTCACTTGATGGTAAACCCAAACCTGAGCCCTTAACACATTGCATCTTGACCATTCTATTGTTGACTCATCATCCTACCTCACCCTTTGTCTCTTTACAAGCTCATCCCTTGAGCGCTATCCACTCCATACACCTCCCTAATGATTAAACAAGAATCATGTGAGTACCCATCACTTGTTATCTTCTCTTGAATATGTGTACCATGGCACTACACATAGCATGATTCTCATGGATACTTTTCATCTACCTTTAGATGAGATCCCATGGTCATTCCACCTTGCCTTTTGAACAAGAGTCCTATCCTCCACCTTGGTCTTGTCCATGATTTCAAAGACCTCACATGGGACCAAACTCCTTGAGTCAAACTTCTAATAAAAGATGACTCCCTCAAAAGGACATCTTCCTCTGACAAAATTGCTGCTATAAATAGACTACTCCCTCGAAGGATAGCTATGTGAAGCTTTAAAAAAAAAAATGAGAGAAACCGAAGCTTCCCACATCGATCACTTCACGAAGACCTCAAGGAGTACCATATTCATTATCCCATATAGACTTCCCACATCGATCAGTCTATCAAAAAAAAAAAACTTTTTAGTCATGGACTTGCCCATTGTGACCTAGGACCCCTTGCCCAAAGGCCCTGTCACTCAAAACATATAAAATTAGCTACCTTTCACCCTCCTTACCATTTCCACTCTCATTTCCTCAATTACCTCAAGGGACATCTTGGAATTTAGACATTTGGTGATCCTGTGACTACCTTCATCATAGAATAGTTAATCGTGTAATGTCTTTCGGATCTTATGTTCATCACCCCCTCCAAGGTATGATCTACTTGGTATGATCCTACCCAATCAGGTGGCTTTATTGCCCCCTCTTATCTTTTAACCATCTTTGTTTATGTTTTGATTACCTTATATAGGACTTGGTCCTCGACGCTTACCTTTTAGGTAATCCTCCCCTTTCACCATAATCACCTTCACCTACATCCTTTTACCTATAATCTACCCACACCTATTAAACCTAAACCCACAACATGCCCAAAAACCTACCAACTCATTTTCATATTCTTCCCTAGCTCATGGGAGAACTACATTGGCCTGAGGTCCCTTTTCACCGGGACTATGTAGGCAGCACTCCGAGGGCATGGGCCCTTGGAGGTTAGCTCAGCCATTTTTCTACCCTAAAAAATTCATCAACCATGCCTAACTCACCATTTACATCACATTTCACTTAGTTCCCCTTTTATAACAAAATTGGAAATTAAGCCACATACATAACAAGTTGCTTACCACAACATACATTTATTACACCTACCATCTCTCTATCATCACTATGCATAGATTATACAACATTTCACATATGACCCATAGTATCATTCATTGCCAAAATAATGAATCATAACTAAACCTACTTTCAACTCAACCATGCCTATAACCTGACTCAACCATGCCTAACCTAACCTGACTCGATCCATGCCTAACCAAACCTGACTCGATCCATGCCTATAACCTAACTCGATCCATGCCTAAACCAACCTAACTCCATCATGCCTAACTCACCTAATTTCAAACCACATTAAAGTAACAAATCCATATCTCATCTAACACAAACCATAAACCAATGTCTCATACACACATCAACAAATCATGAAATACCATGAATCTCATCATACAAATCAATAAATGTGTATCTCAATATACATGTCTATCTCATCATGTCCATCATCTCAAAAAATGTCAGCACACAAGCCGATATATATATAATACAAAATGTCATCGACACGCAGGCCGGTCTCATATATACAAAAAGAATGAATGAATCAATACAAAATCTCTTTGGCACGTAGGCTAATATATGCTCAAAATATACAAAAATCACTCATACATCCTCACTATCTTCGGCACGTAGGCTAGTATGTGATAAAAATACAACTACTTTCACACGTAGGCCGACATATATATCCAAAAATCACTAGTATACATCAAAAATCAGGTGACCACATCTCAGGCATCTCACCGGATGTCCTCCATCTCTATGTCACCTACACCTCAACCTCTTGTGTCCCTACTGGCACATCACCTAGCTCTAGTCACCATGTGTGTTGGTGGCATCTCCTGATGGGCCTCGAGCTTTTCGACCTCCCTGTGCTCTCCACACTGTGTGTGGGATCTCATCCTCTCACTGGATTCTGTTGTGCTCTGTACTCTCGTAGGATAGGAAGTCTATCCCAGCCGCCATGAGCTGATCTGATAATATCTCACCTCACCTAGGGCATCCCATAACCTAGATATAGGCATGGTCTATGGTGGTCCCATAGGTCTCGGCCCCTGTACTACCTGCAATGACCCTACGCCTAGCCTATGAACTGGGACCAGCTCCTGTGCCTGTGGTGGTGCCCCCCTCCCTCTGTGCCTGTATCTGGGCCTGTAAGGCCCTAATCTATGCCTAGGCTATGGCCAACTAGCCCTGTAAACCTGCCACTTGAGCTAGTAAGGCTGCCACTTGACCATCTCTATCTCCATCTCCTCATCTCCTCCATCCCTCCTTTGCCATCTGGGCCTGCAGACTAGCCACCTATACTCGTAGCTCTGCTACCTCTACCTCTGACCCCTCTAGTTGTGTCTGTAGTATACCTATCTAGGTAATCAGTGTCACTACCTACCCCTATAGGGCATCTCTCTACACTGTAATGGTAGCTAAGTCAGGCTGCCCCGGTCTAGGTGGTATGGCTCATAACTGAGCCGCCCACCACTGCCTATACCTATCTATACATCCAACGTCATCTATCACCGATCCATTGGCTCCTCCTCCTCCCTGTAGGCACTATAGGTTGTGGTAGAGGTAGAGGCCTCTCCATGTCATCTCTCCGATACTGTGGGAAGGACGGAGGAATATCTGTACAAGCCCAAACTGCCACCATCGAGACCCTATCTACCGGGATCATCTCATCCTCCCGACACGGTGACCCTGTATCCACCTCTCTAGCTGGAGCTCAGCTAGCTCCTCATGCATGTGCCTATATGAGGGGAATCCCACATATGGCCTCTAGATAATGTCCACTCTGAGACAACCCTCCAACAACTACCAAAAATGGGCCACATCATATGTCGGCCTATCTCGATCTTTGCTCTCCTATCACCGGCACCCATCTCCTGTATCCCACCACACAAAATCTAAGTGGAAATGCATCTACTCTAGGGCATCCCTATAGGTCAAACATATACTATGTGCTCATAGGCCCAACAATGTAGTATAAATGTACAACACAGGCTAAACCTGTGCAACCACCCATATGCCCACAGCTCTGGTATAGCTACACCAAGAATGTTGGTGCCTAGAAAACCAGGTCTCCTCTACCATCATATCATGGAGCACCCCCATCAGTGATCAGGGAAAGCATCCACCCTCTGCATCTGGCAGTGCATAGCAACACATTGCCTCCATCAATAGAACCACTAGCCTCGTCTCATCCGGATGGGCTAGGTACATCTCACCATAGCTCAAACTAGTGCTATGGAATCTCAGATCCCCCCCTCACAAAAACTATCCCGATCAGCTCCTCTGAGGCCTCAAAGGAGATAGAGTAAACTTGGGCACCCAATATGGGTAACCGCAAAATCTAGAACACGTCCTCCAGGGTGATAGTCATCTCACCTGTCGGAAGGTGGAACGTGTTGGTCGTGGAGTCCCATCTATCGATGAGCGTGACCATCAAGTTGGGATGCCAAACAACATGTCGGTAGCATTGAATCCCACTCAAGCCCACTGCCTCCATGTGTTGTAGCTCCAAAGGGGTCGCTAAGCCATGTAATGTCACCAGTAGAGGTGGAACCCTGTCCCACATGTGTAACTGCGCTCTCCCCTACATCAATCCAAGCATGACATTAATCCCTATTTACCATGACCATATTCACCAATTATCATTACCCTCCACCCTATTTTTACCCTACCCATCTCAACTACCTAACCTACATCACTTTTACACCCTTGTGCCTAAAATCCCTAACCAGTACCGGTTTATTCTAACCGACTTCGGTCACCTTTAAACCAACATCGGTCACCTGTTTGGTGACCACTACCGGTTCATCTTTACCGACCATGGTTACCACTTAACCGACATCGGTCACCTGTTTGGTGACCGATCCCGTTCTACCCAACCGACGCTAGCAAGCTTGACCGACGCCGGTCACTATCGTGGAAAATTCCATGACTTCCCAAACCCCCTTTTTAAAAACTCTCCCACCTGTCCCTTTTACCCCACCTACAATGACCTACACTACCCCAAGACCCCTACCCACCCCACCTATACAATTTACTACCCTCCCCCCTTTTTTTCCCGTTATTCCCCCATACCCACATTTTATTTTTAACCACCCACAAAAACCAAAACCCACAAAACCCTATAAATAACAAATACCAAAACCTCTAATCTATCTAATCACCAATCTAGAGTTAGGCGCTTACCTCATCACGTTGTTTGCCGCTCGTCTCGGTGGCATGTCTAGCCACTATGCCTGGTGGTCCACCCGATCCCTCTCCAGCCTCTGCCATCACCGAATAACTACTCGCAACCTCCGACCAATCAACTCTCTCACCCTGATCCATGGACCCGCTACTCACCAACCCAACCCTCATCAAATCAGACTGCCAGCTCACTGTCCCATTTCCTTCCAGACACTTTTTCTCTTTTCTCTCTCTTTTGTCATTTCTTCACTTCAAAATAACAAATGAATAATAAAAACATGGATTTTTTGTTTTTATAACCCACCTGACCTAACCGACGTCGGTTACCATTGACCGACATCGGTTGCGTGCCCTACCTAACCATCACCAATTTTCCTATACCGACGTCGGTTATCCATGACCACCATCGGTCACCCTCACCTACACATTTCCTTACTTTTCCATTTTACCCCACCCTTTACCTTTCTCCTTTACCCCATCCAACCTTTACCCAACCCATTACCTTACCTTTCCTGACCTCATCACTTCCTACCTCCATTTTCCTCCTTTGGGGACTTCTTATTCTTTTACCCCTACCTTGGCCTTACCCATGCCGTGACCTAGATATTTGGACCTAGACCATCGCTAGTGACCTTTGACCTCATGTGTTTGCTATACCTTGTGGCATTATTACCTGTGTTGATTGACCTAATGACCTTACCTAGCCTATTGTCGTGACCATTTATCTTGACCCTACCTTTGGTGTACTAGAACATACCTAAATGTTCCTGCACCTAACCTACGTTGTGTTTCCTGACCATATCCTATACCTTGGATACCAGATTCACTTCAACCTTGTTTAGATAAACCTATCGACCTTAGACGATGTAGAGTTTTCCTGCTCTTCAACCCGGTAGCATGCTATAGTTTATATATGTGCGTGCATTTGACTATTACTACCTTTGACCCTGACCCATTCCCTAGATTTCCCCGAGTAGACCTTTCACCCTTTTCCCCTATACCCACTTTCCTTTTCCCACATTTTCCTTTTATCAAACCACTCACCGCTTCAGCCTATTGCCTCGTCAGTTCTGGTTTGAGGGGGATCACCTTCACCCACACATGGGGAAACCACATCTTATTTTTGTTAGCATCGCTTACCAATACAAGCTACACAAAAAAAGGGAAAAATGTAGACACTAAAATTAGGTCACACTCCCCTTTGGTCCCTCGACAAATAAGCACCCTTTATTACATTTACCTAGCCATGACCCCCTTCACCCCACTAATATTAATTTAATTAATTTAATTAAATTAATGCATTATCCTCACTATATTTATTATTTGAATATTTTATTTAAATAATATCCACACATATACTTCACTTAGACACCTCACCAAGCCAACTCAACCTAAGACCTATTCTTAGTAAGTTGCCATAACTAACTAAGACTTACCCAAACCCTAAAAATCAATGCCTACATTCCCTCTAACCACATTCCTACATGCTCACAAGAAGCTCCTAGTCTAATCCATGGGATAATGACATGAGATCCAAGGAAATCAAGAGGATCTCCTAGTTTAGTAAACCTAGGAAATCCCACCTTGACCGATGTCGGTTACCCCTAACCATTCGGTTAAGCCGGACCACCATCGGTTACCCTTTTAACCCCTAAACTACCTTATTCTCAAGGTTGGAAAACATTGGGAGAAGGTTGATGAGAAAGAACACATCTCAGAGAGATAACACATCTTTAGAGAGAAAATTCTAGTGAAAACCCACATGCAAGGAAGGAGATTGAGCATCTTCTCTCTGCATAACCATCCCAAGCCATGATCTGATCTATCCAAGCAAAGAGGAGTGTACATGCAGCCCATGCAGAATATTTTCTTTAGTTGGTGATCACTTGCAACCTTCAAACCCTCATCAACACCTCCATCCCTCACACATAGGCATTCAGGACCGAAATCCAAGTAAGTATAACATCATACTTTCCTGGTTTATTTCATTTCATCATCATTTATCATCCATTGTTTATCTTGCCCCCTATTGACCTTCTCCAACATTTTCACCTCCATATACCCATTAAAACCTCACAAAAGCCTACTCTAGTAACCCAATATTTCACCTCGACTCACCAAAGTCCTTTGTGCAATCACAAAGGAGACCAAAATCTTGTTCTGTGACATTTCTAGATCTCACAAGCAAAGCACCTTGTTACACCTAACATTCACCCCTGACCGACACCGGTCTCTATATTTTCCACATAGCCTAGAACAAAGACCTACCCACCTAATTTCATCTCACCCTCATTCACTTGTGATCTACCCGAGACCTCTATCAAACCTGCAGAGACCAGAACCAATCATTTGACCTTTGGATTCTATTCTATTTTACCTGTTAGATTAGATCTATTTCTTATTATGTTTTAAGTGAGATACCTAAATCATTTTAAATAATAATAGGATTTACTTTGTTTATAGCATTAAATTGTTTAAAATAATGGACTGATAGCCATCTAGGAAGTATCATACTTCTCGGATCTAGCATACGCTAGGCAGTTCATTGACCCATATTGTTTAATTCCTTCTGGTGGTCTTGTTTTCATTATAGGTAGTTCCTCCTAGCCAAAAGGAAGCTCTCACAATCAGCTGTGGATCCAGAAGTCATACACACATAACAACCCATCAACCAACATTTGAACAGGTATTCCTCCTATGCCTGTTACCCTATCTGTTTCATCAACACTTCAAAGAAACGATCTAAGAATCAGGTGAAAAAAGTAGGTTAGGGTTGGGAGGGTTAAGTCATGGGATAAACAAGTAAGAAGTGTAGTAAAAGAGGTAGGGTAATGGGAATGGGTATGGGTGAATGAAAATTCTATCATAGGTAAGGGGTAAAAATATGTAAGGGTGGAGCTGTTAGGGAAAAAATGTATAGATGTGTAGGAAAAAGGTAAGGTCAGGGAGATGGTCAAAATGGAAGTAGGTGAGGGGTTGGGGTGTGTGGTTTAATAGGTGAGGTGATATTATGTTTGGTAGGGTTAGGTAGGTAGGTCAGTAGGTTAGGGTTGGATTGGGTAAGTAGGTAGGTGTGGGTTGGGTTGGGTAAGTAGGTAGGTGCGGGTTGGGGTGCGTGTAAATAGGTAAGGTGATATTGGTTTGGGTAGGGTTAGGGTAGGTAGTTCGGGTTAGTTTGGGGTAGAGGATAGGCCCACATTGGTATGGGTGAATGTAGATATGGTCAAGTTTTAATAATGTGATTATTTTTTTGGATGCAAGTGAGAGATCAACTGAGGATATGAGATAGGGTGTCACCCCTACTTGTGATAGTTCAAGGTGCATAAATTGGCAAGGAATTACAACATGTTGAGGAGATGGGCCTGATTGGGGTCTGATGCTACCAGCATGTAGTCTAAAAGCCAAGTCGATGGTCGCCCTCATTGATAGATGGGATTCGTAACCAACACATTCCACCTACCGACGAGTGAGATGACAGTCACCCTAGAGGACGTGTATAGGATCCTGTGGTTACCTATATTGGGTACGTAGGTATATTTAATCTCCTTAGAGGAATTGGAGGAGTTGATGTTGATGGTATTTGGTGAGGGGATGGTAAAGATGACATTCCATAGCACCAGTATGAGCTATGGAGAGATGTACCTAGCCCATCCAGAGGAGATGAGGCTAGTAGTATTACTGATGGAGGCAATCTACTATTTTGCACTATTGGATGTAGAGGGTGGGAGATTCCCATGATCATTGATGGGAGTGTTACATGACATGATGATGGAGAGGACCTAATTTTCCTGGGCACCAGCATTCCTAGTACAACTATATAGAGAGCTATGGGCGTATGGGCAGCTCCGTAGGTTCAGTCTATGCTGCACTTTTATTCTACATTGTTGGGCCTATGAGCACATTGTCTGTGTGCATCTAGTGGGTATGCCCCGAGTAGATGCATTTGAGCCGGGTTTTGTGTGGGTGGGGTATAGGCGATGGGTGCCTATTATTGGAGAGCGGTGATCAGACAAGGCTACGCATGATGTAGCATACTACCGGTGGCTATTAGAGGGATTGTCTGGGGTAGACATTATATGGAGACCGTATGTGGGTTATCCCTCATACAGACAAATGGTTGAGGAGTTAGATGGCCTTTAACTACTTAGATGGATAGAGGGCGTTGTGTAGGGGAGCACGAGATGATCCCCAGTAGACAGGGTTTGATGGTAGTTTGGATTACTATAGGATATACCACCACCCTTCCCACAGTACTGGAGGGATGATGTGGAGAGACCACTACCACTTCCATGACTGATAGTACTAGTTGGGTAGGAGGATCAGGTTATAGACTGGCAAATTGATGATGCCAGAGTGACGGACAGGTATAAGCAGTGGTGGGTGACCCATCTATGAGCAGTACCTCCTAGGCTCGGGTAGCTAGATTTAGCCACCATCACTATGTAGAGAGACACCCTACAAAGGTAGGTGGTGACCTCAATTACATAGTTGGGGATGGTACAAGGGAAACTATCGGCATCGAGGCAGAGGTGGCTGCATTACATGCACATGTGGCGGTCCCACAGCCCAGATGGCCTAGGGTGGAGATGAAGAGGGTGATGATGAGTAGGTGGCTGCCCTACAAGCATAGGTTATAGGTTTGCAGCGCCAATTGGCCACTGCACAGTGTAGATTCGGGCACTATAGGCTCGAGCATAGGAACAAGGTGTGAGGTTGATGGCACCTTCACGAGCACCGAGATAGGGTCCCAGTTCACGGTAGGGACGTGATAGGATCCTATAGGATGGGTATAAGGGCCGAGACCTATGGGGCCACCACAGACCATACCCATATCCAAATTATGGGATGCCTTAGGGGAGGCCAGATATTACCAGGATCAGCTGATAGCGGCCGGGATAGATTTTCTATCCTATGGAGAGTACATGGCACAACAGGCCTCAAGTGAGAGGACTAGATCCTAGAATCACAGCGTGGAGAGTATAGGGGGCCATTGAGCCTTGAGACAGGATTGGGGGTGAGTCCACCAGATTAAGGAGGCCAACTCCGGGGATGTACCAACGGGGGCCCGACTGCGACCTATGCGGGCAAAGTGAGAGGTTATTAGGCCGTCAGCCAGGAGCCGAGGAGGAGACATGCGAGATTGAGATGGAGGATGTCTGGCAGGATGATTCCTGATGCACATCCCTTTATTTTGGTATATTTTGATTTATTTTTTATAGATACTAGCCTTGTGTTCCAAAGAGAGTGAGGTTGTACGAGAGTTTTTATATTTTGAGCATATACAAGCCTACGTGCCAAAGACATTTGATAGTTATGTATATGGATACACATGATTGAATATTTGTATTTATAGAGATGATGATGATTATGGTCATTATGTGTTTGTGTTGATAACATTTTATTATTATGCATAGATGGATTTAGGATAGGTGTGTTAGGCATGGTTGAGTCATAGGTTGTAGTCTAGGCATGGATTGAGTCATGTTGTAGTCTAGGCATGGATAGAGTCAGGTCATTTGCATGGATTGAGTCAAGTTTTAGGCATGGTGTAGTTTGGTTGTGGTCTAGGCATGGTAGAGTTAGGTTTTAATTCATTAATTTGTGCAATGAATGATGATATGGGTCATGGTTAAGATGTTTTATAGTGGTAAGGAAATGGTAGACATAATGGATGTATGTTTGATGATGATAAAGGGGAAAGGAATTTGTTGTTTGTTGGTTTTTAATTTCTAATTATTGATATAAAAATAAATTTAACAAGAGTAGATCATGATTTAGGAAAATGAAAGGTGAATTGGTTAGGGTAAAGAGTGGCTAAGCTAACAATCAAGGGCCCCATGCCCTCAGAGTGCTACCTACATATTCCCGGCAAAAAGGTATCTCATGCCGATGTAGTTCTCCCATAAGCTAGGGAAGAATGTGAGGAGGTATGAGTATGGGTGGGTATGTTATAGGCATGATTGAGTCTAGGTATGTTAGGTATGGGTGGATTGTGGGCACATTGGTATGGGTGATTTTGAGTTGATGAAAAAGGAAAAGGTATCCAAAGATAAGCGTCGAGAAGCTAATCTGTATAAGGTAATCAATATGTAATGAAGTAGTTAAAAAGATAAGAGGAGGAAAGAAATCCACCTAATTTGTTAGAATCATAACAAGTAGGTCATACCTTAGATAGGTGGATGAACATAAGACCCTAAAGACATTACATGATTGATTATTCTAAAGGTGTAAATTAGTCACATGACCACCAAATGTCATGGTTCCATGAGGTCCCTTGTGATGGTAGAAATTAAAGTGTGAATGGTGAGAGGGTGAAAAGTGGTTAGCTTTTATATGGCACTAAGTAGCATGCCTTTGTGGTAAGAGATCCAAGGTCACAATGGGCAAGTCCATGACTAAAAGGTGTTTTGTTTTAATTGATGTTTGAGATAGACTGATCGATGTGGGAAGTCTATATGGGATGAGGAAATTAACTCCTTGAGGTCTTTGTGAAGTTGATCAATGTGGGAAGCTTCATATTCTCTCTCTCTCTCTCTCTCTCTCTCTCTCTTAAAAAAATAGGCTTTACATAGTTGTCCTTCGAGGGAGAAGCCTATTCATAGCAAAGTGATGGAGAGAGAAAGATGTCCTTTGAGGGAATCATCTTTTTATTGGAATTTTGACTCAAGGAGTTGGATCCCTTGTGGGGATTTTAAGTCATGGACGAGACTAAGGTGAAAAAAAGGATTCTTGTTTAGAAATTAGGAGAAATGACCATGGGATCTCATCTAAAGGTAGACAAAAATTATCCATGAGAATCATGCTATGTGCAATGACCGTGGTACACATATTTAAGAGAATATAAAAATTGATGGGTACACACATGATTCACGTTTAATCATTGGTGATGACGTAGGAATTGGATAGTGCTCAAGGGATGAGCATGAAAAGAGGTAGAACATGAGGTGGACTAAAATTCAACAATAGAATGGTCAAAGATGCAAGGCGTTAAGGGGATTAGATCTTGGTTTACCATCGAGTGAAGATAAACGATAAGCACCTGATCCATAAGTATGAGTCATGATGTATGGTCCAAGCCAATTAGGAGAAAATTTTCCTTGTTTAATTTTTTCTACTTTAATCACATGTTGATTTTCCTTCGGGAAAAGGTCACCGACTTGGAAAATTCACTCATGGAAACATTTTTCATAGGCACATTTGATATGTTTTTGGTAAACTTAAAGGTGGTCAAGAGTGTTAAGACGATGTTTGTCTAATAACTCGAGTTGTGCTAGATGGTCCAGATGGATGTCATCATCATTGAGCATGTCATGGATAGAAATGTAGAGTGAGGGAATCTAGACTTCGAGAGGATAGAATATCCTCTATACCATAGACCAGAGAAAAGGTTGTGGCAGTAGTGGAAGTATGGATACTAGTGCGGTATGCCCATAGGGCGAAAGGAATAGGCGTATGCTAGTCCTTTTCAATATCGTTAACCACTTTCATGAGATTTTTTTCAGTGGTTTTGTTGGTGGATTCGGCTTGCCCATTGTTCTGTGGGTAATAAGGTGATGAGAAACTTAGTTCAATGTCAAGGCATCACAAAGTTTTTGCAAGGTTTTATTTTTGAATTATTTTCTGTTATCAGTGATGAGACGATGAGGAACACCAAAAAAAAAATAATGTGATGGTTGATGAAATCACATATTTTCTCATTTTGTGGAGATGATTGGTATGGCCTCAACCCATTTTGAGTAGTATTTGGTAAAGAGTGATGATCCATTGATGTCATTGGAAAGAATGGGGATTGATCTCTCTGACAAGATCCAAACCCCATTGAGAGAAGGGCCAAAGGTCACAGGTGACCTGTAAGGCATGACTGGGTGTATGATGAAGGTTGGCATGTTGTTGGAATTTTACACAATGCTTGATGTAGTCACAACAATCATGGTTGAGGGTCAGCCAATAATAGCCTAGGTGAAGAATATGCTTAGCAATAGTAAGGCCACTGAAGTGACCTCCACATATGCCATCATGAACTTCCTTAATGGTATAAGGAATTTTAGAACTCGTAAGGCACCATAAGAGAATGCCATTGAATCCATATTTGTAGAGGAGGCCACCCATGATAATGTAACAAGATACCTTTTTAAGAAAGGCTCGTTGTCCATTACGAGTGAGGTCAGGAGGCAAGATGGAATGGGAAAGGTAGTCTGAGTATTTTTTATACCAAAGGTCACTCGGGTTAGGGGTAGCGGTTCCAATGGAGTAAACCTCGTGAGGTAAATAAGAGGGTGATTAGAGTCTTTGTGTGGTGATAAATATTTTAGATTTGGCAGGTGAAGCAAGTATTTGAGAAGCCAAGCCGAGCATGGTATCTACAAATTTGTTGGTTAAACGTGGAACGGTTTGAAGGGTGTAGTGGTCGAATGTGGTCAAAAGTATGTCTACGTGATGTTTATACTTTTGAAGTGTCTCATTATGACATTGGTATATACCATTGACTTGGTTTACAACCAATTAGGAATCACCAAAGATGTTGATGGATTTGACATCCAAGGTATAGGCTCTTAGAGACCTAATATGTGAGCTTCGTCTTTGGTAATATTATTTGTACAATCAAAATCTAGTTTGAAAGAAAAAGGAATGGGTTCAACATCAATTAGAATGAGGATATCTCCTACCCCACCCCCATGATGACACTTGGAACCGTTGAACAAGAGTGTCATTTGGCATGTGGGCTCATCCAAGGAAAGGGAAGCAATTGACTCATCTAGAAAGTCAAAATTAGAAGGTTGATCCCCAAAAATAGGTGTGTCATCCAATTGGTTGGTGATGGCTTGGCCCTTGATGGATTTTTGGTGGATAAATTTGAGGTTGAGGTCGGCCAAAAGCATGAGCTAGCATGCGACATGTTGATTTTGGTAAGGTTTGGCATACATGAAGTGTAAGGGGTTGGTGTTGGTCACAACATAAGTCTTGTGATTAAGTAGGTAATGACGGAGTTTCATGGAAACAAAAACAAAGGCTAAGAAGAGTTTTTGGCATGGGTATATCAGGTTTCATAGTCTAAAAGAGTACGGATTATGTAATAAACCACCTGCTCCCTGTGTTGTTCATCGTGATGAGCAAGCATGGCCCCCAAGGAGTGATCGGTAGCTGAGATGTATAGGTATAAGGGTTGATCATCTTTAGGTGGAATGAGTATGGGTGGTTGGATAAGGTATTGTTTTAAGGCCTCAAAATATTTTTGGTAGTCATCATCCCATTTAAAGGAGACATCCTTCTTAAGAAGATGATGAAATGGTTGACACTGATCAGAAAATTATGAAATGAAATGGTGAATTGACTGCAAATTACCTTATAGGCTACGGGGTTGTCTAAGATTAGTGGGCAGAGGCATCTCGAGAATGGCCTTGACTTTAGCAGGGTCAACTTATATACCACGTAGGGAAATAATAAATCCTAGGAGCTTTCCTGAGAGAACAATGAAGACACACTTCTTAGGCTGAAGGTGAATGCAATATTTAATAAGGCAGTCAAAGATGGTTTTTAGGATGGCGAGGTGCTCAGAGCAGTGTTTAGATTTAGCTAGGAGATCATCCATGCAATCTTATACTATATATGATGCATGATGTCATGGAAGATATAAGTTATAGCCCACTGATATGTGGCCCTAGTGTTTTTAAGGCCAAAAGGCATGACTCGGTAGCAAAAGGTCCCCCAAGGGGTGATGAATGCGGTTTTGTGTTGATCCTCCTGGGGAAAGCAAGATTTGGTTATAACCCGAGAAACCTTCCATAAGTGATAGCATCTCATGACCAGCAGTAAGGTCAACCAGTTGGTCAATACCAGGCAGAGGGAAGTCATCTTTTGGGTAGGCTAGGTTGAGGTCACGGAAGTTTGTGTAAATACGAAGTCCCCCTATCACCTTAGTGATAGGGAAAATGTTGGAAATCCACCGAGGATAATCAATGGGTAAGATGAAGGAAACAGAAAGGAGATGCTGAAGTTCTTCTTTGACTAAAAGAGCAATGCGAGGGTGCATTTTCCTTAGCTTTTGTTTGATGGGTTTGGCATTGGGAATGGTTATGATATTATGTACCACTATAGTGGGGTCAATATCGAGCATATCTGCGTAAGACCAAGTGAAAACATGGTTATGGTTTTTGAGAAAAGAAGTGATGGCTTCTGTTCAACAACATCTAAATATTGTTTGATCTTTAGAATGTGCGGGTCATCCTGAGTATGAATGTTGATTTTGATATTTAATTCATTCAACATGGTTTGTGTCTCAGATGGTAATGACTGATGAATATATGAGTCTTTAGCACCAAGGTAAGTGAGTATAGATTCATCATTCTGACATTGAATGATGTTAATTAAAGGTGTATCGTCATCGATCATTTCAGGATACAGGAAGGTCAAAGAAGAGGGAGCTTCATCCTCACATTGATAAGTCAGAGGCCCAAAGGAAATGGTGTTTATGAAAAAAATTAGGAGGAATGGATTTTGGATCCATCGACTCTATTGGTGAAGGTGGTGATGGTGGTGAAGAAGAAGGAGTGGGTAAAGAAGGTGGAGAGGGGCTAATGTCCTCAATGAGTTCAATGTGGGCCTTCTTGGTAGGTGGTTTAGTAAAGATGATACCACTACAATTGTTATGTTTGTGGGTAGTACATGGAATAATAGTATGGTGGCCTTGCTCATAAAATCCAAAACCAAAACCCTTCCATGCACATCGGTGTAGGAAGGTGTGGGTGAAACGACGTGATTGGTGAGTGACTAGAAGTCAATGGAAAATGGGTAGGTTTGTGATGGTGGTTCAGGTGTGTAAGTGGTAGTATCAAGTCCCCCATAGGTGAGATTGGTACGAAGGTGGGGAGGACCATAAAGGAGGCACTCTCCTATATGGTGATCATAGCGAGGGTGTTGGTGAAGACTTCCATACTCTTGTGGAGTAAGGAATGTGTTGACACTATATAGGTGATACTTCCCCAGTGAGGTGTTGAAAAATGTCTTCTAAGGGATTGGTGGTTGGTATGTGGGTAGCTGGAATAGACAATGTGTCAGAGGTCAGATCGGAGGTGGAGCTAACAGATTGGGAGGCCGATGGTTTGACTATGGAGGTTGTGGCAAGTGGTGGGAATGGAGGATGTAGGTGTGATTGAAGTAGCGGCTGCACTAGTGGGTGGAGGTGTAGGTGAAGAGGTAGTGGTCATGGAGGTAGATGCTTTAATGGGTATAAGCATGTCATTAGGTTAGTAAAGCATGTTGTAAGTTTTGAAAGGTGATGGATTAGCTGGAATGGTATAGGTGTGTCCTTCATGCTCAAACTTTACACAACGATGCAAAGTGGAAGGAACACAACCCATGACATGAATCTAGGGTCTACCAAGCAATAGGTTATATTGAAATTCCCCCTCCAAGATGTAAAACAACTCTAGAATAGTGTGGGGGCCCACACGAATGTGGAGGATGATGGTGCTAAGTGTAGAGGTGATAGTGTCATTGAATGAATGTAACATGACAAGATGTTTATGTATGTAATTGTTAGGTATGTGCATTTGAGTGAATGCATGGGAGGAAATGATATTAATGATAGTTCCCCATCGATCATAACACATTGTACACATATATCATCGATGTGGATAGAGATGAAGAGAGCTGAGATCGGCTCATAAGTTTGGTGCGGTGAAATCTCTTCCTCTGAGAAGCTAAGGGAGGCTACTTGGTGAGTAGGTGGAGGTGTGGATAAAGGTGATAATTTGGTGAGAGAGGCTACATGATGGGGTGTAATAATGGAGGCTACGAGTGTAGGGTCATTGGGTAAAACCTTAATAGATTACAAGACCTCCATGAGAGCTTGATGATGGGATTCTAAGGTTTGGATGAGGTCATACAGAGACATTTTGAGGGGGATTGGTGTAACTATTTGAGCATGGCGCGATGTGTAACCCTGTTAGAAATAGGATATGTGGGGCCATGGATAGTGATTTTAGGTGTAGGTGTAGATGGTATGTTGGGTATAGGGTTGGTTTCCTTTTCCTTTCCTTTATCTTTTTGGGCATGGGTAGCAATGTGGATCATGTTGATCTGAGGTGGGGAGGTAGGTGAGGTAGGTGAGCCATGAAAGGTATAGCAACATGAAGGGAAAAATCCAGTGGTGGGAAGGAACCTTGTGAGATGAGTTGAGCACACTGACATTTGGGTGGAGGTTTGACAAGTTATTTGATGCGAACCATGTTAATTTCAAATCTTGGAGTTAGGAGTTTTGGGGGTGAAGGTTTGGGTTGTTGAGTAGGTAGTGAGGGAAGAACTGTGGGAATGGGTGTTGGTGAAATGGGGTCCTCATTGAGAAGGTCATCATCATCAAAGTTTTCTTCGAGGAGGACTGGATAAGAATGGATTTTAAAGCTTTATAGTTCTCTACATCGTGCCCTAGCACACAATGGTAGGCACAAATTTTGGTGTCATCAAACCATTTTGGTTTGGGTTTGAGAGGGTCATAAGGTTTGAGTGGTGGTAATGTGATGACAGAAGTTTCAAGGAGGTTGGTTAAAATTTTGGCATAGGATCCCACTAGTGGATCACAATGGGAAGTGAAAGTGAGTTTGGGTATAGGTGTGGCTGACTATAGAGGAAGGGTGTTTGCATGAGGGGAGTGGGTTGAGCTATGGTTTTAGGTGTTGGTGTGATCTTGGGTGTTGGTTTGTTTTCTTAGGTAGGGGTATGGTAGATGAACTGGCAGGAGAGTGTGTGGTTGTTTTGACTACCTTATTGGAGGGTAGCGGATTTTTTTTTTAGGTTGCACCTTCTTGGGTAAAGGTGATATGGGCACACGAGCTCTAGAGGGAAAGGTGGATGGTGGAAGGGGGCATGTTACCCATGGGGATAATGGAGGTGTTGTGAAGGTAGATGGCACGGGTCGTGAAGGAGGTGTGAGGGAAAGAGACTGAAATGTCGTGGGGTAATGTAAAAGCTATCGATGGTATTGGAGGTATGGGTGGTAAAGATCTTTGTAGGTGTGGGTGTAAGTCATGTTGAGCACTTGGGTATGGTAGAGGTCTATGAGGGCGGAATGGGTTGCTGCATTTTTAGTTTACTGGTGGGTGGAGGTTTCTTAACCGCACTAGAGGGCGAGGTCCTAGGATGGATGGAAAGGGTGAAGGTGATGAAGTGTGATTGGTGAGGTTGGAGTATGAGATTTATGGGATTGGTTCTTCTATTTGGGGGTGAAGTAGGTTTGGTGTTGGCTTTGGAGGATGTAGCTAAATCTAATTTGATGGGTGGATGAGTAAGGATGGTGGTTGGGATGACCCCTAAGGTAGTAATAGGTTTAGGAAAGGAAGATGATGTAGGTGTGGGCTTAGATGTAGATGCATGTTGGGTTATGGGTATGGGTGTGAGTTGAGCCATGAGGGGTATCATGGTGGAATTTGTGATAGTTTTGGTTGTGTTTGGTTTGATTGGATGAAATATTTTTGGATAGATAGTGGAAGTGTCAACAAGTGACATCTACATTTGTGTTGAGATAGGGAGTAGAAGACGCCCCAAAGTAAGGCTCTATCCACATAATCTAGGTGATCGGCTAAGCATGAGAAAGGAACTGTTGTAGGTGAGGTTGATGAGGATCCAATGGTGATTCCTGTAAAATGTGTCTTAGAGATAGGGAATTTTCTAGCTTCGACTTCCGTGGGTAAGAGAGCTGAAAGTAAGTCCGTATGATCTTGGGTAGCTAATGGAGAATGGTCACCTAGAGGCAAAGGTATTTCTACTAGATCCTGATAGGTGGAGGAGAAAATGGGTGCTCCTCTATGGGTGGAGGAGATAACATGTGCTTCTCTATGGGTGGAGGAGATGACTGAGTGTCTTCCCTGGGCTAAATATATACCGTGGGTGATGGCTCTCTAGGTGGAGAAGTCAAAGGTGAAATGGTTTTGATGTTAATAGGAGTCTCCTTCATGGGTGAGAGAGGAGATGAAGGGTGTCCTCTATGGGTGGAGGAGTAGGTGAAGTGGGTTCAAGTGTAGGTGGAGTTGGGCTAAGATTTCCTCTATGGAAGGAATATGAGGTAATTGGGAAGCAACGAGTGCATCACTAAAAATAGCATAGACCTCACGGGTATGGCTATCATGAATTGAGTGTCTCTTCGGTTTGATCAGAAGAAGGGGCATGATTAGGAAATGGTTTCTTGAAGATATGTAGGTTTTGATTGGTAGGTGTGTTAGGATTATCCAAGGTTAACTCGCCTTTCTCAAGCATTTCTTGGACAATGTTTTTGAAAGTGATGCAATTTCCATCATTATGACCCTTTACTCGATGATAGTTGTAGAAGTCATGCTCTTTATACCATGGGTGTGGGGGACAAGTAAGATTAAAACCAGTGTGTGGTTTCACGGGAGGAAGGGTGATGGCCCTAGCTTTAATGAGATTTTATAAGACAAAATAATAAGGCTCCCTAATTGGGGTGTATTTCTATTGTTCCCGTCTGAATTGAAAAGTCTGGACAGGAGAAAGATTAGATGAGGGGCTAGCCTGATTTGATGGATGAGCTGGGCCAGCCTTGAGTACCACTGCATTAGTGGTTCCCTTGGATTTTGAATAATTTTTCTGTGGTTTTGAAGAAGAAGAGGTATCATTTGGCTTGAATGCCGAGTTCTTATTACATAGTTGAATTTTATTTTCTTGATGGCCCAAATCTCTAGCTTTCGTGCCATGGTGAATGCTTCATCGAAGGTTTGGAAAGTCTGGACCTGCAGGGTCGGTGAGATATGTCTAGCACAAGCCCATGTGAAGAGCTCTATGAGTTTGGTTTGTGGTAGTTGGAATGTGAGTTGATTGATCAGGCTACACCAACGAGCAACAAAATATATGATAGATTCATCGTCATACTGACGTGTAGAGTAGAGGTCAGTCATGGTAACCTTCTTAACAATGTTAATGGAGAAGTGATCCAAGAAGGCTTGGGCTACCTGATTAAATGAGAAGATAGAGTGTCTAGGTAACCCACTATACCAATCTAATGCAAGCCTAGTCAGAGACATGGGAAAGGTCCTCAGAAGAAAAGCATCATCATGGGTGATCAGATAACACCCATGTTTGAAAGACCACAAATGTTGTTGTGGGTCTTCTTTACTATTAAAGCGGTTAAATTTAGGAATTTCCCAATGCATGGGATATGGGCGGATAGGAATGGATGGGTGGATAGGCTCATTACAAATCTCATCATAGGTGAGAGTGTTGTGGGAGCCAGAAACTGATGCTTCTAATGTCTGCATCTTTTCCATCATTAACTTGATTAGGTCATTGGTAGGTTGTGATGGTTAGGTGACTCTTGTAGTGTAAGAGGGTTGGTGTTGGGCATATGATGGGGTGGTATTCCAGTATATGGCACTACCGTATAGGTAGATTGAGAAGGAAGGAATGAAATAGGGGTACGTACCCAAAATGAATAATAGATGAAATGGGAGGATGTTGATAGTACATATATGGAGGTGGAAGGGTTGTGGTGACCCTAGTGGCAATGGGGGATAAAGATTGTGGAATAGAAAGGATGACATTTTGAAAATGGGTAGGGGTCACCAACACCGGGGGTGGTTGTGTAGCTATGGGTATATGTGAAACAATAGGCATGGATGAGGTTATGTTCTAGGTGGTTGGCGAAGGTATAGTGGATGTGGCGGGTGCAACAGATGTGGCAGAGACATGGTGGTCATAGCAGGTATAGGGCCTAGCTATGAAATGACTGGGGGAAAGGTAGATGCGGGCAACGTGAAGCTAGAGAGAGGTAGAAGAGAAGTAAGAGTGAGTGTTGGGGAGATAGATACGGGCATGTCGTATATCAACTAACCCGAGGCATCTCGAGTGGATGAATGGGAAAGATAAAATTGCAAGGAAATAGGGTTTTGGTCAAGGAGTCATGTGAACTCCTCGTCTCCTGTGGTGATAGTGATAGGTTAGGTAGGATCCATGGGTGATAAAATAGAAGGTGGTGAAGGAATAGGTGGGAGTGGTTGACGAATGGCATGGAATATGAGCGTGTTTTCTTGGCTTCAGTCAGTCAGCACTATGTGAACAAGCAACGACGTGTGGAGGACTACTTTCTGTAGATGACACATAAATAAATAGAGATAGGATAAATAGGTAGTGGTAGGTGAATTAGGGTTAAAATGTCAGCTGGAAAATTACACAAGCTAACCAATTCTAATTAGGTTAAACTAAACTTGATACTTTACTGTAATCACGGTCGATCCTTTGTGGAAAGTGGACAGTTGGTCAAAATAAGGAAAAATGCTAATAATTTGCAAAGTATACAAGATGTTGATGAAATTACTAGGTCAATGAATATGATAAGAGTGATAGAGACTCTGAACAGTCAAAGAAGGTAAATAGGTGTTCTTTTGGGTAGGTTAACCAAAATAATAGTGAATTGATGCCCTGTGAGTGAAACCAATGATGGTCGAGGGTAATGAATGATGGTCATTTGGGTGACACGAGCATTGTGAAATTGAAACATGATGAAGAAAATGTGGTTTTGAGTTAAAATTAAATGTGGAATCAAACCTAGAATTTTGAGAATGATGAGAATATGGTCCAAGCACACTTAGATGAAGCTGGAATACACCAACTGTGATGAGGAGTGTGTAAGGGGAAATAAGAAAAATGAATAACGTGACCTCTCACCTCAAAACGCAAGCCAAGCAAAAACACTAAGAAAAATACGATCCTAAGAGTGCTTTTTCTATTATGTTTGTTTAGCTTATGCTATTTAAGGACTGACTCATGAACTTTAGAATAGAATTTTTTTGTGAGGATGGCTTCCTACAAAGAAGGAGATCTACAAGGAGAGGTTTTAGGTATGTTATGGTGGGGGTGGGCCATCCTCTGATGGGGTACTAGATAGAGATAACCAGTGGGGTGCCCACTATGTCGTGATTGTGTGATCACCTACAACTTCTTCCAGGTGAGATTTTGTTTAAGAATGTGTATATATTTTAATTTTGTGATGTTTGGTAAGAATCAAAGAGAGAAAGAGAAAGGAAGTGATTTTCTATGATTCATTTGTCAACCATCAGCTAGGCATGACTTCAGCGTATAGGTTTCCCTCAATTAATGTGAGCTAATGCAGAGAAACCAGAATGAAATGAAACGAGTTTTAAACCCAAATTTAAATGTTGAATTTGATGACACAAAAATATGAACATGAGAAGGGATGCTCTTTCACTAATGCGATACTAATGAAAGGGAAGAAGTGTTCTTTTTAAAGCACCAAAATACGATTGCTTTTAGACAATAGAAGAAGAGAAGGTTCTAGGGGAGAAATTTTAATGTAAGAACCTTTTAGAAAGGAAACAAACATGTAAATTTTCACCTAGAAATGAAAGAATGCAAAGAACCCCGAATGGGTCCCACCAGGCATGCCAAAATGTTTCACTGATTCTAGAGTATTTCTTTGAATGTTGATGAAATAGATAAGGGTAAAGGGCTAGGAGGAATACCTGTTAAGATGTTGGTTATAGGTTGTTGTGCGCGTATGAATTCTTGATCCACAGTTGATCATGAGAGCTTCCTTTTTTCTTGGAGGAACTACCTGAAATGGAAAACAAGACCACCAAATGAAAGTTAAATAATATATGCAGTGGACTTCCTAACGATATGCTAGATCGGGAAGTGTGATACTTCCTAGATGGCTATCAATCCATTGTTTAAAATAACTTAATGCTAATAATAAAGGAAATCCTACTGTAGTTAAAATGATTTAGGTATCTCATTCATCTACAATAATAAAATTCATTCATAACATGCTAAGCTATGACTGAATCTGAAGGTCAAGGTCTTTGTCAAAGTGTAGGTATTAGTTAGGGTCTAGGTTCTGGGATGTTTTGGGTATTAGGTAGAGAATGGAAGCTATGTTCTTTGTTTCTAGTTAAGAACAAAAATACCGATGTCGATCAGTATGACCGATGTCAGTTTACATTAACTAGTGATGGTTGTGGGTAACCAACATCGGTATGGTTGGAGTACAGCAAACTCAGTAAAATTTTGGTGGGGTGAAATATCTAAGGCTAGATGGAAATGGAATGGAAATGGAAAGGTTCTGTGTGGGTCTTAGGTATGCACAAGAATGATTAAAATCTGGATATGGGCCATTCAAGGGTGTGGGTAAAAGGATGATCAAGTTTTCATGGAGGTAAAATGGTGGTGGAATGAAATGGGAGTAGAAACTAATGACAGAAGTAAAAGAATCTACCAAATGATAAATGGACAGGTGTTGGTTAACAAAGAACTTACTATTTGTATGAGCTTGATGTCTAGTTGGAAATGGTGGGTGATCAAATGGAAGGGACTTGGTGTGGTGCTAGCACTTCCCGGATGCTCCCATGAAGGAAAGTGGCTCTGTGGTTTCTTCAGTGTTGGCTATGGATGCTCTGATGTGTGAATGAATGTTCATTCTACTTGCATACAACTTTGATATTGTCACTTGTCGTAAAGAAAAATGCCCAAAACTCTAAAACAATGTGCCAACCTCAAAATAAGGTTGTTTTGGGGGTTAAATGGTAACCAACGACGGTGGTTCCAGTCAACCGGAAGTGATTCAAGGTGACCGCGTCGGTTAAGGTGAGATTTCCTAGGTTTTCTAAAATGGGTAGATCATTTTTATTTTCTTGGATCTCACTCATTTTTCTCCATGGAATAGAATGGAAGCTTCCTTCTAACAGATGGGAATGTGGTTAGAGGGAATATAGGCTTTGATTTTTAGGGTTTGGGTAGGTCTTAGTTAGTTATGGCAACATACTAAGAATAGGTCTTAGGGTGAGGTGGCTAAGTGAGGTGGATGTGTGGGTATTATCCAATTAGGATATTTAAATAAAAATATTGGGAGGATAATGAATTAATTTAATTAAATTAATATTAGAGTGGGGTGAAGGGGGCCATGGTTAGGTGAATGTGTTCAAGGTGTTTATTTGACAAGGGGCAAGGACAAAGTGTGACCCAATTTTGGTGTCTACACTACCTTCAATAGTTAACTCAAAGTGCTCATGGTTTGGGCTCGTATTCAACATTGATCAGTTTTACAAATTCGACAAGCAATACCCAATAGCTCAATTCTACATCCAAATAATCCTACCAAATTTCCTTTCATCCTGGAGTGGCTCAAGATGAGGTGCAAAAATTACTTAGGCATTGGGTAACCACTTTAATGCCATAGCTCGACATATAGTTTGACTTGGGATTCACTCACATTATCCATCACCATCATGCTTGGTTTCTACCATATTTAGCTTAGTCTGGTTCTAAAAGTGAGTTTCATTTCCTATTTGGAAAGGAATTGGGTAATAGCTCAACATCCCTATTTCCCCATCACCTATCGTCACGCCTAACAACTTGGTAATTTTATTGGAATTCATCCTTCACAACAAATGACTCGGCACTTCACTCTTCTCAAGGAGCTTAGGAGTTCTTTACATGGATTATTCATTCCCAGGCATGAGTTTGACATGGTTTCATCGACAAATAGCGTGGTTCCAATGTGATCTATATTACTTATTCCTGGAGTTGGTTTGTTTTTTATCCTTGAATGACTCGAGTTATACCAGCTCTTCCAACCATCAAATATCTTGCCCCTGGTAAAGACTTGGTTGACCTTGAAATGTGATCTTGAATGTTTCTTTGGAACAACACCAGCTCAATTATCATTTTCATGGCTCAGGTTCCCTTTTGATGTAGAATAACAACAATGTACTAACATCTATAATGTCAAAATGATTTGATTCTACATGGATGTACCTGTATTGAGCTAACTTGTGTTAGTCTGATGGGTTGATTATTATATTTAGCTCATTGCTCCATCTCATGAGGTTGATTTCACTTTCTAATTATGAATCTAAAGTATCTCCACATCACATGGCCCATGGTAATTCACATGGTTTACCCCTCTAAATAATATCTCACTCATAGTAGCCATCTCGCTCATCAAAGGATAATTATATCCTCTAAATAGCTTGGTTCCCAAAAGAATGGGCTCGGTTTGGTGATGAGCCAACTTAATACCAGTGTAAACAACTCAGCCCACTCCCTAAATTAGCTTGATAAATCTTCTCTTGCATAGCTCATGATCAATATGCAGTTACCCATTAACAAAAATTAGCTCTGAGACCGGTCATGAATGTAGCTCGACTAAGGGCACAAAACACAACTTTTAACCTTTTTTATGCCTCTAGCCTATTATAACCAAAGTTCTTGGAGAAATGTTCTTCATTTTTCCATTTTACCTAAAGGTGGGTCTCTAAAATATGTGCAACATAGGAATCTAACTCAAATATTTTTTTAAAAATTGAAAAATTCCTCATTCTGGAATGGGTGACAACAACTATGCACTACATTACAGACCCTTATGTAGTTCTTATGAGTGTCGTATGTTGTTCCCTAGGTGTTGTCATGTCATCACACTTTTGTAGTAGTGAGCTATGATAGCTATTAAATATGTATAATTTAGATTAGGATAGATAGAATCCCTCCTCTAATAATGTGTAAGTGGATGTGATATATTCTTTGCTATCTTTGATGCATGGAGCTATGTGGATGGAGATGGTGCAATGGATCCATCCCTAGATTGAGTGATATCATTGATAGGATGCAAGGACATAGGACCCTCATTATGGTATTATAAGATTTATATTTCTAGGGCTCTCATGTTTGATTTCACAAGTAATCCCGACAATGTCGACTGAGGAAAAGATAAGGGAGACCAATGGCTAGAAGTGACCCAAAGAAGAGTAGAAGAGGTTAAACATATAGAGGGGTACCTAGGGTGTGACCTGGACACCCTGGGCACCCCAAAGATAGGTTAGTGCACCGAATAAGGGCTAGAATCTTAGAGAAGTTACGAAATGGGTGGATAGGTATCATGAAATATGAGAGAAAGACGAAGTAAAATATAAAACAAAAATGGAAAAAATAGTGGGATTAATTGGTACTTTCTATAGTTGAGAACCTTCTAAATAGTAGTATAAGACCGGGATAAATATTGTATAATGTGTAATATTATTTTCTACACATAGTCTCGAAGCATCGTCCAATCGGTTAAGCTCTTTATAACTCTCCTTGCACATTAGGGTTTTACATTTCTACTTTCTTAGTTGTTTGGGTTATTTATTTTATTTATTTAGTTTATTATTTACTGACTTTAGATAGCATTTGATTAAGCTAGAATAGATTCCTTATTTTCATTTTTATTTTAATCACCATTATCTTGAGGCCATATCATGACTATTGTGGGTAGCCCAAGGATGTAGTGGAGCTTCAGGTGTATTTAGCATCTTTGTGTGGCTAGAGGATAGGTTTCTGGGGTTTTGGAGCTATTTCGGGAGAGCACATATCACAACAGGTTTGTATGGCTCGAAGGTGCCCTCGAGCCTTACATATGGGTGATAGCTATAAGGGCACTAAGGAGGAATGGAGGAAGAAAAGGACCCATAGGGGCACAACTAGAACCCCTTGAGCTAGAGGATTCAGATGCGGCCATAAAGCGATAGAGGTGGATGACATAGGTTGTATAAAGGAGTATAGTATAAGGTGGGAAGTTCAATGATGGGTGCTATTATATCCATTTGTCATGGATGCGGTGAGATTACCACCAAAGTAGGAGGAGTAGGGGGATAAGAACCTTCCCTAGTGGTGATGTTGTGGTGATGATGAAAGTTGAGCATGATTATATGTGTATTTCTTGTTTTGTATTGTTACTTGGTTGTTTTTGAGTTTTTTCATTTTGTGTATATGGACTAATTCTATATTTGGTATCGTTATAGGGGATGCTTATTGGTCACTGATTGTTTATACATTGATCTAGACCTTGACGTGAAATGTTCCCACCAATGTGTTCATAGGAGGTGGGATGATAGATAAATTGGATGATATTTTGAGTGACTATTCTCATCTATTTGATCTAGTGGCGGTAGTAATAGAGTGTTATTGAGTGAGAGAGATGAGGCATGAGAGGAGACATAACAAGCTAGAGAGGCTATGGGTGGAGGTTCCCTAGAAAGGATGTATTTCTAAGGTTTGTTGAGCTACATGCTTGTTTTATAGAGTAGCCAATCAAGTTGAATTTATTATTTAGGTAGGTAGAGAGTTATAGGGGTCATGACCAGTGACATAGATTGAGCAAGAAAGAATCTACTTATAGAGCTCCCGAGGTTGTATATAGTGCTAGCAATGATGAGATATGATGTATATGTGTGTAGGGTGTAACATCCACTTTTTAATGACTTAGAAACAAGGGAAATTTTTTCTTTTACACAATTTTCTCTGTTCTAAATTCATATAATTGTAACACACATTCTTAGGTAAATTCATCACATAACATAAAACAATATGCAATTGTAATGACTTGGTGTAACATTGATATCTCATTTCATTACTCGGTATTAAACTAATATCTCATGTTTAAATTTTTCCTATGTATACTATATATAATTTGGTTATTTTACCCATTATGGGTCACTCAATTGTTCTGTCTAAGATGCCTATCTAAATATCTATTACTCGATATTCATCCGAAATACCGCAATCTTAGACTAGGTGACATAAGACAACGTAACCAGCAATTTGCGATATTTTTGGCCAAAGTTTTAAACATGATTACCATATTTACATTCCAAGATGGAATACTCATCAAAAGGAATATGTATTTTACCCCATTCGAATTGTTATATAGATTGATCTTTCTTGACTTCCGTCAACCAAACCCGAGTTAAAGTTTCACACTAAATAGGGGTAGATCACATACACTAGTGTTGCAATCTACTCATGGTGACTAAGGATAAATAGATAAACTCAAATCGACTTTCATTGATTTTGGTGTGTTTAGTTACCCTAAGTCAACATAAGTTTACAACAACACATGTCCATGTTCATGTCTATTTCACCAATAAGTTTTACGCTTTCTAGGACAAAACAAATTGAAGGTAAATGGTTAAATAGGAATACCCGTGAGGTGAAGGTGGAAGGTAGAATTCCCACATTGTTAATGTTATCAAATCTGATCACAAAGAAATCATTTTTTTCTAGGAAGGACTACTGTAGATACAAATTAAGACCACAAAATATTATTAAATAGTCTATAACAGTGGACTGCCTAGAGTATGCTAGATCTAGGAAGCATGGTGCTTCCTAGAGAGGTTGTCAATCCATTGTTTAATAAAAATTCAATGTGAATAAGCAACTGAAATAAATAAGTCCTATTATAATGTAATGATTTAGGTTTCTCATACACACAATACACTAGATTTTATGCTAGATATCAAAATAACACTAAATCTAATTAGAACCGGGGTTTGTTAGAGTCGAGAAAGGTGCATTAAGGGTATGGGGCTGATTTTTTGAGGTCTGGGTTAGTTTTGGGTGAGTGGGAAGCTTGCTGGTCTAAGAATGTGAAATGACATAAAGACTAATATCGGTTTGATGACCGATGCCAGTATGGGGACTAATTGACGGTGGTAGGGTAAACCGACATCGGTAGGGGAAATTGGCAATAACTTAATAAAAATGGTTTTGGGATTCTCTATGATTGCACAAAGAGTGAGGAGGGTGTGGTTAGGTTCGTAATATAACTAAGAAGACTTAGGAATATCGAGGGAGAGGTCACAAAGGGTGAAAGGGCTTGAACTGGTTGGGTTGGTGGATTGGTGAGAAGATGGAGATATCCGGATAATAGTAGAAACTGAAAATAATGAAGGAAGAAAAGAGATCTGCAATAAAGGAAGCACAAATGATTAAGATCACGTTACTTACTTACGCTATGAAGATCTCATGGTTGGATGAAGGTTGGTGATTGATTAGTGAGGTGGTATTTTGTTAAGTGTTGTAGAAGTATAACCTGTGTGTTCCCATGAATGCTCTAATGATTTGGAAGGGAATCCTTGGGTTGTCTTTGCTCTCTAGTGGTGTGTAGATGTCATTTAGATGAAGCAATGACTCTGAGATCTTTGCTTGATTGTAATAGCACTCTTAAAACTCAAAATGACCAACCTGGGTAAAAGGTTGTAAAGTTGTATTTAAAGGAACCGATGGTGGTTTAGGTAACAACCGAGGATAAAATGGGGTCGGCTAGGGTGAAAGCAGTCATATTTACTAAAAATAGGTAGATCTTCCCATATTTCATGTGTTTTCATTGTTGGGTCTACTTAGGAAGTAGATTTCACATGAGAGAAGGCAATAAGATCTTAGAAGAAGTTTAGTTAGGTTCAGGAAGAATTCTTAGTTAGTTAGGTCAAGTAGTGACTCAACACTGGGAGTGATGACTCAATGCTGAGAGTGATGACTTGGTCACTATGAGTTAAATGCCCCTGGAATGGGTCCGAGGTGGAGGTGTCGGGATTAAATTAACTTAATTAAAATAATTAAATTAATTAATAATGTGAGGATGAATATTAATATGGGGTAAATGGGTCATGATTAGTTAAATGTGTTACATTAATTAATTAAAGGGGACCAAGGGAGTGTGACCAAAATTTGGTTTCTACATTTACCCCTTTTATCATGTATCTTATATTGATAAGTGACACTGACAAAAACATGAAGTTAGTGCTCTAGGAATGAGTGAGGGTTAGGTTGCCCCAAGTATGGGTGGAGGTGATTCCCCTCAACCAATAACTGATGAGGTGTTAAATGGAGTCAGTGAGTGGTTTTAATAAATTGGTAAGTGATAAAAATGAGGGTAGGTTGGTTGTAGGTAAGGGTGATATTTGTCAAGTAATAGGTAGTGGAAGTCTAACACACACACACATATATAATGAGATAAGGTACCGAGTTAAAGAGATTGAAAACTCTACATCTTCAAAGGTTGATAGGTTTATCCAAACAAAGTTGAAGTGGTTTAGGTATCCAAGGTATAGGATATGCTCTTGAAACAAAACCAGGCAAGGTTTGGAATGGGGAATAGGTTTGTTCCAGGGCACTAAAGGTTAGGTCGAGATAAAAAACATGGCATTAGGAAAGGTAAGGTTGATAGGCTTAAGCATTACGAGTAGCAACATCATAAGGTATAATGAGTAAATTAATTTGAGAGTCAAAATGAGTGAGGATGGGTTGGGTGATTTAGGTAAGGCCATGGTAGGGGAAAACATTCCCCAACTGATTATGAGGTTTTGTGATAGGTAATAAGGTCATAAGGGTGAGGTGTAAGGTCAGGGTCAACTTTGGGTTAGGCAGAAAAAGGTTTTGGGAAGGGAGATTCAAAGTGTTATATGGTGTGATGAGGGGAAAAGGCTAATCGATCATGGTCATGGACAACCGATTTCGGTCAAGAGAAACTAAGCGCGGTGCACTAGGGCACATAATAGATGTTGGTTTAGGAAAATAAATTTCGGTCAAGTTGGATTTGGGATAAAAAGGTAAAATATGTGAATTACGGATTCATTTTTGCTTTTCCATTTGTGAAAACAAAAAGTAGAGAGGTGTTTTCACACCATTGACAAGAGTGACCGTGATTGGGCTAGATTCTAGGATGATTTAGAGAGAGGTGAGTGGTTGGAGAGGTGTAGAGGTGGGCCTATAAGATATTTTTTATGTGATTTGATTGGTAGAGAGCAAGGGGTTTGATTAAGACATGGCGGTAACAAGAGGAGGTGCTAGAGGACCACCGCTTAGAGACCGAAGATCCCAAATGAGGAAATGTCAAGCATGTAGAGGTAGGATTTAATCCTTTCTAGTTTTTTGATTGAATTTATAGGAAAAAATGAAATAAAATGGAGGGAATTAAAAATTCAAAATATAGTTGAAAATGTAATAATTTGGGTATGGGGCAAGTGAAATGTAGATTAATTAGGTTGTAAAATGAAAATGGGTGGGGTTGGGTAGTTTTGGGTAGGTTTTATGCTTTATTTTTAAATTTTAGAAAATTAGGGGTGTGGGTGTTTGGCTTTGGATCCAAACAAAAGACTCGACATAGGTTAGGTCACTACTTACATCGATCCGGCATGTCAGCATTGGTGGGAAAATAGTCAACTAATGTCGATTCGGGGTGACCAAGTATTAGTCAATGTGACCAACTTTGTCACTGTGAAAAGTGACCTAGTCTAAATAGGATAAGTTGTGAAGGAAAAAATGTGGGGGAAAATGAAATTTGAGGGTTGATAGGTAATGAATGAGGGAAACATAGAGGGATGAGGGAGAGAAGTAGATGGGTGAGGATAAATAAAGGTAAACATAGGCGGATAATAGATGAAGATTAGGTCGAATTGATGGAATGAGTATGGGAACTTGGTAAGCTAAATTAGAATAAATGATAGGATAGGAAGTAGTTAGGAAATAGATAGGTGGGGTAATTAGGTTGTAAAGAAATGAGAAAAGTATTTTAGTCCTTAAAATTGTTGAGTGGTATGGATACAAACACGACATTAGTTGATACGTGTGCATGCGAGTGTCTTGCCGTTATTATGGTAGATGCATCCTAGCATTACTAAGGATAAGTGGAAACATATGCAAGATGCGGATCGGTGGGAATTAGGTGCTACTGGTGGATCCAACGGGATCATAGTCTCATGGTCTTGCTCATTGATAGATGGGATGCAGTGATCAACACCTTTCATCTACCCACCGGTGAGATGACCATCTCTTTTAGGGGTGTATATAGGATTATGTAGCTACTTATTGTTGGTGAGCCAGTATATTCAGTATTAGCAGATGGATCCTTTGAGGAAATGATTGAGGTATTTGGGGAGATGGTGAGTGACCTAATAGAGCACAATGCTAGTCTTGTTTATGGGGATTTGTATGTTGCACACCCACAGGAGACACATTAGTAGTGCTGATGATGGTGGCGGTGGGGTGCTATGCAGTTCCTAATTTAGAGGGTGGTATATTTCCCATAGGCTAATGGAAGTATTATGAGATATGATCGAGGATCAGGTCTACCTTGGATGGGCACCTACATATTTAGTGTAACTATACATGGAGTTGTGGGCTTACTAAAGGATGCGATGCTACGACATTTTTGTGGGTTCCTACTACTGCTTTGTCGGGCATACGAGCATATTGTGGAAGTGTAGCAATGAGGAATACCTTGGTACCGATTGGCATCATCGGGGATAGAGGGCAAGTTATCGGAGATGGGTGGTTACGGTGGTCATCCTCGATTGGAGGAGATAACTCCTGACATAGTATACTATAGGAGGGAGTTAGAGGGCATGTATGCGATGGACATAGGATAATGACCCCATGTCAATTTTCCAACTTTTAGAGGGATGGTTCAAGAGCTACAAGAGTTATAGTTATTGTGGTGGATACAAGGAAGACGTGTTGGTAAGAATAATATGATCCTGATCGACAAATTCTAACACTAGTTTAGATTACAACAGGATGTGCCACCACCCTTCCCATAGTACTGCAGGGATGATGTGGAGATACCTTTATCTATACCCCATCCTACATACACCACAGGATAGGAAGAGGTACCATTGGATGTGAGATTGGATGATGTAGGGACCATTGTGGAATATAGAGAGTGGTGGGCAGTAGAGTTATAGGAAACACCACCATGTCCGGGTCAGTCATTCTTAGCCACAGTGATGGTTTAGAGGGATTCCCTATAGAGATAGGTGACCATGTTGGGATTTAATTTTATAGTGGCACAAGAACAGGTAGGTGACTACATTATAGGGTTAGCTGAATGTTTCCCAGGCACATGCATAGGTACAAGTATACACTCCTATAGGGGATGGTGCACAGGAAGCATCACTATAGATACAAGTTACTAGTTTATAGGGATAGTTTGCATCCAAGAAGGCACATATTGTGGCCTTACAGTGCCTAGGTATCTACAGTACTAGTAAAGGCACTGAGATAGGGTCACGTAGTATAGGTATCGGCACTAGGACATGGTCCTTATTGGTAGGGAAAAGTTCACAGGTGGTAGTTAGGAGGATGGAACTACCCTAGACCGTATCTATGGTGAGGTTTAGGGATTCCCTAAACGAGACCCACTATTACTAGGAAAATCTAGCCACCGCAAGTATTGATGTTCCCTTATATACTAAGCATAGGGCGTTGCGCAGAAGCTAGTAAGTGGACTAGGTCCAAAACTCATAGCTCAAGTAGGATAGGGGGTCGTCAACCCCAGAGATAGGGTCAGGGTGAGGTTACCATCTCTCGGAGATCAGACCGAAGAGGGCTACGAGGAGGAGATTGAGGTCAAGAAGGGACCAATAGAGAATTGATAGATCTTAGCGGGGTGATTGATAGGAAGAGAGGAGATAGGTCGAGTGGAGAGGAGGGCCTCGGGTGGGGCTAAGATATTTATAAGATTGTATTATGATTTTGAATTTGATATATATATATACCACCGCATGCTTTGAATATTTTGTGATATTGTATATGACAGCTTTTGAGATAGTTGTATCCATGTGTGCATATGTATTGATACACAGACATTCCTCTTTATATAGTTCATGATTATTATTTGCTTTGGATGATGTAATCTCTTTTATTTCTTTTTATTATGTACCATGGGAACTAGGTGAGTCAGAATGGTTGAGTCTAGGTCATGTAGGCATGGTTGAGCTAGGTGTATGCATGGTTAAATCAGGTATATGCATGATGGAGTATGGTATAGGCATGGTTTCATCTAGTATATGCATGGTGGAGTTAGTTATAGGCATGGAGGAGTTAGGTATAGGCATGGTGGAGTCAGGTATAGGTATGGTGGAGTCAGATATATGTATGGTTTGGTTAGGTATAGGTATGGTTTGGAGTCCAATTAATTTCCAAGTTATTGATTTTATAAAAATAATGTGTTGTATGTATGTTGTGTTTAATTTTTTGAGTCATTAAAATCATGGAAATATGAAATGATTTAAGTAAAATATGGTTGTGGTGATAAAGTGGTAGGTGTTGGTCCCCATTTAGATCCTCCTGCGGAATTTTGCCCTAAATTTTCCTTTAGTTTGCATGATTTGGAACATTTTTTCTCTTAAATTAGTGGTCTACAACTTTTTGCATAGATTGAATGCCTTGAAATGCTCATAAAATTATTGTTTTACCCTAATTTGAAAGAAATATACATGTATACCCTATTTTGTGCCCTATTTTTCCCTTTTCAAATAGCTCTCCTATTTTTTCCACTTTTCCCAACCTTTAGAGCTCATGATTGTTTATTTTATGTATATTTTCCCTCAAAATCACTTCCCATTTGTTTTTCTATCGAAAAATCTTCACCCATGAAGAAAAAATTGAATTGAGGCATCTCTCGGAAGTTTCTGCGTTTTTTACGGTCATACGAGCATCCTTTGCCCATCAATTTCTAGCTTGCGATCATCGGAAACGTGGCCATTTGTAATTGGATGGGGATCAATATTTTTCTTGAAAAATTTAACATTTTTGTGCTTTGGAAAAAGTTGCAAGTTACCCCGTAGGCCCCAGAGGAGGACACGTGGTAGGCAAGATGGAAGGCAGAGTGGCAGAGGACTTGGGAGAATTTTGACTTTTAGCAAAAAGGGATGAAAGTGATGAAAAGGGGCACATGACTACATCAAGTCAGTATTGGAAACATGTTAGTGTCAGAGCACAAGGTGCGTTAGTAGGAGAAAAGTGGGAAAATTTCCCTTGGCAAAAAAAAAGGGACTTAAAATATGAAATGAGCCCACAGATCCTCAGTGAATCATAGGGAGACACATGGCAGGGGCAGAGGGGAGTGTGGGTCACTAGAGGAAAAAGGAATTTTTTTCCCTTTTAACAAAATAAGTTAGAGTGATAATTTGAAGCGTGGCCCGTGGTGAATCAATGACCAACACATGGAAAGGATGGAATCGGAGGCGGGAAAAGTGAGAAAAATTCCTTTTTCCAAAAAGGGTGGAAATGCATAGAATTGAGTTGTGATTCCAATGGGGCCCACCTTGGGACACGTGTCAGCACCAAATCTCAAGGGCGGAGGGTGGAGAAAAATGTCAAAATTTTACATTTTTCCAAAAATGTTAAAAAGTCAAAAAGTGATCCCAAATCCATTTCCAATCACGTTATGACACGTGGAGGGCTCAAATTGAAGGGAGAAAGGCAGATCAATGGTAACTGTGCATTTTTCAGTTTGGCCGCCATTTGAGCTCCAGGAAGCTTGGAGATGTGAATTTTGCATCAATTTTCATCAAATTTTTGGCAAATTCGTGTCGATTGTGCCTGCAAGGACCAATGCAATTGGTGTTAAGGATCAATTTGCAGATTTGAGATGTTTTTGAAGTAAATTTTTTCCCTAGCCCATGCAAAAATGTAAAATATCAAATCAAGAAGTTACAGAGCCAAATTTTGGATGGATAAGGATGAAATGATGAAATGAAAGGGGCCTGCATGCTTTGAAGATGAAAAACGTGCCCCCACAATGGATAATGATGAAAGTTTTGTAATGATTCACCTTTTGAAAGAACAACTGGAAACTTTTTGCAAGTCTGTTAGATGTCATTTTCTAAAAATATTGCAAAGAAAAGGTGCTCGAATATTCCACTTTTGGAGGGAAGATTTGAGAGGCAAAGGATCAGTTGTAATGAAAATTTATATATTGCATGAATTTTTCATGCAAATGGTTGAAGAAACTTAGAATTTCACGGGAAAATTTGGGAAGAAGCCCATTTTTGAGAAACCACCTAAGAACCATTTCTAATTCCTTTTTGCATTAGATTTGTATCATGTTGAGTTAGTTTTAGTAGTAAATCCATCAACAAGCTCTGAGATTATTCTTGAAACATTCCCCTACTGATAAATTTGATCATTTCTAGATTATTTTGTGTTGTCTCTTGGCAAAATTTTCATACACTTATGTTTGAGAATGTTTTCAATTTGTGTTTCTTGCTCCATTCTGTTACAGTCTTGTGTTTAAAATATCTCTTGATCATACATGGTCTCATTTCTTGTTGATTGTTTAGTGGCATTTTCAATCTCACATTTAGAAGAGCTTTCATCTAATAAAGAGATAAAAAAATTTAAAATCACTTTACCTTCCTTGAATTCAAAGATTGTTTGTAAACCTTTGGGTGTGCCTTAGGTCATGATAAAATAGATATTTCTAGATACTTTGTTGATTCATCGCTTCAAGATTTTGTGGTAAGGTTGTCAAATATTGTGTGGAAGAGCATAGATCTAGTCCTCCATTTATTGCACATATCTTGGTTAAAGAAGTACCTTAACCCCTTTGAAGCATTCTTCTATTTAGGTCTTACAATTTTTTTACAAAGGTCCTCAAAGAATTTGGCAAATTCTTGTTAGTCTTGTCTAAAATATCCCACCAAAAATTCATTCAAAACAACTAAATCCTACCCCATACTACCCTTTCTTTATCCTATGTATTAATGAAGAATACAATCCATTTACAAAAATGCACAAAGCAAATTAGGATCATACTATGTCTTCAGTAACCCTTGTCTTGCATTGAAATTGTCTCCATAATCTAGAAGTGACAACTTGTGAAAGTCAGATTTGGAGTGTTGATCATATTTTCTCAAGACCTTTTCATACTATTTGCACAAATTGAGGGTTACAAAATAGGTTCTCTTACCTTGGTTGAAAGGCACAACCAAAAATAGTTAGGATAAGACCAAGTCCTATTTGAGTGCTATCCATCTGTCCACAAATCTAAGTGCCAGTTAGATCACATCCCCGGCTACAAAATGACACACATCATGATATATCTATCTTCAAGCTTCATGTCATATATCTGATGCTACTTAGACTGAAAAGGAGAACAAATTTGGATACCAACACTTCTTGGCGCCATTTCGGGGACTATTTTGAAATCCTTGGAAATATTTTGCATTGCTAAGATTTATTTGTTGATTCATTGCTAGTCCATATCTATTTATCCCATCAAAAACACTTCGTGCCATTTCTAGGGATTTTTAAAAATATTTGAGATGTTTGAATGTATATCAAACCCACGGTAATGTCTCTCTGCAAGTTCTCGATGCAAATATATTATTAAAGCATCATTCTATACTCAGATTTGCAAGGTGTATGCAAAGGTTTCAAGTTTTGTCTACAATTATATCATTTTCTAGTAGTAGTTACACTTCATTTGCATGTGTGGTTGATAGATTCAATAATAAGGAAGGTTTGATCTATCATTTTTTGCAAGATTTTCAGTCTTTGATAGGTATTTGATAGAGTATTTTAGTGCATTTACACAACTAGGGTGAAATTCCTTAGTAGTGACTCCATGCTGATTTGATCTTGATAAATACAAAGTGTCTTAGATTTCTATCATTTATTTTGTGTTGTTAATCTCTGTAAAATTGGAAGGAAGAAGATCTCTCTTTAGGAGGGACCCAAGTAGAAAGCTATTTCAAGATTCAAGGAACTCAAAGTTAGAAGGGAGAAAAGTTTGGAAGGTTGTTGAAGGTCAGACATCAGGAAAAGGTATATCCATTGGTGAGAGAGATCAGCCTTTAGTAGAGTATTATCACTCTTCTTCAAGTGACTCGATTCAATCAATCCTCTCATAAAATTGTTTACTTCAACTATTGAAGATCCTTCTCCGCTATACCTAGTGAGTTCCTTCTTCAATCTGCACCTTTGTGTTTCAATTCTAGTAAAAATTTCCAATAAAATCAGCACTTAGAGAATACCAATCTTGTGAACCACATTCTTGAGCCCCAAAGACCTTTCACTCCTCATCAGCTTGTGTCACCCCCAAGATCACCACCTCAAAACAATATGGCTTAGCGTAGACCTCCATTTTTTGTTAACAACTTTAGTCCTATAGACTTTAGAGGAATGGATGGTTACCCAAATGTTGTCCCACAAGATTTCAAAAATAGGTTGCCAAAGTTCCAAGGTAACAATGCTATAACTGGTGATCAGCATCTCAAAAATTTTGTTAACATGATGGAGGATTTTGAAATAGAGTTTGAAGATGTGTACATTAAATTTTTCATTCATACACTACAAGAGGATGTAAGGGATTGGTATAAGGCTTTGCTTGATAATTCTATTGATTCATGGACTAAAATGAAGAATGCATTTAGGTCATAATATGGTGACAAGAATAATCCTAGATTTCTCTTATCCGAAATTGAAAATATCAAGAAGAATCCCAATGAATCAGTCCATGAATTCAACAAAAGGTTTAACAAAACTTTGAGAAAGTTGTATATTAGTCTCGAGGCCTTGTGATGAGTCTTTTTAATCAAATATGCATATGAATTTGATAGAAAGGAAGCCTATTACCTAAGAGATAAGAACCCTACTAATCTAAGACAAGCTTTCACCATGGCACTTAAAATTGAAAACAATATCAAAGCAATTGGGAAACCTCTCAAGAGAGATGGTGTAAAGTTGATAAACCCTGAAAAGCCTCAAGCTAGTAAGGGTGCTGATTTGGAGGAGGTTGTGAAAAATTTGGTAGGGGCTATCAAAGAAATATCATACAAGTTAGCTCGGGTTGAGAAGGGAATTGGGCAGACTTCACAAGGTCAGCAAAAAGCACAAATCCATGGCAAATTTTCCAATCATCCTAAGGGTGATCAAAGGGAAAATGATAGAGGGAAAGGATCCATGGGGTCTACAAATAGACATCCTTAAGCACGTGAAGGAAGAGTGTTACCCGATCCCCTAAGCGCTAGGGTTTTTGTTGTTGAGGAAGTTATTGATATTGATTGGTGTGATAGGTGATTTCTGCCCCATCCTCCATGTAAACCTGGACCATCAAGATGGTGAAGCTAATAATGATGATGGTATTGATGATGATATCTACATGGTGGGCTGTTCTTCAAGCTCACAAGGAGGATCAACATGAATTGAGGTAATAAGTGCAAGGATTGCTGCAATTTTTGGGATTACATCAAATGGGTATAGATCCTTCTTCCCTCTCATACTCTTGAAGTTGATGTAGTGCAAGATTTTGAAATTCCTAACAATGAATTTGAATACTTAAGAGATTTGATGATTAAGAAGTATGATGGTGGTATTTGTTGTTGCCAAATCATTGCACCCTCCGAACGGAAAAGATGTGAATAGAACGCTTGGTGTGATTGAGACAAATGGGATCACCTCTCAAGCTGTGGGACTTGGGCTCGAGGTGAACCTCCGAAGAAGGCTGGCTTCCTCTTCCTAAACTAAGTGTTGTACTACTCCTAGTGTAACAAAAATGATTATCTAGTCCTATGCTAACATTTTCATGGGGTTTTAGGAAAGAGATTTACATAAATGAAACTATATTAGGGATGGTGATGCACTAAATAAAGGGTGTTTCCAGACTCAGGAAGGGTTAATTTGAAGAGGGTGTGTACACCATAGGTCAAATTCACCTACCGCAACTTAGAGAGGGTACAGGATACAACAAACTAGGAGACACACGTTCCCTTTGTTAAACTTTATCGGACCGAGAAATATACTAGTTTCCCCGGTGAAGAAGGATGAACTCAAGAAGAGTGAACAAACACCACAACTCAACTACATGCAATACTCCACCACTCGATAAGCACAAAACTCTAAGAACCTGCAATAGAAACTTAAACTTGCACACAGTGTACCTGCAAGTACGAGAAAGGCACAAAGAAGCATAAAAGGATGAAAGCATTGAGATTAGTCAAAAAACACACTTTTATTGCTTCAATAACATGCACAATGCATCATACATTCGAAGAGGCAATAGTTTGCCATTACAGTCTTGAAGAGGAGGCTTGAAAGTTCTCTCAACACACAAGAACAACTTGCAGAAGAGAGGATTCTTGAAAAGTATACACTACTTTGAGATATCTAAGCTGTCTAACTTGTCTCGAACTATTGGAACCCCTTGAAAATGAGTTTCCAACTTACATTTATAGAGGAATATGTGAGAAAGAAGAGGAAAGGTCATAATTACATTCCTAAAATGAAGGCCCATAATGTATTTATTATAGTTAGTTGAACCACATGAGAAGGTTCCATCATAGGTCATTAATTGCATGATGACCTAGTCTTCTCAATTAATTAAAAGAATATTTAAATAAAATATTTAAATAATAATAATAAATATTATTATTAAAATATTTAAATAAAAATATTAATTTAATTAACATAATGTCGAGACCCCGCATTGACCCGTTTGACTAGAAGAGGGAGGGGGTCCATGTGGATAGAGTTCTGCACAAATCTCAACTCGATGAGTTTCGAATCCTCTAACTCGGTGTTGCAATCAATTTTGAACCCCGCACTAACTTTTCCTCACTTTGGCAATCAGATTATTTTGCATTGAGTCCTTCAAAGTATTTTGGCGGTGCACTCTACAACCTCATCTCCAATCAACAAGTATGCCACTATTGGGATCTAAGTATGGCATAGGTAGCTGTGAGCTACACAATATACTCATTTTGCCGAAACTAAAAAGATCCTTTATGTTACAATTTGTAACACATAAAATAAGCCCTTCAAAAATATATTGAACAACCTGGGCAACTAAGAGGACCTTGGAAAAATGTACAGTAACAACCATATGAATTTTCCTTAGTCGTGGATCAAAACTAATAGAAATAAAGCTAGATAAAATTAGCTTGAAACTACATTATAATCGTCCATTTGTAAAAACAAGTTTCTCGAACTGGTAAAGGAATACTTTTATTGTCTAATTAGATGTACATAATGGAAGGGTATAAATATTGCCTATTAACCTCGAGTTTCTCAAAGAGACCATTTACGAGTAACAAGGATGTAGCATGCAAAACGGCCAACCAAGTATTTTGAGCTGACCTACACATTCAATTCATTTCTAGGAGAAAACATCTTTGAGCAATATGAATCGTTTCATTACGCACCATAATAAACCTTCATCTCTGATTCAGAAAATTTTATGAAGCCTTGAATAGCGTGACTCCAATCCATCGTACATGGTAGTGAATATTTATTTCCTGCAACTGCTATTCGATCTGAGTTTAGAATAAGGATAAGCCTACAAATTTGAGGATGCATTCAATCTTTGAATGATAACAACACGGTTGCACAGACAACTCGCTTGCCTTTGGAAGCATTCAAAAGGCTTCTACTAAACTGCAACATGTCAACTGTCTGGTGCGTGGGAGTTTCTCTCGCATCCTTTCCATCTAGATGAGTATTTAGCATTGCTTTCCCATCAAACTCTTCGCACATGAGCCACAACTGAGCCATTAACGCATCACCTTGATTGGGTCTGCCTATAGCCTCCACTGAAATTGGTATCACGTCGCATTTTTAAACCCATGACCCACTCCAATTCACAACTGTCCTATTAATCCTCCCGGTGACTCACACAACGTGCTCGATCCTGTTTACACGGCCTGCGCGGAAGTATCATGTTTGATATCCATCGTAATATTTCCATGCTTGCTAGTTTGATCCGATTTCTCCCATTCACGAAAGTTTGATCATGGTTTACCAAACCAATATTTCCACTTGGAGGTGCTTTCTCCGAGTTCCCTATTCATACCTCAACGCGGGATTGGAAACTTGGCCTCGCCATCATCAAATTTTTGACCTCGGAATACTAGCTCCTAATCCCCGCATAATGGCTGGACACATTAATCCATGGGCCCCGGCCTTAGCTTCACCGCGCAAACTTGTCAAGTTCATTCCTTATCTCCACAATTCCCACCAACGCGGGATTCCCATGATTTTTTCTCCTGCCGACTTTTCCTTCATCATATTTGAGGATAACATTAAACTCTCGGTGTAAACATTTCATTTTGTAGCTTGTAAGGTTTGATAATTCCAACTGAAGCCTTTATGCCTACCAACTTAGTGACTCATTGAAGATGCTCATATAATTGCAAAGAAAATTATGCTCCATGAATATTCTGATATGAAACAGCTCCACCTTTATGAGATCCACTTCCATGAGTTACATCGTAAAACAAGTAAGATCTCGATAGAGAATCTTTGTAATAAATTTCATCAGGTCTCCCGGTAATATTCTCACTGTCACTTAATTGATTTTCATAAAAATATCTTGAAGGAAAATCCCAAATTTGAGGATGCATTCGATGCTGAACAGATAACAACATAGTTGGACAACCTGCTTGTTGGAAGTGCTCAAAAGAACTCTTACTATACTGCAACATCCCTACTGCCTATGCACCGAATACTCGGTCGAGGAAGGTCTGAACACCATTATAATTCACAGCTCTTTTTAAGATGTCGGTTTGACTCAATTTTACATTGGTATTCTATGGTGCTTATACTATCTTCCTGGATTGATAGAAGTCCTTCCATTATGTAATTACAAACCCGAGATTCAATGATGTTGAACCTCCCATATCTGCATAATTTCATATCATCTCGGTTAAACAAGATAATTCTCCCAAGTGGTTGGTCGAGCTTTGTCTTAATGGATTAAACACGGCATCATGTTAACTTTGACTCTCCCTGACTTGGCCTTCAGATCTTTTTGCATCGATCTCCACTGAGATCCTTGTAGAGTTCCTTTCATTCGTCAATTTTCAATGAGCTATATTTTGCATTAACAAGACCATCGTCTAGCTCTTACAACTGAGAGTCTCTACTGAGATGATTTCTGAGATGATTATCAATTTGACACCGGGTTCTTTATCAACTCGACCCTGAACTCTTCACTGAGTTGAGATCAACTGGGTGCCTTTCGATGCTAGGTGATCTCTTCATATGCAATTTAGGAATTATTTTTAATTATTGCATCTCGTTAATAACCGAAGGTGGGTTCCTGGGACTATTATTTCATTTTGAACGTGATAGGACCCCGTTGTCCAATCTTGCCATGTGTGCAAAATTGGATAACATTTTTGGTGACCTCTTGGGGATGATTGCTGCTAAGCATGATTCCAATAGCCTTAAGTCATCCATTGGGCATGGAGTCTATGTTGGAATCCTAATAGTAGTATGATTTTCTTTGACACATCCCGAGAATCTCCTTGAGCATTGCCGATATCCTGGACCTCCCTGGAATGCTAAGCATGAAGTATATTGAAACTATTGAATGCTTGACATCCATGGAACACTGCAAAATTTTGAATGAAGTAGATTTTGAAACTCTTATGGAAACCTTGAACCTTTCTTCTCCTTGACACCTTCCAATGATGAAACAATGTGCAAAACAACACAAAACAAAACAACAAGGAAAGAAAAATAACAACACACAACAATGTTCATAAGCACTTAGAGGAAAAAACCTAATTTAACTATACAAGGGGTGGAACGCTTCTCAAAAACAAGCTTTGAGATGTATCCCATTCACATGAATGGGAAATTCTTTTCCATTGAGCCTAGATAGACGGAACGAATTTTCCTCTTTGCAACTTGTGATGATGTATGGCCCACTCCAGAGAGCGTCAAACTTGGAATGCCTGCCTATTTTGGCCCTCTCTTCATCCCATTTGAGAACTAAATCTCCCTCTTGAAAACAAAGGTTGGACACCTTCTTATCAAAATATTTCTTAACTTGAGCCTGATGTTGCTTCAAAGTTTTCATATCCTTTTCTCGTACTTCCTCTAACTCCATGATTTTAGCAAACCTTATTGTCAGAGGATCACTCTCTATAACTTCAAGTTGATGAGCTAACTCCAAAGAAGGTAACTCCAATGAGAGTGGGAGTTTTTCCTCTCTTCCATATACAAGAAAAAAAGGAGAATTTCCGATGGCCCTTTTAGGTGTGATCCGATCTGCCCATAAGGCGGTCTTAAGTTGTGTATGCCAAGTCCTCTTGTTAGTCTCCATTGTGTGCTTAATAATCCTTATGAGGTTTTTGTTGCTAGACTCAGCCAATCCGTTTCCTTGAGGATAGTAATTGGATGAAGTTTTGAGGTATACCCCATTTTTAATAGCCCATTCACTCAATTTCATACCAAGAAAAGCTAGCACATTCTCTAAAATAACTGTAAATGGAACACCGAACCTTGTCATTATACCCTCCAAAAAATCTAGAACTACCTTTTCATTGCTCTCTTTTAATGCTACCGCCTCTGTCCATCGAGTAAAATAGTCTATTGCAGTAAGGACCCACTTATGTCCATCACTGGATGGAGGATTAATCATTCGATGAAGTCCAACCCCCATTGAACAAAGGGTTGATCCACTTGAATTGGATGCAATGGAAGAGCTGCCAAATTTTTCTTACCTATGAAAAAGGCACATTCCTTACATTTCCTTACCCAGAGATGGGCATCCTTGAATAAATCCAGCCAATAGTAGCTAGCTCGCATGATCTTGGTAGCTGTTGTTCATGCGGAATAATGTCCTCCAGATAGGCCATTATGAAATTCTTCTAGTATCTTACTTACTTGTTCTAGTCCTACGCACCGAAGGAGAACGTCGTTCAAATCTTTTCGAAAGAGAATGCTATCTACCAAAACATATGGGATAGATTGAAGATGGAAAGTTCATCTTTGGTTTTTATCCATGTTTTCCAGGTATGCTCTTGAGAAGATGAAATTCTTCATTTTGGATAACCAGTCAGCTTGATCAACATCCTCATCAGTATTTAGGAGTGTCACGTCCTCATTACTTTTTGATTCCATGTCTGTTGCAAGTTGCTGACATAAACCCTTACCTCTGACAAGTTTAGTGACTTTGATGTGCATGTCATACTCCATTACCTTCGTGATCCATCCAGCACGCTTTTTGTTCATTTCTTTGTTCAGCAAAAACTCCTTGACACCTGGATGAGACACCATCAGATGAATCTTGTTGTTGGACAACATGTGCTTGAATTTCTTCAAAGATCGAATAACCAAAAAGACTTGTTTTTTAATAAATGAGTATTTGAACTCGTAGTCTTTGAGGGATTGACTGAAGAAAGTAATTGGTTGCTCCATCAGGTTGTTGTTTTGTTGGGTGAGGATATTTGAAATGCTCTCTTGACCTGCAAAAGCATAAAGGATAAAATCTTTGTCAAACCTAGGGTTCACCAAAGCGTGGGAGCTTGAGAAATGGCTATTTTGATGGCTTCAAAGCTTTCTCTTCCTTCCTTTGTCCATGAGAATGGCATGTTTTTCTTTAGCATGGTTGTCAGTGGTTTAGCCAATGTCGCGAATTGAGGGATGAATCTCCGCACGAAATTTATGGTTCCCAGAAAACTTGGAGGCCCTTCTTGTGACTTGGGAGAGATAAGGACATAATTGAATGAATCCTGGCTGGATCGATTGATAATCCTTCCGATGAAACCACATGCCCCAATAATTTTCCCTCGTGCACTGTGAAAATACATTTCTTGGGGTTAAGTGAAACCCCAAATTCCCTACACCTTTGGAAAACTTTCCTTAGATGCGTGATGTGATCTTCTGCATGCTTAGAGTATACAGTTATATCATCAAGGTAAACTAAAATAATATCGTTGATTAGTCCCTTAAATGCCATGTCCATGGCTCTTTGGAAAGTAGCCCGGCATTGGACAATCCAAATGGCATTTTATTGTAGGCATACGTGCCCCACTTGGTAGTGAAAGCCATTTTGAATTGGTTAGATTCTTGGACTAGGATTTGATTGTAACCTGAATATCCATCAAGCAAAGAAAATATTTGAGCTCCTGCCACCGTTTGAAGGATCTACTCCATCGATGGAAGAGGATAATGGTCTTTTAATGATGCACGATTCAAATCCCTAAAATCTACGCATAACCGGATCTCTCTGTTCTTCTTCCTCATGGGCACCAAATTGGCTACCCATGAGGAATGCTTGATGGGAAAAATTATATAGGCCTCGATGAGCTTGGTTAGCTCCTTTCTCATTAGTGGCTCAATTTTGGGATTAATTGGTCTCTGTTTCTAATGACAATGGCTGGCTTAGCATTAGGATCCAGTTTGATGGTATGTTGTGCTAGACCTGGATCAAAACCACAAAGATATTTATAGCTCCATGCAAAGATGTCATGATACTCTTGAAAATTTTTGATGAAAGCTTCTTTCTCTTAGAAGTACACACTTTTCCGATCTTAAGAAATTTTTCATTTGATACTTCGACTTCCTCAAAATATTCTTCTCGACCACCATGTTAGGGCTTTGTCTTGTGGCTTGGTCATCTTGAATTGAAAATGGATTCCAAAGTGACTAAACCTTTTGGTAACTTGTTGCTTTTCAATTGATAATTTTCTCACCATATGACTCCTGTAACTTATCTTGATTCTTTGTAGAAAACTCCACCTCTTCTTGTAGGAAGAGGACAATTTGTTTGTCACTATCAAACACTTGCCAACTACTCACATTATCAGGGACTACTGGTTGAACCACCATTTTAACAAATTTCTTCCCTTCTTTCATGATATCAATTGGTATGTTGTATTGTGAACCAATTATAACAAGCCTATCTGCATCTTGATTTTGATCTCTAGGGATTGCATGGATTCCAAAAGCTTCGAAATCTTCAATCAGGTCCTAGACTTGGTTCTTGTATGATCTTAAAAGATCATTTTTGGATGCACTACATGCCGAAACTTGATGAACAACTAACTCACTATCTCCAAAAATAGTCAGGGCCTTGATTCCCTTCCTTTGGGCTAGCTGAATTCCTTGCACAAGAGCCTCGTATTCAGCAACATTGTTAGTGCAACTGAACTACAACCGGAAAGATGAGAAGTACTTATCTCCCCTCTGAGAAATTAACATAACACCAGCACCGGATCCATTCTTACTTCTTGAGCCATCGAAGAACAATTGCCACAATCCTTTAGAATCACTTGGTGTTTTGACAAGTTGTGGTATGATCGTATCTTCTTCATGGATACAGTAAGTACCTAATCTGTTTCTTCCAAAGACCAAACCAGCTTCTTCTTCTACCAATACATTAGCGTAGGGATCATAATGATGATCTCTACTTACTTCATCTAGCAAAGTATCAGGGACTTCTTCAACAAGGGTGGTTGGTTCATGATCGGCATCTTCCTCTTTGGGATCGCCGATGGTGTAATTTCCATTTATGGGACTAGCAGTGTAGGGTTCTACATGATTATGGTAGATTGGTTCTACCCTTATAGTTACTTTGGTTTTGTATCGAGTCCTGAGAATCATATGCGACCAATCGGCTGATAGGTAACCACCCATCTTGGTAGTGAAATCCCGTGATAGGCAGATGGAAAAGAGGGGAGGGAGATCGATGACCGATATGTCTTGGGTGAATGAAAACTTGGGCATGCATGAATGGTAAGTTGAAGTCCTTTGATAACCCCAATAGTCTTAATAGTTGTGCCATCTAGTTGAACAACCCCTCTTGCAACTGGCGCATATTGTATGCCTAGTACATCTGTAATTTGTTTAGGCATGACAGAGCTACTGGCACTAGAATCGATCATGCAATTATGTACCAGGTGGTCGCCAATGATCAGGGAAATGTAGAATGGCGGTGGTTTGTTTTTCGTAGGAATAATTTTCCCTTCCGGTTGACACAAACTTGTAGCAGTTTTCACTCCATGGCTTGGTGATCCATTGGTTGTAGCCAAAATTGTTCAGAGCTTCTTGCAACAGGTTTCTTTGAGAAGGGATCGAGAGTGCGTCCCACATGGTAATGCTCAGATTGGTTTTCTTCATTTGTTCTACTATGCTGAAGGGAATTGCTCCAACTTTGATGACACTTTTTTGGGCATTGGGGTCCTCCTTTGGAAAATGTTTGTTGGGTACCGTGATGCCTGGAGAACCATCTTTCCTACGGCGTGGCTAGCCGGTGTTTTTGGTGATTTCTTTCCCGCATTTTTATCAACTGCCATTTGTAACCTCAGGTTGAGAAGTGGATGCTAGATCAGCTTCGAGAGGTTGAGGCTCCATTTCTCTCTTTTTGGAATGAGTGTTTGCTACCACTGATGAAGAATCTATATTCAATCCACAAAAATCTTCTACTTGCCAGTTTAGCAAAGTGGATTCTTCAGGTGCCTGTGGTTGATCTACTACTTCTTGCATAGATGAATTGTTTGTTAACTCTAAAGGGGAAGATACACTTTGAACCATAAGGGCCTGGCTAAGAACCCCATTGGGACAAAGATTTTGATTGTGAGGTTGAGAGCAAGGATAACACCATTCGTAGTCTTGAACTAGATTATTTTGAACAGGTACTATAGCTCTAGATGAGCTAGCTGCAAGAGGGTTCCGAAAGTTCAAGGGCCTGACATTTGCAACTTGACTTGTAGTTTGATTTTGAGGCTAATTGTTCCTTGAAAAGGAGAACGGTTAGCTTGATACTGCTGATTTTGTGGCTGATATGGATGATTGTATTGAAATTGTTGCCTTTTGAGTGCAACGAGCTCATTTCCAAAATTTTGCAGTAGTGACTTGACTTCAAATAGGTCATTTGAAGAGGCAAGGGAAGATTGAGATGGTTGCTTGGAGTCTACTGGAATAGGAGCAATGATAGGCTGATGATTCGTAAGATCTGGAGAAAAGGGCATTGGTGGTCATGGAGCTATCTTTCCAGCCTGAATCAAAGAATTCTCTGCACTTATGGCAACTTCGTAAGCATCAGGAAGTGTAGTCCCTCCCATGGACTGGATCATAACTACTACATCACTATTCAAGGCTCACAAATAGTACAAGAATGCATTATGTGCAGAAGGCTTTACGAGCGCTGGAATCCTATTCCAAGTCCTGTGGAATCGGAAGTTGAAATCACTCATGTATTCTTGGGAAGCTCTCTTTATGGTAGTAAGTTGTTCCAAAAGTGATAGGTGATCACTTTTGTCTTCAAATTGTTTACATAGCTTTTCTCCCAACTCATCCCAAGTGGTTATAGTGCCAACACCTAACCCATGAAACCATTGAAGTGCTTTTCCCTTGAAAGAGGTAGCAAGAAGTCTAACTGCAACGTTGTCTTCTGTGATATTATGTACTACATGAGATGTTGGCTACATCAAAGATATGCTCCACTGGAGTAATGTGAGTTTCCCCATGTAGAAGGGTAAACTTTTGAGTGCCGCAATAGGTATCGGGTCACATTGAGCCAACATAAGAGGACTTGCTTGCATTGAAAGGGGGAAAAACTTGGTTCCTCACCATAGCAATGAAAGGTTGATTGTTCCTGGGTGGAGGAAACCTTCCATAAGGAGGAGTTGAATGACCCCTACTAGATAAATCTACAACTAGGGATGTGGAAATGCCTCTTCTTCTTCTCTTTGGAGGAGACAAGGAAAGTTTGATATGTTGATAATTTCCTTTCTTTGAAGAAGCTCTTGTCTGAATTCTTCGCATAAGTTACCCACTGAGATTTGGAATCTAGAGATATAGAGTCACTAGGTACTTTGACTTGTGTAAGTGAGAAGAGAAGTACCAACTCTGTCCCACCAGGCGTGCCAAAAACTGTTGTCGCCAAATCACTGCACCCTCCGAATGGCCAAGATGTGAATAGGATGTTCGGTGTGATTGGGACACATGGGATCACCTCTCAAGCTGTGGGACTTGGGCTCGAGGTGAACCTCCAGAGAAGGCCAGCTTCCTCTTCCTAAACTAAGTGTTGTACTACTCCTAGTGTAACAAAAATGATTATCTAGTCCTATGCTAACATTTTCATGGGGTTTTAGGGAAAGAGATTTACAGAAATGAAACTATACTAGGGATGGTGATGCACCAAATAAAGGGTGTTTCGAGTTAGGAAGGGTTAATTTGAAGAGGGTGTGTGCACCAAGTCAACTTCACCTACTGCAACTTAGAGAGGGTACAGGATACCACAAACTAAGAGACACGCGTTCCCTTTGTTAAACTTTATCAGACCAAGAAATATACCAGTTTCCCAGTGAAGAAGGATGAACTCAAGAAGGGTGAACAGACACCACAACTCAACTGCATGCAATAATCCACCACTCGATAAGCACAGAACTCCAAGAACCTATAATAGAAACTTAAACTTGCACAGTGTACCTGCAAGTATGAGAAAGGCACAAAGAAGCATAGAAGGATGAAAGGACTGAGATTAGTCACAAAACACACACTTTTATTGCTTGATAACATGCACAATGCATCATACATTCAGAAGAGGCAATAGTTGCCATTATAGTCTTGAAGAGGAGGCTTGAAAGTTCTCTCAACACACAAGAACAACTTGTAGAAGAGAGAGGATTCTTGAAAAGTATACACTGCACTTTGAGATATCTAACTGTCCAACTTGTCTGAACTATTGGAACCCTTTGAAATGAGCTTCCAACTTACATTTATAGAAGAATATGTGAGAAAGAAGAGGAAAGGTCATAATTACATTCCTAAATTGAAGGCCCATGATGTATTTATTACAGTTAGTTGAACCACTTGAGAAGGTTCCATCATGGGTCATTAATTGCCTGATGACCTAGTCTTCTCAATTAATTAAAAGAATATTTAAATAAAATATTTAAATAATAATAATAAATATTATTATTAAAATATTTAAATAAAAATATTAATTTAATTAACATAATGTCGGGACCCCCCGTTGACCCGTTTGACTTGAAGAGGAGGGGGGTCCATGTGGATAGAGTCTGCACAAATCTCAACTCGGTGAGTTTCGAATCCTCTAACTCGGTGTTGCAATCAATTTTGAACCCCACACTAACTCTTTCCTCGCTTTGGCAATCGGATTCTTTTGCATTGAGTCCTTCGGTATTTTGGTAGTGCACTCTAAAATCTCGGCTATCAATCAACAATTATGCCACCACTATTGGGATCTTAGTATGGCATATTGTAGTTTGCATGAGCTACACAATATACTCATTTTTCAGAAACTAAAAAGATCCTTTATGTTACAATTTGCAACACATAAAATAAGCCCTTCAAAAAATCCATTGAACAACTAGAGGGCAACCAAGAGGACCTTGGAAAAATGTACAAAGTATGTAACAACCATATGAATTTTCCTTAGTCGTGGATCAAAGCTAATAGAAATAAGCTAGATAAAATTAGCTTGAAACTACAGATATAATCGTCCATTTGTAAAAAACAAGTTTCTACTGAACTGGTAAAGGAATACTTTTTATTATGCGATTGGACATACATAATGGAAGGGTATAAATATTGCTTATTAACCTCAGAGTTTCTCAAAGAGACCATTTACAAGTAACAAGGATGTAGCATGCAAAAGCGGCCAACCGGTATTTTCAGAGTTGACCTTCACATTCAATTCATTTCTAGGAGAAAACATCTTGAGCAATATGAATCGTTTCACGCACCGTAATAAACCTTCATCTCTGATTCGGGAAAATTTTATGAAGCCTTGAATAGCGTGACTCAATCCATCGTACACGGTAGTGAATATTTGTTTCTGCAACCGCTATTGATCGATGAGTTTAGAATAAGGATAAGCCTACGAATTTGAGGATGCATTGACCGATGTTGATATAATAACACACGGTTGGACAACACTTCTTTGGAAGCATTCAAAAAAAGGCTTCTACTAAAAACTGCAACAACATGCAACTGCACCTGTGCGTGGGATTTAACCTCTTGACCATCTTTATGCTTTCCATCTAAACATGAGTTGGGAGAAGTATCTTTTGCAAAGGTGAATTGATCGGAGTTCGCACATTTTTGTATGCTGAAAGATTGAAACTGATGTCCATTCCATGCATCTGATTACGGTATTCCATGAGAAGGCGTTTCTTTCTTGTGAGCCTGAAGCTGGATACTTTTTTTCATCACCCATTGACCATCTCACCATCATCCTCCCTTATCATGCTTGGAGGATTACTCCAATTCCAATGCCCAATTGCCACTTTAACTCTCATCCTGTGACTTGCTCAACGTGCTCGATCCTGCTTTACACGGCCCGTGTGGAAGTATCATGTTGGATAGCCATTGTAATATTTCCACGCTTGGCAGTTTGATCTAATTTCTCCCATTCACGGAAGTTTGATCATGGTTTACCAAACCAATATTTCCACTTAGTGGTGCTTGCCCTGAGTTCCCCTATTCATACTTCAGTCGCGGGATTAACAGCTTGGCCTGCCATCATCAAATTTCCGACCTCGGCATACTAGCTCCAAATCCCTGCATAACGGCTTGGACACATTAATCCACGGGCCCTGGCCTTAGCTTTGCCGTGCAAACTTGTCAAGTTCATTCCTTATCTCCACAATTCCCACCACGGATGTATGGGATCCCCATGATTTTTTCTCCTGCCGAGTTTTCCTTCATCAGATTTGAGGATAACATCAAACTCTCGGTGTAAACATTTCAGTTGTAGCTTGTAAGGTGTGATAATTCCAAAAAGCCTTTATGCCTACCAACTTAGTGACTCGTTGAAGATGCTCATATAATTGCAAAAAAATTTATGCCTCATGAATATTTGATGATATGAAATAGTTCCACCTCTATGAGATTCTCACTCTATGAGTTACATCGTAAAACAAGTAAGGTCTCGATAGAGAATCTTTGTAATAAATTTCATCGGGTCTCCGGAAAACACTCTCACTTTATCACTTAATCGATTTTCATAAAAATATCTTGAAGGAAAATCCCGAATTTGAGGATGCATTCGATTTGAAGAGATAACAACATAGTTGGACAACCTTGCTTGTTGGAAGTGCTCAAAAGAACTCTTTCTATCTGCAACATGCCATGCCATGCCACTGCTACTATGCCGAATACTCGGCCGAGGAAGGTCGAACACCATTATAATTCATGACTCTTTTTAAGATGTCGGTTTGACTCAATTTTCACATTTTACATTGGTATTCGATGGTGCTTATACTATCTTCTTGGGTCGATAGAAGTCCTTCCATTATGTAATTACAAACCGAGATTCAATGATGTTGAACCTCCCATATCTGCATAATTTCATATCATCTCAGTCAAACAAGATAATTCTCCCAAGTGGTTAGTCGAGCACTGTCTTAATGGATTAAACCTAGCATCATGTTAACTTTGACTCTCACGACTTGGCCTTGAGATCTTTTTGCATCGATCTCACCGAGATCCTTATAGAGTTCCTTTCATTCATCAATTTTCAATGAGCTATATTTTTTTACATTAACAAGACTCATCGTCGAGCTCTTACAATCGAGAGTCTCTCTCTTGAGATGATTTCGAGATGATTATCAATTTGACACGGGTTCTCTATCAACTCGACCCCGAACTCTTCACTGAGTTGAGATCAACTAGGTGCCTTTCGATGTTAGGTGATCTCTCATATGCAATTTAGGAATTATTTTTAATTATTGTATCTGATAATACGAAGAGAGTGGGTTCCTGGGACTATTATTTCATTTTGAACGTGATAGGACCCCATTGTCCAATCTTGCCATGTGTGCAAAATTGGATAACATTTTTGGCGACCTCTCGGGGATGATTGCCTACTAAGCATGATTCCAGTAGCCTTAAGTCATCCATTGGGCATGGAGTCTATGTTGGAATCCTAAAAGTAGTATGATTTTCTTTGACACATCCTAGAATCTCCTTGAGCATTTCGATATCCTGGACCTCCCTGGAATGCTAAGCATGAAGTATATTGAATCTATTGAATGCTTGACATCCATGGAACATTGCAAAAAATTTTGAATGAAGTAGATTTTGAAACTCTTATGGAAACCTTGAACCTTTCTTCTCCTTGACACCTTCCAATGATGAAACAATGTGTAGAACAACACAAAACACAACAAGGAAAGAAAAACAACAACACACACAACAATGTGCATAAGCACTTGGAGGAAAACACCTAATTTAACTATACAGAGGTGGAACACTTCTCAAAAACAAGCTTTGAGATGTATCCCATTCACATGAATGGGAAGTTCTTCTCCATTGAGCCTAGATAGATGAAATGAATTTTCCTCTTTGCAACTTGTGATGATGTATGGCCCACTCCAGAGAGCGTCAAACTTGGCATGCCTACTGGTTTGGCCCTGTCTTCATCCCATTTGAGAACTAAATCTCCCTCTTGAAAACACTTGTTGGATGCCTTCTTATCAAAATATTTCTTAACTTGAGCCTGATGCTGCTCCAAAGTTTTCATAGCCTTGTCTCGTACTTCCTCTAACTCCATGAGTTCAACAAACCTTATTGTCAGAGGATCACTCTCTATAACTTCAAGTTGATGAGCTAACTCCAAAGAAGGTAACTCCAATGAGAGCGGGAGTTTTGCCTCTCTTCCATATACAAGAATGAAAGGAGAATTTCGATGGCCCTTTTAGGTGTGATCTGATCTACCCATAAGGTGGTCTTAAGTTTGTGTATGCCAGTCCTCTTGTTAGTCTCCATTGTGTGCTTAATAATCCTTATGAGGTTTTTGTTGCTAGACTCAGCCAATCCGTTTCCTTGAGGATAGTAATTGGATGAAGTTTTGAGGTATACCCCATTTTTAACAGCCCATTCACTCAATTTCATACCAAGAAAAGAAAAGCAGTTGTTTATGCGAAATGAGCGTAAATGGAACACCGAACCTTCGTCATTATACCCTCCAAAAAATCTAGAACTACCTTTTCATTGCTCTCTTTTAATGCTACCACCTCTGTCCATCGAGTAAAATAGTCTATTGCGGTAAGGACCCACTTATGTCCATCACTGGATGGAGGATTAATCATTCGATGAAGTCAACCCCCATTGAACAAAGGGTTGATCCACTTGAATTGGATGCAATGGAAGAGCTGCCAACTTTTGCTTACCTATGAAAAAGGCACATTCCTTACATTTCCTTACCCAGAGATGGGCATCCTTGAATAAATCGGCCAATAGTAGCCGGCTCGCATGATCTTGGTAGCTGTTGTTCGTGTGGAATAATGTCCTCCAGATAGGCCATTATGAAATTCTTCTAGTATCTTACTTACTTGTTCGGTCCTACGCACCGAAGGAGAATGCCGTTCAAATCTTTTCGAAAGAGAATGCTATCTACCAAAACATATGGGATAGATTGAAGATGGAAAGTTCATCTTTGGTTTTTATCCATGTTTTCTAGGATATGCTCTGAGAAGATGAAATTCTTCATTTTGGATAACCAGTCAGCTTGATCAACATCCTCATCAGTATTTAGGAGTGTCACATCCTCATTACTTTTTGATTCCATGTCTGTTGCAAGTTGCTGACATAAACCCTTACCTCTGACAAGTTTAGTGACTTTGATGTGCACGTCATACTCCATTACCTTCGTGATCCATCCAGCATGCTTTTCATTCATTTCTTTGTTCAGCAAAAACTCCTTGACACCTGGATGAGACACCATCAGATGAATCTTGTTGTTGGACAACATGTGCTTGAATTTCTTCAAAGCTCGAATAACCACAAAGACTTGCTTTTCAATGAATGAGTATTTGAACTCGTAGTCTTTGAGGGATTGACTGAAGAAAGCAATTGGTTGCTCCATCAGGTTGTTGTTTTGTTGGGTGAGGATCCCTGAAATGCTCTCTTGACCTGCAAAAGCATAAAGGATAAAATCTTTGTCAAACCTAGGGTTCACAAGTGTGGGAGCTTGAGAAATGGCTATTTTGATGGCTTCAAAGCTTTCTCATCCTTCCTTTGTCCATGAGAATGGCATGTTTTTCTTTAGCATGGCTGTCAGTGGTTTAGCCAATGTCACGAATTGAGGGATGAATCTCCACATGAAATTTATGGTTCCCAGAAAACTCTGGAGGCCCTTCTTGTGACTTGGGAGAGATAAGGACATAATTGAATGAATCCTGGCTGGATCGATTGATAATCCTTCCGCTGAAACAACATGCCCCAACAATTTTCCCTCGTGCACTATGAAAATACATTTCTTGGGGTTAAGTGAAACCCCAAATTCCCTACACCTTTGGAAAACTTTCCTTAGATGCGTGATGTGATCTTCTACATGCTTAGAGTATATAGTTATATCATCAAGGTAAACCAAAATAATATCATTGATTAGTCCCTTAAATGCCATGTCCATGGCTCTTTGGAAAGTAGCCCGGCATTGGACAATCGAATGGCATTTTATTGTAGGCATACGTGCCCCACTTGGTAGTGAAAGCCATTTTGAATTGGTCGGATTCTTGGACTAGGATTTGATTGTAACCTGAATATCCATCAAGAAAAGAAAATATTTGAGCTCCTGCCACCGTTTGAAGGATCTGCTCCATCGATGGAAGAGGATAATGGTCTTTTAATGATGCACGATTCAAATCCCTGAAATCTACGCATAACCGGATCTCTCCGTTCTTCTTCCTCACGGGCACCAAATTGGCTACCCATGAGGAATGCTTGATGGGAAAAATTATACAGGCCTCGATGAGCTTGGTTAGCTCCTTTCTCATTAGTGGCTCAATTTTGGGATTAATTGGTCTCTGTTTTTGATGAACTGGCTTAGCATTAGGATCTAGTTCGATGGTATGTTGTGCTAGACCTGGATCAAAACCATGTAGATCTTTATAGCTCCATGCAAAGATGTCATGATACTCTTGACAAAGTTTGATGAAAGCTTCTTTCTCTTAGAAGTACACACTTTTCCGATCTTAAGAAACTTTGCATTTGATACTTCGACTTCCTCAAAATATTCTTCTTTGACCACCATGTTAGGGCTTTGTCTTGTGGCTTGGTCATCTGAATTGAAAATGGATTCCAAAGTGACTAAACCTTTTGGTAACTTTTTGCTTTTCAATTGGATAATTTTCTCACCATATGACTCCTGCAACTTATCTTGATTCTTTGTAGCAAACTCCACCTCTTCTTGTAGGAAGAGGACAATTTGTTTGTCACTATCAAACACTTGCCAACTACTCACATTATCAGGGACTGCTGGTCGAACCACCATTTTAACAAATTTCTGCCCTTCTTTCATGATATCAATTGGTATGTTGTATTGTGAACCAATTGTAGCAAGCCTATCTGCATCTTGATTTTGATCTCTAGGAACTGCATGGATTCCAAAAGCTTCGAAATCTTCAATCAGGTCCCCGAGACTCGGTTCTTGTATGATCTTAAAAGATCATTTTGGATGCACTAAATGTTGAAACTTGATGAACAACTAACTCACTATCTCCAAAAATAGTCAGGGCCTTGATTCCCTTCCTTTGGGCTAGTTGAATTCCTTGCACAAGAGCCTCGTATTCAGCAACATTGTTAGTGCAACTGAACTACAACCGGAAAGATGAGAAGTACTTATCTCCCTCTGGAGAAATTAACATAACACCAGCACGGATCCATTCTTACTTCTTGAGCCATCGAAGAACAATTGCCATAATCCTTTAGAATCACTTGGTGTTTTGACAAGTTGTGGTATGATTGTATCTTCTTCATGGATACAGTAAGTACCTAATCTTGTTTCTTCCAAGACCAGCAAACCAACTTCTTCTTCTGCCAATACATCAGCGTAGGGATCATATTGATGATCTCTACTTACTTCATCTAGCAAAGTATCAGGGACTTCTTCAACAAGGGTGGTTGGTTCATGATCGGCATCTTCCTCTTTGGGATCACCGATGGTGTAATTTCCATTTATGGGACTAGCAGTGTAGGGTTCTACATGATTATGGTAGATTGGTTCTACCCTTATAGTTACTTTGGTTCCGTATCGAGTCCTGAGAATCATATGCGACCAATCGGCTGATAGGTAACCACCCATCTTGGCAGTGAAATCCCGTGATAGGCAGATGGAAAAGAGAGGAGGGAGATCGATGACCGATATGTCTTGGGTGAATGAAAAACTTGGGCATGCATGAATGGTAAGTTGAAGTCCTTTGATAACCCAACAGTCTTCTTAACGGTTGTGCCATCCAATTTGAACAACCCTCTTTGCAACTGGTGCATATTGTATGCCTAGTACATCTGTAATTTGTTTAAGCATGATAGAGCTACTGAGAATCGATCATGCAATTATGTACTAGGTGGTCACCAATGATCAGGGAAATGTAGAATGGTGGTGGTTTGTTTTCGTAGGAATTATTTTCCCTTCGGTTGACACAAACTTGTAGCAGTTGTCACTCCATGGCTTGGTGATCCCTTTGGTTGTAGCAAAATTGTTCAGAGCTTCTGCAACAGGTTTCTTTGAGAAGGGATCGAGAGTGCGTCCCACATGGTAACGCTCAGATTGGTTTTCTTCATTTGTTCTACTATGCTGAAGGGAATCACTCCAACTTTGATGACACTTTTTTGGGCATTGGGGTCCTCCTTTGGAAAATGTTTGTTGGGTACCGTGATGCCTGGAGAACCATCTTTCCCTGCGGCGTGGCTAGCCGGTGTTTCTAGTGATTTCTTTCCCACATTTTTATCAACTGCCATTTGTAACCCAGGTTGAGAAGTGGATGCTAGATCAGCTTCAGGAGGTTGAGGCTCCATTGCTCTCTTTTTGGAATGAGTGTTTTTACCACTGATGAAGAATCTATATTCAACCCACAAAAATCTTCTGCTTGCCAGTTTAGCAAAGTGGATTCTTCAGGTGCCTACGGTTGATCTGTTGCTTCTTGCATAGATGAATTGTTTGTTAACTCTGAAGGGGCAGATACACTTTGAACCATAAGGGCCTGGCTAAGAACCCCATTGGGACAAAGATTTTGATTGTGAGGTTGAGAGCAAGGATAACACCATTCGTAGTCTTGAACTAGATTATTTTGAATAGGTACTATAGCTCTAGATGAGCTAGCTGCAAGAGGGTTCGAAAGTTCAAGGGCCTGACATTTGCAACTTGACTTGTAGTTTGATTTTGAGGCTGATTGTTCCCTTGAAAAGGAGAATGGTTAGCTTGATACTGCTGATTTTGTGGCTGATACGGACGATTGTATTGAAATTTTTGCCTTTTGAGTGCAATGAGCTCATTTCCAAAATTTTGTAGTAGTGACTTGACTTCAAATAGGTCATTTGAAGAGGCAGGGGAAGATTGAGATGGTTCTTGGAGTCTTTGGAATAGGAGCAATGATAGGCTGATGATTCGTAAGATCTGGAGAAAAGGGCATTGGTGGTCGTGGAGCTATCTTTCCAGCCTGAATCAAAGAATTCTCTGCACTTATGGCAACTTCGTAAGCATCAGGAAGTGTAGTCCCTCCCATGGACTGGATCATAACTGCTACATCGCTATTCAAGGCTCATAAATAGTACAAGAATGCATTATGTGCGAGAAGGCTTTACTGAGCGCTTGGAATCCTATCCAAGTCTGTGGAATCGGAAGTTGAAATCACTCATGTATTCTTGGGAAGCTCTCTTTATGGTAGTAAGTTGTTCCAAAAGTGATAGGTGATCACTTTTGTCTTGAAGTGTTTACATAGCTTTTCTCCCAACTCATCCCAAGTGGTTATAGTGCAACACCTAACCCGTGAAACCATTGAAGTGATTTTCCCTTGAAAGAGGTAGCAAGAAGTCTAAGCTGCAAGTTGTCTTCGGTGATATTATGTCTGCTGTGAGATCTTTGGCTACATCAAAGATATGCTCCACTTTGGAGTAACGTGAGTTTCCCCGTGTAGAAGGGTAAAATTTTGAGTGCCGCAACAGGTATAGGGTCACGTTGAGCCAACAGAAGAGGATTGCTTGCATTGAAAGGGGAAAAACTTGGTTCCTCACCATAGCAATGAAAGGTTGATTGTTCTGGGTGGAGGAAACCTTCCGTAAGGAGGAGTTGAATGACCCCTACTAGGTAAATCTGCAACTGGGGATGTGGAAATGCCTCTTCTTCTTCTCTTTGGAGGAGACAAGGAAAGTTTGATATGTTGATAATTTCCTTTCTTTGAAGAAGCTCTTGTGAATTCTTGCATAAGTTACCGCATTGAGATTTGGAATCCAGAGATATAGAGTCGCCAAGTACTTTGACTTGTGTAAGTGAGAAGAGAAGTACCAACTCTGTCCCACCGGGCGTGCCAAAAATTGTTGTCGCCAAATCACTGCACCCTCCGAATGGCCAGGATGTGAATAGGACGTTCGGTGTGATTGGGACACATGGGATCACCTCTCAAGTTGTGGGACTTGGGCTCGAGGTGAACCTCCGGAGAAGGCCGGCTTCCTCTTCCTAAACTAAGTGTTGTACTACTCCTAGTGTAACAAAAATGATTATCTAGTCCTATGCTAACATTTTCATGGGGTTTTAGGGAAAGAGATTTATAGAAATGAAACTATACTAGGGATGGTGATGCACCAAATAAAGGGTGTTTCCAGACTTAGGAAGGGTTAATTTGAAGAGGGTGTGTGCACCACAGGTCAACTTCACCTACTGCAACTTAGAGAAGGTATAGGATACCACAAACTAAGAGACACGCGTTCCCTTTGTTAAACTTTATCAGACCGAGAAATATACCAGTTTCCCAGTGAAGAAGGATGAACTCAAGAAGGGTGAACAGACACCACAACTCAACTGCATGCAATACTCCACCACTCGATAAGCATAGAACTCCAAGAACCTGCAATAGAAACTTAAACTTGCACAGTGTACCTGCAAGTACGAGAAAGGCACAAAGAAGCATAGAAGGATGAAAGGACCGAGATTAGTCACAAAACACACACTTTTATTGCTTCAATAACATGCACAATGCATCATACATTCAGAAGAGGCAATAGTTGCCATTACAGTCTTGAAGAGGAGGCTTGAAAGTTCTCTCAACACACAAGAACAACTTGTAGAAGAGAGAGGATTCTTGAAAAGTATACACTCACTTGAGATATCTAACTGTCCAACTTTATGAACGAACTTTGGAACCCTTTGAAATGAGCTTCCAACTTACATTTATAGAAGAATATGTGAGAAAGAAGAGGAAAGGTCATAATTACATTCCTAAAATGAAGGCCCATGATGTATTTATTACGAGTTAGTTGAACCACCTGAGAAGGTTCCATCATGGGTCATTAATTTCCTGATGACCTAGTCTTCTCAATTAATTAAAAGAATATTTAAATAAAATATTTAAATAATAATAATAAATATTATTATTAAAATATTTAAATAAAAATATTAATTTAATTAACATAATGTCGGGACCCCCCCATTGACCCGTTTGACTTGAAGAGGAGGGGGGTCCATGTGGATAGAGTCTGCACAAATCTCAACTCGGTGAGTTTCGAATCCTCTAACTCGGTGTTGCAATCAATTTTGAACCCCACACTAACTCTTTCCTCGCTTTGGCAATCGGATTCTTTTGCATTGAGTCCTTCGGTATTTTGGCAGTGCACTCTGCAATCTCGGCTCCAATCAACAATTATGCCACTATTGGGATCTTAGTATGGCATAGGTAGCTGTGAGCTACACAATATACTCATTTTTCTAGAAACTAAAAAGATCCTTTATGTTACAATTTGCAACACATAAAATAAGCCCTTCAAAAAATATATTGAACAACTGAGGGCAACCAAGAGGACCTTGGAAAAATGTACAGGTAACAACCATATGAATTTTTCCTTAGTCGTGGATCAAAGCTAATAGAAATAAAGCTAGATAAAATTAGCTTGAAACTACAGTATAATCGTCCATTTGTAAAAAACAAGTTTCTCTGAACCTGGTAAAGGAATAATTTTTATTGTCTGATTGGACGTACATAATGGAAGGGTATAAATATTGCCTATTAACCTCAGAGTTTCTCATAGAGACCATTTACGAGTAACAAGGATGTAGCATACAAAATGGCCAATCAGGTATTTTCATGAGCTGACCTTCACATTCAATTCATTTCTAGGAGAAAACATGTTGAGCAATATGAATCATTTCATTCGCACCGTAATAAACCTTCATCTCTGATTCGGGAAAATTTTATGAAGCCTTGAATAGCGTGACTCCAATCCATCGTACATGGCGGTGAATATTTGTTTTCTACTGCTGCTTTATTCGATCTAAGTTGAGAATAAAGATAAGCCTACAAATTTGAGGATGCATTCGATCTTTGAACATATAACAACACGGTTGACACACACCTGCTTTGAGGCGTTCAAAAGAAGCATTCAAAAGGCTTCTACTAAAGCTGTGTGGGAACATGAAAATTCCCAAAGTGCGTGGGAGTTGGGAGAAGCATCCTTTCCATCTAGATGACATCTTTTTGTTGCTTAGTGAGAAACATTGTCTTTCTGTCAAACTCTTCACATACGGTATTCCATGAGAAGGCCATTAATGCATCTTGATTGGTCTACACGAAGCCTAGATGAAATTTTTCATCATCGACCATCTTCAACCATTTTTAACCATCATCATGACCCTTATCTTGGAGGATTACTCACCGCCCAATTCCTCCGGTGGCTCACTTTAACTCTCCGTGTGACTGCACAACGTGCTCGATCCTGTTTACACGGCCCGCGCGGAAGTATCATGTTGGATAGCCATCGTAATATTTCCACGCTTGGCAGTTTGATCCGATTTCTCCCATTCATATAAAGTTTGATCATGGTTTACCAAACCAATATTTCCACTTGGCGGTGCTTGCCCTGAGTTCCCCTATTCATACCTCAGCGCGGGATTAACAGCTTGGCCTGCCATCATCAAATTTCTGACCTCGGCATACTAGCTCCAAATCCCCGCATAACGGCTTGGACACATTAATCCACGGGCCCCGGCCTCAGCTTCACCACGTAAACTTGGCAAGTTCATTCCTTATCTCCACAATTCCCACCAGCGTGCGGGATCCCCATGATTTTTTCTCCTGCCGAGTTTTCCTTCATCAGATTTGAGGATAACATCAAACTCTCGGTGTAAACATTTCAGCTGTAGCTTGTAAGGTGTGATAATTCCAATAGAAGCCTTTATGCCTGCCAACTTAGTGACTCATTGAAGATGCTCATATAATTGCAAAGAAAATTATGCTTCATGAATATTTTGATATGAAATAGTTCCACCTTATGAGATCCACTTCCATGAGTTACATCGTAAAACAAGTAAGTCTCGATAGAGAATCTTTGTAATAAATTTCATCAGGTCCCGTAATACTCTCTTTGTCACTTAATGATTTTCATAAAAATATCTTGAAGGAAAATCCCAAATTTGAGGATGCATTCGATCTTTGAGCAGAGATAACAACATAGTTGGATAACTGCTTGTTGGAAGTGCTCAAAAGAAACTCTTACTATCTGCAACATCCCTACTTGCCTATGCATTGAATACTTGAATACTCGGCCGAGGAAGGTCTGAACACCATTATAATTCACAGCTCTTTTTAAGATGTCGGTTTGACTCAATTTTACATTGGTATTCTATGGTGCTTATACTATCTTCTTGGGTTGATAGAAGTCCTTCCATTATGTAATTACAAACCCAAGATTCAATGATGTTGAACCTCCCATATTTGCATAATTTCATATCATCTTGGTCAAACAAGATAATTCTCCCAAGTGGTTGGTCGAGCACTGTCTTAATGGATTAAACCTGGCATCATGTTAACTTTGACTCTCCCTGACTTGGCCTTCAGATCTTTTTGCATCGATCTCCACCGAGATCCTTGTAGAGTTCCTTTCATTCGTCAATTTTCAATGAGCTATATTTTACATTAACAAGACCATCGTCTAGCTCTTACAACTGAGAGTCTCTACTGAGATGATTTCTGAGATGATTATCAATTTGACACCGGGTTCTTTATCAACTCGACCCTGAACTCTTCACTGAGTTGAGATCAACTGGGTGCCTTTCGATGCTAGGTGATCTCTTCATATGTAATTTAGGAATTATTTTTAATTATTGCATCTCGTTAATAACCGAAGGTGGGTTCACGGGACTATTATTTCATTGTTGTGGCTTAGGAGAAAGAGTATAACACTAGGAGAAAAGTTGTTAAGGGAGTTGGGCCTCAAGCCAAACCTAAAACACCCTTGCTTACAAGCATTCCCAAAGAATCTCCTAGAAGAGAAACACCTGCCAAAAGCTCTGTTGTCCCAAGTAAAAATTACAGTCCTCCTCATGACCAAACTGCCAATAATTCCTTACCATCTAATGAATCTTCTTGTCTCCATTCAAATGTTGCCTTGCCAAAGAATATTTCCTATGACATAGCCTAAGTATTGAGCCAAATCAAAGTGAGTGTTCCAATCATTGAGTTACTTAGGATTCCTAAGCATAAGAAGAGAGAATTTGAGTACTTTGGATTGAAAGAGGAGAAGAGTAACCCAAGAAGAAATGTAAATGTTATTGAAACTCTTCCTCAGATCATTGCCAATCTTGAAACACCACCAGCAGTAGAGGATCTTGGAGAAACACCTGAGGTATACTTGGGGACATCCTTGGTTGATTCCCAATTGAAATTTGATACATTCTTCACAACTTTGATCATAAAGGATAGACTACTTCACAATTGTATGTTTGATTCCATTGTATCATGCAATGTCATGCCTATAGAAGTCATGAATGAGTTGGATATCAAAGTAACAACAGCCTATGGAAAGTGTACTACCATGGACTCAAGAGAAGTGTCGGTAGTTGGTTGTGTGAAGGGTTTGGTGGTGTAACTTGCATCTTATCTTGGGAGGAATTTAAAATTGGATGTTGTGATTGTTGATTACCCTGCCAAATGGGGTATGTTATTGTCAAGAAGGTGGGCTGAAAGTGTTGGAGGGAGTGTTCAAATGGACATGTCCTTTTCCACTATTCCCATTGAAGGTATCCTTGTCTAGCTCTATGGAGAAAAGAAGATGTTGCATCTAATTAAGGATCCAAACAATGCTTCATATGAGGTGTTGTTTACTGATGTTGATGCTGATAATTTTATTGGTTTTGCTGATGCCAAAGAACACAAGATGGATCAGTCAAAGTGCCTTGAATAGGTAAGTTCTCCTTGGACCTTTCTATTTGATGGAGCTTGCTCCAAATTTGAAAATGGTGCTTGTATAATTCTGATTTCTCCTAGCTTGGAAGAGTTTGTTTTTTCCTTCAAGTTCAATTTTGAATGTACTAACAACATTGTTAAGTATAAATCCTTGTTGTTGGGTTTGAGAATTGCATGGAAGTATGGTGTCAAGGACATCATTGAAAAAGGATATTCAAAGCTGGTTTTCAAATAAATAAGAAAATTGTATGCTACAAAGAATCAGTGGATGAAACAATACAAACATATAGTTTGGGATCTAATTGAGATGTTTGATTCATTCAATATTGTGCATCATGATAGAAGTTTTAATTCTTCGATAACAAGTTGGTAGTGTTTGGGTAAAGATTTGGAGATTTCACCATTTCACCTTATTGTGAGTACAATGTTGAAGTGTTAACTAGGCCAATTTGTCCCGACAACATCAAGCATATAAGTGTTTAATGATGATGCTCAAGTGTAAATGTTCTTAAAAAATCAAGGTGAGTTTGTAGATCAGAATATTGATTGGGAACCAATGGTATGTGTGATTGAAGGAAGAGAGACTTTTTTGGAAAGGATATTATACAATTGAAAACTAACACCATTCCCAGAGGTCTTGTTGCACTTGAGTCCAATTATGACAATGCTGATTTCATCATCAATAAAAACATGTATGCCTCGAGGGATGTGGAAGAGAATAACTTGGTAACAAAATAAAAACCAAGGAATATTTGGTTAGGGAGTGGTTTAAACAAGGAAGAAAAATAGTCCTACCTCCAATTGTTGAAACAATATCAAGATTATCTTGTCTGGTCATAGTTAGAGCTGAAAGCATATAAATAAGACTTATTCCAACATAAGATCCCTCTTGAGACAAATGCCAAGCCATTCAGAAGAAGAAAAGGATAATTAATCCACTCCTCTCCATGAAAATTTAAGATGAATTGAAGAAATTAAAGGAGGAAGGGATCATTCAGCCCAAAAGGTATTCATCTTAGGATGCAAATCTTGTGCCGATCGCAAGAAAAATGAAGATATCAGAATTTGTGTAGACTTCATAAATCTTAATAGATCTTCATTAAAAGACAATTATCCTTTGCCAAACATGGAAAACATGTTGCGAGTTAGTGACTGGATTTGAATTTTTGTACACCTTGGATGGTTTCTCTAGCTACAAACAAGTTGTTGTCAAGGAGTATGATATGGACATCCAAAAACCAAAAAGTTGGTAAGAGGTTTGGGTCTTGCTAAGCTCATGGTTGAGAGCAACTTACGGACTATGGAAGCCAATGAAGTAGAGGAAGAAAGGGAAGATGTTCTTGGCAAATTGGTAAGCTCGAGTGGTATAATGATGTAATCTTTAGCTTGAGACACCTATGATGTCCTGATCATTTGAATAAAAATTAGAAAAGATCCCTCAAGCTAGCTTCTCAAAAATACATCACCACTAACTTTGGGCTGGCTTGGAATAACCCGAAGGTGTGCTCTTGAAATGTATAAGTGAAGATGAAGCTCTCAATATAGTTTCGATTTCCATGGGGTAGTTTGTGGAGGACACTTTCTTTGGAAGGGTTGCATCACACAAAGTTTTGAGAGCTGGTTATCGGTGGCCTAATATTTTCAAATATGCAACCATGCTGATTAGAAAATGTGAAAGCTATCAAGCATTTCTTTGGAAGAATGAAAGCTTCAGGATCCCTTACTTTGCAGCCTGTATCAATTGAAGCTCCTTTCAAACAATGGGGGATGGACTTCATTGGAGAAATTTCAGACCCTTCTAGTGCTGGACATAAGTGGATCCTTGTAGCCAAAAATTACTTCATGAAGTGGGTGGAAGCAATCCCCACCAAAAATGAAACACACCAAGTTGTTATGGACTTCTTGTTGAATCATATCATATGCAGATTTGGTGTACAGTCAAGTTTTTTCCGACAATGCCATGTGTTTTGAGCTAAACCCTTGATGGCAATGTGCGGGAGTATGGAAAAAATATGAATTATGCTTCAAATTATAACCCTCAAGGAAATGGACAAGTTGAGTCTAGTAATAAGAACTTGTTGAAGATCATAAGGAGAACCTTGGAGTTGAACAAGAGAAAATGGGTTAAACAACTGAAATTTACAATTTGGGTTGATAGAATCACTCGCCAAGAGAACTACTAACAAGAGCCCATTTGAGTTGGTGTATGGAACTCAAGCTCTACTTCCCTTACATCTATAATTATCTTTATTTTAGTTTGTTCAACAACTTGAAGATCAAGAGGTCATTCCATATGAAGCAAGGATTAATTAGATTGAAGAGATGGATGAAGAAAGAAGAGCATCCCACCAAAGGCATGTCAGATTTAGAAAGAATTTGAAGAGGTTGTTTGATAAGAAGTTCACTCCTAAGGCCTTCAATATTGGAGATTTAGTTTTGTTGTGGGATAGCAGAAATGAAGATAAGGGCAAACATGGAAAATTTGATGCATTATGGATGGGACCTTACTCCATTAATATCATAATTGGTGAAAATACCTTTTTTCTCAAGGAATTAGATGGGGAATTACTTGAATTACCTATTAATGGAAGGCATCTGAAGCATTTCTTGGATTAATCCCCAAATTTGAGGTATGCACCAACTTGTACAATGTACAGTGTTTGGCTTTTGCTCTGTTTTTGGTGTTTTGTTAGTTTGTGGTTTTCCTTAGTGTGTGGCAACCATTTTTTTGGTTTCTCAACTATTTTTGGTGGCTTTGGCTCATGACTCAATTTTCCCAATGGATTATTTTGGCACTTGGTCTACTTTTGTTCTTGTGGCACTCACTGGGAGTGCCCATCCCCGACCAGGAGCCGATATTGGTGCCCATTTTGATCCTTTGGTTTGCATGCTCTTGAACATTTTTTCTCTTAAATTTCTGGTCTCAGTAAATTTTCCCTCAGTTGAATTCCTTGAAATTCTCATAAACTTATTGTTTTGCCCCAATTTGAAAGAAATATGCATGTATGCCCTATTTTGTGCCCTAATTTTTCCCTTTTCAAATACCTCTATCGCTTTTTTCCACTTTTCTCGGCCTTTGGAGCTTGTGATTGTTCGTTTTATGCATATTTTCCCTCAAAAATCCCTTGCCATGGTCGTAAATTTCCTAAAATCACTTCCCATTTGTTTTTGATTGAAAAATTCTTCACCCACAAAGAAAAAAATTGAATTCGGGCATCTCTGGCAATTTCGCATTTTTTACCATCATACGGGCATCCTTTGCGTATTAATTTCTAGCTCACGATCATCGGCAATATGGCCATTTGTGATTGAAAAGGGATTGGTAGGTTTTCTTGAAAAACTTAACATTTTTGCTTTGGAAAAAGTTGCAAGTTGCCCCGTAGGCCCTAGAGGAGGACACGTGGCAGGCGGGATGCAAGGCGGAGTGGTGGAGGACTTGGAAGAATTTTGACTTTTGGCAAAAGGGATGAAAGTTGTGAAAAGGGGCATAGGCCCGCATCAAGTTAGTAGTGGACATGTGTTAGTGTCAGAGCACAAGGTGGGCCAGTGGGAGAAAAATGGGAAAATTTCCCTTGGCAAAAAAAGGAGTTAAAATATGAAATGAGCCCACAGATCCTCATTGAATCATAGGGAGACACGTGATAGGGTCAGAGGGGAGTGTGGGTCACCGGAGGAAAAAGGAAATTTTAGTCCTTTTAACAAAATAAGTTAGAGTGATAATTTGAAGCGTGGCCCGTGATGGATTAGTGTGACATGTGGCGGGGACGAGTGGAAGCACAGTCCACGGGGAAAAGTGAGAAAAATTTCCTTTTTCCAAAAAGGGTGGAAATGTGTAGAATTGAGTTGTGATTCCAATGGGGCCCACCTTGGGACACATGTCAGCACCAAATCTCAAGGGCGGAGGGGCGGAGAAAAATGTCAAAATTTTACATTTTTTCAAAAATGTTAAAAAGTCAAAAGTTATCCCAAATCCATTTCCAATCACGTTATGACACATGGAGGGCTCAGATTGAAGGGAGAAAGGAAGATCAATGGTAACTATGCATTCTTCAATTTGGCTACCATTTGAGCTCCAAGAAGCTTAGAGATGCGAATTTTGCATCAATTTTCATCAATTTTTTGGTAAATTCATGTCGATTGTGCTAGCAAGGACCAATGCAATTGGTTTTGAGGATCAATTTGTAGATTTGAGATGTTTTTGAAGTAAATTTTTTCCGTAGCCCATGCAAAAACATAAAATATCAAATGAAGAAGTTGCAAAGGTAAATTTTGGATGGATAAGGATGAAATAATGAAATGAAAGGGTTTTGCATTCTTTGAAGATGAAAAATGTGCCCCCACAATGGATAATGATAAAAATTTTGCAATGATTCACCTTTTGATAGAACAAATGACAAATTTTGTGAGTCTGTTAGATGTCATTTTCTAAAAATATTGCAAAGCAAAGGTGCTCTGAATATTCCACTTTTGGAGGGAAGATTTGAGAGGCAAAGGATCAATTGTAATGAAAAGTTATATATTGCATGAATTTGTCATGCAAATGGTCGGAGAAACTTAGAATTTCATGGGAAAATATGGGAAGAATCCCATTTTTGAGAAACCACCTAAGAACCATTTCTAATTCCTTTTTGCATCAGATTTGTATCATGTTGAGTTGGTTTTAGTAGTAAAGCCATCAACAAGCTCTAAGATTATTCTTAAAACATTCCCTTGCTGATAAATTTGATCATTTCAGATTATTTTGTGTTGTCTCTTGGAAAAATTTGCATACACTTATCTTTCATAATGTTTCAATTTGTGTTTCTTGCTCTGTTGTAGTCTTGTGTTTAATATCTCTCTTGATCATCCATGGTCTCATTTCCTATTGATAGTTTAGTGGCATTTGCAATCTCACATTCGAGAAGATCTTTCATCGATAAAGAGATAAACAAAAAATCACTTTACCTTCCTTGAATTGAGATATTGTTTGTAAACCTTTGGGTGCACCTTAGGTCATGATAAAATAGAGATTTCTAGATACGTTTTGATTCATTTGCTTCAAGATTTTGTGGCAAGTTGTCAAAGATTATGCGGAAGAGTGCATATCTCGCCTCCATTTAGTGATCATATCCTGGTTGAAGGAGTACCTTAACCCCTTTGAATAATTCTCTTTTGTTTAGGTCTTAAAAGTTTTTTCAAAGGTCCTCAAAGAATTTGGTAAATTCATGTTAGTCTTTTCTAAAATCTCCCACCAAAATTTCATTCAAAACAACTAAATCCTACCCCATAATACCTGTGCTTTGTCCTATGTATTAATAGAAGAATTCAATCCATTTATAAAAATGCACAAAGCAAATCAGGATCATACTATGTCTTTAGTAACCCTTGCCTTGCATTGAAATTATCTCCATAATCTGGAAGTGACAACTTGTGAAAGTCATATTTGGAGTGTTGATCATATTTTCTCAAGGCCTTTTCATACTATTTGCACAAATTGAGGGATATCTTCATCTCCTTCACCATTTGAGGGTTACAAAATAGGTTCTCTTACCTTGGTTGAAAGGCACAACCTAAAACAGTTAGGATAAGATCAAGTCCTATTTGAGTGTTATCCATCTCTCCACAAATCTGAGTGCTAGTTAGATCACATCCCCGGCTACAAAATGACACACATCATGATCTATCTGTCTTCAAGCTTCATGTCATATCTCTTATGCTACTCAAACTGAAAAGGAGAACAAATTTGGATACCAACAAAGTAGGTATGTATATTGCTATGATATATTAATTTCCAAGTTTTTGTAAATAGAAACTAACTAGGGTATAATGTGAATGCAAAGGAGAGAAATGTTTAGGGGTAAAAGTGGCTGAGCTAACCTCAAGGGCCCTATGCCATTAGAGTTACGCCTACATAGCCCCAAAAAAGGGGTCTCTAGCTAATGTAGTTCTCCCATAATCTAGGGAAGAATATGATAAGGGAGATGAATAGGTTGGTATGATGTAGGCATGATTGAGTCGAGGTCATTTACACATGGTTGATTTTAGCTTGAATAAACATGGGTTATTTTTATGGGAGAGGAATTCCTAGAATGTAGGTTTCGAAGGTCTGGTCCTATGTAGTAGAATCAATAAGTAAGAAAAGAGGTGAATGGTAAGAGGAGACAAAAAAGCTTCCTAATTGGTAAGAACCATGATGATTCTATCATACCAAATATTGGCTTATGAATGTAAGACCCTAAAGGTATTACATGATTAACTATTCTAAAGGTGAATAAAGTAACATGACCATGAAATTTTACATTTGTGGCATGTCCCTTGAGTAGGTAGAAGATTAGAAAGGAAAGACGATGAGGTGAAAGGGGTTTTTTTAGCATAACCTTGGTGTGAGACAACATGCCTCTTTTGCAAGATACCCAAGACCACAATAGTCAAGTTAATGACGAATTTTTTTTTCTTTTTTCTTTTGTTTTATATACTAATCGATGTGGGAATTCTATGTGGGGTGAATAACATATATCCTTGAGCTCTTCGTGAAGCTGATCAATGTGAGAAGCTTCAAAATAATTTTATTTTATTTTATACGAAATAGTCTTGTTTTTGTGATAGACTATGTACGATAGGGCTAGATTTTTATAGCTTTCCTTCAAGGGAGTAGTCTATTTATAGTATCAAGATGGAAAGAGAGATGTCCTTTTGAGGGAATCATCTATTTACAAGAAGTTTGACTCAAGGATTTGAATTTTAAAATCCCATATATTAATTTTGAATTATCTTTTGGAATTTTAGGTCATGGACAAGACTATAGAGGAGTATAGGCTTCCTTTATGAAGGAAAAACATAACACATAAAGGGTAACTATGCAAGAGGTGTTTTAAGTGACGAATGACCATGGGATTCCATCCTAAAAAGGAAGAAATGTATCCATGAGAATCATGCCATGAGTAGAGCCGTGGTACTCATATTGAAGATAAGGATGAAAGGTGACGGGTAATCACATGATTCTTATTTAGTTGTTGATGCTTAAAATAGGTAAGTGGAAGGTGATTGTTTCTCAAGGTATGAGCGTTTAATTAAAAAAGGTGATATAGGACTTGATTCAATAATAGAATGGTCAAATATGCAAGGCATTGAGGGGCTCAGATTTGGGTTTACCTTCAAGTGAAGATAAGCGATAAGCACCCAATTTATAGGCATAAGTAATGATATAGGGTCCAAGACAATTAGTTGTGAATTTACCCTGTTTACTTTTCACCACCTTTATTACATGTTGATTTTACTTCAAGATGAGGTCACTAACCTTGAAGGTTCGTTCTTGGACACATTTATCATAGGCGCGTTTGATACATTTTTGGTATATTTTAAGGTGATCAAAAGCATTTAGAAAAAAATTGTCTAATAATTCAAGTTTTTCCAAATGGTCATTGCAAAAATCATCATTGTTGAGCATATATTTGAGTGAGATATGAAGAGATGGAATTTAGACTTGAGATATGAAGAGATGGAATTTGGACTTTGAGAGGAAAGACAACCCCTATATCATAGACCAAAGAGAAAGGTGTGGCCTCATTTGAGGTGCGAATAATAGTGTAATAACCCCATAAGAAAAAAGGAATGTGTGTGTGCCAATCCTTACCAATATCGTCAACCAATTTCATAATAATAATATCTAGGGTTGGGTTAGTCGATTCAGCTCGGTAATTTGTTTGAGGATAATAAGGTGAAGAAAAAGCGAGTTGAATGTCGAAAGCATCACAGAGTTTCCATAGGGTTTTGTTTTTGAATTGTTTTCCATTATCAATGATGAGGCAGTGAGGAACAAAAAAGAAAAAAATGATGTAATGGTTGATGAATTCACAGTTTTTCTCAGCTTTTGTAGAAATAAGAGGTATGGCTTCCACCCATTTAGTATAATATTTGGTAGTGGTAATAATCCATTGATGACGTTGGGAATAATAAGGGTTAATCTCTCTGACAAGATCCAAACCCCATTGAGAGAAAGGCCAAAGGTCTTGTATGACTTCCAAGGCATGAATGGAGGTGTGATGAAGATTAGCATGTTGCTGACACTTCACACAACGCTTGACATAGTCACAACAATCGCAGTTTAGGGTTGGCTAGTAATATCTAAAGTGAAGGATGTGCTTAGCAACATCTAAGCCACTAAAGTGACCCCTATAAATCTCATTTTGAACTTCCTTAATGGTGTATGGAACTTCAAAACTTCTAAGGCATTGTAAGAGTATACCGTAAAATCCACGTTTATAGAGAATACCACCCATGATGACATGGTGAGAGACACTTTATGGAAGGCTCATTGTCCATTGCAAGTAAGGTCTAGAGGCATAATTGAAAGGGAAAGGTAGTCAACAAACTACTCATACCAAAGGTAAGAGGAGAAGTGCAACATTTTACGGTGACAAATATTTTGAATCGGCGACCAAAGCGAGGCATTTGAGAAGTAAGGCAGGCCATGGTGTCCACAGATTGATTAGCGAGAACAAAAGGTTGTTTGAAGTTCATAATGGTCGAAGGTAGTCAAAATCATGTCAACATGATGTTTATACTTTTGAAGTACCTTGTTATGACACGATATATACCATTAACTTGGTTCATAACCGATTGAGATTCACCAAATATATTAATTGAGTTAACATTTAAGGCTATGGTGGTTTAAATTCCTAACATGAGTGCTTCATATTTGGCGATATTGTTAGTACAATAAAAACCTAGCTTGAAAGATAATGGTATCATCTCACCATTAAGAGGAATGAGGATAACTCATGTACCACCCCCATGCTAATATTTGGAACCATCGAATAACAAGGTCATCTTGTAAATGGTATCATCCGAGGAGAGGGTAGTTATAGATTCATCGGGAAGTTGAAGTTAGAAGAAGTGTTTTCCGGAGAGAGGTGCATTTATGAGTTGGTCATAAATGGTTTGTCCTTTGACATATTTTTGATGAATGAATTTGAGATCTAGGTCTGCAAGAATCATGATCCAACGTGCAACACATTGATGTTGATAGGTATTAGCATACATGTAATGTAAAGGGTTAGTATTGGTGACAAATAAGGTTTTTGGCTGATTAGGTAATGGAAAAGTTTAGCGGTGACAAAAACTAAGTCTAGGAAGAGTTTTTCAGCATGAATATATATAGTTTCATAGTCTAAAAGCATACTACTTATTTAATAAATGAATTTCTCCTTATGTTTCTCATCACGATGCATGATCATGACATCAAGGAATGATTAGTAGGAGAAATGTAAAGGTAAAATGGTTTGTCATCCTTATGTGGAATGAGCATAGGTGGTTGTAGGAGGTATTTTTTTTAAGGTGTCAAAGGCTTTGTGGCATTCATCATCCCATTTGAAAGAGACATACATTTTGAGAAGATGACGAAATGGATGGAAGTAGTCAGAAAGATAAGAAATAAAGTGATAAATAGATTGCAACTTTCCTTGTAAAATACAAATTTGATGAAGGTTAGTATGTGGAGGCATCTTGAGAATAGCCTTGATTTTAGTAGGATCAAATTTAATGCCATGCAAAGAAATGATCAAACCAAGGAGCTTACGAGAGAGAATAATGAAGAAACACTTCTTAGGTTAAAGGTGAATGCGGTATTTGTTGAGATGATTAACTACAACCTTAAGGATGGAAAGGTGTTCGGCCTAATGTTTATATTTGGAAATAATATTGTTAATGTAATCTTCTAATATGTTATGCATGATGTCATGAAAGATATAACCCATATCCCGTTGATATATAACACTAGCCTTTTTAAGGCCAAAGGGCATGACATGATAACGAAGGTCCCTTAAGGAGTGATGAAGGAGGTTTTTTATTGATCTTTTGGGGTGACTAATATTTGGTTATAACCAAAGAAACCATCCATGAGTGACATCATCTCATTTCCGATAATGAGATCAACTAGTTGGTCGATACTAGGTAAAGGAAATTCATCTTTGGGGAAAGCTAGGTTAAGGTCACAAAAATCCATGCAAATGCATAGTCCACCTGTCACTTTTATGACAAAAACAATGTTAGAGATCCATTGGGGATAATCAATGGGTAGAATGAAGGAAACTGAAAGGATGTGTTGGAGTTCTTCTTTTATAAGAAGGGAAATGCAAGGATTCATTTTTCGTAGCTTTTGTTTCATGGGTTTTGTATTAGGAATGGTTATGATATTGTGGACCTTAATGTTTGAGTAAATACCAGGCATATCAACGTAGGACCAAGAAAAATCATTTCTATGATCTTGGAGAAAAGAAGTGAAAGCTTCATGTTCAGCAAAATCTAAAGAGTGGCCTATTTTTAGAATGTGTGGGTCATTCTAAGTATGATTTCATTTGTCAATTCATTTAACATGGTTTGTGTCTCGAGAAGGTAATGACCGATGTATATAATAATCTTCCTCACCAAGGTAGGTGAGAATAGACTCATCATCATGACATTGAATGATGTTAATAGAAGGTGTATCATCATTGATCATGTTAGGATATAGGAAAGGAAGAGAAGAGGGAGCCTCACCATCATGGTAATAAGTCGGAGGTCTCGGGAAATGGTGTTCATGAATTTTTTTATGAGGAATGGATTCTAGATATATAGAATCTGTAGGTGAAGGTGGTGAGGTAGGTGAATGGGGTGGGGAATGTTTATTGTCCTCAATGAGTTCAACTCAGGCCTTCTTAGAAGGTGATTCAGCAAATCCAATACCACTATGGTCTTTATGCTTATGAGTGGTGCAAGGAATGATAGTATGGTGGCCTTGTTCATAGAAACCAAAGCCAAATCCTTTCCAAGAAAAATGATGGAGGAAATTGTGGGAAAAGAGGTGGTTGGTGATAGATTGAATGTCGAGGAAAATGGTCAAGTTTCAAAAGGTGGCTCGAGGTGAGTAGGTAGAAGTATCAAGTCCCCCATATGTTAAGTTAGTGTGAAGGTGGGGAGGACCATAAGGGAAAACTTTTCCTATGCGGTGATCATAGCAGGGATGTTGGTGAAGGTTACCATACTCTTGAGGAGTAAGGAATGTGTCCATGTTATAAAGGAAGTACTCCCCCAGAGTGAGGTGTTGATAAACACCTTCTAAGGGATCAATAGCTGGTATGTGGGTAGCAGGAATGTATGAATCACTAGAAATATGGGAAGAAGAATCATTGGATGTTTGAGGAGTAGATGGGTTGGCTGATGGGTTAGCTATAGAAGTTGTAGTAATAGTGAGAATAGAGGAGTTAGTTACAGTCGATACAACATGTTATAGGTCTTGAAAGGTGAAGGGTTGGCTAGAATTGTATTGTTGTGCCCTTCATGTTCAAATTTTAAACAATGGTGTAAGGTTGAAGGAACACAACCCATGGCATTAATATAGGGTTGACCAAGTATCATGTTTTACTAGAATTCCCCCTCTAATACATAGCATAATCTAGGAATGGTACGGTGGCCCATGTGAATGTGGAGAATGATGGTGCCGAGGGTGGAAGTCATGGCATCATCAAATTAATGCAACATAAGCTGGGTTATTATGCAAGTATTTGGCAAGGATGCACATTTGGTTATACGCATGGGATGAAATGATGTTGATACTCGCACCACCATCGATCATAAATTGTCAAATGCATATATTATAAATATAGATAGAAATAAATAGAGTGGATTCAGGATCATCCAATTGGAGAGGTACAATATCATTGTCAAAGAAACTAAGAGTGGCTATTTGATGAGTGGTATCGGGAGCAGAGGAAGGTGACAAAGTAGTGAAAGAGGTGACATGGTGAGGAGTGATAAAGGATGTAACATGTGTAGGGTCATTAGGTAGAACCACAATAGATTACATAATCTCAATGAGGCCACGATGATGAGACTCACATGTTTATATGAGGTCATATAAAGACATTTTGAGAGGAGACTGGTGTAATTTTTAAAGCATTTTATGATGGGAAACCCTGTCAAAAATAGGGTGTGTGGGTCCATAGATGGTTATTTTGGGAGCAGTGCGAGATGGAATATTGGGTAAAAGAGTAGTGGATTACGTGGTTTCTTTCTCCTTTCCTTTGTCCTTATGGGATCGAGTGAAAATTTGAACAATATTGATCTCTGATAAAGGAAAAAGTGTGTCATGATAGGTGTAGTGGTAGGATGGGAAAAAATAGTGTGATGGGATATACTAGTTTTGTGAAAACAATGCATCACATTGGCATTTAGCGAGAGGCTTGGGTATCTCTCTTATGTGGACCATATTGATCTCAAATGTTGGAGGGGATAAAATTATTTTAGAGGTGGAGATGAAGGGAATTGAATAGGTAAGGGATGAGGATGTTTGGTTATAGGTGTAGGTGGACTAGGGTCCTCATCTAAAATATCATCATCGTTAAAGTTTTCTTTGAGAGAACATAGTTGGAGAAGAATAGTCTTAATATCCTTATAGTTTTCCACATCATGCCTTGACACATGATGGTAAGCAAAAATTTTGGTATCATCAAACCCTTCTAGTTTAGGTTTGAATGTTTCATAAGGTCTAAGCGATTAAAATGTGATGACAAAGGTTTCCAAAAGGTTAGCTAAGATGTTAGCATAAGACACTACTAATGGATCACAATGTGAAGTAATTTTGGATCTGGATGGAAGTGTGGGTGACTTTGGTGAGAGAGGCATCACTAGATGTGGAGTCGAGAGGTTGAGTAAGTTTTACCACTTGTTTGGTAGATAGTATGGTTTTATGTTTGGATTGCACCTTTTTGGACAAAGGTGTAACAGGTGAACTAGTTGTTGAAGGTGGTGTAGGTTTAACTACGTCTTTGGAAGGAAGTGGGATTTTGAGATTTGATTGCACTTTCTTGGGTGAAGTTGAATAAGAAGTGTGTGATGTGGAAGGGAAAGAAGATGGCAGAAGGGGATGAGTTAACCAAGGTGATAATAGAGGTGTAGTGAAGGTTGTGGGAAGAGGCAATGTGGAAGGGACTAGTTGAGGAGAAGGGAATGGAATGGGTAATAGAGGATCATGACGAGGTGGGTTGTTTTTTTTTTTTTAGTTTACTCTGGGTATGAGGCTTCTTAGACAAGGTTGATGGGTGGGTACCTAGGATAGATGTATGTGGTGAAGGTGATGAAGGGTAGTGGGTGAAGCCGGTGTATGCACCCTAATGGGTTGGGTCTTCCTCTTAGGTGGGAGAATAGTATTTGTGATGGCTTGTGAGTATGTGGCTAAATCTTATTTGATAGGAGGATGGACAAGACTTGATTTCAGCATGACTCCTAATGTGGTAATGGGTCTTCACACGGAGGAAGGTATAGGTTCATGTAAGGTTTTAGGCATAGGAAATATTTCATTTGTTGGTAAAGGTTTAGGTGTGGATGAGGGTGATGAAGAAGGGGATGCTAAAAATGACACGATCATGGTGGATTTTGTTTTCTAAAAAACATTTGGATATATTGTGGAAGTGTTAGTAGACAACATTTGCATTTGAGTTGAGATAGGCAGTCGAAGATGTCCCCAAAGCATGGAATTTTCAACATAATCCAAGTGGTCAGCCAAACGTGAGAATGACACCAATTTAGGAAGGGATGATGCCGATTTGGTATTAATCCCTGTAAAGAATGTTTGTGAGATAGGGAAATGGTTAACTTCAGACTCTATGGGTAAAAGAGATGAGAGAAAATCAACGGGATCTTTGAAAGGCAATGGAGAATTGTGAGCAATAGGAAGGGATGTCGTTAATGGATCCCATGTGGATAGGGGAGATGGAAATTTTGGTGAGGTAAGTTTGTCTTTTGGTAAATAAGAAGGTAAAGATGAATCTCCCTTGGGTAGAAGAGTAAGTACCATGGGTTGTTCGTTAGGTTGAGGGGTGAGTGGGGAAATTGCATCTGCAGATATGACAAACTCCTCTGTGGGTGATGAAGAAGATAAGGAGACTCCTCTATGGCTAAAGGAGTAGATGAAATAGATCCCTCCGTGAATAAAGTATCTCATGAACAAATGTCCTCAATAGATGGAGTAGGAGGAAATTGAGCAGGAAGAGCTGGTATGATGTCGAAAATAGCATGAACCTCATGAATGTTACTGTCATTGGTCAAGTTTTTGCCAGTTTTGTTAGAAGGGGGTGTGATTTGGGAATGAATTATTGAATATGTGAAGGTTATGATTATCCAGTGCATTAGGATTATCCAAGATGATATCTCCATTATCTAACATTTCTTGGACAATGTTTTTAAAATTTATACAATTATCATTACTATGACCTCTAACATGATGATAGTTGCAGTAATAATTTTATTTGTACCATGCAAGCACATGATGAGAGGGGTCAAAACTAGTATGTGGTTTGATAGGTGAAATACTGACTTCTCCGGATTTTAGAAATTTTTCTAATACGTAAGATTAAGGTTCTCCTATGGCAAAATAATTTCTTTTCTCCCTCTTGAACTGAAAATATTGAATAAGAGAAAGATTAGAAGAAGGATTTAATTGGTTGGATGGATAAGATGGGTTGGATTTCAAAACTATCACATTGGAAGATCCTACGCTTTATAATAATTATGTTTGTGTTTGGAAGAAGAAGAGGTATCATTTGATTTAAAAAAAGTGTTCTTGTTACGTAATTATATCTTTTTTTCTTCAATGGCACAAATTTCAAGCTTCCGAGCCATGGTGAATGCCTTGTTAAACATGTGGAACATTTAAACTTGGAGAGTTGACAAGAATTTTCTTACACAAGTTGTGGTGAACAAATATATTAACCTAGTTTAAGGTAGTTGGAATGTGAGTTGGTTGATCGACTCGCTTAACGGTGAAAAAATATGTGATAGATTCATCTTCATATTGGCATGTCACATACAAGTCAGTCATGGTGACCTTCTTAAAAATGTTGATAGAAAAGTGGTCTAGAAAATATTGAGCTACCTGATTAAAGGAAAAGGTGGAATTCCTGGGTAGAGCACTATACCAATCTAAATTCGGTCATATTAAGGACATTGGGAATGTACACAAGAGAAAATCATCATCATGAGCGATCTTATGACACACATGTTTAAAGGATCACAAGTGCTATTGTGGGTCTTGTTTGTTGTTGAATCGGTTGAATTTAGGAATTTCCCAATGGGGAGGGTATGGATGAATCATAATGGATAGGTGAATGGGATCATTACAAATCTCTTTGTATGTCGAGAGTTATGCTAGCTAGAAATAGATTCTTATAATGTTTGAATCTTGTCCATCATCATTAGTAGATTGTGATGACAAGGCACCCCTATAGTATAAGGGGTAGATAAGGTGGGTATGGCATGGGTGGCATCCCAGTATGTGGTGGTTCCAAGTACAAAAATTGTGAGGAAGGAAGCTCATGACGATTATCTTTGCGGATGAACCATCAGAGTCATTGGATATCTTAGGTTAGTGGCATATATGTGCTCTACAGTAACCTCCAGATTTTAAAGAATCTGGATCTTCTTTGCATCATGGATAAGGATAGTGGAAAATGAGATGAAAATGCAAAATAATAACTAAGGTGATACACCAAAAGAATATTCTTTAATCAAGAATCCAACTACCCAAAATAGGGAAAGGTGAGTAATGAAAAGGGTGGACAAAATGCACCATAGTCTAGAAAATATTCACACAAAACACCACTTTGAACTACTAAGCACAACTTCAGAAACTAGTAATAAAATTATAGGCATGAAAAATATACCATCATCAAAATAAATGTTATCGAAACAATACAGATATATAAAGGATGAACAAAATGCACCATAGGGAAAATTATATTACTCCAAAAATATGCACAATACAAAAACATATAAGAGGAAAGAAGAGTTCTATTACAAATATCATAGAGAAGGATAGAGCTCTAGACAAAAAAGAAGAATTGACTAACTCCTGATATATGTTATGAAGCCTTTGATTACAATATATAGGATGAGAAGAAGATAAGAAGATAATTCTAGAACCATCTTTCCAACTACTTGTAAGTTATGGTAAATGATGTGAAGTGACAGAAATAGATTTTTGAGATCTATCTCACACTACCCCATGATATTTTATTAAAGAGTGAAATCCATACCCATTTAATACATTTTTAACTATTTTTCATCTTACTCCTTGAAGTGTACTTGCCTTTTAAGGAACATCCTTTAAAATATTTATTACATATATGAAATTCTCAATCATTATGCATCAAATTCTGGGCTCATGAGTCTAGTGGAACCTATTTTTATGTTGCTCTATTAAAACAATCCTTCGAGTGTAGGTGAACAAATTGAGTATTCGTAGGTTTGCTCTCTTTACATGGAACTATGCATTAACTTTTTGTTAAAAAGACAAGCCAAATGAATTTTTCCTTTTACCTTTTGAAAATATCTGAGTATTTAAAAATTCTAGATGGGTTTCATAATTGCCCATATGTGGTATTTGGCATGTCACCAATATTTCACAACCTACTTCAAACTTGGAGTCCATTTGTCACGAGATCCACATGGAAGCCAAGCGCATCTCTAGGGTCTCTACTTTTCTTTCTATCTTTTAGAAGTGCACTGAGATGACATGTGGCACCATCTGCAAGCCGGATACTCCCTCTTTGGGTAAGTAATGGACTTTCTGCATATTAATGCGAAGACCTTTTCTTAGGCGGGACCCTTATAGTTGACTCCACATGTAAGCCCTGTGGGATTTTAAGGCTTCATTTCCCCTTTAATTTCTAGAGTTGCGTTGGGTTGACATTTGGCACTGTCCATGAGCCCACTACTCATTATTGAGTTGGCTTGTCCTAGCTTGTTTTTTCATCGTTGATTCGGCTAAGTATTTTTCCCCATATCACCAAAGGATTGACCCCGGTGGGAATTCAATTTGGTCAATCTAGTAGGAATCTACTTATTATCTAATTTTAACAGGCGGTGGAGGAAATTAGATAATAGTTTGGTGACTCACGAGGACCATTAGCCTACTAAATGGAACAAAACCACTATTTACCACTATTCATTGGGCCAGAAACGTGTTATGAGCTGATCTAAACCTTGGTTCAAAGTATTTTAAGTGTCATTGTTTGCTTCTGTAGCTGCTAGTTGATCCTTGTGCGCTCTTACTCTCATAAGGAAACTTTAAAACTTGTTTTGTGAGAGTATAAAATTGAAAATCAGCAAAATCACCTTCTTGACTAATTTTAGTTGTTATGCATTTGTTTGAAGTGAAGTTTACAACTGTTACAGACAACTGTGAATTCCCCTATTGTGAACATTGGAGGGTTTGGTGCATTTTTATTGGAGTAATATGGACACGGGATTATACAAAGATAAATCATACATGCCTCAAGTGAGACATGCAGAGTGTGTGAAAGTAATTTTTCTACTGAAAGCAATCTACCCCTACTCCTACGCTAACCAGACTTGGGAAAAGCTAAAAAAAACCTGAAACAAGTAGGGAGAAATAGCTTCCCTTTCTTATAAAGTGTGGCCATGCAATTAATTTAGCAATATATATGACCTGCGATAAGAGTGAAAACTTACCTTCCAATTTTTTGCCCATAATATCAACAAACAAAATGAACACCTCCTCTCTTTTTTTATCATTTAGTTAGAGGTGTTGTAGCTAACCCTAGGACTTTGAAGACTATCCTCATGCTTTGAAGTAAGCATGACAGGTGTTGGCTTCCCCCTTGATTCTGATGAGTCCCATATTATAGTGGGGCCCACTCAACCTCTCATTTGTACCCATTGTTTTGAATTTTAACCTTTAAGATGAGGCTTGTTTGTAGAATTTCTGAATGGGGTTATTCACATGCTGATGTTGTCTTCCGTGTCTAAATTTTTTTTTCTTTTGTCCTGATGAATAGTATGTAAGTGGTGTCATCCTTATCTTCTTTCTCCTCCCCTTTTTAGTAGCTTCACTGGAAAATCCAAACTCTTTAATTAAAAGAAACAATATTTCAACAATATCTATTTCTACAACCTTGAAATTTGATTCAGGGGAACTATCATGAGTGGCAGGTTTCTTTTGTTGTGGGGTTGATGAAGTAACAAAGGTTATAATTTCCATGGGATCTTCTTCATCGAGACATCCCCCAAATCTGATAAGCAATCAAGCTTATCATCATCCTATTGTGCCAAGGTCTCCCCCTCTTGTATGATGGTTTTTGAGTCTACAAATTCTCCATCATGTACAACTCCATTTGAAACATGAAGCCCGTTGGCCCAAACTCTTCCAAAAACTCTGATTTGTGGAGAGGATGAATGAGGGAGGGGTCTATATTCTCTTGAGCACCTGACTCATGATTCGAACCCCTAAATTTGATTCACTTCTCACCATATGCTCCTCTTCTTTTGGATTTGGATTTGTTCCTTGTTTGTATGGGGGTATAGTTGCTCAAAGAAAATGAGGGGGTGGGATGAATGGCTTGGAGATGGAGAAGAGAACTCAACATTTGGAGTGGTATGATATGGTAAAACTTGGGGTGGGATGAGAGATGAACAAAGAGTTGGTGATTGACCTACCCATCGAAAAGGTTGTCTCATGCTTTACCCATATGTTTCAATACCTTCGATCGAATACTTGAGTGGAGGAAGCACTTATAATAAGAAGCCAAGATTATCCTATGAGCTATAGTGCCTAGGAACAAGGCCTACCCATGGACAAGGTACCTGCATCCTATTCTGAATGCCTCCATTTGTGCTATAGCCCGAGATTGAACCATGCATGTCTCTATTTGTGTTATCTTCTCTAGTAGACCAGCATCCTCCAATTGACCATAGTCACCAAATACATACCCATGTCTTTTATTGGTTTCATAGCCAAACTAGTTTTGGCTTTGTTCATATGGGTCATCATAGTGAATTTGAAAATGGTCATGTTGTTGGTGAAGCTCATTAGATACTAATGGCATTGCCAAAAATGAGAATTCCATTGCCGAAATGAATTCATAATTGCACCACTTCATAGGATGAAGGAAAATGAAGAAAGTGGAAAGACAGATGAATGGAGATGGATGAAAAGAAAGGCTGACTTGATGAAATGATAGGATGCTTCAAATTGTCCCATTGGGCATGCTAGGAAAACTATTGATGATTATCTTTTAGATGAACCGTCAGAGTTGTTAGATACCTTAGGTTAGTGGGACGTGCATCATAAGGTAACCTCCAAATTTTAAAGAAGCTGGATCTTCTTTACATCAAGGATAAGCATAGTGAAAACTTAGATGAAAATGTGAAAAGTAACTAGGCGATACACCAAAAGAAGATGCTTTAATCAAGAATCCAACTTCCTAAAATGGGGAAAGGTGAGCAATGAAAAGGGTGGAAAAAATGCACTACAGTCCAAAAATGATTCACACATAACACCACTTTGAACTAATAAGCATGGCTTTTGAAAACAGTAATAACATTATAAGCATGCACAATATACCAACATCAAAATAAATGTTATCAGAGACAATACAAATATGCAAAGGATGGACAAAATTCACCACATGGCATATTATATTACTCCAAAAATATGCACAGTACAACAAAAAATAAGAGGCAAGAAGAGTGCTATTACAAATCTCATAGAGAATGCTAGAGCTCAGACCCTTTCCTTTTATAGAAGAGGAACTAAGAAAAAAATAAGAATTGAATAAATCCCAATATATGTTAGGAAGCTTCTGATTACAATATATATGATGAGAAGAAGATAAGAAGATAATTCGGAACCATCTTTCCAACTACTTGTAAGTTATGGTAAATGATGTGAAGTGACATAAATAGATTTGTGAGATCTATCTCACACTACCCCATGATCTGTTATTAAGGAGTGAAAGCCATACCCATTTAATACATTTTTAACTATTTTACAATTGACTCCCTTGAAGTGGACTCACCTTTTAAGGAACATCCTTTCAAATATTTATTACATATCTAAACTTCTCAATCGTTATGCATCGGGTTCTAGGCTCATGATTCCAACGGCACCTATTTTTATGTTGTTATGCTAAAATGACCCTTCGAGTGTAGGTGAACAAATTGAGTATTTTTAGGTTCACTCTCTTTACATGGAACTGTACATTAACTCTGTTTATGAAAAGATAAGCCAAATGACTTTTTTCCTTTTAACTTTTAAAAATATATGAGTGTTTAAAACTTCTAGATGTGTTTCATAATTTCCCATACATGGTATTTTTCCTACCCCCAATATTTCGTAACCTACTTCAAACTTGGAGTTCATTTTTCATGATATCCACATGGAAGCCAAGCGCATCTCTATGGTCTCTACTTTTCTTTGTAGCTTTTAGAAGTGCGCTGACTTGACATGTGGAACCGTCCCAAGCCTACTACTCTCTCTTTGGGTAAGTAATGGACTTGCCACATATTAATGCGAAGACCTTTTCTTAGGTGGGACCCTTATAGTTGACTCCACGTGTAAGCCTTGTGGGATTTTGAGGCTTCATTTCCCCCTTTAATTTTTGGAATTACATCGGGTTGACACTTGGCACCATCTATGAGCCCACTACTCATTCTCAAGTTGGTTTTCCCGACTTGGTTTTTCATTTTCATTTGGCTAAGTATTTTTCCCCATATCGTCAAAGGCATGAACCCGGTGGTACTCAAATTTGGTCAATCCAAGTAGGAATATAATTTTTATCTAATTTTAGCGGGTGGTGTAGGAAATTAGATAATATGAACATAGGCCAGAATAAATGTCAATGGAAAGTATCCTGAATAAGTGGTATGTGAAAGAGGGGTTGTTTCTGATAAGTGTTGGTAGGTTGAGTGGATGTAAAGACTCTTGTAGCAATCAAAGGAAGAGATTGTGGGATGGAGAGGATAATGTTTTGGAAGGGAGTATGGGCTTCCGGCACCAATGGTAGCTGAGATGTAATAAGTATATGAGAGGTGGCAGGTGAAGATAGACATATACTCAAGGTAGTTGATAAAGGAATGGTTGACATTGTAGGAGAGACAGACGTCAAAGGTGAGATAGATGTCGTAGGTGCAGCAGATATCGATGATGTAGGGTCAAGCTGGGAAACCATAGGTGGTAAGGTGTAAGAGGGTAAGGCCAAGCTAGTAGTAGCTGGTGCGAGAAGTGGGTGTGTGAGGGTAAGAGGAATGGATACATGCATGCCATATACAAGCTTCCCTAATGAATCGTGGGTAGATGAATGAATGAGATAGTATTGCGAGATCAACAAAGTAATGATCAAGGAGTCTTACAAACTCATCATCACCAATGGGTATGGAAAGAGCATGGTGAGGGTAGATAGGTGATGAGATGGAAGGGAATGATGGGCTAGATGGGATTTGTTGGTGTCTAGCATGAAACATGAGAGAATTAGCTTGTTTATAAGTAAAAACTACATGATTGACGATAGAATAGGTATTCGAGCTTTGTTGATAATGTAGAAACACGGAAAAAATGGAGAAAAATTGGTTTAAAATGTGTGATTTGATCGTTGTTCTAATTGGAAAATCAGAACATAGAGACCAATGTCAATTGGGGTAACCGATGCAAGTATGAGGAGGTAACCATTTTGAGAGACTAGAAACGATGTCAGTTACTATGGAGAAATGAAAGATTTGTAAATCGACAATAAATGATGAAGACGAAGTAGAACTAGACTCTGAAGGTGATATCAAGGACTCAAAGATATAGTAAAGTGACAGAGGAAGTCACAGAAAGAAAATAAATATAGATTGAATGCTACTTTAGCAAAAATGACCAAAATAACACAAAACTAATGGCATTTAGTGAACCGATAGTGGTGAGATGATTAAACAGATGGTGGTCACCTTTGGAATGACACCGCCAGTTCTTGTGAAATCTTTAAAAAAATGAAAAAAGTGAATTTTTGGTGATTTAGGTCAAATAAAAAAATGAACTCAGAGATTGAGTATGGAAATTATTAGTCCTAAAACACTCGAAATAATCAGAATACCCCAACTATGATTGGGGAATATGTAAGAGGAAAACAATGAAGAAAACAAACTCACACATCAAAACACAAATCAAGAAAAAACTAGCAAACACAAAATCCTATGGTGTAGATTTTATGTTGTGGTTTATGCCATTTAGGACTGGCTTGTGAATAGACTAGATTTTTGGTTACCGAAGGTTCCTACGGAAGCGATAACTATAGCTAGTTTCAAGTAAGTTTTTACATGGGGGATTCTTCTCTGATATGATAAATAGCCAGAAAACTAGCTAGAGCCCACTGTCAATCCTCTGATCATGTGATCATTGACAATTTCTACTGGGAAATATGTTGTTTAAGAAATGTGTAATTTTTGTTAGTGATTCGGTATAATGCGTGTGTAGAATGTGAACTATAGTTTAGTTTTTCAACCATCAGTTGGACATGACTTCCAATAAATAGGCTGCCCACACTTTACATGAGTTAGAATACAACATACAACAATGAGATGCACATATTTTAAACCCAAATCCACAATGAAATTTGATGATAGAAATAATGAATATGCAAGAGTATGTCTTTCACTAATGCAATACAGAATAAAAAGAAGTGTTCTTTTTAACCCAAAATACAAGTTTCACTGAGATCAGTAGGAGAAGAAGAATGTTTCCAAGGGAGAAGATTTTAATGTGAACTTTATTTTAAAAATAAATAAACACACAATGATTCCCTAAGAATGAATAATGCAAAGAACCCCAAATGGGTCCCACCGGGCATGCCAAAATGTTTCACCAATAATTTTTATGCTTTCTAGGATGAAACAGATAGAAGGTAAATGGTTAAGGAGGAATACCTATGAGGCAAAGGTGGAAGGTAGAATGTGTGTGTTGTTAACGTTATCCAATTTGATTGTAGAGAACTCATTTTTGTCTAGAAAGGACTACATGTAGATGCAAAACAAGACCACAAAAGAGTATTAAATAGTATATGACAGTGGACTGCCTAACATATGCTAGATCTAGGAAGCGTAGTGCTTCCTAGAGAGGTTTTCAATCCACTATTTAATAACAATTCAATGTGAATAAGAAACTAAAATAAATAAGTCCTATTACAATGTAATAATTTAGGTTTTTCATACACACAATACACTAGATTTTATGGTAGATATCAAAATAACACTAAATCTATTAGAACTAGGGTTTTTTCGGGTTAGATGGGTCTATTAAAGGTTTGGTAAGGGTTTGGAGTTGATTGGTTGAGGTTTAGGTTGGTTTTGGGTTAGTGGGAAACTTGTTAGTCTAAGAATATGAAATAACACGAGAGACCAATATTAGTTTGATGACCAATCTTTGGTAGGGTAAACTGACGTTAGTAGGGGAAATTGGCAATAACTTAAAAATGGTTTTGGGCTTCTCTGTGATTACACATAGAGTGAGGAGGGTGTGGTTAGGTTCATAATATAACTAATAAGAATCAAGAATACTAAAGGAGAGGTCAACAAAGGGCTTGAACTGGTTGGGTTGGTGGATTGGTGAGAAGATGGAGATATCCAGATAATAGTAGAAACTGAAAATATTGAAGGAAGAAAAGAGATCTGCAATAAAGCAAGCAAAAATGATTAATATCATGTTACTTACTTGCTACTATGAAGATCTCGTGGCTGGATGAAATTTGGTGGTTTCTTGGTGAGGTGGTAGTTGGTTCAGTGTCGTGACAAGTACATCATGTATGTTCACATGAATGCTCCAATGATCTGGAAGTGAATCCTCTAGTTATGCTGCTCTCTAGTGGTGTGTAGATGTCTTTTGGATGAAGCAATGGCTCTGAGATCTTCACTTGATTGTAATAACACTCTCCACACTCAAAATTACCAACCCAGGTAAAAGGTTGTAAAGTTGTATTTAAAGGAATCGATCGCGATTTAGGTAATCGACGTCGGTTGAGGATAAACTGGCATCAATTAGGGTGAAATAGTCATATTTATCAAAAATAGGAATATATTGCCATATTTGGTGTGATTTTCTTATTGGGCTTGCTTAAGGGAGTATATTTCATGTGAGAGAAGGTAGGAAGATCTTAGAAGAAGTCTAGTTAGGTAAAGTAGTGACTCAACACCTGGGAGTGATGACTTGGTCATTGTGAGTTAAATTCCTCTAGAATGGGTCCAAGGTGAGGTTTCAGGATGAGGTGGAGGTGTGAGGATTAAATTAACTTAATTAAATTAATTGAATTAATTAATAACATGAGGATGAATATTAATATGGGGTAAAGGGTTCATGATTAGTAAAATGTGTTACGTTAATTAATTGAGGGGGACCAAGGGAGTGTGACAAAAATTTGGTGTCTACACTATCTCCTTTTAGATTAGAACTATGAACAAAGTTTCCACTTATTTCATTTGAGTTAATTGAACTAAGTGGGATGTTGGAGCATAGTTGAATGCATCTAAGTATCCTCATAATGACTCTCGTCACTAAGAGGGTATTCTCATGGTAGCCCCTACATTACAATAACCTACTCGGTTCTTTCAACACAACTAGCATACTTAAAGAAACATTAATTAATAACCTTCAATTTATTATCTTATTTAATTATTGTTAAACATCGCACTTAAGGGTCCACTAAGTACGATTGATCCAAAAGAAAGAATTCAAAATGTATTTTTACACCAATTGAAGGTATGTAAATAAAATATGTGTTCATGAATATGAACTCTTTAATCCTTAATCATTATTTCCATTTATTGATAAATTTTATTCCAATATCAAGTAAGTAATATCATTAAATTTCTTTACTATAGTTTAACAATGTAAAAATTCTTGATTGAAATATTGTTAATTAGACTTAGAGATATCATAATATTTAAAAGCATCTTACTAATTCCTTAAGCTTTCCAATTTCCATTTATCGTTTCCATAAAGTAGAGCATACAACAAATCAATAATAATGATTATGCTTTATCACATAAATAAGGATAACATACTTAGATCTAATTTAATGATAAAAGGAAGTATCCTCTTCTTCCTAGTTAAGGACTATTATCCTATTCATGAAGTCCGAAAACATAAGGAGTATATATTCTTATTTCCTTTTTATTATTAAAGGTCTATATATCATAATCATCATAGCTATACAAATACCCCAAGATTAAATGATTCGGAAATATATATAATTCCTTATCCAAGCATCATTCTATTATTTAGGTTCTATTAATCCATACATGTTAATATTTAATAATATTAATCAAATCTAATCATGCATGTTAATATTTAAGAATATTAAAAAAAAAAAATCTAAGTCTTATGTGACCCTTAAAATAAATCAAGAATTACCAACCATTATAAAACAATTCATTTATCGAGAGAGAGTTCACTTCATTCCAAACTTAACAAATATTCCATATGATTATAAAAAAAAATTAGTAGTACAAAATTAATTTGATACATCCTCATAGTTTTTCCAACAAGTTCCTTTCAAGATAATTTCAATACATAAAGCATCTAAATGAAAAAAATTACTTCATTAATAAAAAAATGCACCTTTCTATAAGTATTTCTCCTTTCACTTTTCACAAAATCCATCTGTAAAGATTCTTTAGTATGAGTCAGTTCACAAGAATTGAGCATGATAAGTGCTATAACATTAAAAAAACATGATTTTATCTAACAGTTTTGTAAAAGGAACACTATTGTTTATGAAAATGTTACAAGTACACAAAATAAGATCAAATTAAAAGACTACCCAAAAATCCACAATGTTCAAAATAGAGAAGAAGTCACTAATCTCCTTAAGAATCATTTTCCCATAAAATTAGTTAAGTAATCCAATGAAATTAATTCCATCCATGTTACATTCATGATATTCATTCAAACATGATAAATTTTAAAACTGCAACCTACTATCAAAAGAGGAGAATTAATAAAATTTCATGATCATACCTCATTAATATCAATATAATTCACCAAGCCATAAGTTTCCACTATATCACAAATAATTCCCTATCATCCATATAAAGGAGTTGATATACAAACACGAATGACTTGACATGAACATAATGTTGTCACTATAATTCCTCTAATAAAATCCTTGTTACTATCCATAAAAGGATGCCAACAAAATAGAGAAAAATTTAACAGAACCAAATTTACCCACTTCTCATTCCTACATGAGGTTTACTCTAGCCATTAATGATAAAATTCTACACAAGGATTAATAACTCTGAAGGATTTTTGATACAACGAATAGAGATCTAAAACCCATTTGATCAAAACATATCTATTTAACCAAGATGAGAGAGAGAGAGAGAGAGAGAGAGAGAGAGATTCATAACACAACATGCATTTCAATGATCAAGATATAGTTGAATGCTAAAGCAACTCTTGCATAAAATTTTAGGATAATGAAAAGCGAACAGTTCCAAAGAATAAATCATAAAGTATAGCATTCACCTAATAAGGATTAGGATCCTATTTTAAGGATTAAAAATATCCTTAACAATGATCACAACAATCTCACAACTTCCAACATATTTGAAATTAACTCGAATTACGAGCTTAGTCACCACTCAAACGCTTAAAACCGACCAAATTATAAGCTTAGTCCTAGTGAGATATTTTGTAGGAAAATAACATTCAACAAAACATGCTACAGTCCAAGGAATGTGTTCCTTGTAAACATTGATGACCCAAACCACCAAAATCACCAAGGTAAATACAAAACCTTGATATCCAACTCATGACGCTCAGTAACTAACAAAGCTCAAGGGTAAGAGAAATCCATGAACAATGATAGTAAGATCTGGGATGAATGGTGTCCAAAAGAAATAAATATTCAAACCAACTCGTGATGGGTGCATATTCAAACAATACTCAATGAACAATAAGGGATAGGAACTTACCCAGTTTTTTTCCCCCTTTTTCCATACAAGCCGACTCAAGAAGGGTGAAAAATACAATAAAAGGTATCAAAAAGTAACTAAAAGGATAGAGACAAGAAAATATATCAATCCACCTTTATATTATGCACTTGCAGTGCTTGAAATACCTCCATTGAGAGTACCCAATATGGGTCAAGGCTTGACTCTCATAATAACAACAAAAAGTGCAGTCACAAATCTATACAAAAAATGAATGACCATCAACCGAAATAGGAATCCCAATACAAGTATTTTAAAAATTTGACCAAATAATATTTGATAACACCTAGTTTAACGACAACCTAAAACGTTACCAATATTTGAAAGAACTTTCTCCAGAACCCTGAGAATTCATTTCATGCCAACAAATTAAAAATACAAGGAGATTTATTTATCAAAGATAAATATGACACAATATCCTCTTATCAATCATTCTCAGTTTAATATAATGCAAACACATTCATTTTTCCAACTTTTTCCAAAACCCAGAATCAATATAATAGACTTCAAACTAGTACATTCGTTTCTATCCACAAGAACCACAACCTTCATGAAATCCATAGAGGCAAGAAAAAGAAAACAACACACAAACATGAAAACCATTCTTAGAGACATTTTCATGAAGATCGAGTTCATTTAATGAAAATTTTTAAATAAAAGAAAGAAATCTTAAAGAGATAGAGCCTATCATGCCTGGTAGTGCTCATATTTTCTCTTCCATGCTTCAAGCCTTTCTGCGAAGCTTCAACTGAAATATTTCCAATGAAAATTCCAAACAAAGCCTTTGCAACTTCTTCCACTTTCTTTTTATAGTTTCCACAACCATTTTATGCCATTATTTCCACCATGCAATGACGATTTTTAATTTGCAACAGAATCAAAATGATAGTTTGAAAAATGAAAATACCACATGTAGATCTAAGAAGCTCAAAAATCGAATGCACAATGAAACCAAACTGTTCCTTTTTCCCCAAACCCATCTTTATTTTCCCCGTAAATTTTTCACTCAAAGTCAATGCTCATTAATGATAGTAGAACCGCAAGTGCCCCCGAAACTCTCAAAGGCATGCCATCCCTTTTGTTAGTTACAACTATCAATTGAAATTTCTTTTAACTAATCTTAAGAATGTTATCAACTCAGCAATTTCCACCACCACCATGGCTCGACCAAAATTGGTGGAAAAAAAATATTTAGTGAACCATTTAAGTCTTCCTAATGCCTTTGGAATGGTGCCATTGCCATTCACTATCTTGATATCCAAGCCAACCTTGTTTCCCCTTAGGTTAGTTTGATGCCACTTAGTTAGGTTTCCTTAGTATTAGTTTATAAACCATAGCTTAGGACCTTAGGAATAATTAATATTATAACTTATGATAATTAGTATAAAAGACTTAGGATATTCCTTCATTACCCTTCAAGGAATTAATCATCACAATAAATATAATCACCTTAAATTAGGTTAAGGATAGGATAAATAATCAAAGGAACTTAGATTAATTAGGTCCCAATAAATTAATCAAAGGACATTACCTTTTAAAATGGTGACTTAAATCATATAGTATGGTGCATCCATAAGATGCTATAGGATGCCCCCATGTGATCCCTAAATGCATGCTTGAGTTCAGCAATCACAAATACTGACTGGATCAAACAAAATGATCAAAACATCACAAAATCATAGGCATTCCTTGGATCACTGCAATTGATCCAAGGTATGGTTATTATTGCATTTATGAAATAGGTGGAGAAACAAGTTCACAATGCAATTTAAGATGCGTACAATCATAGTCTTATTGGACTAACTTTATTTCATTCACCAATGTAAGAACGTATTACAAATTTCAGCATAAGGAATATGTGAAATACTTCATTATTAATTCAAAATTTTCATGGCATGATTGTATCCAGTTTTAGAGAATAAAACATATCATATGCAACAAACTTCAAAAGAGTACACTGTCTTCAAACAAGAATCATCTATCAATGTTGGCAACTTCAGTTTCAAAAGCAAGCAAGGATAACAACCATGGTAGAGACATTACATACCTCCCATCTAAAAATAAATCATCCCTAAGATTAACTTAACCCACATTCATAATCAAGAAAAATAATCATAATTTGTAATTTTTCTATGCATAGTTTTTCAAATAGAACCCAACTTTGCATAAATTCAAGTTTTTCATAACTTATTATAGCATCAAAATTGTTGTCCCAGTAATAACAAATTATAGTACCTGCCCAAAATGGCAAAAATTAAAGATAGTTTTCAAGAAAAGTCTTTAATTATCTCAAAAATAAGAATTAATTATGTTCAAATAGATGAGGAAAATCAGTTTTCATATCCTCAAGGTTTTCTCATGTTGCACTTTCTTCATTAAACTAGTCCCACTAGACCTTGCATTGACTGATTTCTGATTTCATAATTACAACCGGTGATTTTCAATCACTCTTATGGGTTCAACCATGATTATTCCTGGGTCTTGGACCTACAAGGAATCCCAATTTAATACATGTGATAAATATGAAATGTATTTCTTAAGAAAATAAATATAGAAAACATCATGCATTTTTGAAAAGGTGGGAGGTAGTGCTAAGTAATAAGCTACTGTGGCTAAGGACTTCTATAATCTCGAAAGGTCCCACAAAATGAGGTGATAATTTGGCTGCCTTGTCAAATGTAATAGAGTTCTTTTTATGCTTAACATGTAAAAAGAAATTTTTACTAAGTTTAAATTTCTTATCAACCCTTTTCATATCTGCATAACTTTTTTCGCTTGTCAAGAACTTCTTTTAATCGTTCATGAATTACTTTCACTTATTGTTCCATTTCAATAAGCATTTCAGGTCTAATTACCTCTCTATCTTCAATGTTATCCCAATTAACTGGAGTTATGCATTTCCTTCTATATAATGCTTCGAAAGGTGCCATTTTTAAAGAGGAATGATAAGTATTATTGTAATCAAATTCAACTAAAGGAAGGTATTCTTCCCATTTGTACTACTAGTCCATACAATACATTCTTAACATATCCTCCAAAACTTGATTTACTCTCTAAGTTTGACCATCTATTTCTAGATGGTATGCGGAACTAAAATTTAGTTTTGTTCCTAAGGTTGCATTTAGTGTTTTCCAAAAATAGGATGTCATTCTAGGGTCTCTATCAGATATAATCAATTCAAGTACTCAATGTAATCTAAAAATTTCATGCAAAAATATCTTTGCTAAAACAGGTTAATCATCTTTAAGATTACTTGCAGTAAAATGTGCTACCTTTTTTAATTTGTAGACCACAACTAAAATAACATCATGCTTATTTTTAAACATAGGTAGCCCCTAAAAAAATCCATACTTATTACTTGCCACTTATATTGTGGTATGCTATGATGATATAGTAAACAAGATGGGTGCATATGCTCAGCCTTAACTCGTTGACATTCAAGGAAATGTGAAACAAAATCAGTTATGTATTTCTTCATCCCTTTTCAAAAATATTGTTGTTTTACATCAGCAAGCATTTTTGTAATACCAGGATATCTTGAGTAAGGTGAATTATTAAAATTCTAAAATTAAATTTTTCCTTAACTCATTTTCCGAAGGTACATACACTTGCTTCTCATATCTTAAAATGCCTTCATTGTCAAAGTTAAAACCTTTGTATTTTACATCATTAGGATCCATAGAATTTTTTTTACTTGGTGAAAATAAGAATCAAATTCCATGATACTCTTTACTTCATCCTTAAACTGCATTCTCAAAGTTACCAAAGTGCATAAATATGTTTCTTATGACTTAGTGCATTTTCCACCTTGTTTTCTTTACATTTTATGTAACTTATGTCAAAATAATATTGTCACAAAAACTCTAACCATATTTTTTGTCTTGCATTCAGATTTGGCTAAGTAAAAATATACTTCATCCTAAGGTGGTCAATTTTTAATTCAAAAGGTCTTCCTAAGAGATAATGTCTCCATACTTGAAGTGCATGAACTATGGCAACAATCTCTAGGTCATGGGGAGCATAATTCAACTCATGTAACTTGAGTTTTCTGCTCTCATAAGCTATAACATGATAATATTACAACATTTTACCTCCTATTCCTTCTCTGGAAGCATCAATAACTACAAAGTAAAGCTTTCATTTGGATCCGTAATACAGTCAAAATAGGTGCAGAAGTTAGTTGTTTCTTTAGAGTTTTAAATGTTGATTCATATTTATCACTTCACAAAAAAAAATTATCTTTATTTTTAATGAATTAATAAGAGAAGTGTATTTTAAAAATTCCTTAAAACATTTTTGTAATAACCAACAAGTCCCATGAAGCTTCTAAATTCATGTACATTTTTAGGTGCAGGTCATTCATTATGGAAACAATCTTTGATGGATCAACTGTTATTCCATCTTTTCTTATGACATGTCCTAAATAGTGCACTTATGTTTCATAAAAACAATTTTTGTTTCTCAAAATTTTAAGTACAATTTTTGAATGCTCTTGGTATTGCTCAATGCTCTTAGAATAGATAAGAATATCATCCAAGAATACAAGTACAAACTTGTCCAAGTATTCTTGAAATATATTATTCATCAAATTCATAAAATATGCAGGTGCATTTGTCAAACCAAAAGGTAAAATAGTGAATTCATAATTTTCATACCTTGTTCTAAAAGTTGTTTTATGAATATATTCATCCTTAATTCTCAATTGATGATATCAAGAATGAAGATATATCTTTGAATAAACTGGTGCACCACACATCCGATCAAACAAATTGTAAATCCTAAGAATTGGATGTCTATTTTTATTGTTGTTTTGTTTAACATACGATAATCAATACAAAGCCTAAGTGTTCAATCCTCCTTTTTAACAAAATTACCAATGCTCCCCATGGCAAGACACTCGGTCTTATCAAGCCTTTCAAAAATAATTCTTGTAATTGTGCCTTAAGTTCTACCAATTCAATTGTATTCATGTGATAAGGTGCCTTGGAAATAGGTTCAATTCTAGGTTTGATTTCTATTATAAAGTCAAATTCTCATTTAGTGGAAGACCGGGTAGTTCTTCTAAAAACACATCGATGAAATCTCTTAACATCAAATTTTTTTCCAATAAATTACTATCCTTTTATGTTGTTTCAGAAATTTTTACTGCATATAACATGTAACCTTTGTTTTTGGCCTTCTTAAGCTACATAGCTGACAATTTCCTAACTGAATTTTCTTTTTACCCCTTGAATGTTTGTTATTTTCTGCAGATCATCAAGGCATCTAATGTGTTTTTTAAAACAATAAAATTTTGCTTTATGTTCAATAAGCCACTTAACACCAATTATGACATCATATGACCCCAAAGGAGCAACATAAAGATCTACTTTGGTAGAAAAACTTGGTAACTCTAAAACTGATCCAAAAAGAAATTTACTAACAATATGGATAACATTATTACCATAATGTACAGTCCAAGAGTTTTCCATTATTCCTACTTTTTATTTTTAATTTTGTGGCTAATCTACTAGAAATAAAACATTCTCAGTAGCACCACCTGTCAAAAAGTGTAGTAATAGGTGTACCAAATAATTTACTTGACACTTTTTATGGGTGTAATTTGTTTTTCAACTTGCTTATTAGCTCTTTGTAGCATGTATCTTATGTTTTTGGTTGTTGTCATATTTCTTTAGAGGGCACTGATTTGCGTAGTGATCCTTACCACGGTTAAAACAATACCCTACAGGTCCCCTTTTTGGTTTAAACTTATTTCCGGTCTTGAAATTACTATTTTGACCTCTATAAGATTTATGCCCATTATTGTTATTCTTCACAAAATTGTTTATAGTGTTCACAGTAGGTTTATTTTTTGATGTTTTCTTATTTTTATTAGCCACAAACTTGTTTTTAAATCCAAAATTTTTCCATGCCACCTTCTTAGGTGCAAGTGACGAAGAAGAGTTGGTAATTCTCTTTTCGATTCTCTTCTTTATGTGCAGAAATTACCTTCAATTTATGTTCTTGCCTTATGGATTTTTCTACAACCCCTTCCATAGTGGTTGGGATGTGCACATCTACCTCTCCTCCTATGACAGGATTCAATCCCATAATAAACTTGTGTATCCTAAATTTTTGTCAGTTTGATATTGTGGAACGTACTTAAGAAGTTTGGTAAACCTCTCCCAGTACTTAGTTATAGTTAATTTTCCTTGAACTAAATTCTAAAATTCTGTCATTTTCTGATCATAATAGAGTTATGGTAGCCAACGTTTCCTAAAGTAGCCCTTAAATTGATCCCATGTAATTTTTGTTTCATCAATGTTTAGTTCAGCCTTACGGTTGTCCCACCAGAGGATGCCTCATGGGAAAGCTAGTAAGCTCCCCATACTACTTTTGTTTCTTCCGAGAAGTTCCTTATTGCAAATTACTTCTCCATTTCGCTGAGACAATTCTCATCCCCATCCCCCAGTGTAGTTCCATCAAACTTTGGTGGACTTATTCTTTTATGTCATTAGTAAGTTCAGCTGCTAATCTTGACTTTTTATTTTCAGGTGGATTAGGTACATTTACATTTGCATTTGCATCATTATTATTGGCATTTGTAGTATTATTATTTTCTACATTATTATTATCAACACCCAAATTTCCAACATTGGTGTTGTTTCCTGGAGGTGGCTGATTTTTATTATCAACATCATCTTTCCTCCTCTTTATTTCCCATTGCTTGTTGTTCAAGTACAACAAGATGATCTCTTGTGTCGAAAGGGAAAGAAGAATCTCATCAAGTTTTTTTCCAGAATCTGTCTCTTCACCTAGAGGAAAATTATTTACAACACCTCCTTGTTCTAACCATTTTCTATTAATAAGAAATTAAGTTTTTAATCAGATATGGACTCAATAGGTATAAGAGATGCAACCTTCAGCTCTGATACCAAAATGTAACATCCACTTTTTAATGACTTAGAAACAAGGGAATTTTTTAACATAATGTTCTCTATTCTAAATTCATATAATTCAGAACACACATTCTTATGTCAATCCATCACATAATCAGAAAACCATATGCAGCTGTAATGACTTAGTATAACACCGATCTCTCATTTCATGACTTGGTATTAAACCGATCTTTCCTATTTAACTTATTCATGTGTATACTATGTATACTTCAGTTCTTTTACCCATTATGGATCACTCAAGTGTTCTATCTAAGATGCCTATCTAAATAGTTATTATCGATATTCATCACAAATCTCGGTGTTTGTGCTCGAATTAATCTCGCCCTTATTCATTTAAGATTTGCCATTGCTGTCTGCTATGTTTTTCTATTTTCCCTATTGAGGTATGAGTTAGGTCTGTGGTTTTTCTATGTATGGTTTGGTATTTCCTCTTTTTTAGTCGAGGATCATGTCTGTATGTGCATTTTATCTCCCTTTGCTCATTGGCATGTTTTGGTTTTAAATTGGATGTGGTATGGTGGGTCTAATTCGTAAACTTGTATTTTTCTATGGCATTCATGAATTAAAAAATTGGTCCCATGACCCAATGAATATTCCTCAAATATTCGTGACCATAAAGCAACACAAGTAGTTTTTATTTCCACCCCAAAGGTGTACACATGTCTCAAGCTGAGTGGATGCAGGGGAAGCGGTGCATAATTGTATTTGTGCACTTTAAAGATAAAAGGTGTTAAAAGTGTAAAAGGGTCCCCGAGGCCCACAAAAGGACACGTGGTATTTGTTTATAAAGGAAGTGGGGAAATGGGTCATTGGATATTTTTGATACTTTTGGTTTTAATTGGAAAAGGAGTAAAATTGTAAAAAGAGTTGCAGCCCCACTAGCACTCAAATGTGACCACGTGTCGAGCTAGTATTGAAAACCAAAAGGTGGATGGGTGGGTCAAGTTTTCCAAAAGTGTGTAAATTCTTTAAAGTTACAAAATTACAAAAGGTGCCCCGAACCCGTGATAGTGAAAATATTTATTCCACATAGACGATTCATTTTTAAAATTGCGAGTGATGGATTGAACAGTCTTGATGCAGTGCATTTATTTCTATGCCATTAAATTTGCCATGCAAATCAAGGACGTTTTAAATCTTGTGAATGATTTCGTCTTTATTTACCAATTGGCTTGATTTTTGTTGCTACCTTTGTGATTTGTGTGAAGAATTATCATGTCATTAGCTGTGGAGCTCAAATTGTGAACCTAAGGATTTAAGGAGTTGTTGATTTGGGTTTAAATTGTTCAAGCACTTGTGGATTGACTAGTAAGAGCTTCAAAACTCATGTATTTCTCTTTCAGTGGCAAGGTTAGTTTAAAAGGAAAGTTAGGGTTTTTGAAAAATTAAGACTATGTATGCCATCTTCATTCTCGTTCATGTTAGGAATCACAAGTGATGTAGATAAGATTATAGACACAGAGTTAATGGGTGTTGATCTGGATGACTTCATCCAAAGGTTAAAAATTCCCCATCAGAATGAATCCTTAAAATCAATTCAGAAATTTATATTGCTCTAGCTGGTGCCATCCCACCTTCTATTCATTTCCTTGAATTAGTGTGGAATTTTGTTATGAACTATGATCCAGAAAAGAGGGAGTTGTTGCCGAGAGTGGGGATGCAAGAATAACACTAACACCAAAGTAGCCATCAGAATGATGTTAAAATTTCCTATAGTCACAAACCTAATTACCATTGGCATCAAGTTGGCTCTGAAGGATTATGAAACAAAGAAGAAGGACTATGTCAAGATGATAAATAAAAATTGTCTTATCACAAAGAGGACAACAACTAAAATCCCTAAGAAGCTGGTTAGGGCACAGTTTGTATAGGAGGTTGAGGATTTCATCATGTTGCTAAGTCAAATGATAGGTTTAGAAAAAAATGAATTCAAAGAATGGATGACTACATACATATGGATTATTATGGAGAAAAAGGGAGAATTTTTGGGCCACCTTTATTGTAGATGCACTCCATGATCACATGGTCACTCTAGCAGCAAAAATTGAAATGGGAGATATTATAGACCTTGAATTTTATATGATGACATATCTCATTTATAATGTTGCAGGGCACAAACGTTTCTCATTTTTGTCACCACGTGCAAATTTTAAGCAATGTCAAATGCATGAGATATTTCCCCAACTGCAATTGATCAACTGGAGTGGGAATGTAAGGTTAGTTAATGACACTTTCTTTTCCCCAATAATTTGTCTTTTTAAGCTAGAGTGGGGACAATATAGGATGTTTGAACAAGCTAGACAAGTAATTTTGGAATATGGATGTTACTTCATCCAATATAAAAGGTTTACTTACATAAGAGTTAGTGGTTTTGAGGGAAAGCCATATAAGTTACCTAGGTATGTAGATGATAAATTTATTTTATGGGAACTGGTAAGATAGTTGACACCTGTGCATAAAATAATTTTTGGGAGGCATAAAATAAATATCAAATTTCCTATTCAAATTGGAAGGTATTCATGTCCTTCCATCATAAAGGCTAGATTGATTGAAGAGGAAATGCAAAAATTTGATATGGAAAAGTTTGAGGCAAGGCCTAATTATGACATTAGATGGGTGTTTAACAACATTACAAATACCTTTGAGCATGAGCCCCATTTCAAGGATTACCGCTGAATCTAGGATGAGGAAGAATTCAAAGTTAAGGGATTTTTCCAGAATGACTCTATCACGATAATAGACTACAAAATTATGGTTATCCCAGAGGGGATTATGGATGATCCACACACGAAGAAGCGATTTTATATTGATCAGAAGGTGGGGGATCATCCCCGTATCTCCTCCAAAATGGAATTTGGTATAATATGATGATCCTTATTTAAGAATAACTAATGTAATGAGCTAGACTCAGTAAACTGGTTAACCTAAAACAATATTGATCTTTCACTCTAGAATACAAAAATACTAAACAATTTTAGAATTTTTGGAAACTTGAGTGAGTATATTCCACCCCTAAGGGAGGACACAGATAGAATGAACCCATTGGCATGAAAGGCCCATCAATTTCCATCTAAAAGACCTACTTCTAAATTCATTGATGTGTGGACATCAGCCACTAGTGGAACTGGAACTTCTATATTAGTTCTCAAGAAAAAGACTGAAGAGATGCTTTTAAAATCTATGGAGAATTCCCTATCACTTTTTTAGTACCAATTTAGGAAAAGGGGAAAGGTTTGGCATCACATGTGGTCCATCCAAGTGTTTTACCAAAGTAGCATAGTATTGAAAAGTTGATGAGTTGGACCATTGCAAGTTGCCACATTCGATGGGCCTAAGCCACACAAGGATGAAAGAAGGGCAGCACCAGATTTTAAAAAGGTTTGAGAGAACACACAAAAAACACAAGGTTATTCACCAGCCATTCTTGGTAAGAGTAGGTGCCCATACAGCCTACAAATTTCAAGCACCGGATGTGGTAATTGATCCCCTAGAGTCTGAAAGGAGTGATGTTGTCCAAAAGCAACATGATGCATCACTACCACGTTTAGAGAAATCAGATCCTCTGATCCCATCTCTATCTTTTATGGAAAAACAATGGAATGCACTCAGAGTCTAGTTTCCCAAGGAAGTATTGTAGTTAATCTAGTAGACAATCAATTTGTTACCCTAGGTATGAAAATATCTGAAACTTTGCTTGCCAAGGATATAAATGTGCCTCTAGTCAAAACAATGCATGAATTTGCAAAGTGCCAAACTGATGTAATTGATGTTGATGTTGGTGAAGGATTTTCCATGTTGGATGCACTTAATTTATCTGTAGATGAACCAATACTAACACCAAGTGGATAACATTCAAGAAAGAAAAGAATTGGAAAAATATATTCATGTATCAACTACTGAAGAGAGGACCCAGAAACTAAAATGCTTTCCCCATGAAAAATGACTTTGGAATTGGGTAAACCATAGTTTTTTTTAAAAGGACACTAATGCTAAGTTATTAATGAAAGAGGTTATATCTATTTCTACTAAGGTGACCAAAACTAATTGTAACGACCCAAAAATTTCACACACGAACAACACAGTAAAAGACAGGATATTTTTTTGACTTGCTTCGACACATAACACGACACAACATGTCGTCACAAAGTTACAACCAACTCTAGGAACCACTTGTTACGGGGATGACCACAAGGTCAGCACGGAAACGTTCACACCCAAAAAGGTTAATACATTTTTTTTTTTTTTTTACGTAACAACGTAGAAGTCCACCACATGACACTCTCACAGCTAGGGCAAGCCACAGTAAGAAATGATTGAAGGTTATTTATTTTGATAAAACACCCTTTAACTCATGACTTATGTTTTCAGAAAGATTCAATATATGATTCGCACAAATTCATCTTACCAACTGAGTTATTTTCTTATACACTGTAGAGTAGTTCACTTAAAGTCTTCTCCTACTTGCTAAATCTTATTATCTTCCAGAAACTAACCATTGTTTTCCCTTAAGCTTGTTTAAGAGTTCACCCAAAAGGGGTAGTGTTCACTAGTTTAGCTAGGGATATCAATTTATAAAATTTTACTTTACAAGGATAGTTTCACCTTTGAGTACTTCAGGAATCTCTTGTTCTCAAGTAAGTCATCTCTACATTAATTTATCTGAATATATATTTTTAGTTAACTTCTATAAGGGTTAACCACTCCATTTAATTTTACTTATATCACATCATTACAAGGTGTCAGAGAGTTTTGACTTAACACTTTATTCTAAAAATCAAGGTTTTACAATACTTATGCCAATGTAATGATTGAATATCATTTCTCACCAAGGTAAGTTACTAGTCTAACAACAAAAGGGAAAGAACACTTCACCACGTAGTTTTTCCGAACATACCAAGACAAGAGATCTTCTAAACTCCTTGCAAGCAAAGTTACAAAATTTACAACGCATTGAACTTTCTACAAAGAACTTCATAATTTGAACTGATGAAACTTTTACACTCTTTTCCTTTAATCTACTCGCATAATCCATCTGCACAAATATTTACTAGAGTCAGTTCGCTAGAACTGAGCATGATAAGATATAAACCTCACCTAATAATTTATGCCATCTAGCATATAAATAAATGAAAGTTTGCAATACTCCTTATCAAATAAATTTCTAACATACATTTAAAACTTAACTGCACATCTCATGATAATACATTTCATACTCATTAATGTTCACTTCCTTAAGATCTGCTTACATAAGAACACAATTCCAAGTGACTAGATATACAACCTTAACCATGCAATCAATCATACTTAAATTACAGTAATAATAATAATGCTCACCTAATACCCTCGACCTACTTCACATATATAAGTATCCAACAATATTATCTTTCAATTAAATAAAAGCACCAATGACATTAAGTTTATATAATAAATACAAGTATCAATCTTATATTATTCATTGATATTAGCCGAGTATTAAACCTTCATAGATAATTAGTGATATGTAAGTATAATTTGGATATTTATCTCACAATTTTAAGAATATACTTATGTTAACAAAGATTCCACCAATCCACAAGTTCATATATTATTAGGTATCCTTTTGGTTGCTTATTCCATGCCTTTATATGTTTCTATTAGTATAAGGGTCCAACTCATTGGAATGAGTTACGATCAACAATATTGTCATATTTTGCTAATATGTCAAAGATACATTTGACTAACTAGGATATGTAAGCGTGGTCCAAGCCACTATAAATACAAGTATCAACATTATCTCAACTCCCAATTGAGATGCAAGTATCAATTTTTAGCTAACATAATAATCATCGTAAATGCCAGAAAATATTCCACTCGTTAACCAAGTATTGAAATAACATATTTATCCTTACTGGTTACCTGATAACATAATATACCCTGTTATATAATTCAACCTCCACTTGCATACCCCAATTTATGGGTATTAATTATTGTTCTATACAATGAAGTTAAATAATTTTAGGTGGACTTATATCCTTACTGTCATACATGGTATGCATAGTCCCATTATGGTAGCTGTCACCTTTACTTAAGGCTATGCATGACTCCATTTTGGGGTAGTTATCTTAACTTCCCTATTCATCTATTTTCCTACCAAAAGTCTTTCGACAAGCTTCAAGGTCAAAGTATAAGATAAATTTAAAATTTCATATTTCAAGCATTGCCTGAATTCATATGCATGAGGACATCACATATCAATCAAACTTGAAGAATGTCGACATTCATGAGAGTTCGATGTATCCAATATTACTTTAACCGATTCAAAGATCCAAGTAGTGCCTCAAAATTAAGCCAAAGAATTATCCACACAGGATAATGACTTGCGTGCATAACATATTCGTAAAGGTCATAGAAAACCCATTAACGCATGCTTCAGGAGGGTTCCAATCTAATAATAAGCTCATAGTAATAATAATAGCAGAGGGCCTGGTGAGGGGTTTTCAATAATCCCCAAGGTAAATGATAATCGAATGACTCAGATGGAGCTATCTAGAAAGACCGATTAAACTAGTATGACTCTTCCCAAATAGAAGCCCCCAATCCTAATGGGAGTTTATATTATTATAAATCCACAGTAAAATCCAAATACAGTCATATCGGAAATTCCCTTTTTCAAGCCATGTTCTACATAATATAAACAATACAAGAAAAATTATAAACCTCATTCACGCTCCATAATATTTTCTATAGAAACCATCATTCAAAGGAAGAATCAAGGAAAAAGATAAACCAACATTATAAGATCAGTAGGCAAGAATCGATGTAGAGATTTCTTCTACTCAAATAGTAAATAAGATAAATCAGTAAAGGAGGGGAGAGATCAGTTCATGCAATTATGATTAAAAGTCATTTAAAACCCATATCTTTCTAGGAATCTCTTTCAAGAAAGAGTCAATATATGTAATTGCATGTTATATAATATCCAGAGTCCAAATGCTATTTATTTAGTAAAACAAAAACACATCAACATTCCAAAAGAAACCCACATCTACAAAGCAATCGAACAAAATTACAAAGATTGATTTACCCAAATACTAAAGGAAATAAATCATTAAGAGAGAGGGTTAGTCTTATCATGCCTATTTGGGGCTTCCTCAATGCAGCCACGTTGAACCAAGGCTCCAGCAGCTACAACACATTCCAAAAACATTCCTTTTCCTCAGCACGTAGATCTCTTATGCAAGCTTCATGCAGCGCGCTGTACATCTGGGGAGAGGCGGCCAGGTAAGGGAGATCAAACCCACGAACAACAAAAGCCTGAGATAGAAAGGTCCCAAAGGCTAGATTGAAATAAATAAAAACACAAAATGCGTTAAATGAAAAATCCTATGAAGCTTCCATTAAACGCACTTACCAGAGAACACCGTAAGTCTGACTTTCACCTTCCCATTGGAGTAACAAAACCCACACAGATACCAAGGATCAAATGCTGATTTGAATGGAAAGAGCACCCAAGTTTTTTAAAACTACTGGAAAACGACGGCACCCAAGAATACTTGTAAATTTTAAATCCGTATTATTTTTTTCCTTTTATCTCAAGGTGTAGGTGCTCGAACCCCCATTTCGACCATTACCCAAGTCATTATACAGTCCAAATTTGGGCATTCGTGCGAGCTTATTTATGCCTTTAGGCTAATGCTGCAATGCTCGCAGCCTCTAACATTTCCTTTCTTTTTTTTTAGAAAAAAAAATAAACACAAGAACCAGATATATCACAGCGACCCGTTTATTCACAGAATTTACTCACGCATTCAAGCCATTAAACCCAAATTTTATTTTTACTTTACTAGAATAGGTATAACCCAAATACCCAACGACAAACAGAGAATTTCTGTTCATATACTCATTATAATCGAAATGTGCAGCAAAGAAAAGGAGAAGGGCAATCCATGCAGACAACCAACACCCAAGAATGGCTTGAGCAAGCAGCAAGGCAATTTGTGCTTCATGAATATTCTGATATGAAACAGATCCACCTCTATGAGATTCTCTTCCATGAGTTACATCGTAAAACAAGTAAGGTCTCAATAGAGAATCTTTGCAATAAAATTCGTCAGGTCTCCTGGTAACACTCTCACTGTCACATAGTCGATTTTGATAAAAAAATATCTTGAAGGAGAATCCCGAATTTGAGGATGCATTCGACACTGAATAGATAACAACATAGTTGGACAACCTGCTTGTTGGAAGTGCTCAAAAGGCTTCTGCCATACTGCAACATGCCTGCCGCCTGGCTAATCACTATTGCAGGCTGTTGCTGTGGATTCCCGACCAGAACACACCTCGCAGCACCCAATGAAAGTGGAGGTAACACGCCTACCTCACTAGCTTGAAGCTTCATCAAAAACCACCATATCGAACCCATTACTATGCCCAAGGAGGAACCAGGAAGAAAAATACCTTGACAGAAAAGATTTTGCTGGCCTCTCAACCACTCCACACGTAGTCCAACAAAAGGAAATCTCACGCGGTCAGAGAAGGATATGCAGGCAGTCAACAAGAAACATAGAAGATTTGCAAATCAGAATTAATAAATGAAGTGCGGCCACCAGCAAGAAAGAGTCCAACACGTCTAGTAAAAGGAGTTAATGAAGTGGCAGGTGGCCATCAAAGTTACCCCCATATTTTCCAATAAAAAGTTTAATCACCTCCACAATGGATATTTCATAGAAATGATTTAGCGTATTCCTTGCAAATCTTTTTTTTTGTTGTATTTATAATTTTCGTGTTCCTTGTAAATTCCATATCATGTTTCATTTATTCCATGTTGAAATAAGACGATGAATCTACACCCTGTACTGTATGGGAACATACAAAATTTTTATGCACACTGTTCATGTATGTATTATGCAGACTAAATTTGATGGTTGACCCTTTCTGAAATGATTTTATGATGGTTATTCAACCAACATCTCCCTTCATAGTACTATATTTTTAATGTTCGAATTTGAGAGTTTTTCATGTTTAGGTGTATCTATTGTGCTACAATAAATTACCCCCTTTAAACCTAACATCCATTAGCTTTCCAATGTTGAACTTTATAGATATCCTTATCTTAAATGAGGCGTAATATTAAGACACAAATACAATTATAACAATGAAAATACAATCATATGCTGGGAACCTAAGATTCAATAGATTCCAATTGTTGTTATTTAGATATAAAGGTTGGTGGGAACCTAGCCTATGTTCCCGACATTGTTCTTTAAATATAATGCTTTCTATTAATATTAACATTAACTATGTTATTTGCGAATATTCCATTGAAAAAAATGCTTTCTATAACTTGTAGTTGATATCATAGATGTCATTGACCTAAAGTATGTCATTGATGTTATTGTTTTGAAAAAGATGTAATCTTAGGGAAGAATTACAATGGTAACAATGAAAAGACATATGGGTATATTGAGAACCTAGTGGTCACTAGGTTTCCATCATTATTATTATTTTACGGCTTACAAAATAATTATCAATTATAGTCACCATGGTCAGTAGTCAAGGTGGACAATTTTATTTTATTTTTAAATAATTATTATTATGGGTATTCCTTTTAACAGGACACACCCTAACAACACCCAAACACCAATCCAGCTGCCTACTAGGCTGTGAGAACACAATCTACCTTAACAGGGTGATCGGAAAGTGGCAAAACCAACAAAGATCAGCAGAAGCACAACATCGTTAAATGCTAAGCAACACGGTCGTCGCAGAAGCAAAGGAGCAAGGATGAATGGGGCATTACACTAATAACCTTCCTTAAGAGTGAAAATCTATTTTTGAAGAGAGATTGAAAATAGCACAAGATGTAATTGTTGATGAAGAAATCATCACTGGTAAGAATTTATAGCCCTTAGTGGGAAATGTAGAGTTGTTTCGGAGGAAAAACCTACCATGGCATTACAAGATACATCGTTGGAGCATGAAAAGGGTAAGGTTACAACTCAAAGAGACTTCGGAGAGAGGGGGCCCAAAACCCAAATTTTGGTGTAAGAAAGTGTTATAGAAGAAATTAATTCCACTATGGCTTCAACTGAAGAAGCAAGGAAGGAGTTTCCTCGAATGTTGATATAATTCAAGGAAAAAATAATCAATCTAAAGTTCCAAACCATGAAAAAGAGAATCCAAAAGAATCAGTAGCACAGGGTGAGATTGGTGTGGGGACCATTAAAATAAGTTATCAAGAACAGACACAATCATTGGTGCAAAATGAACAAGAAATATCCAAGAAAATGGTATTTGTTCTTGAGAAACTCTAGCAAGAATCAGAATAAATAAGACCTATAACGAGCTTAGAAAAAGGATGGACCAGTGAGTTGATTTCAAATGAAGAAAAATAGGTTCTCCTTGTGCAAGCTATTGACCTTACTGATATGTCTTTTCCAAAGGTAGTAAGATCCTCAAAAAGGGCTAGGACCATCACAAAAACCCACACTAATTCATCTGGAGAAAGGACCTTGGAAATAGCAACCCATTTTGAGGGTAAAACAAGAAAATACATAACAACTAATGATTATAACATTCAAATTATTCCTTTGGGAAACCCCTCAAGGGAATAATTGAAGAAATGGGTATCTAAAGTAGCAAGTGGTCTTCGTAAAAGGTTGATGAAGATGAAATGAAAATAAAAAAATTAAAGGAGCAAGTTAAGGCCTTCAATTCTTGTTTACAACAAATGACAGGCATACTAGTCAAACACAAGAAATTACTTATATAAACACCCCTGAAGGAATGAATAAGGTAAACAAGGTTATCAAGAAGGTTCAAGCAATAGACACGTGGATTGAGAAATTTCTTAAGAGGGGAAAATAAGAAATTACAAAATCCAGATCAAAGTATGAAGATGTCAAAAATAGAATTAATGAAACTGATGAGATAATTGAACAATGTGACAATGAGATTTTCTAATTTGAAGGTATTCTTCCCAAATTGGACCGCATTATCTAGCTCATTGATGATTTGGTTGAGGCAGAGGATATTGTAGCAACTCGAATTTAAAAGAAGCCAATATGCCCTTGAGGATTTGTCAAAAATTAGAGTTGAGACCCTAAATGGAATCAAAGGAAATCTTGACATAAAAATAAATTGGGTTGATGACACTTTTGATGCTATTGACTTAAAGTTGGAGGATATGGTTATTGATAAGTTCAAGAAGAGTTATGGGGACATGAATATTGATTTCTTACTTGAATCTTTTGAAAATAATGTTCTAAGGAATGACTTCTCCTATGAAGTCATTAAGACCATGAGAAATATAGAAAATAGAATTACAGAGTTGAAGGAAAGACCATTGGAATACAAGAAGAAAATGGGCCATTGCATTGATGCAATATCTAGACAGATATTGATTTTCCAAATTTATAGGACCAAGTTAGGATGAAGTTAATGAATTATTCAAAAGATATGATGCATATGTGGCAAGGCTACCAAAATAACAAGATCCAAAAGTAGAAGCTGAAGAAGAAGATGCAAAGGATGATGAACATGCTTAGACAATTGTTCCTTGAACTATATTCTCTTTTCATATTCATATTTTCTTTAAACAGTGTTTTAAAATGACACTTCTATTATATTGGAAGTAATTATTTCTCTAAATTTTATCATTCCTTTATTTCAAATGAAAAATGGAAGAATGCAGTAATGTCATATTTAATTTGATAAAGTTAACATACATTTGGGTAAACATGTAAATGATTGATGTTTATGTTTCTTGCACTCTGAATAAGGAACAAAATGGGGTTCTATAGGGGCCCCTGCCCATGACAAAGAAAAATATGTACATGCTAGAAAGAGAAATAGTGAAAAGAAGACAACATTTAGGCATTCTTCAGCCCTACTTCATAGCTTCCTCCGAGCAAGGGGAGCTTGTTTAGAAGCTTGTTTTTCCTCAACACAAACTCACTTGAGCCTTGTGTTGTTTGAACAAAAATGATTGACCTTGCTAGGTCCTGGGACATTCCCATATCCATTAACACCTCTAGATTCATTCTAGGACGACTCATGATTTTCTCCAGTTCAACTTTCTTCTATTGAGATGAAACCCAATCTAAAAGATCCAGACCTCCTGTGAAGAATTTCATCTTTCCTTTCCCTTTTTGAGGGATTGACATGTTGGGAGTTGCTTGAGAGGGGACACCTAAAGTGGTTGGAGGGGAAGGTACTATATGTTGTTGATCGGGCTGATTAGGGAGCTTTGAACTTGACCCAACCTCACATTTCGTAAAAGGTGGATTGTACTTTAGGGAAGGAATTGGTTGAGGGCCCAATAGTTCATTCTCTTCCTGAGGAGCAAAATGCATTAGGTAGGTGGACAACCAAATATAAAATCTCCCTCTGTTGTCCCAAGCAGAGGAAATGGCTGCCCTTGAATGGTGAGCAAACAATGATTGGTCTTCTTCCCCATATGAGATAAAAATTGGAGGTTTTGATTGTGGTTCACCTTTCCTTTTCCCTAAAGATGACCCCTGGTGCTGAAATTTAATGCGAATGAACATTTTCTACTTTCCTTTTCTCCAGAAGTTGATCCTTTTCTCTAACTCTTCTATTTTGTGGGAGATAGTAAGCACTGTGTCGATGGAGGATTTATCATACAACACATTATTCCTTACGTATCTCTTTTGATACAAATTCCTCATCACACAAAAAGGGACATTGAAAATTTGTTTGCCTAGAGACCTGGGGTCTTCTCTCAACCTAATATTTTTTCAAGTCTTCGAGAGTTTTCATATGCTCCCATATAAAAATATGGAAATACATAACCTGGAAGGATGTGAACACAAGATTGATCCTGATCAGCCTTGTAAGAAGTGCTAATTGGACTTTTCGATATGTTAAGGGCCCTCTGGTGTCACCCACACATTCTATCTCAAATAGAGCCTTGACAAAAGCTTCATCAGGACCACTTAAATCAAAAATCTGATTTAAGTCCTCTGAAGAAATATCCTTCAGGCTATGAGCTACAAGTACCTTTGCCATTCTCTTTGAAATTCCTTATACTCAAAATAAGAAGGGAAAGGCATGATGATAATGAAATTGAGCCAAGTTTTATAATGAGAAGGAGACATATGTTCTAATTTGATGCAATATTTCCCATGAAATGAAGGAGATTTTGTTCAGTTCACACAGAGGAGAATTTAAGATTTGGAAAAATTTAGGGATGAGCAGAGATGGTAAATCAAGGTGATTCGATAGAAAATATGTGTGGAAATTAAGCCAATGAGACATGAAGTAGAGGGTGTGGCGCCCAAGGTAGATTATTGAAAAGTGAGTATGGATATATGTCATTTCAATATTATCCAGAGGTGTTTAGAGATTGTTCGAAATTATTATCTAATCAATACCAACAAAAATGATTAAAATAAACTACCAAAAAAGATTACTTGATATCCCAGTTGAGCACTAGTGAAGTTGATTGAAAATACTAGTGATTTGTACACCTGGTAACTTCAAGAAAGACCTTTGTAAATACTACATTCTAGAACATTTTTAAAAGGAGAATATTCTTGGGAATATTCTGAATTTTGGGGGGAAAGAAATTTGAAGGTTAAGAAACAAAGGAGAAGATATAAAAGGAAAAAGAATAATAAAAAAGGGGTTAATTTTTCTAAAATTTGTTTAGAGAAAAGAGAAGGAGAGAAATCCAAGAAAATCCATTTTCCGAAGGAAATTATTTGAGAAACCAATTATTTCTTGTGTATATTTGAGATTGATCATGTCAAGATGGTTGAAAATGTACAACCATTGACAAACTTTGAGATTGTAAACAAACTTTCCCTTGTTGATCAATTTGAAAAACCTTAAGTAATTTGTGTTAATCATGAACCATGTTGTGTCTACTATCATTTTGAGATATCTTCAAATAGTTATTTGTGTTCTTGTTGCAATCTTACATTAGGAATCCCTCTAAAATCACACAAGATCTTGTCCTCATGACAATATTGTGGCATTTGCAATTACATTATGAAGAGATCTTTCATTTCATGATGCAATAAGTGATTTAAATTCACTTTACTTTCATTTCAAAGTGATACAGATTATTTTTCAGTTTATGAGTGTATCATAAGCATGATATATTAGGGACTTTTAAGGTTTAATTAAGTCTTTAACATGAGTTCTTATGTTAAATCCTTGAAGAATGTGTGAAGCCATGTGTCTTTGAGCTTTCATAGATGCACAATTTTCTAGTTGAAGGTTCGTCCTGACTATTTGAAGCCATTTGTCATTTTTTTTTTTGGATGCACAACATTTGTTTAAAGTTCTCAAGGATTTGGTATAATCAACTTTATCCTGCTTAACTTCCCAACCATAAATTTCATATTCAGTGATATATCATACATGAACCATCCCTACTTGCACTGTATATCCACAAATGCTAAAGAAGATCATTAAATTTGTCCATCCTTTACTAAAATATGTAAGTGTAATTAGTTTTTATCATTGTCTTTAGTGACCTAGTCCTTGTATAGAGAACATCTTCATTTTCTAAAGTAATAAATCATAAGAGTTAGGTTATATTATATTCGCCATATTTTCTCAAGGTATCCTTCAAAATACTATAAAGGAAGAGTCAAATTTTTCGAATCCATTGATAATTTCCACTAATATAGGTCACAAAGTGTGTCCTCTCACCCTGGTTGAAGGCACAACCTAAAGTAGTAAGGGTAGGTCAAACTCTTAGCAGAATGATACCCAGTCCTTTACAAACCAGAGTGATAAAGATTCATCTAGAATCCATCCCCGGCTATAAAATGACTCCTATTATGATTTTTTTGTCTCTAATAATCTTGATCAAATTGTGATGCTACTCGATATCAAAGGAAGGATCAATTTGGGTACTAACACCCACAATCTTAGACTAGGTGACATAAGACAACGCAAAACAACATTTTGTGATACTTTGGCCAAATATTTAAACATGTTTAACATGTTTACATTCCAAGATGACATACTCATTGAAAGTAATATGTCTTTTACCCCACTCAAAACATTATCTAGATTGGTCTTTCCTTCACTTGTGTCAACCAAAATAGAGTCAAAGTTTCACACTAAATAGGGTCAGCTCACATAAACTAGTGTTACATTCTACTCATGCTTCGACTAAGGATACATAGACATAATAAAATAGAATTTTTTCAATTTGGGTGTGTTTAGTTACCCTAAGTCAACATGAGTTGACAACAACACTTGCCCATGTGTCTATCTCTGTTTAGAGTAGAACCATGAACCAAATTTCCACTTATGTTATTTAAGTTAATTGAACTTAATGGGGTGTTGGAGCATAGCTAACTGCATCAAAGTATCCTCATAATGACTCCCATCACTAAGAGGGTATTCTATGATAGCCCCTACATTACAACAACCTACTAGGTTATTTTAATGCAACTGACATACTTAAAGAAACATTAGATTATAAAGCTTCAATTTATTATCTTTTTAATTATCATTAAAAATCACACCTAAGGTTCCACTAACTAAGATTGATCCAAAAGAAAGGATTTTGTTAGGAAATATTTAATTAGTGCTCCATTAGTAAATAATAATTACATGAAGTAGTTATTATGTTATAAGTATGTTTTAATAAATTGTTATTAGTTGTTATATAAAACAACAATAACGCTTATATTTGGTTAGTATGTTAGAAACAACTCACGTAAGTTGTGAGTTGTTATAAACTACTTCCTATTATTTAGGAAGTATATTTCTATATATGTGTAATCAATCTCGAAGGAAGAGATTGAATAATATTAAATGAATATCAATTGTATTCGATCAGTAAATCTGTTGTATTCATTTCATTTGGTTTTAGAGTGTGATTAGTTCCTTTCAATGATGGATGCGTAGTTGATTTGTGTGGGGGATGTCATATTTGTCTTTGCCCCGTGGATGTGAAATTATTTTTTGAGAAGATTTTATGCGTCATTTTCATTAACGTAACTGTTACTATTAAATACATTAGATCTTTTGTACACATTTACTCACCTAAGAAAGTGACTCGCCTAGCTTCAAAGGAATTGATCGACATCAGATAACTCTCCATCATTAAGAGATAGAAATCAATCTTGTGTCATTTTTTATCAGCTCTAATTTCCATCTATGGATTTCTCTTGTGCAGGGTGACATTTTCCAAATAGTTGTTTGCTAGCTTTGTTAATTGTCTAATGATTGATGTTGTCCTGCTATATTTGACTATTTATTCTTTGTTTAGTTATATGGGATTCTTCTTGTGAGAATTTAGATTCTCCCATGTCAAGGTTGATTCAATTACTTTATTCAAAATATGGAAACCTATCATTTGATTACCCGTTTCATTTTGGTGTGTGGTTGGAGAGATATATAATTGCAATATTTTGTGGTATCTTGGCTATAGATTTTGTTATTTACCATTAACCGAGTAATATGATGAAGTGAAAATAGCATCCTGCACCTTTGCTATTATTCTCATAGCTAGGATTTCACACAACATCAGAGTGATTCTTCCAGAGTGAAGTGGTTCTTCCTACGGGAACATCTACATTTCAAATTTTATAGAAAAAATGCCAAAAGATATATAATCATTATTTCCTTCACAATAATTTGTGTAGGAGGAAAAAGTGTTGGGAGAGGTCTGTATATGTGACCATATTAATACTTCTGCAATCATTGTTGCATTGTTATGAGAGAAACTCAGATCTGCTATCATTCATGTGCAGCTGTCAAAGTTTTACATTTCTTGCATTGGAGAAATTGACTCGCACCACTCGGATTGCACCCCACAAATCACAACTACCATCAACAATATAAGCGCAGTACAATAACATGATGCCTTTCGAGCTCCAATTCAGACGCTTCAAGTCACCACGGCCTCCCATTCAGGAAAGAAAGTTTATAGTGCTCTTTGTTCTACATTTATTTAAAAGTCATAGTTATTGTTTAGCATTTTCTTTTCATGTTGTTCTTTTGGTTAATTTTTTTTTTTATTAAGGGAAAATAGTTTTGAAGGGACTATACCCTGTATACAAAAGGGCTCAAAAGCCAGATAGTAAAGATGAGAAAAGCAGCCCAGAGAAGGGAAAAATAGTCAACCAAGGAAGGCTCAACAGCCAAATATTACAATATATGTGAAAAAAGGATCAAAACGTACAAAGATCCAGAGAAAAGAAGGAAAGATAAAAAAGAAACCAAAAGAGAAATAGCATAAAGAGCTCCACCAAAAAACAGCTCCAGAACCACCCGATGTCGGCCACATCGCAGACAAAAAAAACATCACAATGCCCGTTACTACTTTATGGCTTTGTCAATTTTGGTCTTGATAGCCTGCAGTGACATGAAGAAGGCAATGGAAGTGGCTTGAGAGGAGTCTTGCAAATCTGCTTGGGCAATTGCAATGTCCCTTTTCTCTTTAGGGCCCCATATGTCCTCATTAATCCCACTTAAACTGCAAACACTGTGGACATGTTGTTCAATGAAATTATAAATGCTTTTGAGGCGCATAATATGCAATCATTACGGCTTTTGGTTAAGTTGGTATATGAATCGTGTCACATTATTTAGGTTAATCATTATTAAGAAAATTATATAGTATTATCTTATTCAAATGTCAACATGTGAGATGATTGTATAGTCTGTATAAGTGTCCATTTTATATGCTTAATTTTTGTCCATAAGTGATATTCCAGGTTGAAAGATTAATTATAGCTAAAAGCTATATTAGTTCATAGAGTTTAAAGTGTAGAATTATTAAGTATATAGTTTGTGTCATTTTTGTTAGTGTCAAAAGTCTTCATTAAATTTAAATAGGCTTAGGATAATTCAATGTATTAATGTCAAAGTGTCAAAGTCAAGTGTTGTCTAGTTAAATTCGAGTCATCTTAGAGTCAAAAATTGAAGTTGTCATTTTGTTATTGTCATTTAGGTGATTATTAGGAAAATTGTTAAAATTGTAAAAAAAAAAAAATAAAAAAATTTGCTTTACAAATGCATTTTTGGTGGAATCTGACGTTCGAGTAAGGTATGTAACCATTGATCCTTAAAAGCCAAATTCCCTGAGCTAGCAGCATGATACCAGAGGTAGGAGGCATTGGAGGTTGGAGATCATTGAGTGACCTCTCGTCAATCACCAACGACGGGGCCAAACACATGGTTTGGTGACATTTTTGTGGTGTATTTTCTTTCACTTATGTCATGTGCTTCTTGTCAAGTTTTCTCAGAGTTCCAGTATCAGTGTTCCCTGTTTGGAGTGTTCATGATTGAATAAGTGGAAATTTCACATTGAGGGGGGGAACATGACACCAATGTTCCATTTCCAATTTTCTATTTGTATTGTGTGAGTAGCATATTTTCCTATGTTATTCCCTACAGTGAGATGTGATGAGGGCTGATAATAGTACTTGGCACATCATGATGTGGTTTTAGGTAAACGACTTGAAAACCTTCATTTGTGGTTTGTGGTAAACCAATTGCAAAACCACCATTCTTGGTTGATGGTAATCCATTTGTAAAACCATCACTTTGTGGTTTGTAGTAAACCAATTGCAAAACCAACATTCTCGCTTTTGGTCAACCATTTACAAAACCATCCCTGAGGTTTGTGATCATCCTGTAAAAATCACCTAATCATGAGCAGGTGCAAGTACAAAGGTAGGTTTTCCCCATGTTCACACTAAAGGGGGAATGTTAGGAAATATTTAATTAATGCTCCATTAGTAAATAATAATTACGTGAAGTAATTATTATGTTATAAGTATGTGTTAATAAATTGTTATTAATTGTTATATAAAACAACAATAACAATTATATTTGGTTAGTATGTTAGAAACAACTCACGTAAGTTGTGAGTTGTTATAAACTACTTCCTATTATTTAGGAATTATATTTCCTATATGTGTAATCAAACTTCAAAGGAAGATATTGAAGAAGATTAAATGAATACCAATTGTATTTGATTTGTCAATTTGTTGTATTCATTTCAGATTCAAAATGTACTTTTATACCATTTTAAGGTATGTAGATAAAATTTATGTTCATGCATATGAACTCTTTAATCCTTAATCGTTATTTCCATTTATCGATAAATCTTATTCCAATATCAAGTAAGTAAGATCATTAAGTTTCTTTACTATAGTTTAACAATGTAAACAATTCTTGATTGAAAGCTTGTTAATTAGACTTAGAGATATCATAATATTTAAAAGCATCTTACTAATTCCTTAACCTTTCCAGTTTCCATTTATGGTTTCCATAAAATATAGCATACAGCCAATCAACAATAATTATTACGTTTTATCACATAAATAATGATAACGTACTTAGATTTGATTTAATGATAAAAAGGAAGTATCCTCTTATTCTTAGTTAAGGACTATTGTCCCATTCATGAAGTCTCGAAAACATAAGGATTATATATTCTTATTTACTTTTTCCAAATAAAGGTCTATATATCATAATCATCATAGTTATACCAATACCCCAAGATTAAATGAGTCGGAAATATATATAATTCCTTATCTAAGCATCATTCTATTATTTAGATTCTATTAATCCATGCATGTTAATATTTAATAATATTAATCAAATCCAGTCATGCATGTTAATATTTAAGAATATTAATCAAATCTAAGTCTTATGTGACCCTTAAAATAAATCAGTAATCACCAACCATTATACAATAATTCATTTATCAGAGAGAGATTTCACTTCATTCCAAACTTAATAAATATTCCATATGATTATAAGAAAACATTTTTCAGTAGTACAAAATTAATTTGATACATCCTCATAGTTTTTCCAACAAGTTCCTTTTGAGAGAATTTCAATACATAAAGCATCTAAATGAAGAAAATGACTTCGTTAATAAAACAAATGCAACTTTCTATAAGTCTTTTTCCTTTCACTTTTCATGAAATCCATCTGTAAATTTGTTAGCATGATAAGCGCTATAACGTTAAAACAATATGCTTTTATCTAACAGTTTCATAAAAGGAACATTGTTGTTTATGAAAATGTTCCAAGTACATAGAATAAGATCAAATTAAAAGACTTCCCAAAAAGCCACAATGTCAAAAATAGAGAAGAAGTCACTAATCTCCTTAAGAATTATTTGCCCACAAAAGTAGTTATGTAATCCAACAATATTAATTCCATCCTTCTTACAAAGTAATGATATTCATTCAAACATGATAAATTTTAAAACTACAACCTACTATCAAAAGAGGATAATTAATAAAAGTTCATGATCAGTCCTCATTAATATCAATTTAATTCACCAAGCCATAAGTTTCCACTATATCACAACCAATTCCCTATCATCCATCTAAAATCAGTTTATATACAAACACAAATGACTTTACATGAACAGAATGTTGTCACTATACTTCCTCTAACCAAATCCATGTTACTATCCATAAAAGGATGCCAAAAAAAAAAGAACAAACTCAACATGAACCAAATGTATCCACTACTTATTCTTACAGGAGGTTTACTCTAACCATTTCCAAGATAATTCTACACAAGGATTAATAACTCTTGAAGGATAATTTGATACAACGAATAGAGATCTAAATCCCATTTGATCAAAACATATCTCTTTAACCAAAATGACAGAGAGAGAGAGAGAGTCATAACACAAGATGCATTTCAATGATCAAGCTACATTTGAATGCATAAGTAACTCTCACATTAAATTTCAGGATAATGAAAATTGAACAGTTCTAAAGAATAAAATCAAAGAGTACGCCCTTCACTTGATAAGGATCGGGGGTCTTAGTTTAAGGATTAAAAATATCCTTAACAATGATCACAGAAATATCATATCTTCCAACATATTTGAAACAAACTCAAATTATGAGCATAGTCACCACTCAAATGCTTAAAACCGACCAACTTACAAGCTCAATCCCAATGAGACATTTTCGTTGGAAAATAACATTAAAAAAACATGCTTCAGTCCAAGTAATAGATTCCTTATAAACACTGATGACCCAAACCACCAAAATCACCAAGGTAAATATAAAACCTTGATATCCAACTCACAATGCTCAAAACTAACAAATCCCAAGGGAAAGAGAAATCCATGAACAATAACAATAAGATCTGGGATGAATAGTGTCTAAAACAAATAAATATTTGAACCAACCCGTGATGGCTACATATTTAAACAATACTTAATGAACAAGAAGGGATAGGAACTTACCCAGTGTTTTCCCCATTTCTCCATACAATCCTACCTAAGAAGGGTGAAAAACAAAATAAAAAGTATCAGAAAGTAACTAAAAGGATAGAGAAAAAAAACTCTATCAATAAACCTTTATATTATGCACTTACAGTGCTTGAAATACCTCCATTAAGAGTACCCAATATGGATTGAGGCTTGACTCTCATAATAAAAAAAAGGTTGCGATCACGAATCTATACCAAAAATGAATGACCATCAATGAAATGTAATCCCAATATAAGTATTTTTAAAATCTGACCAAATAATATTTGATAACAAGTACTTTAACATCAACCTGAAATGTTACCAATATTCGGAAGAAATTTCTCCATAACCCCGATAATTCGTTTCATTCCAACAAATTTAAAATACAAGGAGATGTATTTATCAAAAATAAATATGACACAATATCCTCTTATCAATCATTCTCAATTTAATATAATGAAAACTCATTCATTTTTCCAACTTTTTCCAAAACCTAGAATCAATATAACATACTTCAAACTAGTACAGTCATTTCTATCCAAAAGAACCAAAACCTTCATGAAATCCACAAAGGCAAGAAAAGAAAATAACACACAAACCATAAAAGCATTCTTAGAGATGTTTGCATGAAGAGCATATTTCATTTAATGAAATTTTTAAATAAAAGCAAGAAATCTTAAAGAGATAGATCCTATCATGCCTAGTAGTGGTCTTGTTTTCTATTCCACTCTTCAAGCCTATATGTGAAGCTTCAACTGAAAATTTTCCAACAAAAATGCCAAAAACACATCTGTAACTTCTCCCACTTTCTCTTTATAGCTTCCACAACCAGCTTTTCCCATTATTTATGCCATGCAATAGTGATTTTCAATTTGTTAAAAATTAAACCGATAGTTCAAAAATGAAAATACCACGTGCAAATCCAAGAAGCTCAAAAAATCCAAATGCACAATGAAACCAGACCATTCCTTTTTCCCCAAACCCATCTTGCTATTCCCAGAATTTTTCTCAGGTCAAGGCTCAATAATGACATCAGGACTTCCAAAGCTGCCCCCCGAAACTCTCACCATGCCATCCCTTTTGTTAGTTACAACTATCAATTGAAATTTCATTTAACCAATGCTTAGTAAGGTTTCCAACTTGGAAATTTCCACCACCACCATACCTCGGCCAAAATTGGTGGTAAAAAAATATTTAATGAACCATTTAAATCTTCCTAATTCCTTTGGAATGGTGCCACCGCCATTCACTATCTTGCCATCCAATCCAACCTCATTTCCCCTTAGGTTAGTTTGATGCCACTTAGTTAGGTTTCCTTAGTATTAGTTTTTAAACCATAGCTTAGGACCTTAGGAATAATTCATATTATAGCTTAGGATAATTAGTATAAAATACTTAGGTTAGTCCTTCATTACCCTTCTAGGAATTAATCATCACAATAAATATAATCACCTTAACTTAGGTTAACAATAGGATAAATAATCAAAGACACTTAGATTAATTAGGTCCCAATTATTAATAAAAGGAATTTACCTTTAATAATTTTATCAAAACGATGACTTAGATCACATAGTATGGTGCATCCATAAGATGCTACAGGATGCCCCTGTGATCCCTAAATGTAATCATGAGTTCGAAATAACACATACTAACCGGCTTAATCAAAATGATTGAAACATCACAAAATCATAGACATGCCTTGGATCACTGCAATTGATCCAAGGTATGGTTATTCTGCATTTATGAAATAGGCAGAGAAACAAGTTCACAATGTAATTTAAGCCACGTACATTCATAGTCTTATTAGACTGACTTTATTTCATTCACCAATGTAAGAACGTATTTCAAAGTTTAGCATAAGGAATATGTGAAATACTTCATTATTAATTCAGAATTGTCATGGCATGATTGTATCCAATTTTAGAAGATAAAACATATCATCTACAACAAACATGATCACTTAGTTCAAAATAGTACACCATCTTCAAACAAGAATCATTTATTAACGTTTATAACTTCAGTTTCAGAAGCAAGCAAGGATAACAACCATGGAAGAGGAATTACATAGGGGCTTTCCTCACAATGATTGTACTATGTAACTATGATATTTTAATGATATATATAGATGAATGGTTATTGCTATAGTATTGTGTTGATGTGTTGTATTTATATGTAACACATTGTTTTGATGATTTGATTTACATTGAAAACTTTGACTAATGCATAATTATGTGTAGATTGATTATAGATAGATAAGTGATGTAATAACGCATGTGATAATGGATAGTGTATCAAATATATGAAATGTAAAGTGTAATTATGTCATGTGATAGTATATTTTATGAGTATATATGTGATGAATGGTAGAGTATGTATAAAATAAATGATGTAAAATAGTTTATGAATGTGATGCTCGTAAAAGTGTTCTTGAGCATGTGTTAATATGATGAAGAGGGGGAAGGAGAATAGTTATGCCCCCAACATGTGGTGATAAATTTCATTTATATAGGACCCCTCGGTATTCAAGAATGAACCGTAAATCAAGATTACATAATTGGGAAGTGATTTAATGATGTACAATAGATAAATAGATAGATGATGTGCATAGCGTAAAAATGGAGTGAGGTTCTTATTTTAATAGATACCTCAAAATTCATGTAAGAACCATAAGAACATGAGTGCATCATCGGGGAGTGAGGTGAGATAATCACCTACTAAAGACCAAGTGAATGTGGAGCGGTGGAAGCATGTGGAGTGTAAGAAGCATGAGTGTATGAACCAAACTGAATTCAATATGAGATGGTGCTGATGATGGGTGATGTAGTGGTGGGAATAAAAAATGTTGATGACTTAGGTATCCAATGTGTAGTAGGAGTATGAAGCATTGGATGACATGGTGTGTAGTGGTGAATGGATGAGATAGAGAGCACACATGAATAAGAACATGCAGTGAAAGATGAATAGTGACCTTAGGAGTAGGTGAAGGAGATAAATGAATTGAAATAGAGGCACATTTACGTGAAATTAGAGACATATGCCACTCATGATAATGATAGCTAAAGGAAATGGCACGCTTGTATTATAATTATTGTAATCAATCATAAAGATCACAACAATCATTATCATGATGGACATTGATGTGATGATAGTTACAATATGGTCTATCACACTATCATTACAAGAGATGAGGTGGATGATGCTGATTAGAAGGTAAGAAAATCATGTGCTTCTCAAGAATAACACACAACAAATCATGAGGCCTAGCATCTTGAGAAAAGGTTAATGGTTCTCATGGTGGGGATGGATATGCCTTAGGTGGAGAGTGATGTGGTGGAGGAGATGGAGGATGCTTATGCGATGAAGAATATTTATTTTTCTTGCAGGGTGGAGGATATGGATACCTAGGAGGATGCTCAATAGATGGAAGAGGAGAAGAACTAGACAATGCAACAGTAGAAGAACCAGAAGGAGGATATATGATTTGTGCAACAATGAGATCTTGTTCTAAATCAATGACCTTATAACATAAGAGTGAATGATTCGTATGTATCATATTTTAGGTGTTGTTTTAAAGTAGGAATTAATTCATGACAAAAGATGATTTTCTTTTCTAAATCAATGGGATGAAAAACTAACTTTTCATGCAAGAGTTGAAATGCAAAATGAAATCAATAATGGGATTTATCTTTTCTTGATGTAAGATAGGAAAGTGATCATATGTGACTCTAGGGCCATTGTTAAGTACAAAGCATTAAAGGAAGGCCTCTTCCATCTTACAATAAGTATTAATAGACCTAAAGGGTAAATATGTGTACCATTGGAGAGCATCATCAGTAAGACTATGGGAAAAATATTTTAGCACTAATCGATTATTATAATAAGAAGCCATAGCTAGATAAGAATGCTTAAGATGTAAATATTGATTTCCAGTACCATAAAGGCATGAATATGTTGGCATAATGAAATACTTAGGGAATGTTGAAGTGTGAATATTTTATAGAATAGGGTTGACATGTAAATAATTATTATCAATAGAAGCATAATAGGATTTGATTTCAAGTGTGATAGATTAGACCTAAGATTTTAATTGGTCAATAACATGCATGAGTGATAAGATGTCCTGTGAAGGAATGGTAGAAGATGTGAATGGTGTATTAAGTGGTTGTAGCTTTGCATTATGAGTGATCATAGGGATTTCAAGATAATAAGTAGAATTTGAAGCTTAAGGCACACTAGATATAGGTGTTGAAGAAGTAATAGGAAGTGAAGAAAATGAAGTGTAGATAGAAGTACTAGGACTAGAGTTAGAAGAGTTATTAGGAGATGAAGTAATAGAAGGAGATGAATCATGCATGTTACTAAAGATAATCTAAAAACTATGAAAGAGGAGAAAAAATTCACATTCAGTAGTATGCAAAGAAGTAGAATCATTACTAGTATATGTATCATCAATATCAGACAAATATTTAGATGCAAGGATTTCATGAAGCATATCATCAACATATAATTGAGGAGGAGAACTAGTATGTGATGTGTTATTAGAAATATTTTAATAAATGCAAGGAGTATGAGATGTTACTATAGAATCATCCTAACTAGTATGAAAAACAACATTATGCACATGTTTATTTTCATCCTATTTTTTAGCTAAAGAATCATCATCGAGAATAATCATAAAACTCATAATAACATCATCTAAAGTCTTAGTAGAAATAGAAGAAGGTAGAGTATGTATAGATAAATTACAAGGTCTACAACCAAAGAAGATTTTTGGGTCAAATACAATGCTAATAGTAGAATGATCAAATATAGTAGGAACATTATATTCATTAGCTAACAATTACCTTTGAGTATCATCTGGAATAATATGTTGTAATATAGAGTGCTAAGTTCAACTATGGTTTCTTCATCATAGATAGGATTAATACTCACATGAGGCATGACTAGCCTAGGAGGAGAAGAGTTATCCTTATCCATTAGGGTTTTAGTGGATCCTAGGGAAAATAGTTCTAAGCGTTGGGTTCACCAAAATGATTTAATAAATTTTTAATATTTTATTAAAATCTTCACAAAAAGATCATTATTAATGATATACAATGAAATACAAGTACTAGGCAATTTATATGATCTTTATATGAAATAAAATGCATGAGATAAGGAACTTCCCTTAATTTTTCTTATCCTGAAGTGAGATTGGACTGGAGAATGTGATGGAATAGGAGCACATACCATCGTAATCACGCTTATAAAAATGCATATATGCTCATAATTCCTAGACACATGTGCCTAGATAAAAGCAGGGGCATCTGCAGGTGCCATAGATTTCTAGTGGGTGTCATACATTAAATAAAATATCAAGATCTAGTTACAATACTATCGCTAGGGATTTGCACTTATTCGCCAATGATCTCCTGAAAGTCACACTTTGACTACGGGAGTACCAATAAACCTACAATACAAAATCCTCCTACAAAACCCTAAAAAAAATCAAATATTGAAAATAAATATGTAATATGAGGGGGCAGACTATCACTAGTTGTCACAATGGTGAACTTGTGACTAAGCACTGCACTACATCTCAGACCCAATAGATTTCCATGTGATTGTGTTTGTAATAGTGCTCCTAGGTTTCCCTTGCACTGATGATACCAAGGTAGTAATCAATAACTAGATACAATGCGAATTTTGGGATGAAATTCAGAACTTCCCCTTCATATGCAAAGTGTGTATTCATAAAAATGCACCCAAATGTAGTAACATGAGATATGTAGATAGATAATAAAAATTATCGCTCATATAATGGTATGTATGTTATGTTTATATAGGGATCTCTTGCTTGAATTTAGAGACTAATGACCTGACATTTTGACTAGGACCTTGGGATAGGTGTAAGAAAACCAAAAATGATGACTATCAATGTCAAAAATAATATCAATCACAAAGGGGAAAAGAGCGTCTAAATTGGACAAGAGCTCCTTGATGCTAGTGTCCAATCATGGGCACTAATTTCTAGATACAACTAATGACAAAGGTGTGAACACTAGCGACAAGGATTGATGTAGCATAGAATTTACCAGATAACACCCTAGTTTCACCTGGCACATCACTTAGCCTAGGACCGAGCACTCACTCAAAGTGCGCAAAGGTACCAAGTCCTCTTTAGGATTGCTATAATAGGATGTTAACATCATGAAGGAAGTAACATATAGATTCATAATTAATCCATCATTCCACAATTCATGCTACACTCATATCCATGAAAGAACAAGCTTAAAAAGTAATCATGATTGAATTAATAACATGCACTACTCAACTACACAAAGAATGAAACTTAGATTCAGCCAATATCTTCCATTTATTAATAAATACAGAAGCTCCTTACGGTATTGTCAATCTATACCAATGAACATATGGAAATGATATAGTAGTTCAATCATATGTGTATATTCTTTATTACACACATACATACATCTCCTTCCATACATCTACTATGTACCTAACATCATATATATAGGGTGGGGACTTGCCCTTCACCGCTTATCTATTCCATAAATAGGCTACATGTTATTAATAGCCACATGCCATTTACAATCATAGCCACACATGCAAGTGTGCTATCTATAGTCCTCTTACAGTTAACTGAAGTGCCAATTCTATTCTCAACTTTTCTCCATGCATAGACGCTTTGAACCACTTCTCTAAATATAGACAATGCATAACACACACGTCTCTACATCGTTGATGTGTTCTACATGCCATCTTCTAAAAATAGGTCTTGATGCTCAAAATCAGTTAAGTCCTAAAATTTGAACTTTCCTTCCACATTTGGGTCCTTCCTATCTTTTCGCGCTCTTGGTTCCAAACCTTCTATCCTACGTGAACTCCTTGTGTGATCTTTGAAAAGTATTCTTTGATCAACATTACCCCACTCTACTCTCATTGTCATCTCGATAATGGGCATCTCTAAAAATTGAAGGAAAGAATAGAAGAATGGAAAGAATAAGAATAAAAGAATGTAGATAAATAAAGAATCTCTATGAGGTTATTAGGAAACCTCCTCTGTATCAGTTTGCAGTATCAACTCTAGATACTCTTCCTTTATTTTGGCCTCTAATACCTTCTATTCAAAGTGATTGCTTGCTCCTCTTTTATTGGGATGTACATAGTAATGGATTCCAACTCATCCCTTGTAATCTCTCCCTTCTCATTTTGTAGAACCAACACAACACTAGACATTGATGTCATTCTTCCTTCTAAAAGGTCCATCTTCTATGTAATCATCTTTCCAAGCTCTTCCATCTCGAGTCTTGTGTAGCTCTTGTGCTGCTACTAGGGCCTCGTGCTTCTATTTAACCATTGAAAATATTTCTACGTGGCCTAATGTCTCCTCTTCCATCACTTTCTAGACCTTTTTATTCTCTTTGAGGGTCTTGATGTTGATAAGTGCCTCTGGAGATGTGCATATATTTAAAGCCTGGTCTACTTTCTTCAATACTTCCTATAATTCTTACAACATCCCTTCATAAGATGTGATTTTTCTCATCACAAATGCTTTATCTCATTTGGCATATTATTAGAGCATTATGGCACTTGTATACGTAGAGTTTCATCTTCAAGTACCAAGTCCACCAAATTTCCCACATAGTGTATCAGTTGAAGGAAATGTCTATGGTACCTTGGCCTCTAAGTGTGGCCTTGCTCTAATTACATTGTCCCCAATCTCCTCTACGATGCTTATGAACACCTCATTCTTCTTCTACGCGAAGTCCCTCTCCTGTGTTATGTGTGTTATCTCTGTGTCCTTTTTCTTCAACTCCTCACGCAACACTATGATCATGGCAGCTTTATCCATGTTTCTTCTAGCCACCTCAGCAGAAAATTTCACTAATACATTGTTGACTTGCTCATCTGACATGACAGTAGGCTTTATTGTCATGTTTATGGATTGAGGTGCCTTCTTCAGTCATCTTGAAATGCATGACTCTTCACACACATCAAAGTTAGGCTCATCCATGTGGGTGTGCATTGACCACGATAGTTTCTTTCAAGTGCACACCATCTCCATATCTTCATCCATTAACTCCTAGCCAAATAAATCCTTCTGCGCTATTGTGTTCTTGAAGTGGGTGCGGAAAATTTTTCTTGCATCCTCTGCATACCCCATGGCTAGTGGAATGTGCTCTCCACTTGTTCTTCTAGACCTTTTCTTCTTAGGAACTTTAGCCTCCAAATTTGGGACTTGTGTCTCCATGTCTTGAACATCCTCTGTAGTTGTCTCCTCTAGTCTTTTCTCATCCTCTTCTTTTTCCTTTGATGCCTCACCTTATTCTTCTGTGTCCTATAGAAGTGTAGGAGAATTAGGAGCACTTTCCTCTAACTCTTCTACCTCCTCATTCAACTTCAGTTTCCTCCTTCTCTATGCATAGTAGCCTCATTTTGTGGGGAGAGTTTGGGTGATTTATGCACAGTGGTTGGAGTAGCACCTTGGGTCCTTATTCTCCTAAATACCCTTTTAAACCTATGTTCCCCTTGGACTGCATTCACATCCTCATCATCCCCCTCTTATGGCTGAGGTGGTGTAATGGTGTGCTCAGCTTCACCCTTACTTATAGGATGTCTCCTACCCCTATGCTCTAAACCACCACTATCTTCGTGTTCCTCCTCATCTTGCACTTCAACTGGTTTTGTGGGCTTAAGCACTGAGATGTTCTCCATTGTATGCTTTCCCTTTGGTGGTGCTAGAAGTGTGAACTCACCTTCCACATATTTGTTATTCTCCATTTTCAGCTTCAACTAGAGATACACCAATGCTGCCCCCACATCTACTACAACTAGGCTTATTGGCTTGATATTCAGTACTTCTGAAATGATCCTCTCTGTATAAGCACTTCTTCTAGGGTACACATACTTCTTCCTCAACATATGGTAATCGCAGTCTACCTTATTTGCATTGAAGACCAGTCGGTGTGTGTCTGTAAATCTATGAACAGATGCTTGAAAATACCTTGCAGTGAATGTGTAAGGCAACTTGCACCAAGGGCTCCAGACTCCATCTTTCATTAGGAAGTGCATGATGCAGAAATGTTGATATACAACAAACTGAACTTGTTTCCCTACCACTGCTGGTAGGTCCTTTGGGATGCGCCACTCTTCCCCAAATGTTGTGTGGAGCCTGTCATACCACTTCTCTGCCCTTTGCTTTACATCATCTGTCATGGCCCCCTTGCATAGGTACTTGTTGAATCTTTCAATTGGGGACTTGTTCTCCATGGGGTATTCCCATATGTTCTCCTTCGGTCCATCTAGTACTCCGATCTCCATAAATACCAGTGATAGTAGAACAACCCCAAAGCTGATCTTCCCTCCTATGCATGCTTCTTTGACTATTTTCTCTCGCAATGTTGTATATTGTCCTTCGACATCTTACACGCCATCATACAACCACATAGTATTTACTTGACACCACTGTTTCGATCATTCAACTTGGTAACAAGGTTGGCTATAGCTTGTCTGTTAACCGAGTTCTTTAATTTATCTATGTTCATTCCGTGAGGACCCTTCAAGTATCCCAACTCTTGTTTAGTCTTTACAATCACGATTTATCTATAAGATCACCTTTTATATCTTATCCCTGTGGCATTTAGACCTATAAGTGATGAGACAAGTGTAAATTAGATTCTAACTCGCTTCTGCAAAGTATAAGAATTCTTCATGCACCCCTGCTCATGAGACACTGATACAAGGGCTCATACTTCCTGAAATATGGAAGCTCATAAAATTGGTAGATCCCAATTCTCTTCAAAATATTTTCACCCGCATTGTCATATACTAGCATGCTCTCCACTATGCACTTATTCATTCTAGTAGTGAGAAAGGAATAAATCTCCTTCTTGTTCTCCAAAGTCCTATGATTATATTCACTCACTTTGCTCTTTCTGATGGGTGAATCCCATTATTTCCCAACGATGACTCCTTTTAGATATTGCATCTTTGAAAAATGGCTTTTGGGTGCCATCTCTTCCTCCTCGATGACCACCTTCTTCTTTCCTTTTACTGTTGTTGCAGATGCCTTCTTCGGTGCCATTTTTACCTTGCAAATGTCTCCTCTTCAACTCTATAACTTTGTGAATCAAACCCTAGCTTGATTCAATCATGCCCTAGGTGGAAACTTCATAACCTAACCCTTTTCTATCTCCTTGCTTCATTCAAACCCTTCACCACCGAGGATGCAAGCTTCTTGTCACACAAATATGGTTGTGATGCTTGGTTTCACACCCTTTGCACCTTAACTTGATCACTCAGCTCTTCGCACTTAGCTCTTTTCTAAAATAATCTTAGTCATAACAAGTAAAAATGAATCCACATCCCATCCTTATATAAATTTTTCAAATTTTGATGCATCTATTTCTCCTTCACCTACCAAATATCCCCCATTCATTAACCAAATCCATTTGTTCCACATGGTACATCTTTGCACCCAGCTATAACCTTCTATCTTTCCTTCCTACCCTCTAGTTATAGACTTTTCTTTAGCACGTGCTCCTATGTCTAAGTACTTCATCACTTGTACCTTCTCCTAGTAGCTAACATGGCCTCTGCTTACCTCGCGTTATACTATTCTTTCATTCATCTCCATCCTTGGTCACTTTTGAAAAGCAATCCTCTTTTGACTTGAAGCACACCCGTAGTAACTTATTCCTTTCACCTTTCAATCCCCACGTCTTTTCTTAGATAACTACAACCACCCCACACTAAAAGTATGTGCAGTCCTCTATGCATAAATAGTCTTCATACAATAATTAGCTTCATGCGTGCAAGCATGCTTATTACACAAGAATAAAAATGAAATTGACAAAGCATAGCGACAATGAAGGAAAAACATTAAGGAAATACAAAATTGAAAACCTAAACTAAATGGCAATACTACCTTATTACAAACACCAAGAAGACTTATTTATAGTAGGGCTTTAGCCAAATCCTATTAAAGTAACCAAGTAGATGTGTTCCATCAAGTTATTCTAACTAGAAAGGACCTAATTCAAGTATAGAAGTGATAACATATGGCCCCAACCAATGTACCTTGAGCTTTCCTAGATGGCACAAAAAATTTGAGTCATAAAGAAGTACCATTTGTCCAATCTCAAATTTCTTATCCCTTATGTTCCTGTCATGCCATGCCTTCTACCTAGCCTTTTCCTACTTCTAACTCCATCTTGTTATGGCTTAGTTCTCATCCAATCGAATCATCTTTTTGATACACTCTTCTAAATCTTGTTCATCAACTAGACCTCTAGCATGTGCAATGCACAAAGAAGGTAACATAAATTCTATAGGGAGAACAACTTCTACACCAAACACCAACTGAAATGGTGTGGCTTTGTTCATCTCTTGTAAGTTGTTTTATATGCCCAAAGAATAGTTGATACTTTGTCATCCCAATCCTTTCTTCCAACATCACAATTTTTTGTCAAATTCTAGCTCAAAATCTTGTTTAAGGTCTTAGCAGTTCCATTTTCTTGAGAATGATAAGGTGTATTTTTATGGTGTGCAACCATAAAATCATCTAATAGTATCCTAATTGTCTCATTTAAAAAGTGTGTACCTTGATCACTTGTCAAGATTAAGGGACATCCATATCTTGTAATAACATTCTCCCATAGGAACCTAGCTGTTGTAGCCATCATACAATCGTTGGTAGGTGTTGCTTCCCCCGTCGTGTGAGATAATCTATGTAAGTAATAATATAGCATGATCCAGTCTTGTGTGCGGTTGGAAAAATAGGTCCTACAAAATCAATGGCCCATTTCTCAAATGGTTTGGCACTAGTGATTGGTCTCAAAGGCATCTCATCTCTTTTCCCTAGTTTTCCTAGGCACTGATAATGATCACATGCCTTACAATATTCTTTATAGTCCTTCTATAATGTCTCCCACCATAATCCAAAGAAGTAGTATATTTCGGGAAGTTGCATCACCTGCATAATGGCCTCCTGTAATACCACCATGAGATTCTTCCATGATATCTTGATGCTCATGTTCTAATACACAATGGTGTAATACTTCATCTCTTCCTAGCTTGTAGAGGTCACCATTGATTAACATAAATGGTTCCGTGCGTATAGCAAGTTGCTTCTTTTTTAATGTTTTCATTCCTTCTGGTGCCATACCTATTCGTAGAAAGAAAAAATGTCTTCTAATTCAATGGGCATGTGTTGTAACCTATATAACTGTGCATCTAGCATTATTTCTTCAATTATATGTGCATCCTCTCTTGAATTGATTCTAGATAAATGATCTGGTCCAAAATTTCTTTTCCCTAGCTTCACCACAATCGTGAATTCAAACTCTTAAAATAGGAGCACCCATCTGCATATGCACCCCTATAAGACGAGCTTGTTTACCAAGTATTTCAAGGCCATGTGATATGTATAAAACACAAATGGTGTTGGTAATAAGTACTGTCAAAATTTTTACAATGCATAGATCATTGACAAAGCTTCGCGCTCTATAGTTGTATAATTTAGTTCCGTAGGAGTTAGCTTCCTACTAGCAAATAGACTAGATGATCTATAATACCTTCACCAAAGTTGAGATAACACAAGTGCCAATGGCCATGCCGAGAAGCATCCACATGAACATGAAATGGTTTATCCCTTGAGGGAAAGCACAAAATGGGTTTGGTAGTAAGTCTCTCTTTTAATATCTCAAATGCATGTTGTTGCGGTTCTCCCCAATAAAATGTACCTATCCCCTTCAAGTAATTCTTCCAAGGGTGCAACAGTTTTGGCATACCCTTTTTCAATTTTCTATAATACCATGTACAACCTAAAAATATGTGCACCTCAATCTAACCGATAGGCACTTCTAGGCCTAAAATTACCGCAACCTTGGCTAGATCAACTAGAAAACCTTACTGATTATATTTCCTAAAGTATCCCAAATGGTGTAGAAAATATGCACTTCTTGATGTTCAAAGAGATACTCACTTGTCTCGTATCACTCAAACATTAAGCATAGATTGTCACAATGATCTTTCACAAGCCTATACACCGTCCAATCATCTAGATAAACTTGTAATAAGTTATGAATAAAATCTTTAAATGCCTGAACAACTATGCACAAGAATACAATAGGTGCATTTTTCAATCCAAAGGGCATCATAGTAGAGGAAAAATTACCCCATTTAGTAGTAAATGTTGTATTTTCTTGATCCTCCTAAGAAATCCTAACCTAATGATACCCGAAAAATCCATCTGTGAAGGAATATATTTCACGCCCTGCAACTCCTAGTATTTCCTCAGTGAATGGCGTAGGGAATGGATCTATGACACATGTAGCATTCAACTCCCTAGAGTCCACACATAACTTAATCTATCCATCCTTCTTGATATTGATCACCATTGGGCTAACCCATTATGACTCATCAAGGGGCTTGATAATTCCATATTTCAACATTTTATCAATTTCTTCTTTTACCTTTTCACACAAATTAGGATTCATTTTGTAAGGTCTCTTTCTAATTGGTCGTGCACCACCCTTAAGTTTGATCTTCATTTCCCCAAGTGATTCATGCATGCCTTTAAGTTCATGATATCCTCAAGGGAATAAGTCTTGATAATCCTTGAGTAACTTGATGATCTTTGCTACCTCTGAGTTTGACCAGTAATCTCTAATTATGGCCTCCTTAGGCTCAACCTCCGAACCTATATTCACCTTCTTTATCTTCACGAGTTCATGGTAGGTGCGTGCATCCTTGTCTACACTATCCAAGACCTCGCACCCCATGTGAATTTTCTTAACCAAGTTCTCAATTTCCTCATCATCCACGATGTAAACCATATTTCCTTTCTCTTTCTCAAGGTGAGCGTGTTTAAGTAGTATGGATTCCATTTCTTCTTCCTTTTCAAAACATGCTCTGAACTCTGCCTCAATGAATAATTCATGTATATGCTCCTCGTTTTTTGCACTATCTCCCATAGTTAAGTGCTTGACAAGTTTTAAAGCCTCTACTATAGGAGGTTTAGTTGAGAAGTAGTCAAAATTATGGATCATTCTTGCAATCAAATATTTCCAATTTCTAGTTTCTCGATGTAGTTCTGCATATACATACCAAGCACGTGCACATCCTTGCAGCGTAGAATACAAGCTATGCACCCAGAGTGAAAGTGGTAATGCTTCCTATCTTGTTATCCGAGTCTCTCACACTGCTGAATGTGATGTTGAATAGGTTGATCACCATGATAAGTGCAGATTTTCATAGGTGCATTGTTCCTTATAAACCTAGTAGACAAAGCAACTCCAATCTCTTCCCAATTTATAATATTATCTCTATGGACTACCCACCAAAGACACTACCTGTCCCACGTAGTGTATATATTAACATATCTCTCCTTTTAACTTGATCTTCCCACTATGTTTCCATGGCCCTTAGAAAGCCGGAGATCTTCAGCCCATGTATACCAAGATATTGTGCTACCTATCCATCAAATTGAATGAAGTTCATTATTGCGCACAACCATGATTTTCACCTTACGTCATACTAATTCATATGTACCATGAGCCTAATTGTTGCAATAAATAATTGTAGTATCACTAATAGAATGAGAATCCTCCCATTGTAGGATGCCTTATTTTAATGGCTCATTGACCTCCGGGTTCGAATAACACGTACATAGACTCTGTTTAAATCCTTTTCACTTAGAGGTTCAAAATATGGTGTAGAATTTCCATTTGTCAAAGGTATCACAACCTTTTCCTCCTTATTTTCAAAGCTGATATACCCCTTATTGAATCTCAAGTCAACATTATTCGTATAACACCAAGGGCATCTAAGCGGGGCTAGAAAATTGTCATCTTCTACAAGTGCTAATACCTCAAAATCCCCAGTGAACTTGGCCCCTTGTATAGTTATAGATGCATCTTTCAAAACTCATATGGTAGTGGCCTTATTTTGGTTTTCCATAAAAAAAAAAAATTAGATTATGGCTACAATGGAGGCCTCTCCATTTGTACCCATGCATCTAATGTAAGCATATTTACCTCTACACCTGTATCGAACAATATGTTGCTCAACAATCACCCATCCACAACAACATTCAGAGTAATTTATTTGTCATAATCAATGCTATTAGGGGGAAGATTTACATGCAAAATCTATCATCCGGTCTCAAAACCTATGTGTGGAGTGTTCCCTTTTAACCAACTTCCTAATAGTGGAATAATGTTCTCCTAGCGTAACATCTTGCACACCTCTCGTAGATCATCAATATCAGTTTGGACTGTCTCTGATGCTTTCTTTTTCTCCTTTAGGTATTGTATCTCACCCTAAAGATTCCTTAGCACTTCCATGGTATCCTGGTAAACTTCCTTCTGATGACTAGGATCTGGGTACCTCACATGTAAAACCTCCTCCTTGGTGATCGTAGGATTTTGGTGTAATTCCTCTCTCACGCATGTTGCTTTAGTGCATGTAGTAATATTTGTTGTCAATGCCTCAAGTCCTTCTGTTATCTTGGGCATCCACTGATCCTCTACCACGCGCTAGATTATAACCATCCTGACACATTTTTTTCTCTTGCTTATGTTGCTTACTCAAATGCTCATATAAGTCTGAGAACTCTTCATAGCTATGGTTCTTTCCAGTAGAAATAACATGTAATATTTTGAGGACATTCACACCTATAGTGGTTAGGAGATCCGCACGTATAACATGTTCCATGAGGGAACTCTCCTCTTCCTCCACCATGGCCTTGTCCTCCATATCCACCACAATATCCACGTCCCCTTCCACGACCTCCTTTAAAACACCCCTCATTCCTGTCATAGTGCGTTTGATTATGATCCCAATCCTGGTGCTCATTCTTACCCTTATAACTATCTGTTATACTTTTCTATCATACCCCAAGGTCTATAGCATCCTGGATCTGACCAATCAGCCAACAATCCTCAGTATCATGCGTCATGGACCTACAAATTTTGTACTCAAGAAACATTCTTACTTATCGTGCGGCTATGTTGTAACAAAGAACAATGACTAGCATCATGATTTAAATGACAAATTTCACATTCCAACAGTAGTGAATGTATAAATATATGAGGGAAACTATCCTTCATGTGACCTTCCACTTCACAATCTATACACCAAATTTCTAAGCGCATTTCATGGGCTGAATTTTTCGATAGCTTCTCTAGCCGCTTTGCCATAGCTGTAATCTACCCCTCTAGGAATGGACTAATGCTAGTGTCAATATTCCCAAATATCTCAACACGTAAAGATGCTTCCAAAGACTTCATGTGGATCAGTGTATGTCTTATGTGACAGTACCCTTCTAAAAGTTGTAATCAATCCTCCAATGAACCATTGTGCATGCTAGCTAGTGTGAATATCCTAAGATAGCTTAGATAGAAGTGTCTTAAAATGAGAATCATACTCACGTACACTCTCAGTAGTCCCTTGTTTGATATCCTTGAGCACACTTATACTCTTCTGCTCAAACTTAGGTATATGGAACTCTTTCAAGAAAGCATCTCTCAATGCTACATAATCCACACAAGTTTGATTAGGGTCAAATTTCCTATACCATTTGTGTGCACACCCCGTAATGTAGTGGAAAATTGACTTTCCTTTTTCTCAGTAGCCATGATCCCTTTAGTGTGCCATAATATTTCACACATATGCACATGTTTGGTAGCATCCTCTATACTCCAGGAGACGAAGAGACATCTCTATATAGATATTTTGTGGTTGTTGCAGGCCTTGACAACCTGATCCACAACCTTCTATGTTTCCTCTGCCTTTATAACCACCAAATCCACTAGAACTAGAACCACCTATACCTTATGATCCACCACCTGCAGTTGTAATAAGGCATGTAGACATACTCCCCGTGCTTTGACAATAGTAGTCATCTTGTATTATACCCCTATAGTCCGTGAGGTAGTTCCACTTTAGGAGGTGAATCTAACATTCATGTGCACTCACATTCTCGTGTGGATGATGTGCCTAAGAATTATCCTCCAAATGACATTAAAGTCGTATGTCCCGCCATTGATGTTCTTGATCCCCGACTTACTCTTGCTCTCCTACTTCCCAAGTTAGTTTTCTAGTTACTTGTCTTTGGATATTGAAAAACCAAGTGTAAGGGCTAGGTCACCAGTGGATTAAGATGGGCACCTGCAGTCTAGGTAGTCTCTGCTAGGCACACTTCCATGTGAGGCCAAGGGGGTATCTCTTTCATGATTTCCAATATGGGGGAGTTCCGATGCTCTACCTCCACATCTTCTACGTGAGCTGTAAATCCTTCATGAGCCATCTCTCTCCTCCATGCCATACTCTCTGTAATGGAATACTACTTCTCTATATCCCTCTGATGTGCCTCATTATAATTAAACCGTCTTTCCTCTCTCTACTTTTCTACCACTAGGTCTACCATCTTAAACCAAACTGTTCCTACCCCCATGCATGGAAAATTTTAGTTAGCCATCAGTTTACTCTTTAGGTTCAAAGTTACCATTAAGATCTTAATCACCAATGGAATTTCTTGCAAATATGTTCCTCTTGGATACGAAAAAACTAAAACTCAACTACCTATGGGAAATATTACATCGAAATTGAATATTTCATAATATAATTGTTTAGAACACGAAAAAACCACGTACTCCACCGCGCGAGTCCAGATCAAATCAGCATCATAGAGGGCCTAAAATTCTTCCCGTGTCTAGATAAGTGTGCAATACCTCCAATTCCATTGAGTTAAATAAGCAAAGAGTAAGCCACTCGTATAGTTCTACTTTGGAAAGATAGAGAAAAATCTATCATATAAGTTGTCGTATGGGTTCTGTTCTACCCATGTGCATGCATTAAACTCATATCCATTACTCAACCGCTGCATATTCTTCCTCCAAATTGTTTATCCATTCCTCAATACTTGCTAGAGTTAACCAAAGACATCTTCATTGTGAACCATCCTAAAAATAACTAAAAAAGAGGTCCCAATGTTGGTATCAAAATTTGTTCTCCTTTTTGGTTTGAGAAGCACCACTGATCGTGTCATGGAGCTTAAAGATATATTAGACCATGTTGTATTTCATTGGTAGTCGAGGATATGGTCTAGTTAGCAATCAGGTTTATGGAGAAATGGGTAGCACTCCAATAGGACTTGATCTTGTCCTAGCTATTTTAGGTTGTGCCTTGTAACCAAGGTAAGAGGACCTATTTTATAACCTTGTAATGGTGAAGGAGATGAAGATGTCCTTCTCTTTACTTGAAATTCTGTGATGGAGGCCTTGATGAAAACATGATCAACACCCTAGATCTGAACTCTCACAAGTTGTCACTTCTCAAAACATGGGTATGTTCTCAAAACAAGGCAAAGGTTACTAGAGACATTGGAAATCTTGATCTATTATGCATACTTTTGCAAATAGATTTTGATCTTCTATGGGTATACACATGCAAATCAGGGATAGTACTTGATAGGATCTTTGTTTTTAGATGATTTTTGGTGGGGGATTGATAAGACAAACTAGGATAGATCAGATCTTTGACAATCTGTACAATACTTGAACAATTATCAGATGAAATGCCTAAAATAATTAGGATGTTCTTTCAACCGGAAGAAGAGGCATAAATAGAAGCCCAAGTTGCACTCTTCACACAATATTTGAGAACTCACCACAAAATCTTGAAGTAAATAACTCAATTAAGCACAAAAATCCATGATCAAACCACGCCTAAGGTACCCCCAAAGGCTTACAAGAAATATCTACAGTCAAGGAAGGTAAAGTGATTTTAAATTTGTTTATCTCCTTATCGATGAATGCTCTCTCCGAATATGAAATTGCAAATGCCACTAAACTATCAACCATAAATGAAGATCCTATGTGACTTCTAAATATTTTCAATGTGAGATTATAACAAGAACAATAAAATTTATCTGCAGCATTTAAAATTGATAACAGATATCATATTGCCTAAAGAAAAACATAGATTTAATTCAAAACTTGTTAGATTCAACAGCAAGTGAGAGTTACATGAACAATCTTAGAGTTGTGTGGTGGCTATACACTTGTAACAAACCCACATACATGAATTTCCAACACATGAGACATTAACTTGGTTCTTTGGTGGATTTCACAGAAGATGAGATTTTTCTCAAAATTTTCCCGTGATTTTCAACTCCCGACTTTTTACAATTTCTCCAAAATGCATTATATATCTCATACCACATTAGATTCTTCCTTCCCAAGAAAATAATATGCCATGGGATCAATTCTATTAAAACAACGCTTCATGATTCAATGAAAATGACATCAAACAAAAAACACTTGCATGTTGTTAGGTGTGCCAAAAATATTAAATCATTACAAATATATAGTTCATTATCCATCCTAGAGGCATGTTTTTCATCATTGAGGCATGCAAACACCTCTCACTCATCATTTTCACCTTTTTACCATTTTACACTACCTCTGCAACTTTTGATTTTGTCATTTCACATGCTTGCTTGGGCTGGGGTAAAAATTTTCTTCAAAAACATCACAAGTCGAAGAATTAAGCCATGAAAGTGAAGCTAATGATCCTGGATGGCCAAGAGGACACAAAATCACTATAAATTTGATGAATTTTGATGCAAAATTATGATTCCAAGCTTCTTGGTGGAAAAATGGCGGCCAAAAATGAAATTGCATAACAACCATTGATCTTACATCAACCTTTAATATCAGCCCTCCACGTGGAAGATGCAATCCAAAAATACACTCAATATTACCTTTTTAAACTTTAGATAAGGCGGGACACGTGTCAAAAAATGATTGGATTGGGCCCATGCCTTTAAAAAAATGCATTTGTGACCTTTTGAAACTTTGGAAAATTTTGCCACCTTTCCTTGCCCGCCTCTTGGGCCCGATCCACGTGTCCAAAAACAATTGGGACCGAAATTGGGATCATTTTAGACTTTTCCACATTTTTTGGAAAAATGGAAAATTTTGACTTTTTTCTCCGACCCTCTGCCCTTGAAATTTAGAGCTGACATGTGGTATATGGTGGGCCCCATCGGGATCGTGCTTCAATTTTGTGCATTTTGACCTTTTTTTTGAGTTTGTGAAAATTTTTTTTTTTTTCCTCGCGGGCCCACACCTCTGATTTTTTTCCTTGCCACATGTCTTCTTGTGATTCGCTAGAGCCAGGACTTCAAATTTTGATTTTGAACTCCTTTGTGAAAAAGGAAAAATCCCCTTCTACCTCTGCCATCCCGTTGACCCACCTTGCTCTGTTGGACACGTGTCCACTGTGATTGGTGCGGAGCCATTCTTCATTTTTACCTTTTAGACAATAAAGGCCAAAAGTTATAAAAATTTCCTTCGGCCCCTTCCTCGCCTTTTTCCCTTTTGGACACGCGTCCTTTCCTAATTCGTTGTGGAGATTCAGCCCAAAATTTCAATTTAGCCCCCCTTTTTTGCTAAGGAAAATTTCAATTTTTCATCCGCCAGGCCGCCGACCCACCTAAAACTAATGTCGTGTGTCCTCCTTTGATTGGAGCAGGAGAAAACTGATTTTGAAACTTTATAAATTTAGAGCCAAAAAACTCTAAGTCCCCCCATGGCCCACACCTCCATTTTGAAACTTCTAGGACACGTGTCCTCTTGCGATTGGTTATGGGGTTTTGGGCCAAAATTTTACTTTATCACTTTGAGCCATAAAACATCAAAATTCTCCAAGTCCCTCTGCCACCCGCATGCCCTCAGACCAAAGTATGTGCCACGTGTCCTCTCCCTATTCGTTGCGGGCCTTTGGGCCAAAATTTGTCTTTGAAAATTTTACAAAATGAAATCAAAATTTCCTAAGGAAATTCTGCCACCCGCCAATTCCTTAGCCAATCAAAACATGCCACGTAGGCACCTCTTGCAGAAGGCGGAGCCACGGATCAAAATTTTCCTTTTTGCCAAAATTTCAAAAATGATAAGTTAGAAATATTTCCTGACACCCCTTGGCTAATAGGAACCCGCCACGTTGCCATTACCTTCCGATGATGAATTTGACGGGTAAATGACACCCGTATGACCGTCAAAACGTAAAAAATTCAAAGGATGCCCTAGAATTCAAATTTTTCAACAAGGATTGCAATTTTTTTATTTTAAATCAACTGAATCATGTTTTGACATTATTTTTGACCTTGGGATTGGGAAATTAATTGCATACAACTTAGATTTGATCAATTTTGATTTTACATGATTTGGTAAAGGGAAAATGACATGGGCCATGAATTGGAAAAACCTAGGGCATAAATAAGAGCACACATGGATTTCTCTTTTAAACCAGGGAAGAACAACAAGTTTACGGGCATTTTTGAAACATTCAACAAGGGGGGAGAAAAATAAGATCACCAATTTGAGAAATAAAATGTTTCTGAGAAAAGTCAGACATGAAAAATTAGGGCACACTATGCAAGCTCAAAAATGGCTCCAACACCAGCAATAGAACCAATGATGAAGCCTAGAATTCACCGAGATAACACCCTAGTCATGCTTTGGCACACCACTCACCTAGACTTAGCACTCACTTGAAGCACACAAAGGTACTAGGTCCCTCTATAGGGTTCTGTAACAGATGTTAACATGATGAAGGAAGTAACATATAGATTCATAACTAATCCATCATTCCACAATGCATGCTACACTCAGATCCATGAAAGAACAAGCTTAAATAGTAATCATGATTGAATTAATAACATGCACTACTCAACTACACACAAAATGACACTTAGATTCAGCCAATATCTTCCATTTATTAATAAATACAGAAGCTCCTTACAGTATTGTCAATCTATGCCAATGCATGTATGGAACTGATACATTAGTTCAATCATATCCATATATTCTCTATTACACACATACATACATCTCCTTCCATACATCTACTATATACCTAACCTCATATATATATGGTGGTGACTTTCCCTTCACATGACTTATCTATTCCGAAATAGGTTGCATGCTATTAATATCCATATGCCATTTATAATCATAACCACACATACAAGTGTGCTATCTATAGTCCTCTTATAGTTAACTAAAGTGTTAATTCTATTCTCATCTTGTCTCCATGAATAAATACTTTGAAATTCTTCTCCAAAGATAGAAAATGCATGACACACACGTCTCTGCATCATTGATGTGTTCCGCATGCCATCTTCTAAAAATATGTCTTCATGCTCAAAATCAGCTGAGTCCTGAAATCTGAACTTACCTTCCATGTGAGGGTCCTTCTTTTCCTTCTGCACCCTTGGTTCTGAGTCTTCTATCCCACGTGGACTCCTTATGTGATCTTTGACAAGTATTCTTTGATCAACAAGGATCCCCGTGACTTGAGTAGAAATAGGTGCAGTAAGAGAGAGGAGTGATAGATGGAAATAATAAAATAAAATCAAAACAAAATGACTCGACTACGTAGTGTTTCATCAATGAATATTTTTCTTACACAAGATCCATATCTAAAAACATAGTTGGTGGTATAGTAATAGTAGTAAGTGTGTGATTTTGTCTACAATAAGTGATAGAGGAACTCATTTCTTGAATGAGATAGTCATAATTTTTCTAGTAGAGTTTATGGTGGCACACCATAAAAATATTTTTATCACCCTCAAGCAAATGAAACTACTTGAAGCTTTCAAAAATATCTTGGGACAAACACTTACAAACATATGTGATGTTGGAAGAAAGGATTGGGATGATAAAGTATCAATTGTACTTTAAGCTTAAAGGTGATTACACTAAAATTTAAAATTGTATCCTAATCTAATGTTATATGAGTAGTAAATAGATAAGTAATGCATAAATTAAATATTCCCAAGTAATCTAAGAAATGAAATATGAAACCCTAAGAACAAGGAGGGTTAGGAAAATCCTTAACTGATTCATAGATTTCATGGGACTATGTCGTAGTGGAGACTAGCTAAATAGGAGGAAATTATCGCACAACAACATGATAAAATGTAGATCTGAGTTGTCCGAGTAGAATGGGCTCTGAAAAATGGATAGCACACTTGGGGATCCATAGTATACAATCTGGGTGTTATGGTCTATGAAAATATTTGTAAACATCCTTTGAGGTGTCATTGTATGTTCTCTTATATTCACTATCTATCACATGAATTTCACTTTGTGTGATCGTTGAAGTACTTGGTAAAAGCGCAATAGAAGAATCACTTACAAAACCCCAAGAAAAACATCAAAACCTTAAAAAAGAAATATTCATATGAATGATTCAAATTTTCCTTAGTAGCCACAATGGTGGACCTACTAACTCGATCGTTGCCTACATCTCATACCCAATGTAGTTCTATGTATGTGTGTTTAAAATTGTTCCCTAGGTGCTCTTGTGCATGTCACACTTTGTGAGTAAGCGAGAAATAACCAGATGTAGAATGTAAATAATGTTTGCATGAAATGTAATAAACTCCCATCCTATGAAGTATAATGAAAATGAACCAACATTTGTCCCTTATGATGGAGCTAAATGGAGCTAAATGGAGCTCTAGATGCCTTTGATGGATACAAAATTAGGTAGTGATAGTAGTGCTTAATGTTTAGTCCCTCATTTTGGTCTTGTAAATTTATATTTATATGGTTATTGTTATCCCAAATGTGCCCCTTACTCATTTTGTGGCTAACTCCTTTACATCTTTCCTTCTCTTGTGCCTCACTCAGAATATTTTGTTTTCTAGGCACTCAAAACCTTCTCGGAAATGGCACCATTGGATAGAGATCTCTCTCGCCTTTTCGAGAAAGGTAAAGTTTTCGGGAACGTGGTAATGGCGAAATGACATTTCAACAACCAGTTTTAATGCAAAATGGGTTGCATTCTTCTTCAACATGGCCAAAAATGTCAGGGCATGGATCTGTAAGGACGCCCATACTGCTTGTTTTAATGCATCTTCATTCAATGGGAAAGGCTCCCACATTTTTACACATTTTCTCTCTCCGGCTCGACGCATGTGTTGTAAAAGCCGAGTTGGCTCATTTTTGTGGGTTGAACATTTTTTTGGGATAGCAAGCTTCTTCTTTCACCTTCAACAAGTGATTTTTGCAAGTATCAGACCTTCTTCATGATTGTAACAGGTTTCTACCTCTTTGATGTTGCAAATGCAAGGATTTTGACAGTGAAAATGACAGTGCAGACTCTGTGATCAATTTTCAGTCCTTTGTTTGTATTGTCTTGTTTCATTTCAGACCTCTAATTGCATCTTATCAGCCTGTGTATGATGTTTCATGTTGCATTTTATGAAATTGTGTCAATTTGCATGAACAAGAAGTGTTCACCACTCCTTTGGTGTATCACCTATTAGTTTAGTTTCAATTTTTGTACTTTCTATCTCTGTCTCCTTGGAATTTAGAGTAGGATTAGGTTTCAAACCTCTGCAATTGTGAAAATAATAGATCTAATCAGAGGAGTTTGAGGAACCAGCCTCTAATCTGGAGATTCCTCTCTCATTTTACAAGTCCCACACTTGGAGAGAGGTTTCAATGTTGTGCAATCACACTGGATGCCTGAAACATCAACTTAGAAACCTGATTTACATCCAGGGGTGCTGCTGATTTGCCACAACAATTTTGGAACACCGGTGGGACCTTAGAGGTCTCATTTTCATTGCAGCAAAGTTGATGTGCATCTGCTGCAATTTTCTTGCTTAAAAGAGCTATAAATTACACATCTGGTGACTCCAAGGGGAAGAATCAGCTGGTTTTAGCAGTGCAGACCTGAAAACTCATGAGAAGAATCAACACAAGGTCAAGAGCTGGAGAGGAAGAGGTGCTGTTTGAATATCTGTAGTTATCTCCAAGAATAAGGCAAAGTGGGAGGAGAATCCAAAGGTCTCCATCTCCACCAAACAAAACTCTCTCAACTCCTCCACCTGGTAGGCCTTTCATTCAATCAACAAGGGTTCTAAGACCAATTAGAATGGCACAAAACAACCCCTATGTCAATTTCATTGGCAGCAGCCCACTTGCTCTCAATGCACAAAATCCAATTCCAATTGCAGCCTTGAAGAACATTCCATACTTCACTGGAGAGAATCAGACTACTCTTGGTGATCATGTTAAAGACATTGCCAACCTTTGTGTAATTCATGAAATCAATGAGATGCAAGTTGCTATCAAATTGCTGGCATCTTCATTCAAGGGGAAGGCTTTGCGATGGTTTGGTTTAGAACCAGCTATGTGTAGCACTTCATGAACAATTTGGAGAGAAGGGAGACAACTTGTCTCTTTTGGAGCAGCTGAAAACCATCAAGAGAGCTCCCAATGAGTAGCTGACTGATTTCAAATTCAGATTTCAAAGGACTTGGGAGAGAATTCCAGTGGCAGTTAGGCCAATAGTAGAAGGTTCTTTTCTTTACTATCTCAAAGCTCTAAATTCTAATATTTCTATGTTAATTCAGTCCATGGGAGGCATAACTATCCCTATGGCTTATAGCATTGCCATTAGGGCTGAAAATTGTTTGATCCAAGCTGGCAAACTAGCCCCTAGACCTCCCATGCCATTGTTTCCAAGTTTAGAGAGCCCAAACACTAATCAAGCACCTAATTTGGCTCCTTCTCCCACTCCTAGAAATCAGAATTCAAGTGAAGCTTCCACTTCATCTTCTAGTGCCTCAAATGAACTTTAAGAAGTCATGAAGCAATTGTAAAATTTAGGTAATGAGCTGGTTACTCTCAAGAGGCAACAAGCCCAAAGTTTTAGACCTTCCTTCCAGCCTCAAGCTCAGCCTAACAGGTAGCCATATCAACCTCATAGACCACCCAATCCAACTACAAATCTAAATCAAGCAAGGCCTCCTGCCAATAGACCATTTCAGCCCTATAATCCAAATGCTATATCTGCCTCTAAGGCATTGGTGCCAACACAAAAAAATGTTGCTCAGGAGTATGATTGGTGTTTTCCATGCAATGAACCTCACAACCAATCTATGTGTTTCAACGGTGCCTTGAATCAAGCATTAATGGTGACAACTAATGGTGTGGAGGGTGAGGGCAGTCAAGGAAACAACCAACAACAAGAAACATTCCAGCAGCAATCAGCTCCAAATGACATCATACTTGTGAATCGGCAAGGCGAGAGGATTTTTGTGGCATAAATCAAACAGTCTCTCAAGGTGTTACAGCCAACACAAGGTCAAAAAGAAGGAATTTGGGTGAAGAACAACCATTAGCTCCAACCAATCCACAACCTTTTATGGCTCCACAAATGGTTGGCAAACAAAATCCAGTTGTAAATGCACAAGGGCAGCCAAGAACAGCTCCTAGACCAACTCAAATACCAGTTGTTGCTGCCCACATGCAAGGGATGAATATGCAAACCAAGGGATAGCAAAGAGATCCTTCATCACCATTTAGTATCATTGATCAGATGAAGAAGACAAATGTAAATATATCAATGTGGGAATCCCTATCTATCCCAAATCCAGAGATTTGCTACAAGCTGCCATGAAGGACTGGCCAACTTCGAATCAACAAGTCCAAATGCAAGAGAAAGTGCTCACAAATGCTGCCCAGCCTGAAGGGAATCATGGAGGACAGCAAGGTAAAATGTTGAAGCCCCCTCCTTTTTATGTCTCATTAATCATTGGAAACCAATTGGTGCACAATTGCATGATTGATTCCGGGGCAAGTAGCTCAGTGATGCCCAAGCAAATAGCTGATCAGCTAGGACTTCAATATGAAACCATATCCAAAGGAGTAGTGCAGTTGGATGGGACAATAGTAACAACAGTTGGGGTGATTAGAAACTTGAGTCTTACCTTGCATGCATGTCCAAATGTTGTTGTTTTACAAGATGTATCAGTTATAGACCTTCCACCACTCTTTTCCCTATGTTTGTCAAGATATTTCACAGCCAATATTGGAGGATATTTGTCTGTTGATTGGTCACACATGCTGTTCAGAATGAGGTATGGAACCAAAGCTACAATCAGGTCTGAACCTATTGCAAACTTTCACATTGAGCCCTACACTCCAAGTCAGATCAATGCCAACTGTTCAACATTTGATCAAGAAGATCACCCAAGCACGATGACACTGACACCAAGGTTGGAAGCATCCCAGATCTAACTCTTGATGAATGGGCAAACAAGGTTCATGCTTTTGATCCTTATCAAGAAGTAGAAGAATCTGAGCTAGGGGTCTATTGCATATATCAAGAAGATCAGCCCATTCCTAGCATCACCAAGCCAAACCACAAGGATGACAATGAGGTATGGCAGCTGTTTTTTGATGGATCAAGGAGTAGACAAGGTGCAGGAGGTGGAACTATGCTTATTTCACCTCAAGGAGTAAAGTACTATTCAGCTTTTAGATTTCAGTTTGCATGCTCCAATAACACTGCTGAATATGAAGCCTTGGTGCAAGGGATGCATTGGGCAATAAAGAGAGGAATAAAGAACTTGTAAGTCTTCGGTGACAGTGAGTTGATTGTCAACCAGGTCAAGGGGCAGCATGTTGTCAAGAATGATCTACTCAAGTGCTACAAGAACAGGGTGTGGGACCTCATTGAATATTTTGAGGGTTTTGGCATCAAATCAATTCCTAGGAAAGAGAACCAAGCTGCTGACAGGATTGCAATAGTTGGGGCAGCCTTTGACGTTGTGGAGAGCATTCAAAAAGATAAGGTATATCCAAACATCCATGTGATTGTGAGGCCTTGAGGCTTTGGATAACAATGTAAGTTGGCAAGTGTTTGAGAATGACCAGAAAATCATCCATTTCTTACAAGAAGAAGTTGAGTTCTCAGCTAAAAATTAGGAAAAATTGGAACAACAGTATGGTGACCAAGTGGTACAGCTGAGAACTAACAAGCTGCCCAAGGGACTTATCACTTTGGAGTCCATTTTCAATCCCAATGATCAGTTTAGGAAAGAGAAAGAAAACATTCAGGTCAAGAGAGAAGATTCAGTATCCATCTTGGTGGAAGAGAACAAACCATTGCAAATTGGAAAGATGACAACTGAACAAGAAAGGTATGAGTTCATACAACTGTGTCAAGAGTTCCCTGATGTGTTTTCTTGGAGCTACGAAGATTTGAAAGGTTTCAATCCCAAGTTAGCTCAGCACACCATTGAGTTAGACCCAAATACTAAGCCCATTAGGCAGAAACAAAGGCCAGTCAATCCACACATGGAACCTCTCATGAGGAAGGAATTGAACAAGTTGATTGAGTCAAGAATCATATTCCCAATCAAGCATTCTAGTTGGGTTGCCAACTTAGTTCCAGTCAGAAAGAAGAGTGGAGAGATCAGATTGTGTGTTGACTTCAGAGACTTGAATAGAGCATCTCTCAAGGACCATTACCCAGTCCCTTCTATGGAGCAAATTTTACAAGTTGTGGCTGGCTCCGAGAGGTTTTCACTACTTGATGGCTACTCGGGCTATAATCAGATTATGGTGAAGGAAGAAGATCAGTTCAAGACAGCCTTCACAACCAAATGGGGAACTTATGCATACAGGAAAATGCCATTTGGGCTGTCCAACGCTAGAGCTACCTTCTAAAGAGAAATGGACATGGCGTTCAAAGGTTTGATTAACAATGTGGTGCTGATATACCTTGATGATATCACTATTTTTTCAAAGAATGCAGCAGACCACCTCTCTCATTTGAGACAAGTCTTCCAAAGGTGCAGGAGATTTGGAGTGTCTTTGAATCCTAAGAAGTGTATCTTCCTAGCACATGAAGGAAAGCTCCTTGGCCATATTGTCTCCAAAGAAGGATTAGCAATTGATCCAGAGAGGGTTGAAGCCATAAGAGCACTACCATTGCCAAGCCACAAGAAGGCCCTTCAGAGTTTCTTGGGGAGAATAAACTTTGTTCGGAGGTTTGTCCCAGATTTTGCAGCCCTTGTCAAACCTATCACCAAAATGTTAAAGAAAAGCATGGCTTTCAAGTGGACAACAAAAGGAAAGGAGAGTTTTGAAGCAATCAAAGAAGCCATCTCCCAAGCACCAACTCTCATCAACCCGGATTTCTCCAAGGATTTCATCCTCTATGCATTTGGAGGTAATGATACTATTTCTGCCATTTTGGTACAGCAGAACAAGGACAATGATGAACAGCCAATTACTTTCTTCAGCCAAATCCTAGATGCCTATGAGATGAGATATTCTTTTATTGAGAAGCATGTACTTGCAGTAATCAAAAGCTTGAAGAAATTCAAGCATCTAGTCTCAAACAACAAGGTTCAATTGTTGGTCTCTCATGCGAGAGTAAAGGAATTCCTCCTCAACAAGGATTTGAATGAGAAAAGGGTAGGTTGGATCACTCGTGTCATGTAGTATGACATTGAGATCAAGGTCACCAAGCTGGTAAAAGGAAAAGGATTGTGTGAGTAGCTGATTCGGGAAAGAAAAAGGAGTATGCAATAAAGAAGAGGCTGTTTTGACAGTTTAAGACAGCCATGTGCAAGGTAGCACTCAAGAAGAAGATAATGTTGTCCCCACTCCTTCCTGGACCCAAGGTATAATGCACTTCCTAAGCACAAGCCTATGCCCTCCAGAGATGAACAAGACCCAAAGAAGACACTTCATATTTCAGCTGTCCCATATGCCATAGTAGATGGTGTTTTGTTCAAGAAAGATGTGAATGGAGTGTTGCTGAGATGCATTAGCACAAATCAGATTCATAGGGTGTTGGAAGAGTTTCATGGTGGACCAACTGGTGGTAATTTTGCACCAAGAGTGACAGCTCTAAAAATCATGAGGGATGCTTATTATTGGCCCAATATTTTAAGTTATTGCTTTGTGTGGATCAAAAGGTGCAAGAATTGTGCATTCTTCACAGGTAAAGAGAGGCTTTCTGCCCTTCCATTGCATCCAATTTCAGTTGACCAGCCATTCATGCAATGGGGTTTGGACTTCATTGGAGTCATTAATCCTAATTCAAGCCAAGGGCATAAGTGGATTTTGACAGCCACAGACTACTTCACCAAGTGGACTGAAGTAGTAGCACTCAAGGAAGAAAACGAGTCTAGCATCTTAGACTTTTATAAGGGGATAGTAACAGATTTAGCATACCTGCTACAATAATCTCAGATAATGCATTAGCATTCATTGGATCCAAGGTGACTGAGTGGGCTGTCAAGAATGGGATCTACCTAAGTACTTCATCAAACTACTACCCTCAGGGTAATGGCCAGGATGAATCTACAAACAAGAACTTGTTGAGGATCATTAGGAGGACTCTTGATGAGAATCAGAGGTCTTGGCATACCAAACTAAAATCAGCCTTATGGGCTGATAGGATAACTCCCAAGAGATCCATAGGTAACTCTCCATTCAGGCTTGTTTATGGAAGAGAGGCAATCTTTCCCATGTCACTTGAGTTGCCAACATTGGAACTCATGAAGTAGTTAGAGTTGCTAGAGTTTGGGCCCATGGAGGTGAGATATGCAGAGTTGATGGAGCTCTAAGAGATCAGAGATCAGGCATCCCAAGCAATGGAGAAGGATCAAGCTTTGATCAAGAAGACCTTTGATAGGAAGGCCAAGAGTAGATCTTTCCAAGTTGGAGATCTAGTGTTAAAATGGGATGTAGATAGAGCAAAATCGGGAAGGCATTCAAAATTTGATGCCATTTGGAGTGGCCCATACATGGTCACAAAGTGTAAGGACAAAGCAATGCCTTCCAATTGTCTTCATTGGATGGCGAAGAACTGCAGATTCCAGTCAATGGAATCTATCTAAAGCATTGCTACTAGAGGGAAATTATCCACCTTGTAAATATTAGCTTAGGTTTTCATTCCTCCAAGTGCTTGTACACATTTTTTTGCTGTAGGTTGTTTTGTTTTCCCTAAGTGCTTTGCACTTTCTTGCTGTTCTCGGGAATGTGTTTGCGTGCCTTGCTCCATCAGTGATTTTACATGTTCCTCTTTGTAATGTTCTAGTCATTTGGGGTATTAAACGAGAGAATCAAGTGACTCCATGCCCAATGGATTGCTTCGTGCAAGTGGTAACTTCATCCAAAGAAGCAAATGACCCTCTCCGAAGTCGCCAAAATTGTTATCCCAAATATGCCCCCCGCTCATTTTGTGGCTAACTCCTTTACATATTTCCTTCTCTTGTGCCTCGGTCAGAATATTTTGTTTTCTAGGCACTCAAAACCTTCTAGAAATGGAAACATTGGATAGAGCTCTCTCTCGGCTTTTCGAAAGGTAAATTTTTCCTCCCAACTTCTCATATTTTTCAAGTTATGGCTCGGCAGAGTTTCGTGGGAAATTTTCCCTTAGAGGGCCTCGCAGCCCAATCGAATGTGCCACGTGACACCGGAGTGGCGGAGCGCGGGAAAATTTGAAATTTTTTTCCAAAGACCAAACGGGTAAAAATTCAAACTTTTTGCCTATCGATATGATTTTCACTTTTTTTTGCCATAAATTTTCAAATCGCCATATCTTTCAATCCAAAGCTCGGTTTTTTGCGTTCTTTATATCAATGGAAAGATGGTGAAATTATCTACATGATTCTAGGGTCAATTTTGAATTTTGGTTTAGTTTGGAGAGATAAAATCAAGAAACGTCTCTGGCACGTGGTAATGGCCAGAAATGATGTTTCAACAACCAGTTTTAATGCAAAATGGGTCGCATTCTTCTTCAGCATGGCCAAAAATGTCAAGGCATGGGTTTGTAAGGACACCCATGCTGTTTTAATGCATCTTCATTCAATGGGGAATGGCTCCCACATTTTTACACGTTTTCTCTCTCCTGGGCTCGACCCATGCATTGTAAAAGCCAGATTTGGCTCATTTTTGTGGGTTGAACATTTTTTTGGGATGAAAGCTTCTTCTTTCACCTTCAACAAGTGATTTTTGCAAGTATCATACCTTCTTCATGATTGTAACATGTTTCTACCTCTTTGATGTTGCAAATGCAAGGATTTTGTGATGAAAATGACAGTGCGGACTACGCGTGATCAATTTTCAGATCCTTTGTTTGTATTGTCTTATTTCATTTCAAACCTCTAATTACATCTTATCAGCCTATGTATGATGTTTCATGTTGAATTTTATGAAATTGTGTCAATTTTCATGAACAAGAAGTGTTCACCACTCCTTTGGTGTATCACCTATTAGTTTAGTTTTAATTTTTGTACTTTCTATCTCTGTCTCCTTGGAATTAGAGTAGGATTAGGTTTCAAACCTCCGCAATTGTGCAAATAATAGATCGATTAGAGGAGTTTGAGGAACCAGCCTCTAATCTGGAGATTCCTCTCTCATTTTATAAGTCCCACACTTAGAGAGAGGTTTCAATGTTATGCAATCACACTGGATGCCTGAAACATCAACTTAGAAACCTGATTTGCATCCGGGGGTGTTGCTGATTTTCCTACTTGATTACCTTGTTTGAATTTAGTAGTTAACCTTAAAATATCCAAACACCAAAATAATAGGAAGCTCAAATGGCTATAAATTGCCCAAAAAGTGAGAGGAAAGTACAAAGATAATTAGGGTGCCCAGAGGGGACTAGGGCAGTTGGGGCACCCCAATCCTGGATGAGTGCCCCAGTCAGAAATATGGAAAAAAATATATAGAAGTATAGACTCAGAAATTACAACTGCAAGACAAAAAATAGCAATAGAAAACAATGCAAGATGGCCAAAGACATGGGTTAATTAGTACTCTTTTTCACTCAAAAACCATATGAATAGTAGTATAAGACCGGGACTAAATAATTACCCAAAGTGCATGATTTAGTATCTATATTTTCCTCACTTTATGTTGGTAAGAAGAATTCTTGGTACCATAAAGTTGATAGAGATGTGTACCTGATATACATGTAGAGTGATAACAAAAGGATGGAGTTTGGAGACTAAATATGCAAAAGTGTAAATGTGAAGAGAGTGAACCTAAGGCAGAAATTCATGTATAGATGCCAATTTATGTGATGTGCATGCATGTTAGTGTTGATGTGTGTGATTTCAAGTGATGTTTTTGTTGATGTTAACTACTTTCTTCCGTATGGATGGACCTGTAAAAGAGAAGACAATCAAGTAGTCAAATACGCATGTATATGTGTAAAACTATGTGTAAAGGCACATGTAATGAAATTATGAAAATGAAAAAGGAACATGTGCACCTGATCCATGATGAGAAAAAAGGGTGTAGAAAGGATCATGTCGATGTCATGTGATTTTTTTGGGTGATCTCATGCCACTTACCAAAGAAGTATAGGAAGTAAAGTTTGATTTATCCTCCAACCTGTAATTGTTTCCCAAAAATGAAGATAACTTTATATTGTCTAGTTTTTGGGTGATCTCGAGGCCACCGAATGAAGTCTTGTAGAGAGGAAGGTCTTGATTATTCTCTAACCTATAACTACTCCCCATAATGCTAAGGATAATATGCCCTATAAAATCCTATGTGTATGGAGTTTTGTAGAGTGGTCTAAACCTACTCACTATGTGATGCAACATAGAACTCACTTGTAAAATCACAAGCACACTAGCACATCACTCGGCGTAGACTGAGCACTCACCTGAAGTGCACAAAGGTACCAGGCCCCTCTTTAGGGTTTTTGTTGTAGGATGTTAACATGATGAAGAATTAAATCATTCAGATCCATAACTAATATAACATTCTACATAACATATTCAGATCTAGATCTAGAGAATAACATACTTAAAAGATAACCATGATGAAATAAAGCATGCAAGAACCAATTATACTTAGGATTTGATACTTTGATTCATCCAATACACTCCATTGCATTAAACATGATAAGTACACAAAATATTATTACAATAGATAATACCATAGTTTATGTGTGCATCAGATTTGGCAACATAACCTCACAATAACTTAGTTCTCACATCCCCCATATGCTACATAGTTCATTACATATTTATAAGGGTGGGGAATTGCCCTTCACCACTTATCTAATCCCAAAATAGGTCACATGCTATTATTAGCCACACATCATTACAATAATAGCCACACATGCAAGTGCGCTAACAATAGACTTCTTCTAGTTAACTGTCAGTAGTAAATCTATTCTTAGCATGTATCCATACAAAGTGTTTTATAGCCGATACTCCAAAAATAGCCAATGCATTCCGAGAAAGTCTCTGAATAGTTTGTGTGTTCATCACACTATCTCCAAAAATAGCTCATCATCATGAAAATGGCTAAGTCCCAAATTTGTCTATGTCCTCAGTGTGTGATTCCTTTCCGATCCTCTCATGCTTTTGAATGCACTCTACTCTTTTACGTGAACCTTTTTATGTTCTTTACTAAGTTCCATACTTTGACTAACCAATATTACCCCACACTAGTTGCATTTCCACCCAGGAAATGGTTGACACCAAAATGAATCAAAGAATAGAAGAATAGAAAGAATATTTATGAACAAAATAATGTCTTTACCCTAAGCATATACTTCTTCAACCTGAAGAATAAATTCTAGATATTCTTATTTTATTTCCACCTCTAAATACTATCAATCATTGAGTGTGGCCTCTTCCTTTTTTGGGATATCCACTACAATTGACTCTAGCTCATCCTTAGCAATCTCTCCTTTCTCATTCTGCAAGACCAAAACAATGTTGGACATGGTAGTCATTCTTCCTTCTAATAAGTCCATATTTTGTGCTATGAGTTTCCCAAGCTCATCTAACATTTCCTTGTGTGGTTCTTGTGTTTTTGTAAGGGCCTCACGCTTCTTCTTGAAAAGTGCTAATCATTATGTGTGGCCCAAGGTCTCATCTTTCATGGCCTTCAAGACTTCATTATCTTCCAAAATGGTCCTAGTTCTTATAACGGCTTCTGGGGTTGTACAAATATTCAACACTTGATCTGCTTTCTTCAGTTCCTCCTGTAAGCTCTAGAGCAATGCCTCATATGATGCAATCTTCCTCATCACCGAAGCCTTTTCTTGCTCTGCTTCCTACTTAGGATTCTTTGGCTCTAGCATGCACAAAGGTCCATATTCAATAACTAAGTCCACCAAGGTACTTACATAATGCATTGCTGAAGGAAACATTTTGGGTACCTTAGGCTCTAAGTGTGGCTTTGCTTTCATGATATTTTCCCCAATTTCCTCTACCATGCTAATGAAAATAGTTTTCTTCTTCTATGTTAATTCTTTTTATTGCTTTAGGCATGTTATTTCTACATCCTTAGTTTTGATTTCTTCTCTTAGCACCCTAATTGTTGCAGCCTTATCCATATTTTTCCATGCCACCTCTATTGAGACTTTTACCAAAGCATTGCTCACTTGTTCATCTGACATAATAGTAGGCTTTACTATTATGTGTCTAGCCTAAGGTGTCTTCTTCAACCTCCTTGATACACATGACTCTTCACATACATCAAAATCTAGTTCATCCATGTGTGTGTGCATCAACCATGAAAATTGCTTCCTTATGCACAAGGTTTTCATTTCTTCATCCATCAGCTCCCACCCATTCAAATCCTTTAGTGTCTCTGTGCTTTAAAAACGGGAACAAGAATTTTTACCTATGTCCTCAGCATATCCCGTGACTTGTGGAACATATTCTCCACTTGTTCTCTTCGATCTTGGCCCTTTAGGAATTTGAACGTCAAGATTCAAAGATTTTTATGTTATACCCTAAGTAGTCTCTTGCGTTGTCTCATATGCCTCATTTTCTCCTTCTTCCCTATCCTTCATTTCTTCATTCTTTCATTCTTCCACATTCTATGGAGTTGTAGGAGATTTGGGCACGCTATCCTCAAACTCTTCCACCTCCTCATTCAACTTCAACTTCCTTCTTCTCTTCTTAGTTGTCTCCTTTTGTGGAGAGATTCGAGGTTATCTATGCATTGGTTGTGGAGTAGAACTTTGGGTCCTTGTTCTCCTAAATATCCTTTTCAAGCGATTGCTTTCTCGTACTTCATCTAGATCCTCATCATCTCATTCTTGTGGCTAGGGTGGAGTAGTCCCACACTCATCTTCTTCCTTATTTTGAGGTTTCCTCCCGCATCTAGGCTCTAAACCACAAATATCCTCATGCTCCTCTTCTTCATCATATACTTTTATTGTCTCTGTGAGCTTAGGTGCTTTGGAACATTTTCCATTGTATGCTTACCTTTCGTGGCCCTAGGAGAATGGACTCATTCCCACATACTTATTTTTCTTTATCCTAGGCTTGAGTTGAAGGTATATAAGTGCTTATTCAATGTCTCCAATGTCCAAGCTTACTGATTCATGTTTAATACATTTGAGATAATCCTCTAAATGTAGGCAATCGGTCCCTGGATAGACATATGTCTTTCTCAGTGTATGGTAGTCACAATCTACCTTGTCTGCATTAAAGGTTAGGTGATGCACATATGAAAACTAATGAACGATGCCTCAAAATATCTTTCTATGAAGGCATATGGTAGTTTTCACCAGGGTCTCCAAGCTCCATCCATCACAAATCACGTGATGTAAAAATGTTGGTAGACTGCAAACTATACTGCCTTACCCACAACCGAAGGAAAATCCTTGGATATGTGCCACTCCTCTTCAAATTCCACGCAGAGCATATCATACACCTCCTCCGTCTATTAGAATGGCCCACCCATGGTCCCTTCACATAAGTACTTATTAAATCTTTCCGCCATAGATTTGTGTACCATGGTGTACTCCCAAATCTTCTCTTTTGGCCCATCGGGAACTCCAATCTCCATAAACACCAAAGATAATAAAATAGTTCCAAAACTAATGTTTTCACCTACATGTTCTTCTTCAATGATTGTATTTTCTATGTGATATGTGATATTTTAGATCACTCCTTGAGAAATTTTCCTTGTAACATGCAACCACGTTGTATTCACTCGTGACCACCTTTGTTGGTCATTTAACTTTGTTACAAGATGGGAAACTACTTGTATGATTGGGTACTTCTTTAAATTTTTGATGTCCATGTCGTGTTGTTGACCCTTGGTATACCCAGTTCCTTCCTTTTCTCCAAGATAGTTGCTTTATCTATTAATTCACTCTCCATATTTTCTCCGAAGACCCTTAGTCCCATCACTATTGAAATCAAGGTAGCTATGATTCTTACCCTCCATTTGGTGAAGTAGAAGAAGTCCTCATGGACACTGCTCATCAACCATCAATACAATGGTTCATACTTTCCAAAGTATGACAGCTCATACAACTGATAGACTCTAATTTTCTTTAATAACTTCTCACCAATGTCATCGTACACTGGCATGTCTTCTATTGTGTGCTTGTTCATTTTTGTACTCAACAACGCATCCAGATCCTTCTTATTATCCGATGTTTGATGGTTTTAATAATTCATTTTACATTTTTAGATGTCATAATCCCATTCTTGTCTCACAATCACACCCTCTGGATACTGTATTTCGAGAAATTACTCTCGGGAGAAATTTCTTCTTCCACTTCAACCTTCTTATTTCCTTTTACTCCTATTGCAGGTGCTTTCTTTAGTGCCATTTGAAAAATATCTCTTTTCTTCCCTTTGTAATCGAGTAAGTTGAAACCCTAGTTCAAATCTTTATGCCCTAGTGGAAATCACATACCCTAGCTCTTTTGTAACACATCTGCTTCATTCAAACCCTTCACCTATGGGAACACAAGCTTCTCCTACACACAAATCTTCTCTCCACGTCTAGTTCCGTGCTCTTTTCACCTCAACATTATTGATTGGTTCGTTTGCACTTAAATATTTTCAAATTCTCTTAATTGCAATGGTAAAAAGGAACTTACATCTCGTCCTTATATAGATTTTAATAATTTTAGTGCATTTTTTTCTCCCTCACCTACCAAAAATCCTCTTATTAATCAACCATTTTCATTCTTTTCACGTGGTACATCTTCGTTCCCAAGTTATAACCTTCTAGCGTGCCACCCTACCTCCTAGCCACAAACTTCTCATCAACACACCTCCATGCAATTGAGTACCTCACTACCGCACCTTCCCTTGGTAGTTCCCATGGCCCCTTTTTAACTTGCATTAGACTTGTTTCTTCATTCATCTATATCTATGGTCCTCATTTCTAGAAGTAATTTTTTTCACTTCTCCAACTTGAATAGCAGCCGTATCAGTTTTTTTCCTTTCATGTGGACTTATTTTCGATAGTCCCTACCTAGAATACATAACCTACCCCACACTAAGGGTATGTGCAGTCATTTGCACATAAAAATACTTCAAATAGTAATTAGCTTTTAGCACGCAAACGTTTTTATTAGAAAAAAACACCAAATAAATTGACAAAGCATAGCAAAAATAAGGAAATACATTGAAATAATTGGAAACCTAATCTAAATGGAAAAACTTCCTTATTACAAACACCAAGAAGACTTATTTATAGTAGGGCTTCAGCCTACTCCTGTTGAAGTATCCAGGTAACCATATTCCATCAAGTGCCTCTAATTGACAAGTGCATATTTTAAGTATGTGAGTGAAAAATACGGCCCAAACAATGTACCTTGAGTTTTCCTAGATGGCACAAAACTTAGAATCATAAAGGAGTACCATCTATCCAATCTCAAACTTTTTATCCCTAATGTTCCTATCATGTTATGTTTTTCACTGGCCTTTTCTTGTTTTTTACTCCAACGAGCTATGGCTCATCGCTTGTCTAGCTTGATTAAATTTTCAATCCATTCTTCTAATGTTTTATCATCAACTAGACCTCTAGTGTGCGTAATATGTAAAGATGGTAACATGAATTCCATAGGAATAATTGCTTTTGTAGAAACACTAATCTGAAATGGTGTGGCTTTGTTTAACCTTGTATGTTCGATATGCCCAAAGCACTTGTAAATACTTTATCATCCTAATAATTTATTCCAACATCACATATTTTCTTCAATTTTGAGCTCAAAATTTTGTTGAAATTCTCAATGATTCCTATTTTCCCGAGGATGATATGATGTAGTCTTATGGTGTGCAATAATGAATTCATCCAATAAAATTTTGATTGTCTCATTAAGAAAATGTGTGCCCTTATCATCAATGGTTAAAATTAAAGGACGCCCATTTGTAATAATATTTTCCCATAGAAACTTGGCTGTTGTATCCATTATGCAATCCTTTGTAGGTGTTGCTTCGCCCACCTTGTTAGAGACCTAACCTCATTACCTAAACTTTACACAATTATTTATTAATTACCTTGTAATTGATAAATCCCCATCACCTCACCTGCCACCTCATTTTGCCACCTCATCATGACCTAGCCCTAATCCTAAACTAACCTAATTAAAACCTAAAACTTGGTCTACACCTACACCCATAACTAATGACCCCTTTCTCGCACCCAAAACCGACCTTCTAGTCACTTGACCAAGCCCACGCACTGATCTCTCGGGAGAAAAGCAGGGAAGGTGGGTGATTTTACTAAAAATAGCCTACTTTTTCCTTACCGATGCCGGTTCCTACTCGACCGCCGTCGGTTACGCAACCGCCATCGGTTCCCTGTAAATGGGCTCCCCAAACCAAAACAACGGATCGGAATTTCATTTTGGAGATCAGTCGAAGGATTTTCTGGATCAACAGAGATTATTGGGAGCGAGAGCGAGTCAGATCTTCACTTGACCAAGCGAGAGCAGTGGAAATACGAGAAGTGTTTACAGCAAAGGAGATCAGCTTGCATCTTGGTCAAAACCAGTAAGTCACATCTTGCATGTCCTCTGTTATAACATTTCTTATGTTTCTTGAATCTCAGTCCTCCTAAATCCGTTTCTGAGTCCACTACCCAACGTGCCATTGCATCTAAGCCTGTTATTCTTTTACCTCTCATCATCTCATTTCCTAATATCATCCATAAACCAGCCTTACAAACACCATAGCTACAAGAAGATCCTATAACCCACGGTATCGGTTATCGTATCGCATCGGTTATCGATAACCGCATCGGTTCCTCACGATCAAAACGAGAAAAAGCTTGACCTTTTCCCTACCCGGTTCAACGAAACAACTTAATTGATATTTTACGAGTCTTTTGTGTTAATTCATATTAGAGAAAGCTGACCACCTTGAAAGGAAGTTTTATATTTCACAGGCCCAAGGCGAGTTTCCTCATTTATTGTTTAATCAAAATCTTGTGGTCTTGTGTTCTTATTTGCGGGTAGTCCTTCGAGACAAAAAGGAGTTCTTCGCGGTCGAGTCGATCTTTCTCTACTGACGCGCACACCATCTCGACATTCTACAGGTATTCCTCCTAACCCTAACCTTATCTGTTTCTAAAAGGAGCAGAAACATTTCAGGAAACATTTTGTACGCCCGGTGGGACCCATTTTGGGTTTTCTTTATTTCTCGCTTGCTTTCATATAGGGAGCATACTTGCTGTTTTCTTCTTCTAAAGATATTCACAAGTATATTATTATTACGGTAAAAGAACTTGCTTTGTTTTTGCATCTTGCATTAGTGAAAGTCATCTCTTTTGCTTCATCGAATATCACTTTCGATTTGGGTTTAAAACACATGCATTGCATTCCTGCCTGTTGTTTTTCAATTCTAGTGAACATAGATTAAGTAACAGGTCGTACACGTGGGGGTGATATCCACGGTATTGACAAGAAATTAATCTTACATTCACTGCACAACACATACCGAATCACTTCACAATTAACACAACAGCTCAAACATCCCCCCTTTTTCCGCGGTATTCCTCGCTTAGATTGAGAGTAACCTTATAAGCCAAAACAACTTGACATTTCCCTAAGTCTCTTGTTTAGGATTCGACATCCTTCTACGTCTAAAGGCATAAGCCCACGATAATTAAAATTAACCCTAGGGTTAATCTACGGATTTGCGTGTGCATCTTGCTTGCATTTTTTTAGTTCTGTTTTCTTTCTCATACTATAAATCTTGTGATCAATAATTGGACAAGTATACTAAACGTTGTTAAAAATCAAATTAGCAGCCTTTTTATATCTTGTTAGCCCAGACTTCTTACACCGACATCGGTTACACGCCGGCGTCGGCTATAGTATAACCGACATCGGTTCTTAGGCCGATATCGATTCTTGTCTTTTCAATTCGACAAACCAAGTGACCTAACAATTTTACCGATCGAGTTTGTTTCTATTCTGACATGATTAAAACCCTCTTTGTGAACTTTGTCCATGGTTGTTATCACTCGAAAGCAAGCCGCCGCCATGGTTTCACATGCTTGCTCTGTTTCTTTGCTGAATCACCCCCTTCGCATACGTGGGAATCCTACGATACCGGCGAGGTTCCTAAAATTCTGTGGGAGATAAGGACTTTGCCAAGTTTACGGATGCTAATTCAGTATTGTCTACAATACTATTTGTCTCATACCCACACGTAGTACACGATGGTCAGCTCCTTGTAGGTATGCCTATCGGTATAGCTGCTCATTTAGCTCCCACTCGCACGATAATACCGCCTTGCTTCTGCATCTCTAGCCCGTCTCCCGATCCGGCAGCTGCGAGAGGTTCATACGACCCGATTAGCTTTCCTTTTGTTAATCTTGGACCCCACATATCATTACCACCGACTGCCCCTACCTCATCTCTCTTGCAGACTGCTCCGTTCATGACTTGCTCTCTGCCACCTATCCACACGAGCTTTCCTTCTCAAGCTCCGCCTACCTTTTCATTCCCATACACGTATCCGGTGACCTCAACATCCTATATAGGACACCCCTATTGATCGCCTCAACATATTCATCCTCCACACCTTATCAACACTTAACCCCACCGGTGTCAGCGGTGGTCCTTAGTCAATCTGCCTCCATTCACCACAACCACACCATCATCTCATCGACCCTTGACTTAATTAAACAAATGATGGACAAAATGCAAAACCTGGAGGCTTCTGTTTCAGGAAGTCGTAGCGCCTTGACATACGAGCAAGTTTTTGGGAGCCCATTCACCCTTCTGTCCCCCTTCATTCATATCCTCCTCAATGGGAGTTTGAAATTTACTCGTTTTAATAGTAAAGAGGATCCTCAACAACACTTGCGATCATTTAGACATGCTTGTTATTTGATTGCTCATGATGATGCCTTGTTACTCCGCACCTTTCCCATGTCCTTATCAGGACCTGCCTTGGAGTGGTACAGTGCTTTAACCCAGCACTCAATCTTCTCTTTTAACCAACTAGCCCAATCTTTCTTGGATCATTTCTCCATTAACATTGCGAGAAAGTATCTATCACGGACCTCTATGCCATCCAACAATTGAGCGAATCTATCGCAGATTTCGTTGGACGATGGCGGGGCCTTATCAACCAACTTACATATGCCTTACCTCAAACCGAACTTATCGAACTATTTACGCGGGCTGCGCTTAAGCTTCTCATCTCCCCTACCCTCCAATTCAAACTTTAGTACATTCGGCGAGGCCTTTACTATGGCTCGAAAATTAGAAATTCGAGCCTTAGAGGAAGAGAAATTGCGGTTGCGCAACAAAAACTCCACTTTCAGAACTCTGATTCTACCGATAAACCAAATACCACCACTCCTCACGCGTCCACTTCTTCTAAATCAAAGGAGCTGTCCACGCGGTGATGGTCAAATCCGACCACCGTCGATACTCCACCAAAAACCACTTATAAGTATAAAGCAGAGCCCATCAACTACACTCCCTTGGGAGAAACATATGGTGTGATATTGGAAAAATTGCTCAAAGCAGGAGCCATTACCTTACCTCTGTTAAACCTCATTCGGGTTTGATTCCACTCGCGCCATACCTTCTGAGTACAAAGAAAATGACTTTTGTAACTTCCACCGCGTGAAGGGACACGGTCATGAAAGCTATGAGATGTTGAAAAACATAGTGCGGGAAATGGTTGTGCAGGGGATATAGCTCTCGATAATCCTAACGCCCCTGCTTAACCGAAATTTGAAAATATTCAACAAGCCATTCCCGAATCACTCGTCCAATGATAACGTAAACCGGGATATCTTAGCGAGGAGAGTGTTCATGAGATCCATGCGGTATTCGATACCCGGCCAAAAGCCTCTATCGAGAAAATTTTGAATCAAGCCTCTTCACTAACACGGGGCCGAACCTCCTTTACCACCATCAAGCCAAAGCGAAATCGTTCCTTTACCCATAAAAGAGTTAAGCGCCGAGACTTCTCTTCCCATGATAGGTCTTCTTATACCACATCCCTCTACAAGGCTATGACGGATGTTATCTAATTTATCTATTTCCCAAACGTCCCCTCTACCGCTCTTGCTACACAAGAGGAAGGCTCGCCACTCTTTTTACATCCTTAGAGAAATCTCCTACACCAACATCACCAAATTCTTTAACCATAACAGATCCTCTCAAACACGCCCTCCTACCTATTAGTCCCTCATCACCTAAATCTTTTCAACGACCCAGTCGACCTCTTAACATCTATGGATCTGATGCCTCATCTACCCCCTGTATCACACCTACGGTGGGTGGAATCACAACCCGTCTTTCTTCCGTACAAAGTTCATATTCACACGTGAGGATTTGTCATTCCACGAGAAGATAGACGAGGCCCTATGGGAGCGTTTGAGTAGGCCATATTCTACTCAAATGCAAATGACCGATCTGATGCCTCCACCATATACCCGAAGTGCTTACGAAGCTTAAAATGCCCATGTTCTCACCTTCACCCCCTCACCTCTACCAAATGCCCCGTCCTTCTATTAACTTAGCCAAATCTTCCCCTACGCTTGGGACCTCACATGCCCGAGTCTAACACACCCGCCTAAGCGACTCGATTTATCCAAAAATAAACCCGCCCGCCACCTAGGAGACAAACTCAATCCGTGCCTCTATCACAATCAAAACCCTCATCGTCACACCCACCTTCCATATTGGGACCTCATCCCTCCACCTTACATCAATATATCATACCTCCTGCGTTTTCTTCAAAAGCGACCTCGCCTTCTACACCTATACGAGAGATCAAAGGGTATAACAACATCGTTACCCGCGTATCTGTCCACCTATCAACCCTAAACCAATCCCATCATCAAAGGATTTATTTTTCTGTCACTCCCCTTTCTCGTGGTTGTTTCCGCTACCACGTCATCGTAAGCCTCATCATCTAACCAGCCGAGACGTAACTTTGTGCCGAAGAAACCACGTTTAGTGAAAAACACGTGTCGCACCCTCGGCTAAACCACCACCCCGTCACGAACCAACCACGCCCAAACATTACCAAAACCCCACAACCAATACCCTCATCCGATTTTGACCCCCTCAAAGGATCTTACGCCAAAATCCTTGCTATGTTGGTGGAGAATGCGACCATTTCCCTACCCCCACTTAGACCTTATGACCCGTCTAAACCTCGACCCATGAGGTTATGATGAGTCTAAAATCTGCTGCCTATCATCGCACACCAGGACATGATGTGGAGGGATGCAAAGCTTTAAAAACCATCCTTCGTCAGTCACCTCTCCCGGATAGAAAGGTTAAGAAAGACAACTTACGAAGGGAGAGACCTTTAGCTTCAATTCCCTCTACTATATCATCTGTCCCCGCCTCACCAAGATCTATCATTATTCTGACCCCACCTCTTGAAGACCATGAATTATCCCGACCATCTTCCTCATCTCGGGTCTACGAGATTAATATGATTAGTGTCATTGCTAGAGACGAGAAAAACAACTTTGGGAAAGCGAAAAGAAAACACACTGCGGCATCTCTTTCTCCTTGACCATCCCGATTGCACCACCACCTAAAGTGGTTATTCGCGGACCCACCTTATCCGTCTCTAATGGAGTTGCCCACCGAACTATGATCAAACAGCTTCATCAATCGCCCGTAAAAATGACACTATATGATCTCATTCAGACTTCTGAATCTCATCGACAAGCTCTCGTTGAAATTCTTCAAGGGATCGAGGTCTTACCTAATGAAACCCTGCCCGTTGCCTCCATTCTAACACCCAATCACGTTGCCTCTCTCACCAAACAATCCATCTCCCCCACCACTTCCGTCTCTGTACAGCAAGCTGCTGCTGTCAGTTTCTCCGAAGATGAAATTATCGACTTTGGTGTAGAAGATCCTGACCCTGCCCTTTTCATCTCAGCTTACGTCCGGGACATTCGGGTACGTCGTGTTATGATTGACGGGGGCGCCAGCCTAAACATCATCTCTTCAAAAGCCTTCCAACAAATGAATATCCCTTCTAGTTGCATGTGTGCCAACCCCATCATGTTGCGGTCATTCGATAACGCTATTACCTCTACCTTAGGCACCGTGATCCTCAACATTCGTGTAGGACCGCGTACTTTACCCGAACTCTTCTATGTCCTTGAGGGAGAGTTCCAATATAATATATTGCTGGGTCGTCCTTGGATCCGGGCCATGGGATGCGTTCCCTCAACATTACATAGATGCATAAAATTTGAGTACGAGGGAAGTCCTACACCAGTAAAAGCTGATCCTCCTCCCTTTAAAACCTGCTGATATGTTATATCGTCCTAACGATGTGCTTATACCAATCAAGACACCCATACATTCAACCCTGACCATCCTCTTGAATGTACCTCAACCATCCACCTCATTGCACCTCGCCTTGGTGATGAAACCACCATCAAAAAACCACTTCCCTTCCCATGACTAACATCCCAACCTCGACCCCTTAGTAGATGTTTTCAACGCCTTACTGTTTGGGGAGTACCGCCTATATGCGTTAGTTCTTTCCCTACCCCGCGAGTACGGACAATTACATGCACATCCCACCTACGCCGTCGCGTGGGGAAGTAATCTCTTACGGACCACCCCATTGCCGCACCAACCTAACATATGGGGGTGTTGCGCATCTTCCATTACCCCCTGAACCTCCTCTTGGTGTGGTCCCCTTCGATCCGATTTTCAATACGACAAATCGTCGCCGCCCTCACCTTCTTGACTCATTTGTCTTGGAAAGGCTTTGGTTTTGGTCTTTATGAACAAGGCCGACATACGCTCATCCCCATCACCACACGCAAACATAATGATCGCGGTGGTCTCGGTTTTCTGAAACACCTACAGGAGACACCTCGTGTCGGTGTATACGGAAGAAGACAACGTCACCCCTACCTAGAACCATCATCACCCACTTTGCCATCATCACCTGAGAATCGATGGACCTGAATCTATCCCTCCTAACTTTTTTTTTTCATAAATGCCATCTTCATAGGTCCTCTCACTTATCAGCGCGATAATGAGGACCCATCTTCTCTTCCCCATACGTATCCGGACATGATCGAAGAGGATTAGCCTTCGATTAATGTTGTTGAGTGCGGGATGGCGACTCCATCCTCACTTACCTTGGGGCGGACGACTCCTATCTTGACGCGCCTTACCATCGAAACTCAAACCATGTTGAACGAGTCTACTATTGAAATCAACATCCACACGGAGGAGGATCCTCACATTGTGAAGATTGGACAATCCCTTAACACATCAGAACAAGCTGCCTTTACTACCTTTCTCCGTACCCTGACCAAGCTTTCGCTTGGTCCTCTGTGGACATGCGGGAATTGATCCTACCATTGCCGTCCATAACATCACCCTAAACCCCGATTCCAAACCAGTCAAACAGAAATTGAGAAAAATGCATCCACGCATTGCCCTCTTGGTCAAAGAGGAGCTCCAACGACTCCTTTCTGTTTCCTTCATTCTGCCTATTGACTATCCTCAATGGATTTCTAACATCGTGCCTGTCACGAAAGCGACGGGGGGACTTCGGATATGCACGGATTTCTGGGATCTTAACCTTGCTTGCCCTAAGGATGACTTTCCCCTACCCAGTATTGATCAACTTGTTGATCTCACTGCGGGCCATGAAATGCTTTCTCTCATGGATGGCTTTTCGAGGATCTGACCAAATTTTAGTCGCACCCATGCCGATCAACATAAGACCGCTTTCATAACTCCTTGGGAACCTTACATTATCGTGTCATGCCGTTTGGCCTTAAGAATCTTTGGTGCGACCTATCGGTGGGCTATGACCTACATTTTCATGACATTATGCACACTATCCTTGAAGATTACGTCGGCGATCTTCTTGGCAAGTCTAAACATCGCGGTGAACATCTCGATGTTTTAACCATTATTTTCGATGCTTTGTTGCGATATTTTGTCAGTCTTGACCAAAGAAATGTGTCTTTGGTGTCCTTTGAGGAAAACTTCTTGGTTTTATCGTCTCTTTGCGTGGCATTGAGGTCGATCCATCTAAAGTAAAAGCTATCCTAGAAATGCCCCACCCGAGAACCTCAAACAATTGCGTAGTTTGCGGGGTAAACTTGATCCATCCGGCGTTTCATCTCCCGACTCTCGGATCGATGTCACCCTTTTCATCACCTTCTAAAAAGGGCGTTGCCTTTGATGGGTGAGGAGTGTCACCAAGCCTTGAAGCTCTAAAAACTTATCTCTTGCTGAGCCACCGTGCTTATCCCACCCGGGACGACCGCCCTTTCTACCTTTATCTTTTTGCTTGACCATTTATAGGGCTATGCTATGCTCGCACATCGGGACTCGGCACGCGAGAGAAACAGGCCGTTTATTATATAAGTCGTACCCTCGTGGAGTACGAGACTAGGTATACACATGTAGAAAAATTGTGCCTAGCCCTATCATTCGTAGCCACCAAACTCGACATTACCTCTGAATCACAAAACTTTTGTCATCACCAACACGGACCCCATTCATTATATATGCCAAACCACATCTAAACCAACGCATCGCTCGATGGCTCATGCTCCTCGCCGACCTTGACCTTGAGTTTATACAACAGAAGTCAATCAAAGGACAAACTCTTGCAGACCAACTTGCGGAGGCCCCTTTACCTAGGGAACAATTTACCAATTTTACATTCCCCGACGAACTCATCGCCACTCTTTCACTCGGGGAAGAGTCGTATCAAATGACCCTCTTCTTGATGGATCTAAATGCCGGTAGCGGCGGAGGAGCCGGCGTTGTTCTCATCCCTCTTTGGCTTTGAACCTATGCCTCTTTCATTCGGCTTGATTTCCCTGCACTAATAATACTGGCGGAATACGAGGCCCTTGTTGCAGGTCTCGAGTTGCGATACACTTAGGCATCAAATCTATCAATATCTTTGGTGACTCTCGATTGGTAGTCAATCAAGTTATGGGCATCTACCGATGTAAAAATGAGGAACTTGAAGTACAAACACCACGTGGAGTCACTTCTAGCCTTATTTACTCACTATTCTATCAAACCATTCCCGCTCCACTAACAAATTTGCGGATACTATGGCTTGCTTAGCCTCGCAAATTCCACCGCACCTGTTGACTACGAATTATTCGTTGTGGTCCAGTGCAACTTTTGCACCATCTATTCAACCCGGTAGTTTGCATGATAAATATTGTGTCTACTAATTCGCAGGATACCTGGTACCACCAATTTCACGACTACCTTACGATCTCTGTTCTCCCACCTGACCTTACTAGTAACGGCAAACGTGCTTTTCTTAAAAGTGTTTTGCGTTATGTTGTCATGGGAGGACTCCTCTATAAACGTGGCTTTGATGGCATCCTCCTTCGCTGTCTAACCGGCGCGGAGGTCACCTATACCATCCAACAAGTCCATGATGGGATTTGTGGTGGACATTTTAGTGGCCTTGCCGTGGCTAAACGAATCCTTCGCCTAGGTTATTATTGGCCTACTCTCGATAATAACATTTACTACGAATATGTTAAGCGTTGTGTTATGTGTCAACAACATGCCAACCTTCAACATACTCTCCTAGCCATCATTGCAGTGCATACGAGATCTTTGGCCTTTCTCACTGATGGGGTTTAGACCTTATTGGTGAGATTCACCCAACCTCTTCACAAGCGTCACCGTTGGATAATCACAACAACGAATATTACACAAAATGGGTAGAGGCCATTCCACTCATTTCAATCAAAAAAGAAAAAAATTGTCGAATTCATTAACCATCACATTATACATCGTTTTGGTATTCCTCATCGCCTAATAACGAGATAATGGTAAATCTTTCAAAAACAAGTTGTTCAAGACCTTTGTGACAACTTTGGTATCAAACTTAGTTTCTCATCGCCTTCTTATCCATGAGAGCCAATGGTGGTGAATCTTCTAATAAAACCTAACCAAAATCCTCATGAAAGTTGTCGATGAATCGGAAGAAATTGGCACGATCACATTCCCTTTGCCCTTTGGGCTTATCGTACTAGCATTCGTACCTCTACTAATGCCACACCTTTTCTTTGGTATACGGTGCAGAGAAATTTGTTTTGCCTCTCGAAATACAAATACCCTCCCTTAGAATATCTCTTGAGGATATTCTCACCAACGATGATTTCGCCAAGAGCGGTTAGCCCAATTAGAGCTTCTTGATGACGACGTCTTACGGCTCTCGATCACCTTCAAATCTATCAAAAACGCATCAAGCGTGCTTATGATAAGCGACTTCATGAGCGTACCTTTAAGGTTGGTGATCTTGTCCTCAAAGAGAATCAACATGTAACCAAACTAGAAAAGAGCAAAGCGTGGAAAATTTGCTCCCGATTGGATTGGGCCTTATATAATCACTCACACTTATGGATCGAGGCACTTATCGTTTAGCTTAAGCAATGGTAAGCTGAGCTGAACCCATAATGCCCTGCATCTTCGACCATTCTCTTGTTGAATCTAGTGTTATATCACTTTTTATCTACCTCTTGCTCGTCCCTTGAGCTCATTTACCACCACATACACTTGTTTTCTATATCTCATAATAAAATCAAGCTCACATAGTTTGATTCTCACCTCCCTGAAGTGATGCCTTCCCTTTTTAGTCTAGTCCATGACTTCAAAGTATTAAAATAAGCCGTATTCTTATGGGATTTTCTTGAGTCAAACTTCCTACCAAACTAGATGCTTCACGCGAAAAGAACATCTAGCTATCTAAATTATATATAATTGCTCCCTCGAAGGATGAGCTATATGCCAAATTATTGCTTTATTATTATATATATTTGCTCCCCGAAGAAGGACAGACTATGCATTAAAATCATCTCTGCTACTATAAAATTTGCTCCCTCGAAAGGACAGCTATACGAGTCGACCTTTTATCGAAGCTTCTCGCATTGATCGGCTTTGTGAAGACCTCAAGAATAAAACAATCCATATCCACTGGTAGACTTCCGCATTGATCGAGTCTATATTCGGTCAAATAAAAGCCTCATTCACAAGAACTTTTTGGGTCATGGACTTGTCTATTTAGGGTAGGTTCTCTTTCGTCGAGAACACTCACTTTGTAACAAGTTCTCTGTATCTCGGCTATATCATTCACCTCACCTCACCATTTGTTTGACTCGAGGGACGTAACGTACGCTCAATATATTGTGATCATCTGACTCTTTTCACCTATTGACTTCTCGTCATACATGCACGGTACCTAGGGTTTCAAGCTCGTTCTACGTTGTGTGGTTTGTTTAGCTCTTTTCACCTACGGAGCGCTCTTTCCGCTTTGCCTCGCATCTAGGATTGTGTGTTGATCTTAATCAGGACATGGTTCCCTTCTACTTGGGTAGGCTAACTTTCGCTTCCCTTATACCTTTTACAACATCACCAATTCATTTTACCTTACCAATATTAATATCAATATTTTTACCAAACCGACCAATTGCTGAATTCACCTCTCCTGGTCCTAAGGGAGGAGAACTACATCGATCTGAGGCCCTTCCTTGCTTTGTGCGATGGGCTATGTAGGCGGCACTTAGGAGACATGGGGTCTCCCAAGGTTAGCTCGACCATCCCCTACCATAACCTATCATGTGGTAAATATAAATATTTTTGTGTATTTTTATTTCATCACATTCCTCTTTATCCTTTTTCAAAACAGAAAGTCAAAGCGAAAACATTCTTAGTATTATAACTCAAATCAGCATACATATCTCGTTTTATTTAGATGTTAAACAAATACATCTTCTCTATATCATCGACACGCAGTCGGTACTCTTATTTATTCTTATACCTTGCTAACATTTATTTAGACCCTCACGCCTCATCCCGAACTAGGTGATGATCGTGATCGTCGACCCCTCTCGCCAGGCCTCTCTGTCCTCAAAGGTACCACGGATATTGGTACCGCCCACTGATCTGCCAATCTCTCCTGTAACATATGAATACGCCCTCTCGCATGGAGGACTCAGCCTCTAGTCTCGCTTTGCTCGTGACTCATGACCGCTAACAATCCTCTTGTCTCATTCACTGCGTTTTTGAGCTGCTTTGAACCAAAGCTGCTCTGCCGATCCCTCTCTGCTGTAATCACAGATATGTCAGGGCGATCGCGTACACCTCGCAGCTCTGCTACCCACCATAACCTATAGGCCTCTGTCATTCCGGCATCTATTACACTGCGATCGGCTGCTATCTCCTCGGGCCCTTCTGGAGGTGTTGGCCGGGGAGGTGAGAATGCTGCCTCGGCATCGATCCTCATATATGGTCTATAAGCCTGCGGTATGTCTGCCACAAACCCAAATTGTGTCGCGCACGCGATCTATAGGAATCCTCTCATATTCACTGGCTTTGTGCCTGCGATCCACCTCAATCGCTCTACACCCTCAACTCCTCGGCTATGTTCTCGGTTACCATATAGTTCCGTAAGGCCTCAGCCAGAGATATCCATGACCTGTCACCCTCTCCCATACCTTGCCTGTAATACTCAATGTCACCCGTCACGGCACTGGGATCTTGCCTCTTGTTGCATGCGGACCCATCGTCGAATCCCGACCTCGTACTCCGGTCTCTCTGCTTGCTGGATGGATCGGCCTCTGGTCGCACACAAACAATGTGCTCATAGGCCCAACGAGTGTAATAAGTATGAGCAATCGGTGTAGATCTGTGATTTCACCTACAAGCCCATAAACCCCTGTATAACTCGCCAAATATGTAGGTGCCCATGCACGAAAGTCACGTTCCTTTCTATCATCTCCCGAATAACACACATCGATGCCTTTGGAAATCTTCCCCCTTAGCCTCGGTAATGCATAATACCCTACCGCTATCATTAATATTCACTTTAACCTTGTCTCCTCGGGATGTGCTGCATACATTACCCCATACGTAAATGATAAACCTCGTTTGTGTCAAATCTCGTGCGTATGGACCAAATCTGCGGTTATCGCTCCCAGTGCCATGTTAGGTAGTGCACGATATCTTGGTTCTCTGTAATAGGGAGTCTCAAAATACGGAACACATCTTCGATATTCTTGTCATCTCCCCTGTTGGCGGATAAAGGTATTTGTCTCGGGATTCCATCTCTCGATCAACGCCTTTGTAACATACCATGGTTACGTGCGATTCGTGAATAATAAGCGGATTCCACTTAACCCCAAACGATTTATCAATGTCCATTCGCATTTGGTGTTACATCCGCTCGGATTCGTGACAACAATGTATGGCGGCACCACTATCATTCATCCTCAACCCTGCCTCTGCTGCATACACCAAAACAACAAACAACCATTCAATCGTCGGGGGTTTTTCAAACATTACGGAAATTCCTCCGATGCTAACGGTATCGGTTATACATAACGATATCGGTTCGATGGCAAATCCGGTTCTCCTAACACTTCTTCACAGTCTTTATCGATTACATACACCTTCCCTAAAAACAACCACCTACGACAATAATTTGCTCGTTTATTCCTTTTTATACATACAAACATACATACGAAACCCCGATTGCCTACCCCGTAACACTTACCTCACTATGACCCTTGTTATCATGTTTTCTTTCTCATATCTACCCACCTACTCTCCCCCATCTTATTCACAAAACATGCAGTAGTCAAATCACAAACAAAACGTTACCTCTTGGTTTGCGGTAGCTTGAGGTGGCCCTTGTCTTCCCTCTTGTCCACACTGCTTGGATGTTTCTCCTCGTCCTGCCATTATTACCACCTTTTTCAAACCTGCCTTTCTGTCTTCTGAATCTCAGATCACAATCACCTTCCCTGTCTCTTTTCTCCTTATCACTCAAATTTCTCATGCAATTACCTGTCTCAGTCGTCAAAAAGCGTCGCGTTCGCGTATTTAACTTCTTGCATGGCTCTCAATCTAGAACTTAAGTTGTGGTGCTAGCTTTTTATTTTTAGAAACATCATACCTAAATCCGGTATCGGGGATGCGGGAGGTGGCTCATCTGCGCAGCCCGTCATTACCTAACCGATATCGCGTTACCCTCTCTAGGGGTATCCTCTCGTACTCTCTTTTCTTCGTTTTTATCCGAATGTATTTGGATCGCGCATTTTTGCCTCTTTAAGCGGGCTCCTGCATCCGTGAGGGTGATCCATGTAAGGTCTCCATCCACCACACATATCATTACAATATCATAACATCATCTATTTCTACAAAAACAAACAAACCATGTAAAGATATCAAAACAAACATCCCGCCTGCGCAAGCCTTTGCATCATTTGGATCCGACTCATGACCCGGACCACCTATAAAAGCCAATACCAGCCCCATATGACATGTGGACATTTCATCACATAACACATCATCTGATATATGATGTGCTCATAAACTCATCATATATTCTATACCAAAATGTCGAGCGAAATACTTAAAAACATTTTCGAACCTCATGTGGATCATAACATCATCTCTATATATATATACAAATTTGCAAATATCTGATGGTGCCCCAAGCATAACAGTATGCTCTCACCATCTCATGAAGCACCCCCATCAAAATTCCCATGGAAAGCGGCCTCCCTCAGTATCGGGAATATACTCGGCTCAGGTGGTATCATCATCTGACCCATACTCGGCTCGCGTGCAGCGTGTCATAATGAATCGATGCACATGGTACATGTCACCATACCTCTGCATCGCTGGCTTGTGATAGGTAAGTAAGCCGGTTTGCATCTCCAAAAACTATCTGTAATACTATGTAGGGATCCTGGCTCTTTGAATCTACCTAGCACCTCTCCCTCGATAGGTCCTGAAGGATGCCTACACATCCTCCTTGGCGGACACCGTGATAGTCGCCTCCTGTGTCGGGAGATGGAGGTCACGCTCGGTGTGTCACCGGATCCCATCTCTCGTATGAGGGATACCATCGGTTGTGATCTCTCTATTGCTCTAACCTCCATACTGCCCTCTGGACTCCACCAAGTCCCACCTCACTATGATTACCCAGTGAGCTGCGAGATATGTGTGGCGCATCTGCTGGTGCGGGGGGCATCTATCCGGCATGGTCGTCAGCTGGCCGCATTTGCTGCTGCAAACCAACCCACATCTTTAGACCTACTTTTTATCACAACATCTACTTTATCCTCTAAACCCCCTTTTATCCCCCAACCACACCCCGACTCTCTACCACCCCACCCAAAACCCAAACCCCCACTCACCAAAACCCAACACCCAAACCCACTCACTAACCTGCCCCAACCCCCAACCACACTCAGCAAACAAAACCCAAACCCACTCTCTCTGCCAAACCCAACCCAACCCAACCCACCTCAACCAAAACAAAACCCAAACCCACCCAACACCCAACACCCATCAACTATGCCACCCAAAACCCAAACCCACTCACCCAAAACCCTCCCCAAACCCTCTGCACTCTCCAAAAACCCCTCACCTCAAACCCACTCACCCAAACCCAACCCAACCCAACCAGCCACCCACTCAACCAAAACAAAACCCACTCTCACGGCCCAAAGCCCCAACCCAAAGTGTCTTGGACACCCAAAACCCAACCCAACCCACCCAACACCCAAAACCCCAACCCAACCCACCTGACCCAAAACCCAGCCCAACCAACCCACACTCACCCATGGACCCCGGTCCCCCTCCCACCATTGGCGCGCCTGGGGCTGGCCGGTCAACGACCAGCCGCATCGTAACCCACAGACCCCCTGCTTTAAAAATTGCCCGCCGATGCAGCCGGTGCTTAGTGCCCGACATCGGTCATTGAAAATTTACGCGCCCAGAACCCGCGCGGCCTACCCCCTTCTTCTTTTTTCCCTATTTCTACCTCTCTACCCACCCAAACACCCTAAAAACCTACCCACCATGCCGCCTTGGCCTCTTTCACCTATCTACCCTCTCCCTTTTTCAAATCATTTCCATTTATTCATTATTTTCTACAAAACATTATATTCCTACCCAAATCCCAAAAACAACATAATGCGATAAAATGCACAAAATAAAGAGTTCGAAGCCTACCCACGACGACACGTCGTCGTGGTGGGATAGGTGGTGGTGGTCCAGCTGGTCCAGCCCCTCCTGCTCCTCCTGCCTGTGCCATAGCTCCAATTTTGATCTGCTGGGTCCCCGGCCAATCAACTGCTGCCTCCTCCTCACACGGGCCCGCAAACAACTCACTCCTCAGTAAAAATAGCTCCACCTCACTCAATAAACCTCCAATCTCAACTCTCCACGTCAGACAAGTCAATTTGGTTTTCAAAATAACAAAGTGACAATGACAAGCCGTATTTTTCTTTTTATAGGTTTTTCGCCCTTAACCGATATCGGTTTTATTTTTCCCTAATGAACCGGTATCGGTCCCTTAACCGATATCGGTCATGTGGAATCGACATCGGTTTGTCTTCCAACTTTCCCCCAATTTTATTTTTTGCCCCTATTTACCATTTGCCCCTTTTTAACCACATATGCCTATATCCACCCCTGAAACACCATTTGTTTGCTTTGAAACACCATTTGTTTACCTCCTATTTGGCCCGACCCAAGGCCTCGCAGATTGACCTACCTACCTTTGGCCCGACCCAGGCCTCAACCTACCTGTTGGCCCGACCCGAGGCCTCGCCTACCTATTCGGCCCGACCCAGGCCTCGGCCTACCTATTTGGCCCGACCCGAGGCCTCGCCTACCTACCTGGCCTTCGGCCTACCGGCCCACGGCCTCGCCTACCTATTTGGCCCGACCCAAGGCCTCGCCTACCTATTTGGCCCGACCCCAGGCCTCGGCCCAGGCCTCGGCCTACCTATTTGGCCCGACCCAAGGCCTTAACCTACCCATTTGGCCCGACCCAAGGCCTCGCCTACCCGGCCAACTTGGCCCGACCCATTTGGCCCGAAGGCCTCACCCTACCCATCCGGCCCGACCAAGGCCGGCCAAGGCCCAACTTGGCCCGACCCACGACCGTATCACTTCAATACCATACCCACAATCAACATTTTATTTTTATCCATCCATCATGTACCTTTTGTTCAATCGAGCTCACCTGTTCGTGTTTTAGCATGATTAGGGTCCTTGACTTGATCTGTCGACCAACTTTGCCTAGACCTAGACCGTGACGTTTATCTCAACCAAACCAACCATTTAGTCTTGCCGAACATGCCTAAGCGTTCTGTACCTTACATTATATACCTTGGAGCTACTTCTATGCCTTGGATACGAGGATTATATCACCCTTGTTTGGATAAACTATCGACCTTTGCCTATACATCATTTGGTTTGCTCGTCAAATCATGTACCCTAGTCGTCTTATTGCATTTCAACATGCGTCTGCTTCCTTGGACCTACCCCACCACCTTACCATCCTCTCTCAAACATGTACCCTTTATTAACCCTATCACGATTTCCGTTCACTCAATCTGTGATAGATTTGAGGGGGTTACCTATATCCTTAACATGAGAAACCACTTCATATTATTGTCCATGTGACTTTACTACGGAACAAGCTACACGACAATAAGGGGCTAATGTAGACACCAAATTCATGTCTTACGACCCCTTGTGACCCGCATCCCATTTATGACCTAACCTCATTACCTAAACTTTACACAATTATTTATTAATTACCTTGTAATTGATAAATCCCCATCACCTCACCTGCCACCTCATTTTGCCACCTCATCATGACCTAGCCCTAATCCTAAACTAACCTAATTAAAACCTAAAACTTGGTCTACACCTACACCCATAACTAATGACCCCTTTCTCGCACCCAAAACCGACCTTCTAGTCACTTGACCAAGCACGCAGCTGATCTCTCGGGAGAAAAGCAGGGAAGGTGGGCGATTTTACTAAAAATAGCCTACTTTTTCCTTCGATGCGGTTCTACTCGACCGCCATCGGTTACGCAACCGCCATCGGTTCCCTGTAAATGGGCTCCCCAAACCAAAACAACGGATCGGAATTTCATTTTGGAGATCAGTCGAAGGATTTCTGGATCAACAGAGATTATTGGGAGCGAGAGCGAGTCAGATCTTCACTTGACCAAGCAGAGACGAGTGGAAATACTAGAAGTGTTTACAGCAAAGGAGATCAGCTTGCATCTTGGTCAAAACCAGTAAGTCACATCTTGCATGTCCTCTGTTATAACATTTCTTATGTTTCTTGAATCTCAGTCCTCCTAAATCCGTTTCTGAGTCCACTACCCAACGTGCCATTGCATCTAACTGTTATTCTTTTACCTCTCATCATCTCATTTCCTAATATCATCCATAAACCAGCCTTACAAACACCATAGCTACCAAGAAGATCCTATAACCCACCGGTATCGGTTATCGATTAACCAGCGCATCGGTTATCGATGCAGAACCGCATCGGTTCCTCACTCCGATCAAAACCAGAAAAACAGCCTTTTCCCTACCCAGTTCAACGAAACAACTTAATTGATATTTTACAGTCTTTTGTGTTAATTCATATTAGCAGGGAAACTGACCACCTTCGAAAGGAAGTTTTATATTTCCTGGGCCCAGGCGGTTTCCTCATTTATTGTTTAATCAAAATCTTGTGGTCTTGTGTTCTTATTTGCGAGTAGTCCTTCCAAGACAAAAAGGAGTTCTTAGCGATCGTACCCGATCTTCTCTCTGATACGCGCACACCATCTCGACATTACAGGTATTCCTCCTAACCCTAACCTTATCTGTTTCTAAAAAGGAACGAAACATTTCCGAGGAAACATCTTTATAAAATACAAATGGTGTAGCTATCAGTCTTGTTAGAATTTTTGTAGCACATAGATCATTGACAAGGATTTGCGCTCTATATTCATGTAATTCTATTATGCAGAGTCAAATTTCTACTAGCAAAAATATATGATGATCTATAATACCTTCTCTAGGCTAAGCAAACACCTACCAATGGTCATGCCATAGGCATCTACATGTACATGAAATGGTTGGTCCCATGAAGGAAAACCTAGAATAGGAATAGTAGTAAATTTCTCCTTTAACGTCTTGATTGCGGGTTGTTGTGGTTCTCCCTAGTAGAATGTACCTTTTCCTTTGTTAACTCCTCCAAAGGTGTGGAAAGCTTGGCATATCCCTTTATGAAATTTCTATTATACCTGTGTGACCCAAGAATTCACACACCTCACTCGGCCCGATAGGAAATTTCATTCCTATAATGACTACAACCTTAGTTGGATCAACTAACAACCCTTCCTTACTGATTAATTGTCCTAATAGTATTCTAAATGGTGTAGCAAATATGCACTTCTTAATTTTCAAAGAGATACTCAACTATCTCCATATTTCAAACATTAAGCACAAATTATCACAATAATATTTAACTACTCCATACACCAGATCCATTTGTCAAAATAAATCTGTAAGAAGTTGTGAATAAAGTCCTTGAACCCTTAAACAACTATGCACAAAAATATAGAAGACACGTTTTCGGTCAAAAGGCATCACAAGATAGGAGAAGTTACCTCGTTATGTAGTAAAAGTTATATTTCTGATCCTCATGGGCAATCCTAACCTAATGATACCCAGAGAACCCATCTATAAAATAATAGATTTCACATCTTGTAATGCCTTCTAGTATTTCCTCAGTGAATGGCATAGGAAAGGGATCAGTCACACATGTAGCATTCAACTCCCTGTATTCCACACAAATCCTAATCCAACCATCCTTCTTGATACTAATCACCATTGGACTAACCCATTCTGACTCATCCGGTGGCTTGATGATTCAAGACTTCAACATATTTTCAATATCTTCCTTGACCTTTTCATGTAAGTAAGTTGGGGTTCATCATGTAGGGTCTCTTTCTAACTAGGCACACCCTCTTTAAGTTTTATCTTCATCTCCCTTAATGATTCGTGCATGCCTTTAAGTTCATGGTACCCCGAGGGAATAAGTCCATATAATCCCACGAGTAGCTCTATGATTATTTCCACCTCGAGTCAGCCAATAGTCTCCAATTATGGCCTCTTTAGGCTCAATATTTGTTCCAATATTCACTTTATTTGTCTTCATAGGTTCATGATAGGCATGTGTGGTCTTTTTGCACTATCCAAAACCTCACGCCTACTTATTTAATGGTTTACATCTAGATTTTCTACTTCTTTGTCATCCACTAAGTAGGCCATTTTTCCTTTTTCTTTCTCAAGGAAATCACGCTAAAGTAGTGTGGCATCAGCCTCTGTTTCTTCAACAAAATGCACTCCTAAATATCCCTCATCCATTAACTCAAGTAGCTCTTTAGTTTTAGTACTATATCCCATAGTTAAGCGCTTTATGAATTTCAATACTTCTCTAACCAGAGGCTTGGTAGAGAAGAATTCAAATGTCTTAGTCATTCTTGTAATTAACCGCGCAATTTCCAGTCTCTCTATGGAGTTATACATATACATACTAAGCATGTGTGCATCCTTTTAAAGTGGAATAAAAATTTTGCACCCAGGAGAAAGGTGGTAAATCTTCCTACCCCTCTATCTAGAGTCTCTCACACATCGAGAATGTGTTGATGAACATGTTGATTGCCATGATCGGTGCAGATTTGAGTAGGTGCATTGCTCCTAAAGAACCTATTGGCAATATCATTTTGAATTTCATTCCATCCTACAAGATTACCCTTGTGGGCCACCCACCAATGTCTTTGTTGTCCCCGCATAGGGTATAGGCTAGCATATTCCTCCCTTCAGTGGGTCTATACACTACTCTTCTATGGCACACAAGAATACTATAGGATCTCCTTCTCTGGTGTATCAAGGTACTCTAGCCATTACATATTCTCTTGATATAACATGGTATGTAATCATTAGAAAATATACACTTTACTTCACTCCCCACCAACTCATAAGTTCTATGAGCCCAATTATCACAAGCAACACTTTTAGTATTTCCAATAGACTATGCATCCTCCCCTTTGAATGATTCCCTCTTTACATGGCTCAAGCACCTAGGGATATTAGATGGTGCATACATAGATCCTATTCGAGTCTTCTTCACTCAAGGGCTTAACATAGGGTGCATATTTGCCATATGTTAATGGGATAATGACACTTTCCTCCTTGTTTTCAAAACTAATATAACCCTTGTTGAACCAAAGATCAACATTATTTTCATAGCACCAAGGACACCCCAATAGAGAAAGGAAGCTATGTGACTCTTCCAATACTAAAACCTCAAAATATCCGGTGAACTTGGCTCCTTATATGGAAATGGATACATTAGAGGATGGCTCTGATGGGGTCTTCCCATTTAGACCCATGCATATAAAGTAAGAACATTGACTTTCATGCATGTATGAATCAATATATTACTCAATAGCCACCCATCCATAAAAGTATTCGAGTGATTTCCTTGTCATAATCTAGGATATGAGGTGGAATATTTACATACGAGGATCTGCCATCTAGTCTCAATACTTACACGCAGAGTGTTTCCTTTTAACCAATTGTAGTCATTTTTGTACCCTTCATTGAACAATAAAATCCCATGCACATCGTCATATCACCTAATGGAAACTATGTTCTCACCCAAGGAACGCACGTGCACCAAGTCTCTCCTTTATGTGAGTTTTGTGAGAATGCATCATTTTAGAATAGACAATCAAATGCTAGGACAAAAAGAACTAAACCACATTCTTATGAACTTAGGAAGAGTTGTCATCTCATTGTATGCAGGTAAGAGAAATAACAAGCAACACATGGAAATGATTTATACAGAAAGGAAATGCATGAGTATTGAACACAGATGATTTATAATGAAGCATTATATTCATACTATCAAAGTTAATAACCCACATTACATCCCTTGAGGTCATAACAAATCCTCATATTATGCAGAGCCAAATCATGCATCAGAGTTATGTTATGCTCATCATATTACAAATAAAAATGAGAACCCATCCCCTTTTATATGTTATCGCTCACAGATCTCTCCTAATCCCTAGCCATAACACCCTCCATTCTATTTTCTATAGGGCTTCACCTCTCTTCAACTCATCTCTTTTCTTCTACTAGTGCTTGTATATATAGCCTTAACACCCACCACCATGCCTTCTAGAAGTTACATATCGGTCACCAAGTGTCAAAGTGGTCCACCTTTTTAACCATTTTTCTTTATGTTTTTGAATGACAAAACAAATAAGGGTAAGGGATAAAAGGAATACCTATTATGCTAATCAATTAATGGTTGTTATGCGCATTTTGACTTCTCAATCTAATGCTGGTTGGGAGAGATTCATTTTGGCTATGAGGAACTACCTATAAAAGAAAACAATACCACAAAGAGAAGTTAAATGATATATGATAGTGGACTTCCTAGCGTATTCTAGCTCCAGGAAGTGAGATACTTCCTAGATGGTTGTCGATCCACTGTTTAAAACAAATTAATGTGAGAAATAAGTAAATTCTTACTGTATTTGATATGATTTAGGTATCTCATTCAAGTACAATAATAAAATCCAATCACAATAGGCTAGGCTATAATTGGATCTAAAGGATGAGGTATTTGTCAAGTACTAGGAATGGTCAGTGGTCCGATTCTGGGTTGTTTAGGTCAATTGGTAAGAGGTTATTTGGCTCTGTTCTTGGGTAGGGTATAAAACATAGAGAATGACGCGTCAGTCTGGTATGGTGGTGATAGTTTATGTAGAACCAAAAATGGTTATGGGTAACTGGCATCAGTAAGGTCAGGGTGAACAAAACTTAAAGAGATTTGATTATAAGGTTTGACTTGGGATTTGATAGAGATGGTAGGATGGATAAGGAGGTTTATATAAGTCTCAGGTGTATTACGGGATGCGAAAAAAATGTGGATGGGTGATTTGGTGGTGTGGGTAAGGAAATGGTTGGGTTACATGTTGGTAAGGGATAGGAGAATGAGCACACAAAGTGTAGATTAATAACATGAGTAACAAAAGCTACGAACTAAAATAACAATGTTGGTTAGGGATACACTTATTTTGATGTAAACTAGATTGATGAATGGTAATGATATTTGATCGGAAGGATGGTATTTTTACCATAGAAATAAATCTGGAATTCTTATGTGAGTGCGATGCTTCCTGGATTTGTCATAGTGTTGGTTGTTAATGTCTAAATGCGTGAAGAGATGTTGGTTCTACTTACATGCAGCTCGATCTCTCTCCTCTACTCTAGAATCTTCCAACCTCCCTAACAAGGTTGATAAGGTGAATAGATGGTAACGATGGTGGCTCCGGAGTTCACCAATGTTAGTTTAGGGTGACCAGGCATTGGTTAAGGTGGGCTTCCGTGAGGTTTACTAAAACTAGAAAATCTTGCCTCTTTTAACTCGGGTTCATTCCTTTCTTCCCGGATGTATAACAAACCTTACATTTTTATGAGAGGGAAGGTGGTTAGAGGGATAGTAGGCATTGAATTTTAGGGTTAAACTAAGTCTTAGTTAGTTATGGAAACATGCCAAGAATAGGTCTAAGGTGAGGTGGCTAGGTGAGGTGTCTAGGTGAGGTGGAAATTAGCTTAATTAGAATAATTAAGTAATGTATATTGTGAGGGTGGGTATTAATTTAATTAATTTAATTAAACTAATATTAATGTGGGGTGAAAGGGGCCATGGTTAGGTGAATATGTTTGAGTTGGTTATTTGACGAGGCCAAGGGGAGTGTGACCCAATTTTGGTGTCTACATTTTTCCCCTTTGTTGTGTAACTTTTATTAGTAAGTGACTTTGAAAAAAGTAAGATGTGGTTTCCCCATGTGTGGGTAAAGGTAATGTTCCCCTAATCATGGGTGGAGGTAAACCCCCTCAAACTAGGAACCGATGAGGTGAGAGAAGGAAGTGGTGAGTGGTTTTATAAAATGAGGAGGTGGGCGGGTTTGAGAAAACAATTTTAGGTATAAAGGAGGTGATGGTCGAGGTATGGTGATTGTAAGAGGTATGGTAGGTGATTAGGTAGATCATTCAGATGTACACACACATTGTGAAATGCCATGAGATACCAAGGTTTCTCAACATAACAAATGTACATTAGCTAGGGTCGTAAAGGTCATCCAAACAAGGGTTGTTGAGGTCTGGTATCCAGGGTAAAGGATATGGTTTGGGAACTCAATGAGGTAAGATGCAGGAATGTTTAGGTGTGGTTTTGGTACATCCAAAGGGTCAAAAGGTCAAGGTTTTTTGGAAAAGGGTCACGACCATAGGTAAGGTAAGGTTATTAGGCTAAGAAAACAAGTACCATCATCGCAAGATGCAACGGGTGAAGACATGGGAATATCCACTTAATCAATGGTGAGGTAGGTAGGTGTGGGTCAGGTAGGTGGAGGTAAAAATGAGGAAATGGGGTAAGGGTCAAATCGGAAAAAAGGGAAATGGGCTAGGGTCAAGAGGTAGTGACATCAAACGTACGCACATGTATAAACTATGGCATTGAACCGGGTTGAAGAGCATGCAAACTATACATCATCCAAGGTCGATAGGTTTATCCAAACAAGGTTGAAGTGATTTTGGTATCCAAGGTATAGGATATGGTGTGGAAGCACATCACAGGTCAGGTGCAGGAACATGTAGGTATGTTCCGGTACACCAAAGGTTGGGTCAAGATAAATGGAACAACAATAGGCAAGGTAAGGTCATTAGGTCAAACAACATGGGTAATAGTGTCGCAAGGTATAGTGAGCACATGGGTTCATAAGTCATTAACAATGTTCTAGGTCAGTGTACCGAGGTCACGGAATAGATAGGAACAAGGTAAGGGTAAAATAACAAGTCCCTAAATGCAGTAAAGGATATGTATCGGTAATGTAGGCTTGGAGGTAGATTGTGATAAGGGTGAGTAAGGTCAACAAGGTGGTGGGAAGTGTAAATTTTGGGCAGAGGCTATTGGGGAAAGGGTGTTGATAGGAGTATAATAGGTAACTTAGATGGAAGGTCAATGTTGGGTAAAATCAAGCTTGAATAATGGTTGTGTTTTGTTGAATGCAAGCCCAAGGGCAGCTACGGATGAGAGGCGAGTACCACCCCTATTGTTGTCAGTATAATCGAGTGTCACCACCGATGAGTGGAGGCACATGATGGACGTCAGCTTGATAGGAGTGAGACATTACAGGAACATAGTCTAAGAGTTGAGTTTGATGGTCAACCTCATTGATAGATGGGACTCGGCTTCAAATACCTTCCATCTCTTGGTGGTGAGATCACATTCACCAACGGAGGATGTGCATGGGATCCTATAATTACCGATAGTGGGGACACATGTGTATTCAATATCCTCAAAGTCATCCGAGGAGTTGATCTAATTGATTATGTTTGGTGAGGGATGGCGAGATGAGGTTCCATAGCACAAGTTTGAGCTATGGGGGGATGTATGCAGCCCATCCTAAGGAGATGACGCTAGTTGTTCTTATTATGAAGGCAATGTGTTGTTTTTCACTACTAGATGTAGAGGGTAGGAGATTCCTATGGGCATTGATGGGGGTCCTCCATGACATGATGGAGGAGAGGACTCACTTTTCTTGGGCACCAACATATTTGGTGCAGTTGTATAGGAGTTGTGGGCATACAACATATTGTGGTGGTTTAGCCTATGCTTACACCTTTCTTCTCCACTTTGGGCATATGAGCACATGGTATGTGTGAGGCCACTAGGTACACCAGACATGATGCATTTGATGTTAGATTAGTTTGAGTAGGTTATAGGCCTTTGGGTGCCGATTGCTGGAGTACGTAGAGTTTTTGGGGCTACACATGATATAACCTATTACAGGCACATATTGGAGGGCTTATCTAGAGTAGACATTATTTAGAGGCCATATGTGAGCTTCCCTCATACATAAGCAAGCACATGGCAAAGAGAGTTAGATGAACTACAACTAGTTCGATGGATAGAGGGGTATCACACATGAGAGCATGAGCTAATACTGTAAATAGGGTCAGATAGTAGTTTGGGTTTTACGGGATGTACCACCTCCTTTCCCATAGTATAGGAGGGATGACGTGGAGAGACCTATGTCTCACAGCATGACCTATCATGCCGTGGGCATGAGGATCCACTAGTGGACTTGTAGATTGATAATGTTGATTACAAAGATATATACAAATAATGGTGGGTAGTCACAACCTTCAAAGAGCACCACCCAAGCTAAGGTAGCCAGATGTGGTGACCCTCACGGTCATGGAGGGAAACTTTAGGGGACGGGTGGTCACATTACGGGCCTGGGTTATAGGTCTACGGGGATAGCTAATATGATCATAGGTAGAGGTGGCCACATTACAAGCATAGGTGGTGGCCCTTTAGGCCCATTTAAAAGTTTACAAGGGTAGGAACCTACACAAGGTGGAGCTAGAGATAGGGAGTAAGTAGCCACCCACGGGGAATAGGTCACGGGGTTGCGAGGCTAGTTGGCCACTACTCAGGCACAGATTATGGCCTTACAGGCTCATATTGCAGCATAGGCGACACGAGGCATCGGCACAGGCTCGGGAGCAGGATCCCATGGTACGGTATAGGCAACACGAGAGGTCACTATTAGTAGGGTTGAGCACACAGGCCATGGTGAGACCCATGACACCTCCTCAAACAGTGCCTATGGCGAGATTCAAGGACACCCTAGGTGAGGTGAGGTATTATCAGGATCATTTGGTAGTGGTAGGGATAGATGTCCCTTCATATATAGAGTACTAAGCACAACAGGCCTCGAGTGAGAGGACCTGATCCTACACTCATAGTGTGGAGAGCACGGGGGTGGTGAGCCAATAGACGGGAGAGCAGGTGAGGCTACCGGTATACAAATACCAAGCTGTAGGTGAGGGGCCATCGGCGGTTTGGTGAGGGTGGGTAGTGAGATGATAGTTAGATGCTATATAGAGGGGAAAAGGAGGAGGAGGATACAAGTGAGATAGAGATGGAGGATATCTAGTAGGGTGATGTCTGATAGCCATATGTACCTCCTATTTTGTATAGTTGTTTATTTTTATATATATCGGCTTGTGTCCCAAAGATGGTGAGGTTGTATATGAGAGTTTATGAGAGACTGGTATTTATTTATATCCATGTACACACATGTGTATACACATACTTTCTAATTTATAGTTGATGGTACTTATAACATGAATGGGGTTATTGATTTTCATTTCGTATTTATGTGTGTATGTGATGGAAACTAGGTGGATTAGGCATGATGGAGTTAGGTTAGTTTAGGCATGATTGAGTTAGGTTGGTGTAGGCATGGCGGGGTTCATTTTAAGAGACCTCCTAGAAATCGGAGGTGGAGAATACCTGGCGAATATCCCCGGAACCGGTTTCACGGGAAGGCGAATTTTTTGGGGGTTGTATGAAAAAAATTACCGATTATCAAGCACTAACTGCTGACGAGAAGGCTGCGAGGCGCACGCGGGGGAGATTTCTTTGTCGGCGTCAGTAATGCGATGACGGCGTCAATAGACCTTATTGTCGCGCGTCAATGGCACCTTTATTGGCGTCATGATAGACCTATTTGGCGGCGTCGCTGAGGTGCTGTCGGCGGCATCACCGGTGGCGGCGTCAATAGGTCTATGACCGACGCAGCGGCGACAAAGGTCTATTGACGCAGCGACGATAAGATCTATTGGACGTTGCCAGCGTCGATTTACATTACTGACGCGACGAGCAAAATCTTCCGTCGCTCATGCGTCGTCTTCAACCTCCGACCGACTTTCTCATCAAAAAATCTCTGTCGCGCATCAACAAACTCTTTGTCGTGCGTCTGGTATGCGTCAATATCTGTTGTACCTCCTTGTCGCGCGTCAATAGGCCTTAGTGACGCGCGTCAATAGGCCTTAGTGACGCGCGTCACTAAGGCCTATTGACGCGCGTCACTAAGGCCTATTGGCCAGCGGCGTCACTAAGGCCTATTGGCCTTCGAGCGTCACTAAGGCCTATTGGCGGCGTCAATAGGCCTTAATGTCGGCGTCCCAATAGGCCTTTGTGGCGCGTCACTAAAGCCTATTGCGCGCATCGACGTCTGCTGTTACCAAGGCCTATTGACGGCGCGTCAATAGGCCTTAGTGACGGCGTCAATAGGCCTTAATGTCAGCGTCAATAGGCCTTAGTGGCTTGCGTCACTAGGAAGGCCTATTGACGCGCGTCACTAAGGCCTTAGTGACGCGCGTCAATAGGCCTTAGTGACGCGCGTCAATAGGCCTTAGTGACGCGCGTCAATAGGCCTTAATGCACGTAGCGATCAATAGGCCTTAGTGGCCATGCGTCAATAGGCCTTAGTGACGCGCGTCACTAAGGCCTATTGGCGACGTCACTAAGGCCTATTGGACGCGTCACTAAGGTTTATTGACGCGGCTTGCGAAGCAAATATCATGTCGCGCGTCTGCAACCTCTGCCCTCTTCTTGCTCATCGAAAAAACTCCATGTCGCTCGTCAACAAAATCTTTGTCATGCATCTACTATGCGTCAATATCTACAGTATCTCCTTGTCTGCAAACCCTCCTTGTCGCGCATCAATAACTTACCCCCTTGTCGCGCGTCTATAATACGGGATATATCATATTGTTGAAAAATGTGAAGTAGAAGTGTTCTACCTGGCGAATAATCTAGGTTTATATAGGGGATATTTTTCAAGGGGTAGGCGAAGCCGACCCCTAAAAAAAATTAAAGTGTAATTTTTAGGCGAACAGGTCACTGGCCCGTGCCAAAAAATTCGCCTTTTCAAAATTTTCAAAAATGGAATATTCGCCATATTACGAATATTCGCCACTAAAATTATCCCGAGGCATGGTGGAGTTAGGTTGATTTAGGCATGGTTGAGTTAGGTTGATTTAGGAATGGTGGTGCTAGGTTGATTTAGGGATGGTTGAGTTAGGTTGATTTAGGCCTGGTTGAGTCAGGTTTTATGGTTGATTTAATTTCTAATTCATTAATGTGTGTAATTAGTGATGATATGGATTGTGTTAAGATGATTTATAGGAAAATGTATGATGATGGAAAATAAATGGTAGATGTGATGAAATGAATGTGTAAATTATGATGGAAAAGATGTTTAGAAATTGTTGCTTGTTTGGTTTAATTCCTAGTTATCGATATATAAATGAAAGTAACTAGGGTAGAATGTGAATAGGAAAGGGAAAGGGGAATTGATTAGGGTAGAGAGTGGTTGAACTTAACCTCCAAGGGCCTCATGCCCTCAAAGTGTTGCCTACATAGTCCCAGAAAAGGGACCTTAGGCTAATGTAGTTATCCCATATGTTAGATTATGATGAAGTAGAAGAATGGGTTGGTAAGTGTTAGGCATGGTTGAATGTAGGTCATAGGCATGATTGAGTGTAGGTCATAGGCATGGTTGAATGTAGGTCATAGGCATGATTGAGTGTAGGTCACAGGCATGGTTGAATGTAGGTCATAGGCATGATTGAGTGTAGGTCACAGGCATGGTTGAATGTAGGTCATAGGCATGATTGAGTGGTTGTTAAATATAGGTGTTGATGAGCTGGTCTTGTATAGGATAATCAATAAGTAATGAGGAAGGAGAATGGTAAGAGGTGGTAAAAGATCCACTTAATTGATAAGAACCCTAAGGATTTAACCATACCTAAGAGGGGCTTATGAATGTAAGACCTAAAGGCGTTGCATAATGGACCATTCTAAGGGTGAAGAAAGTTGTATATTCATAAAATGTCACATTTACGAAAAGTCCCTTGAGTAACGAGGGAATTAGGATAAAAGTCAAGGAGATGATAGTAGGCAATTTAGTGTAACTTAGTGTATGACGAGTGTGTCTTCCAGAACAAGAAACCCAAGATCAAGAATACGCATGTCCATGATGAAAATTTCATCTTTTTCTTCATTTGTTATTTTAATATACTTGATCAATGGAGGAAATCTATATGGGATGAGTATATTATCTCCTTGAGGTCTTCATGAATTTTATCGATGCGGGGAAGCTTCGGATATTTTTATTGAATTTATGAAATAACTATGACATAGTTGTCCTTCAATGGAGCAAGTTTATTTATAGTGGTGGAATTAGAGTGAAGAGATGTCCTTTTTTAGGTAGTTAGCTTTTGCTATAAGTTTTACTCAAGGAGTTGTATCCCTTTTTGTTTTTGGACATTTAAGTCATGGAAAATAATATAGAGGAAGGGTATGCTCTTGTTCGGGACGAAAAAATCATAGTACACACATGAGTTAACCATGAAAGGGGGTGGATTTGAGTGATGAACAACCATGGGATTTCATCAGGGAGAATATGAAATGTATCCATGAGAATCAAGATATTAGTATAGTCGTGGTACTCATATTGAAGACAAGGATAAAATGGTGACAAGTAATCACATGATTCTTGTTTAGTCTTGGATCCTCAAAATGGGTAATATGGAAGGTGAAAAATGCTCAAGGGACGAGCGATTAATGATGTGAAATTGATATAGGACTTGATATTCTCGGTGCCCATTTTGATCCTCTATTATATTTCCATCTTTCCCCTTTGTTCTGCATGCTCTCAAACATTTTCTCTCAAATTTGGTGGTCTGTAAACTTTTTCCTCCAAATTGGATTCTTTGAAAATCTCACAAACTTATCTTTTTACCCCAACTTGAAAGAAAAATATAGGCATACCCTATTTTGTGCCCTAATTTTCCAAATCCATGGGCCTCTGTCATTTTTTCCACTTTTCCCGGCCTTTGGAGCTCGTGGGGTTTCATTTTATGCTTATTTTCCCTCAAAAATCTATCCCCATGGTCAAAAATTTCCTAGAATCATTTCCCATTTTTTTCACCAAAAAATCCTTCACCCACAAAAAAATCAAATTCGGGCATCTCTAGAAAATTCTATATTTTTTACGGTCATACGGGCGTACTTTTCCCATCAAATTTTATCTCAAACGTCGTATCTCCTACATGGTCGTTTCTGGTTAGATAGGGATCCGTGGGTTTGTTCTAAAAAACTTAGCATTTTTTAATTTTTGGAAAAAAGTGCAACTTTCCCCCACACTTCCGCAAGTCCCAAAGGAGGACACATGTCATGTTCTCATTCAAAGGCGGGATGGAAGCTTGTGAGGAATTTAGAACATTTTTGAATTTTTGGCAAAAAGGAAAAACATTGAGGAAAGGGTCGCGGGTCCACAATGGAGCAAAAGGAGACATGTGGTGGGTATAGAAGGGAGTGTGGGCCGCGAGAGGCAAAGGGAAATTTGTACCTTTTTGCAAAATGAGTCAGAATAAAAATTTGAGGTGTGGCTCGCTTGCGCTTGTGAGAGGGAGACACGTGGCAGGGATGAAATCGGAGGCACGGGCCTGTGGAGGAAAAGTGAGAAATTTTCCCTTGGCAAAAAGGGGAGTTAAAATGTGAAATGAGCCCACAGATCCTCAACGATAGAGAAGGTGACACGTGTCAAGGATAGAGGTAGAGGCACGGGCCCACGGGGAAAAAAGTGAAAATTTTCCAAATTTCCAAAAAGGGTGGAAATGTGTAGAATTGAGCCGAAATACAATGGGGGCCACCTTTTTCATTGTATGTCAAGACACTAAATCTCAAAGGCGCAGGCGGAGAAAATTGTCAAAATTTTACATTTTTCCAAAAATGTTAAAAAGTCAAAAAGTGATCCCAAATCCATTCCCAATTGCATTTTGACACGTGGAGGGCTCAGATTAAAAGGAGAAAGGGAAAATCAACGGTAATTGTGCATTTTTCATTTTGGCCACCATTTGAGCTCTAAGAATCTTGGAGATGTGAATTTTGCATAAATTTTCATCAAATTTTTGGCAAATTCATGTCGTTTTGGCCTTCAAGGAACAATGGGATCAATTTGAAATTTCAATTTGTAGATTTGGGGTGCTTTTGAAATGAAATTTTGTTTGGGCTTGAGAAAAAACGTGAAAGATCAAATCAAGAAGTTGCAGAGCCAAATTTTGGATGGATAAGGATGAAATGATGAATTGAAAAGGGCTGCATACTTTGAAGATGAAAAATGTGCCCCCACAATGGATAATGATGAAGGTTTTGTAATGATTCACCTTTTTTGAAACACCTGGCAACTTTTATTTGGAATATATGTTGAACGTCCAGTATCTATGAATCATGTTGGAATTTTGTAACAAGCGTGATGCTTGGCATATTATTTTCTTGAAAGATCAAATGTAATAGATTGTTATATAATGCATGTTTTTGACATGAAAAGGTCGGAGAAACTTATAATTTCATGGGAAAATCCGGGAAGAAGGCCATTTTTGAGAAACCACACGAGAATCATTTCTAATTCCTTTTGCATCAGATTTGTATCATGTTGAGCTGGTTTGATTATAAATCCATCAATAGGCTCTAAGATTGTTCTTATAACATTCCCTGCTAATAAATTTTTTCATTCTAGATTATTTTGTGTTGTCTCTTGGCAAAATTTGCATGCACTTATGTTTTCAATTTGTGTTTTTGCTCTATTACAGTCTTAAATTCAAAATCTCTCTTGATCATACATGGTCTCATTTCTTGTTGATAGTTTAGTGGAATTTTCAATCTCACATTCAAAAGAGCTTTCATCGATGAAAGAGATAAATAGATTTAAAATCACTTTACCTTCCTTGAATTTTGAGATTGTTTGTAAACCTTTGGGTGCGCCTTAGAGTCATGATAAAAAGATATTTCTAGATACTTTGTTGGTTCATCTCGCTTTCAAGCTTTTGTGGCAAGTTACAAATGCAGGATTCCATTTATTACACATATCGTGGTTGAAGGATTACCTTAACCCATTTGAAGCATCTGTTGTTTAGGTCTTACAAATTTCTTGGAAAGTTCCTCAAAGAATTTGGCAAATTCTAGTTAGTCTTGTCTAAAATCTCCCACCAAAAATTCATTCAAACAAACTAATCCTACCCATAATACCCTTGCATTACATTGTGTGTCAAAAAAAGAATAAAATCCATTTACAAACATACACAAAGTAAATCATGATCCTGATGTCTTCAAAGTAACCCTTGCCTTGCAAGTGAAAGTATCTCCATAATCGGGAGTAATGACTTGTGAAAGTCAAATTTGGAGTACTTGATCATATTTTCCCAAGGATTTTTCATACTATTTTCACATTGAGGGATATCTTCATCTCCTTCACCATTTGAGGGCTACCAAGTAGGTCCTCTTACCTTAGTTGAAAGGCACAACTTAAAATAGTTAGGACAAGATCAAGTCCTATTTGAGTCTTATCCATCTCTCCACAAATCTTAGTACCCGATTAGATCACATCCCCAACTACAAAATCACACACATCATGATTTATCTACCTTCAAGATTCATGTCATATCTTTGATGCTACTTAGGTTGAAATGGAGAACATATTTGGGTACCAATACTTTACAGTGTCATTTCCTGGGAGATTCTTAGTTCAATTTGATCAGTGCATACATATATGAGATATTTGAATGCATATAAAACCTTGGTAATGTTCGTTACAAGTTCTAACTACAAATATATTGTTAAAGCATCATTCTATACTCATATCTTGTAAGGTGTATGCAAAGGTTTCGAGTTCTACTTGCAATTTTATCGAGTTTCCAGTGTAGTAGTTGCACTTCATTTGCATTTACGGTTGATATATTCAAGAAAAAGGAAGGTCTCGATCTACAAAGTTTGGAAATATTTTCGGTCTTTGATAGGTATTTGTGCCAGATTATTTTAGTGCATTTGTACAACTAGGGTGAAATTCCTTAGTGGTGACTCCATGTTGTTTTAATCTTGATAAATACCGTGTCTTAAGCTTTCTGTCATTTATATTTATTTGTATTGCTAATCTCTGCAAAATTGGAAGGAAGAAGATCTCTCTTCATTAAAGACTCTCGCTAAGAAGTTGTTTTCAGATTAAAGGAACTCGAGTTAGAAGGGAGAAGAGTTTGTAAGGTTATTAAAGGTCATACATTAGGCAAAGATATATCCATTGGTGAGAGAGATCAGCTTTTGGTAGTGGATTATCACTCTTCTTCTAGTGATTTGATTCAAACAATCCTCTCATAAACTTGTTTACTTCAACTAGTGAAGGTATTTTTGTTGTACTGGTAAGTTCCTTCTTTAATCTACACTGTGTGTTTCAATTCTCATAAAAATTTCCAAGAAAATCAGCACTTAGAGAATACCAATCTTGTGAACCACATTCTTGAGCCCCAAAGATCTTGCACTCCTCATCGACTGTGTCACCCCCAAGATCACCTCCACCAAACAATATGGCTCAGCCTAGACCTCCATTTGTTATTAACACCTTTGGTCCTATAGAATTTAGAGGAATGGATGGTTACCCAAATTTTTTCCCACAAGATGTCAGAAATAGGTTGCCAAAGTTCCAAGGTAACAATGTTATAACTAGTGATCAACATCTCAAACTTTTTGTTAACATGATGGAGGATTTTGAAATAGAGTTTGAAGATGTGTATGTCAAATTGTTCATTCATACACTAGAAGAGGATGCTAGGGATTTATACTTGAGATGAAGAATGCATTTAGGTTGAAATATGGTGACAAGAATGATCCTAGATTTCTCTTGTCTAAATTTGAGATTATCAAGAAGAACCCCAATGAATCGGTTCATGACTTCAACAAAAGGTTTAACAAAAAAATTTAGAAGGATTATAGTTAATTTGAGGCCTTGTGATGAGTCTTGTTTAATCAAATATGCATATTCATTTGATAAGAAGGCAGCCTCTGACTTAAGGGACAAGAACCCTACCGATCTAAGACAAGCTTTCACCATGGAACTTCAAATTGAAAATAATATCAAAGCAATTGGGAAACCTCTCAAGAGAGATGGGGTGTAAAGTTGATAAACCACGAAAAACCGCAAGCTAGAAAGGGTGCGATTTGGAGGAGGTTGTGAAAAATTTGGCAGGGAATGTCAAAGAAATCTCATACAAGTTAGCTCGGGCGAGAGAAGGGAATTAGGAAGACTTCACAAGGTCAAAAAAAAAGCACAAAACCATGATAGATTTTCCAATCATCATAGGGGTGATTAAAGGGCAGATGATAGAGGGAAAGGACCCATGGGGTCTACAAATGAACATCCTCAAGCATGTGAAGGAAGAGTGTGATTTGATCGCCTAACTACTAGGGGTTGTCGTTGAAGAAGTTGCTGATATTGATTGGTGTGATAGGTGTTTTCTTCCCCATCCTCCATGTGAAGTGGACCAGAAATATGGTGAAGTTAATAATGATGATGGTAATGATGATGATATCTACATGGTGGGATTTTCTTCAAGCTCACAAGAAGGATAAACATCAATTGAGGTGATAAGTGTAAGGACAAGCAGACCTTTTGGGATTGCATCAAATAGGTACAATTCTTTCTTCCCTCTCATACTCTTGAAGTTGATGTAGTAAAAGCTTTTGAAATCCCCAACAATGACTTTGAATACTTAAGATCTTTGATTATTAAGAAGTATGATGGTGGTATCCCTTCGGAGGAAGATAGACAATTATTTATGAATGTTGTTGTAGCTCAAGAGAAAGACTATAACACTAAGAGAATTTTTTAAAATTAGTCGGGCCTAAAGCCAAACCTAAAACACCCTTGCTTATAATAATTCCCAAAGAATCTCCTAGAAGGGGAAACACATGCCAAAAGCTCTTTTGTCATAAGTAAAAATTCTGATCCTCCTCATGCCTAGGCTGCCAAGAATCCCATGCCATCTCGATCAATCTGCATGTCTCCCTTCCAATCTTGCCTTGCCAAATCTCATTTCACAACCTAACCTCACCACCTAAACCTTGTACACAATTATTTATTAATTACCTTATAATTAATAAATCCACATTTTCAAACCTGCCACCTCATTTTGCCACCTCATCATGACCTAGCCCTAACCCTAAACTAACCTAATAAAGACCATAACTTGGTCTACATCCACACCCATGATTAATTACTCCTCACCCACGCCAAAACCAACCTAATAATGACTTGACCAAGCCCACAACTAATCCCTCAGGAGAAAAGGAGGGAAAGTTGGCTATTTTACTAAAAATAGCCCACTTTGACTTAACCGACATCGGTTCCTACTCGACCGCCGTCGGTTACGTAACCGCCATCGGTTCCCTGTAAATGGCCACCCCCAACCAAAAACAAGGGATCGGAAAATTCATTTTGAAAGATCCAGAATTCACTTGACAGGGCGGAGACAAGTGAAGAAAAGAGAAGAGCATCGAGCCGAAGACTACAATTGAGCCACTAGATCACTTTCACCCCCGTTCAAGCATTGGAAAAGGCTGAGGATAGCTTCATCATCTCGTTTTCCAATACCAGATCATCCCAACTGAGCCTTACTGTCACTACCACATTCCTTGGACCTGAATCTTCATCAAGGACGAGTAAGTAGTGTCTTGTATGTTTCTAAGCACCATTTCCTGAGTCTTTTGATTGATAGTAATATTAAGCTCACTTTTATATTCCCCACCTGCCAGCACCCTGCACTTAACCTTCATCCATACTGACCTGTATTGCCCATAAGACAGTTTTATCACACTCGAGTCTTCCCCGTAATCTCACTATTCCCCTCAGCCATCCACCAGTCTTAAAAACCCCATAATCACCTTGCAACCAACCTCCATCCAGAGCACCTAGATTACTGACCCCACCACCGGTGTTGGTTATCCCCTACCGTAATGCGGTTCTCTAACCGCAGTGGTCGGTTATCCAATGACCGACATTGGTCACTGTGACTTATACCTAAAACCTTCCTCTCACCTATTTGTCTCCTAACAACCTTAGATCCAGTTTGGTTTATCCCTGTAACTCGAAAGTGAACGTATCAACGACCATTGACCAAACAAACAATGTGACGTTTTATTATTGGTAGTTTAGTCTCTATTGCTTTGTAACGAGATACCTAAATAGTGATTTTGCAATAGCTTCTTTATTATCATTAGTGTTAATTCATATTAAAAGGGTAACTGACCACCTTCGAAAGGAAGTCTAATATTTCTTGGGCCCAAGGCAGTTCCCTCATTTATTGTCTAACTAAAATCTGGTGGTCTTGTATTCTTACTTGTAGGTAGTCCTTCCCAGACAAAAAGGAGTTCTTCACAATCGATCTGATCTCTCTCTACAGTACGCACACACCCTCTCAACATTCAACAGTATTCCTCCTAGCCCTAACCCTTATCTGCTTCTTGAAAGAATGAAAGGATAGAAGCAACTCTATTTCCAGAATGAACATTCTCGTGTGAAACATAAAACTACCTTCATAACTCCTTAGGGAACCTTCTGCTATCGTTTCATGCCGTTTGGCCTTAAGAATGTTGGTGTGACCTATCAGCGGGCTATGACTTACATTTTTCATGACATTATGCACACTATCCTAGAGGATTATGTTGATGATCTTCTTGGCAAATCTAAACATCGTAGTGAACATCTTGATGTTTTAACCATTATTTTCGATCCCTATTACAATATTGTGTTCATCTTCAACCAAAGAAATGTGTCTTTGGTGTCCTTTCAGGAAAACTCCTTGGTTTCATTGTCTCTTTACGTGGCATCGAGGCTGATCCAGCTAAAGTCAAAGCTATCTTAGAAATGCCCCCACCCACTAACCTCAAACAATTACGTAGTTTGCAGGGAAAACTCCAATCTATCCGGCATTTCATCTCACAACTCTCGGATCGATGTCAACCTTTCCATCATCTCCTTAAAAAGGACATTGTCTTTCAATGGAGCGAAGAGTGCCACCAAGCCTTTGAGGCTCTTAAAGCCTATCTCTTGCAGCCACCCATGCTTATCCCACCTCAGATAATCGCCCTTTCTACCTTTACCTTTCCCCACCGACCATGTTGTAGGAGCCATGCTCGCACATCGTGACTCCAAGCATCGAGAACAAGCCATTTATTACATAAGTCGTACTCTTGTGGATTACGATACTAGGTATACACATGTAGAAAAATTTTGCCTAGCCCTACCATTCGTGGCCACCAAACTCCGACACTACCTCCTGAATCACAAAACTTTTGTCATCACCAATGCAGACCCCATCCATTATATGTACGCCAAACCTTATCTAAACCAATGCATCGCCCGATGGCTTATGCTCATCACCGACCTCGACCTTGAGTTTTTACACAGAAATCGGTCAAAGGACAAACTATCGAGACCAACTCGCGGAAGCCCCTTTACGGGGAACAATTTACCAATTTTACTTTCCCGACAAACTCATTGCCACTCTTTCACTCGGTGATGAGTTGTATTCAATACCCTCTTCTTATGGATCCAAATGCCGCAGCATTTGAGGGTCCGATGTTGTTCTCATTCCTCCGGATCTTTGAACCTATGCCCCTTTCATTTCAGCTCGATTTCCCTTGCACTAATAATATAGCGGAATATGAGGCCCTTGTTTTGGGTCTCCAAGTTGCGTTACACTTAGGTGTAAAATCTATTAACATTTTCAGCGACTCTCAATTGTATTCAATCAAGTTATGGGCATCTACCAATGCAAAAATGAGGAACTTCGAAAGTATAAACATTACATGGATTCACTTTTGACCTTATTTACTCATTACTCTATCCAAACCATTCCCGCTCTCTACTAATAAATTTGCGGATACTATGGCTTGCTTAGCCTCGCAAATTCCCTGCCTCACCAACCGACTCGACATATTTGTCTTGGTCCAACAACTCTTTGCCCCATCTTACTTAGCCTGAATGTTTGTATGGTAAATAATGTGTCCACGACTCGCAAGATACTTGGTATCACCAATTTCACAACTACCTTACAACCTCTGTTCTCCCACCCGACCTTACTAGTAATAAAGAAACACACTTTTCTTAAAAGTGTTTCTCGTTATGTAGTCATGGGGGACTCCTCTATAAACATGGCTTTGATAACATCCTCCTTTGATGTCTAACAAGAGTGGAGGTTACCTATACCATCCAACAAGTCCATAATGGTATTTGTGGAGGACATTTTAGTGGCCTTTCCGTGGCCAAACGGATCCTTCACCTAGGATATTATTGGCCTACGCTTAATAATGACTGCTATGAATATGTTAAGCATTGTGTTATGTGTCAACAACATGCCAACCTTCAACATACTCCTAGCCATCCGCTACAGGTCACACGAGATCTTTGGTCTTTCTCACAATGGGGTTTAGACCTTATTGGTGAGATTCACCTACCCTCTTCGCAACGTCACCATTCGATAATCACAGCAACCGAATATTATACTAAATGGGTGGAGGCCATTCCACTCATTTTAACCAAAAAGGAAAAAATTGTAGAATTCATTAACCATCACATTATCTGTCGTTTTGGTGTTCCTCATCGCCTGATAACAGATAATGGAAAATCTTTCAAAAATAAGTTGTTACAAAACCTTTGTGACAACTTTGGTATCAAACTTAGCTTTTCATCACCTTACTATCCACAAGAAAATGGTCAGGCCAAATCTTCTAACAAAACCTTAACAAAAATTCTCATGAAATTCGTTAACTATTCTGGAAAAAATTGGCATGATCACATCTCCTTTGCCCTTTGGGCTTATCGTACCAAAGCATTCGTACCTCCACTAATGCTACACCATTTTATTTGGTATATGGTACCGAGGCTGTCTTACCTCTTGAAATACAAATACCCTCCCTAAGAATATCTCTTTAGGATATTCTCACCAATGATGATTTCGCCAAGAGCGGTTAGCCCAATGGAGTTCTTGATGAACATCGTCTTATAGCTATTGACCACCTTCAAATCTATCAAAAGTGCATCAAGCGTGCTTATGATAAGTGAATTCATGAGCATACCTTTAAGGTTGGTGATCTTGTCCTCAAAGAGAATCAACATGTAACCAAACTTGAAAAGAGCAAACGCGGAAAATTTGCTCCAAATTGGATTGGGCCTTACATTATCACTCACACTTACGGATCAGGCACTTATCATTTAGCTTCACTTAATGGTAAACCTGAGCCTGAACCCCTTAATGCCTTACATCTTCGACCATTCTACTATTGAATTTAGTGTTATATCACTTCTTATCTACCTTGCGCTCGTCCCTTGAGCTCGTTTATCACCTCATACACTTTGTTTCATACATCTCAAAATAGAATCAAGCACACATGGTTTGGTCACCACCTCCTCTTAAAGATGCCTTCCCCTTTTTAGTCTGGTCCATGACTTAAAAGTATCAAAATAACACGTTCTCAATTATACGCTTATGGGATATTCTTGAGTCAAACTTCCTACAAAACTAGATGCTTCATGCCAAATGGACATCTAGACCTCTAAGTTATACATAGACTACTCCCTCGAAGGACAGCTATGTGTAAAGCCACATCGGCTATTATAAATAGACTGCTCCCCCGAAGGACAGCTATACACAAAAGATGCATTTGCTCCTATAAATAGACTGCTCCCTTGAAGGACAGCTATACAAAGTCAGCCTTTATCAGAAGCTTCTCGCATTGATCAGCTTCGTGAAGACCTCAAGAACAACAAAATATATATCCCATGTAGACTTCCCACATCGATCAGTCTATATCCAGAAAAGTAAAAAGTAGTATTCCAAAGCACTTTTGAGTCATGGACTTGTCTATTTAGGTTTGGTTCTCTTTCGTCAGAATAATCACCTTATAACAAGTTCTTTGCACCCCGACTATATCAACCACCTCACCTCACCATTTGTCAAATCAAAAAAACTCAAGGGACGTGATGTATATCCGATATATTGTGATTATACAACTCTTTTCACCTATCGACTTCTCGCATATGCAAGGTACCTAGGGATTCAAGCTTATCCTATGTTTATATGTGGTTTGTTTAGCTCTTCTCAACTACGGGACATTTTTTTGCCTCTTTTACTCAAATCTAGGATTATGTGTTGACCTTAATCAGGACACAGTTCCCTACTACTTGGGTAAGCTAAATTTCGCTTCACCTATACCTACATCAACATCGCCAATTCCTTACCAACACCAATAACATTACCCTACCAATATCAATATTTTTTACCAACCAACAAATTGCCTAACCACAACCAAATTACCGAATTCACCTCTCCCTACTCCTAAGGGAGAACTACATCGATCCGAGGCCTCCTCCTTGCTTTCTGCGCAATGGGCTATGTAGGTAGCACTCAGGAGACATGGGGTCTCCCAAGGTTAGCTTCGACCATCCCCTACCATAACCTATCATGTGTTGTATATATAAATATTTTTGTGTATTTCTATTTGATAACATTCATCTTTATCCTTTTTCAAAACAAAACATTCCAAACACAATCATTCTTATTATTATCATAACTTAAATCAACATACATATTTAGTTTTATTTAGATGTTAAACAAATACATCTTCTCTATCATCGACATGCAGGTCGGCATCCTTATTTATTCTTATACTCCTATAAAATCCACTTAGACTCTTGCGCCTCCTCTCGAATCAGGTGGTGATCATGATCGTCGACGCCACTCACTTGGCCTCTCCATCCTCAAAGGGGCCACTACTATTGGTTCCTCCCACTGATCCACCAACATCTCCTGTAACATACGAATACGCCCTCTCGCGTGGAGGAATCTTGCCTCTAGTCTCTCCACTCATAATTGTGAAACCTCTAATAATCTTGTTGTCTCATTCACCTGTGTTTGAAGCTGGTGAACCAAATCCTACAGGCGGTCTCTCTCCGCTATAATCACAGCTATGTCAGGATGATCGGCCCTCTCATGTACACCTCGTAGCTCTGCTACCCACCATAATCTATAAGCCTCTGTCACTCCCGCATCCATTACCCTATGATCGGCCTGATATCTCTTCTCGGCCCTTCTCGGGAGGTGTCGGCGGGGAGGTGAGAATGATGCCTCGCATCGATCCTCATGTATGGTCTATAACCATGGGTATATCCTAAACAAATCCAAATTGTCGCCACACGTGATCTAGAGGAATCCTCTCGTACTCACTGGCTCGTGTCCCGCGATCCACCTCAATCACTTACACCCCTCAACTCCTCGGTATATTCTCTGTCACCATATAGTTCCCGTAAGGCCTCCACCGAATATCCACAATCATCACCATCTCCCATACCTTCCTATAATACTCGATGTCATCTATCACGGCACGGGACCTCGCCTCTTGTTCTATCTGGACCCATCATTTGAATCCCAACCTCTGCACTCATGCCTCTCTTTCTGGATTGGTCAACCTATTGGTCGCACACACACAATGTGCTCATAGGCCCAACAATGTAATAAGTATGCACAATCTAGTGTCATCCCGTGATTTCACCGCAAGCCCATAAACCCTCGTATAGCTCTTCCGGATATGCAGTGCCCATGTGAAAGTCACACTCCTTTCTATCATTTCCCAAATAATACACATCAATGCTTTTGGAAATCTTCCCCCATCCGCCCTCGTAATGCATAATACCCCACCGCTATCATTAATACCACTGCCAACCTTGTTTCCTCAGGATGTGTTGCATACATTGTACCATAAGTGAATGTCAAACCTCGCTATGTCAAATCTCTCGTAGCTGAACTAAATACACTGTTATCACTCCCGCGCCACGCTAGGCACCACCGATACACCTTTGGTCTTCCTGTAATTGGGAGCCTCAAAATTCTAAACACATCTTCCAACATCACTTTGTCATATCCCCTGTTGGCGGATAGAAGGTATTCTTTTCCGATTCCACCTCTCAATCAACACTTTGTAACATAGCATGATTGCATGTGATTTGTGAATAATAGCGGATTCCACTTAACCCCACATGGTTTATCAATGACCATTCAGCTGGTGTTACATCCACTCGGACTCGTGACAACAAAGCTGACACACTATCATTCATCCTCAACCCGGCCTCTGCCTACATACATCAAACCAACAAACAAACCATTCAATAAATCAAATCCCCAAGTGTTTTTTCTCACATTCTGGAATTTCATATAGTAACCGATATCGGTTATAGATAACCGATACCGGTTATCTAACCGATACCGGTTATCTCTAAACGATACCGGTCACTGTCAATCCTATACAGCCTGCTTAAAAACATCCCCTACGATAATTATTTTACTTGTTTACTCCTCTCTACACCTACAAACATACTCGAAACCCCTACTTACCTACCCCATAACACTCACCCCATCCCAAAACCCTTACCTATCACCTTTTCTTTCTGGTCTCTATCCACTTCCCTTCTCTCATCCTATTCATAAAACATGCAAGAATTAAATTCCAACCAAATAGTTTACCTCTTGGGACGCAGCAGCTTGTGGTGGAACCTGTCTTCCCTCTCGTCTCTGCCTGTTGGATGCTTCTCCTTGTCCAACCATGTTTACCACCCTCTTCAATATAACTTGCCTTTCTACCTTCTTAATCTTAGCCCACAATCACTTTACCTGTTTCTTTCCTCCTTATCACTCAATTCTCCCATGCAATTATTTATATCAGTCGTCAAACAGCGTCACATCCTCATATTTAACTTATTACATGCCTCTAAAAATAAGAACTCAAGTTGTCTCCCAAGCTTTTCTATTTTTAGAAAAGCTTGTTTTAGCATAACCGATATCGGTTACTTAACCAGGTATCGATCATATATCTATCGACATCGATTAGCTAACCGATATTGGTCATATGTCTCCTTTGCTTAAACCTAGGCCTTTTCTTCATTTTTGTAAACTTTTGGTAGCGCACTTCTTTTTTCCCGCATAACGACATCATTATCAATATTTTTTCCCATCAACACATGACATATCATCACATATATATATCATCACATTAAATTTCATCAAAAACTCATCATCAAACCCATCATATACATTGGATTCATCATCTAAAACCATCAAAACCATCGAAAACACAAGGACATTTTTTACACACCATGTGGATCAAAATCATCATCTATATATATCAATGTTTCAAAATATATAATTTCCCCGCATAGGGGCCTCTGTGAGCTAAAAATAATAATAATACAAAAGCCGCACGCAGGCCATTATCCCTATCAAAATCTCGACTGACTCGCAGGCCGGTCTCTCATGTCAAACATATACTCGGCTGTAGGGCGGTATCAACTATACAACATGTACTCGGCTCACGAGCCTGTATATACAATCAAAATGAATAAATAAATCATGTGGGCATGCAGCCATTATATACATGACCGGTTCGCAGACCGGTGTCTATATCCAATATCCAAAAACCCATCTCTGCTCCAAGGATGTCTCAGCTCTCTCCACCACCCTCGGCCCCTCTCCCTCGCTGGTCCCCTACGCCGGCTCTCGCTCCTCCTCGTAATGCACTCCATTTGTGGCCGCACCTCCCAGGATCTCTCGGCTCGAGATGTCTGGCTCTGTGCACCGCATATGGCTGATAGTCAGCCCCAGTACCATCAAGGGCATCTTGATAATACTGGGCCTGCTCTTGCCTCCATATAGCGGGCCCATGCCACCATGCGGCGCCTGGGCTAGTCCCCGACTCTACTAGTAGTGGCCCCCTGTCTTTTAGTACACCGGTGCTGTGTGGTGTGGTACTGTACTACGCACGTGCCTGCGGCGTTGCAGTGCTATACCTACGTGGCTATCTTTGGAGCCTATACGGCAGTGCGGCGTGCTCGAGCTGAGCGTGCTCAGGCTAACTGCCTATAGCACCCAAACTGCTGCTGCCTGCACGCAGCAAGTTGCCCGTATAATAATCGCACACTATATCCTACGAGTCGTTCCTCTCTCGCTATAATGATTGCCAAATATGGCATGCGGGTTGTGCTCTCCTAGCTGCTCTCTCCCCTGCCCACCAAACCAAAAAGGCCCTGTCACTCTGGCATCATCCACTGTATCATCCGCCGGCCTCTCTGCTACCCAATCTAGGTCAACGGGCTGTGGTGCAGGCAGTGGGGCCTCTACATCATCCCTCCGGTACTGTGGGAAGGGAGGTGGCTCATCCTGTCTCAAGCCCAACTGCCGTCGTACCCTCTCTAGGGGTATCACTCATACTCTTCGGGCCTCCATCCAGCTATCTAGAAACTATACTAGATCCAGCGCATCTATGCTCGGGCTCCTCCTCGGGGCTGATGGCCTCTGTAGGGCCTCCATATAATGTCCAGGCGGTCAAGCCCTCTAGCATATGATGGTAGTAGGCCACATCCCATCCTATGAGCACCGCTCGTGGCTGGCCCACGACCCCCAACCACCTCTGAAATCCATATCTATAGACAATCTGTGGCCCCCTGCTTGGGGCAGCCCTACTGGTCATATACAGATGATGTGCTCGTATGACCAAGCAATGTAACAAAAATGTAGAGAAAATACCAAATCACCTCATCCGGTGATAACCCCACAGCTCTCTGTATAGCTACACTAGATACACTGGTGCCCAGGCATAGCATGTATGCTCCTCTACCATCTCATGCAACACCCCCATCAAAGCCCATGGGAAGCGGCCTCCCTCTGAGTCCGGGAGAGCGAAGCATGTGATACCTATCATCATCAACACGGCAAGCCATGTCTCCTGTCGGTGTGCACGATACATGTCGCCATAGGCAATGCTCATGCTGTGATAGGTCAACAATGGGGCTGCATCCCCAAATACATGTAGGATGCTATCCATCGCGGTCTCCGCATCCACCTAGAACACTACCTCACCTACGATCGGTAGTCTCAGGATGCGATATACATCCTCCAAAGTAATCATCATCTCTCCAGTAGGGAGATGGAAGACATTGGTTGTTGGATCCCATCTCTCGATGAGGGCAACCATCAGGCTGTGGTCCCTATCCACAGCCCTATACCACTGGACTCCGCCAAGTCCAACCTCTCGCATGATGCCCCACTACGCTACGGACACATGTGGCCACATCCGCCTCAATAGCGGGGGCATCCGATCCCACATCGTAAGCTGTTGGCATGCCTGCAAAAACAACACACTTCATCAGGACTACCCTTTATAATAACAACTACCTTAACTCTCTATACCCACTTAAGATCTACTCTAGTCATCTAATTATACCCCCGCCAATTTAACACCTTCTATTTCATACCCAACACCTAATCTATCCTACCCAAACCAGCCCCCCAATAACCCCATTTCCCCCCACCCCAATCACATTTCCTATCAACTCTACTCCCTCCCCCTTCACCCCCAAACAAACAAACAAAACAACATGACAAAATTCTAACAACAAACAAAAACCATAACTCCTATTCATGCTGACCGGTACCGGTCACCCTCGACCGCCATCGGTCCCCCCAAGCCAATTATGTGTACCGACGCCGGTCGACCTATGACCAATGCCGGTCTTTACCCAAACAATGTATACAAACAATTTATGTGACCGATGCCGGCCGCCAGTGACCGACATCGGTCACTGTCCGATTGCGGGGCCGAACCCAAAACGGCCCGCAAAACCCCTTTTTCCCTATTTCTCCCCTTTTACCCACAGCAAACCCCTAAAAACCTACCCACCCTGCCATTTTGGCCTCACTAGCCTACCTACCCACTCCATTTTACATATTACTTCCATTCATTCATTATTTTATTAAATTTAAAAATTCCTACCCAAAACCCACATTTAAGTTAAACTCATTAAATTCACATAGGTAGGAGTTCAGAGCCTACCGGTATGACTACACGTCGTCGTGGTGGGATAGGTGGTGGTGGTCCAGCTGGTCCAGCACCTCCTGCTCCTCCTGGCTGAGCCATGGCTCCAAATCTCCTCAGCTGGGTCCTCAACCAATCAAACTCTGCCTCCTGCTCGCTGGGGTCTACCGATCACTCACTCCTCCACTCAAATAATGCCACCTCAGCCCACAAACTCAACAAAATCACTTCACACCTCAGACAGCTAAATTTGGGTGCTCAAAATCACAAAGTGACAATGACAGGCCATATTTTTCTTTTTATAGGTTTTGACCTATAACCGATACCGGTTATTTTGCGCCCTAGAAAACCGGTATCGGTCTTCTAACCGATATCGGTTACACATAACCGATATCGGTTACCTACTTCCTTCACCTAACTCCCACCCTTATCCACCAATCTCAACTTTTTCCCCATCACCTACCCCTAGCTTTGCTGACTAGCCTTTATTTTGACCTCAATCAAGGCGACCTAAGGCCGCACCAACCAATCGGCCCGACCCACGGCCGCAACCAACCATTGGCTCGGCCCAAGCCCACCACCAACCAATCGGCCGACCCAAGGCAACCAACCATCAATAGGCCCGACCCAAGGCTACACCCAACCAAACGACAACCATTAGCCCGACCCATGGCCGCAACCAACCATTTGGCCCAACCAAAGGCCGCAACCAACCATTTAGGCCCGACCCAAGGCCGCAACCAACCATTAGGCCTGACCCAAGGCCGCAACCAACCAATCAGGCTTCGACCCAAGGCGCAACCAACCATTGGCCCGACCAAGGCCCAACTAACCATTTGGCCCAACCCAAGGCTGCACCTAATCCATCGGCTGACCCAAGCCGCCGTACCAATTACGTACCTTGCCCAAGACCCGCCAATTACGATTTTATCCACCCATCATGTAACTTTTTGTTCAATCGAAGGCTCACCTATTCGTGTTTTAGCATGATTAGGGTACTTGACTTGATTAGTCGACCAAATTTACCTAGACCAAGACCGTGACATTTATCTCAACCAAACCAACCATTTGGTGCGCCAAACATGCCTAAATGTTCTGTACCTTACCCCATTATATCCCCTGGAGCTACTTCCTATGCCTTAGATACCAAGATTATATCACCCTTGTTTGGATAAACTATCGACCTTTTCCTATGAATTGCTTATTTGCTCTTTAAATCATGTACCTGGTCGCACTCATGCATTTCAACATGTTTTTGCTTCCTTGAACTTACCCCACCATCTTCCCATCATCTCCACACCATTCACCCTTTATCAACCCTATCCCTGATTTCACGTCACCTCAATCTGTGATAGATTTGAGGGGGATTACCTATACCCTTAACGGGAGTAACCACTTCTTATTATTGTCAGTGTAGCTTTACAAGACAAGCTACATGACAACAAGGGGCTAATGTAGACACCAAATTTATGTCTTATGACACCCTGTGCCCCACATCTCATTTCACAACCTAACCTCACCACCTAAACCCTACACACTTATTTATTAATTACCTTATAATTAAAAAATCCACATCTCCAAACCTGCCACCTCATTTTGCCACCTCATCATGACCTAGCCCTAACCCTAAACTAACCTAATTAAGACCTATAACTTGGTCTACATCCACACCCATGATTAATTACTCCTCACCCATGCCAAAACTAACCTAATAATGACTTGACCAAGCCCACAACTAATCCCTCGAGATAAAAGGAGGGAAAGTTGGCTATTTTACTAAAAATATCCCACTTTGACTTAACTAACATCGGTTCTACTCGACCGCCGTCGGTACACGTAAGCCACCATCGGTTCCTCGTAAATGGCCTCCCCAACCAAAAAAAAGGGATCAGAAAATTCATTTTGAAAGATCTGGAATTCACTTGACAGGTCGGAGACAAGTGAAGAAAAGAGAAGAGCATCGAGCCGAAGGCGCAATCGAGCCTTTGGATCGCCACCCCGTTCAAGCATTGGAAAAGGCTGAGGATAGCTTCATCAGCTCATTTTCCAATACCAGATCATCCCAACTGAGCCTTACTATCACTACCACATTCCTTGGACCTGAATCTTCATCAAGGACGAGTAAGTAGTGTCTTGTATGTTTCTAAGCACCATTTCCTGAGTCTTTTGATTGATAGTAATTATAAGCTCACTTTTAGATTCCCCACCTACCAGCACCCTACACTTAACCTTCATCCATACAGCCTTGTATTGCCCAGAAGATAGTTTTATCACACTCTGAGTCTTCCCTGTCATCTCACTATTCCCCTCAGCCATCCACCAGTCTTAAAAACCCCACAATCACCCTGCAACCAACCTCCATCCAGAGCACCTAGATTACTGACCCCACCGGTGTCGGTTATCCCCTACCGGTAGCGGTTCTCTAACCATGGTCGGTTATCCAGTGACCGGCATCGGTCACTGTGACTTATACCCAAAACCTTCCTCTCACCTATTTGTCTCCTAACAACCTCAGATCCAGTCTGGTTTATCCCTGTAACTCGAGCTGAACGTATCAACGACCATTGACCAAACAAACAACGTGCCATTTTATTATTGTTATTTTAGTCTCTATTGCTTTGTAATGAGGTACCTAAATCGTGATTTCGCAATAGCTTCTTTATTATCATTAGTGTTAATTTGTATTAAAAGGGGAACTGACCACCTTCGAAAGGAAGTCTAATATTTCCTGGGCCCAAGGCAGTTCCCTCATTTATTGTCTAACTAAAATCTGGTGGTCTTGTATTCTTACTTGCAGGTAGTCCTTCCCAAACAAAAAGGAGTTCTTCGCAATCGATCTGATCTCTCTCTATGGTACGCGCACACCCTCTCAACATTCAATAGGTATTCCTCTTAGCCCTAACCCTTATCTTTTTCTCAAAAGAATGAAAGGATAGAAGCAAATCTATTCCAGAACGGAAACATGCATGCGAAACAGAAACGTAAATGTTATTGAAACTCCTCCTCGAGATCATTATAGACCTTGAAACACCACCGGTAGTAGAGGATATTGGAGAAACACCGAGGTATACTTGGGGACATCCTTGGTTGATTCCCAATTGAATGTTGATCCATTCTTCACAAATTTTATCATAAATGATAGACTACTTCACAATTATATGTTTGATTTCGGTGCATCATGTAATGTCATGCCTCTAGAAGTCATGAATGAGTTAGATATCAAAGTGACAGAATCCTATGGAAATTTTACTACCATGGACTCAAGAGAAGTGTCGGTAGTTAGTTGTGTTAAGGGTTTGGTGGTGCGGCTTGCATCTTATCTGGGAGGAATTTAAATTTTGATGTTGTGATTGTTGATTGCCCTACTAAATGGGGTATGTTATTGTCAATAAAGTGGGCTGCAAGAGCTAGAGGAGTGTCAGATGGACATGTCTTTTCCACCATTCCCATTGAAGGCAGCCTTGTCAAGCTCTATGGAGAAAGAAGATGTTGCATCTAATTGAGGATCCAAACAATGCTTCCTATGAGGTGTTGTTTGCTAATGTTGATGCTGATAATTTTATTGGGTTTTCTAATGGAAAAGAACATGAGATGGATCAAACAAAGTGCCTTGAATAGGTACATTATCCTTAGACTTTTCTATTTGATGGAGCTTCATCTAAATTTGGAAATGGTGCTGGTATAATTCTGATTTATCCTAGCTTGGAAGAGTTTGTTTTTTCCTTCAAGCTTAATTTTGAATGTACTAACAACATTGTTGAGTATGAAGCCTTGTTGTTGGGTCTTAGAATTGCATGGAAGTATGGTGTCAAGGACATCATTGCAAAGGAGATTCAGAGTTGGTTGTTAAACAAATAAGAAAATTGTATGCTATAAAAAATTAGTGGATGAAAAAATATAAGCATGTAGTTTGGGATTTAATTAAGATGTTTGAATCCTTCAATATTTTACACCATGAGAAAATTTTCAATGTTGTTGCTGACAAGTTGGTAGTTTTGGGGTAAATATTTGGAGATTACACCATTTCACCTTATTGTGAGTACAATGTTGAAGTGTTAACTAGGCCGGCTATTCCTGACAACATCAAGCATTGGCAAGTGTTTAATGATGATGCTCAAGTGTAAAGGTTCTTAAAAAATCAAGGTGAATTTGTAGATCAAAATATTGATTGGGAACCAATGGTGTGTGTGACTGAAGGGAGAGATACTTTGTTTGGAAAGGATATTATCTAATTGAAAACTAACACCATTCCTAGAGGTCTTGTTGCTCTTGAGTCAAATTTTAGCAATGTTGATTGTATCATCAATAGAAACATGTCTATCTCAAGGGATGTGGAAGAGCATAACTTGGGAACTAGTGATAAACTAAGAAAAGTTTGGTTGGGCAGTAGTCTAAACAAGGAAGAAAAATAGTCCTACCTCCAATTGTTGAAACAATATCAAGACTATCTTGCCTAGTCATATTCAGAGCTGAAAGCATATAGAGAAGACTTGTTCCAACATGAAATCCCTCTTGAGAAAGGTTCCAAACCATTTAGGTATAAGTAGAGGCCAATTAATCCACTTCTCTCCATGAAAATGCAAGATGAATTGAAGAAACTAAAGGAGGGAGGCATCATTCAGCCCATGAGGTATTCATCTTCAGTTGCAAACCTTGTGCTAGTCAAAAAGAAAAATGGAGACATCAGACTTTGTGTAGAATTCAAAAATATGAATAGAGATTCACTAAAAGATAATTATCCTTTTCCAAACATGGAAAACATGTTGTAGTTAGTGACTAGATCTGAATTGTTGTCCACCTTGGATGGTTTCTCCGGCTACAATCAAGTTGTTGTCAAGGATTCAAAAAGATTTAAAACGCCTTTACCACTCCTTGGGAAACATATGTTTATGTAAGAATACCTTTTGGTCTTATGAATGCTAAAGCTACTTTCCAAAGAGCAATGGATGTTGATTTTTCTAGTTACATAAATGACTTCATTGAAGTTTATCGAGATTATGTGATTTGTGTTTTCAAGAGTAGAAAAGATCACTTGTAGCACTTGGAGAGAATGTTGATCGGATGTAGAGAATTAGGAATCTCTCTCAATCCAAAGAAGTTTCACTTTGGAGTACACAAGGCCAAGATACTTGGTCATATTGTTTCAAAGGCTGGTGTCATGATTGACCCTGAGAGAGTAGAAGCAATCAACAAGGTCCCAATTCCAAGAACAAAGAAGGGCATCCAATCCTTCTTTGGGAAAATCAACTTCATTAGAAGGTTTGTGTCAAATTTTTCTGAATTGACTCTTCCTATTACAATCATGTTAAAGAAGGACCAAATTATTAGATGGGAGGAGGTCTGTTATTCCGGCTTTTGAAGGAATCAAAGAGGCATTGAAACATGCCCTATCTTGGCAGACAATTACAAGAAGCCTTTCCAAATCTTCTCTTTTGCTTCGAAAATACTATTACATATGTTTTTCTTTGTAGAAGGATGAAGATGGGGCTGAGAGGCCTATTGCCTTCTTTAGCAAGGCTTTACAAGCTACTGAGTTAAAGTATACAATCATGGAAAAACAAGCATTTTCCTTGGTGAAAGTAACAAAGGTTTTCAAGGCTTATATATTAAGTTCAAAAGTTGTTTCTTATGTTCCGCATACCATGGTAAAAGACACCTTATCGAGAGATGGAGATATCAAGTAAAAGATGTAGATGGGTGAAAAACTACAGAAGTATGACATGGACATCCAAACCACAAAATTGGTAAGAGGTTTGGGTCTTGCTAAGCTCATGGTCGACAAAGCAACTTACGGACTATGGAAGTGAATGAAGTAGAGAAAGAAAGGGGATATGTTCTTGACAAATTGGTAAGTTCGAGTGGTACAAGGATATAATATTTTACCTTAGACACCTATGATGTCCTGATCATTTGAATAAAAATTAGAAAAGAGCCCTCAAGCTAGCTTCTCAAAAATACATCATCACTAACTTTGGGTTGGCTTGGAAGAACCCTGAAGGTGTCCTCTTGAAATGTATAACTGAAGATGAAGCTCCCAAAGTAGTTACTGATTGCCATGGGGGAGTTTGTGGAGGAAACCTTTTTGGAAGGGTTATAGCACAAAAAATTTTGAGAGTTGGTTAGTGGTGGCCTACTCTCTTCAAAGATGCAATCATGTTGGTTAGAAAATGTGAAAGTTTTCAGCATTTCTCTGGAAGAATGAAAGCTTGGGATCCCTTCCTTTATAGCTTGTATCGGTTGAAGCTCCTTTCAAATAGTGGGAGATGGACTTCATTGGTGAGATCTAAGACACTTCTAGTGCTGGACATAAGTGGATCCTTGTAGCCACAATTTTTTCACCAAGTGGGTAGAAGCAATCCCACCAATAAATCAACACACCAAGTTGTTATGGATTTCTTCTTGAGTCATATCATATGCAGATTTGGTGTGTCGGTCAAGATTATGGCTGATAATGCCATGTGTTTTAGAGATAAACCGTTGATGGCAATGTGGAAGGAGTATGGAACCAATCTGACTTATGCTTCAAACTATAACCCTCAAGGAAATGGACAAGCTGAGTCTAGCAATAAGAACTTATTGAAGATCATTAGGAGAACTTTGGAGTTAAACAAGAGAAAATTGGGTGAACAACACAAATTTATAGTTTGGGTGATAGAATTACTACCAAAAGAGCTACTGGTAAGAGCCCATTCGAGTTAGTGTATGGAACTCATGCTCTGTTTCCTTTACATCTACAATTATCTTCATTTCAATTTGTTCAACAACTTGAAGATTAGGAGGTCGACATTATGAAGCAAGGATTAATTAGATTGTTAAATTTGGATGAAGAAAGAAGAGCATCACACCAAAGGCATGTCGATTTGAAGAGAAGCTAAAGAGGTTATTTGACAAGAAGGTCACTCCTGGGGCCTTCAATATTGGAGATCTAGTTTTGTTGTGGGATAGTAAAAATGAAGATAAGGGCAAACATGGTAATTTTGATGCATTGTGGATGGGCCCTTACTCCATTGATATCGAATTGGTGAGAATATTTTTTCCCTCAAGGACTTAGATGGGGAATTGCTTGAAATGCCTGTTAATGATAGGCATCGAATCATTTCTTGAATTAATCCCCAAATTTGAGGTATGCACTAACTTGTAAGTGTATAGTGTTTGGTTTTGCTCTATTTTCGGTGTTTTGTCGGTTTGTGGTTTTCTTGGTGTGTGGCAGCCATTTTTTGGTGGATTTGTCTCATGACTCCATCTTCCCAATGTTTTATTTTGTCACGTGGTCTACTTATTGTTCTTGTGGCACTCACTAGGAGTTCCCATCCCCGAGCAAGAGCGATGTCGGTGCCCATTTTGATCCTCTATTATATTTCCATATTTCCCCTTTGTTTTGCATGCTCTCGGACATTTTCTCTCAAATTTTGTGGTGCAAACTTTTTCTCCGAATTGGATCCTTTGAAAAGCTAAAAACTTATCATTTTTCCCAAAGCATGAAAGAAAAATATAGGCATACCTCGCTTTATACCCTAATTTTCCAAATCCAAGGGCCTTTGTCATTTTTTCCACTTATCCCAGCCTTTGGAGCTCGTGGTTGTTCATTTTATGCTTATTTTCCCTCAAAAATCTATCCCCATGGTCGAAAATTGCCTAGAATCATTTCCCATTTTTTTGACCAAAAAATCCTTCACCCACAAAAAAATTGAATTTGGGCATCTCTGGAAAATTCTGTATTTTTGACGGTCATGCGGGCATACTTTTCTCATCAAATTTTATCTCAAACATCATCTCCTACATGGCCATTTCTAGTTAGACAGGAATCCCTGGGTTTGTTCTAAAAACTTAGCATTTTTTTATTTTTGGAAAAAGTGCAATTTTCCCCATAACTCCGCAGGTCCTAGAGGAGGACATGTGTCATGTTCTCATTCAAAGGTGGGATGGAAGGCTGGCGGGGAACTTAGAACATTTTTTCCTTTTGGTGAAAAGGGAAAAACGTTGAGGAAAGGGCTACGGGTCTGCAATGGAGCAAAAGGAGACATGTGGTGGGTGTACTGAGGAGTGCGAGGCCCTTTGGAGGCAAAAGGGAAATTTTTCCCTTTTTGCAAAATGAGTCAGAATGAAAATTTGAGGAATGGCTAAGCGATGAAGTAGAGGGAAACACATGGCAGGGATGGAATCCGAGGCGTGGGCCTGACAGAGGAAAAGTGAGAAATTTTCCCTCAGTGAAAAAGGGTAGTTAAAAATGTGAAATGAGCCCACAGATCCTTCAAAGAATTGAGAAGGTGACACATGTCAAGGACAGAGGCAAAGGTGCGGGCCCATGAGGACAAAATTGAAAAATATCCAAATTTCCAAAAAGGGTGGAAGTGTGCAAAATTGAGCCACGATTCCAATGGGGCCCACCTTTTGCCACGTGTCAGCACCAAATCTCAAGGGCAGAGGGGTAGAGAAAATTGTCAAAATTTTACATTTTTCCAAGAAATGTTAAAAAGTCAAAAAGTGATCCCAAATCCATTCCCAATCACATTTTGACATGTGGAGGGCTTAGATTAAAAGGAGAAAGGAAAATCAACGGTAACTGTGCATTTTTCATTTTGGCCGCCATTTGAGCTCCAGGGAGCTTGGAGATGCAAATTTTACATAAATTTTTGGCAAATTCATGTCATTTTGGCCTTCAAGGAACAATGGGATCAATTTGAAATTTCAATTTTTAGATTTGGGGTGCTTTTGAAAAGAAATTTTGTTTAGGCTTGAGCAAAAACGTGAAAGATCAAATCAAGAAGTTGCAGAGCCAAATTTTGGATGGATAAGGATGAAATGATGAAATGAAAGGGGCCTGCATACTTTAAAGATGAAAATCATGCCCCCACAATGGATAATGATGAAGGTTTTGTAATGATTTTCCTTTTTTGAAACAGTTGGCAACTTTTATTACAAATATGTTAAATGTCCCTATCTGCGAATCACGTTGGAATTTTGTAACAAACTTGATGCTTGGCATATTCTTTTCTTGGGAAAGAAGGATCAAATGTAATATAATGTTATATAATGCATGTTTTTTGACATACAAAAGGTTAGAGAAACTTATAATTTCATGGGAAAATCTAGGAGGAATCCTATTTTTGAAAAACCACCTAAGAACCATTTCTAATTCCTTTTTTGCATCGATTTGTATCATGTTTAGTTGGTTTCAATTGTAAAGCCATCAATAGGCTCGAGATTGTTCTTATAACATTCCCCTTGATAAATTTTTCATTCTGGATTATTTTGTGTTGTCTATTGGAAAAATTTACATGCACCTATGTTTCAAAATGTTTTCAATTTGTGTTTCTTGCTCCTATTGCAGTCTTGTAGTCAAAATATCTCTTGATCATACATGGTCTCATTTCTTGTTAATAGTTTAGTGGCATTTGCAATCTCACATTAAGAAGAGCTTTCATCGATGAAGAGATAAATAGATTTAAAATCACTTCACCTTCCTTAAATTTTGATATTGTTTGTAAACCTTTGGGTGCACCTTAGGTCATGATAAAATAGAGATTTCTAGATACTTTGTTGGTTCATCTGCTTCAAGATTTTGTGGCAGGTTGTCAAATATTGTGTGGAAGAGTGCAGATCTAGGATTCCATTTATTGCACATATCCTGGTTGAAGGAGTACCTTAACCCATTTGAAGCATCCTATTGTTTAGGTCTTACAAATTTCTTGCAAAGGTCCTCAAAGAATTTGGCAAATTCTGGTTAGTCTTGTCTAAAATCTCCCACCAAAAATTCATTCAAACAAACTAATCCTACCCATACTACCCCTGCATTGCATTGTGTGTCAACAAAAGAATACAATCCATTTACAAAAATGCACAAAGCAAATCAGGATCCTACAATGTCTTCAGTAACCCTTGCCTTGCATATAAAGTATCTTCATAATCACGGGAGTGGAAACTTGTGAAAGTCATATTTGGAGTGTTGATCATATTTTCCCAAGGCCTTTTCATACTATTTACATAGATTGAGGGATATCTTCATCTCCTTCACCATTTGAGGGTTAAAAATAGTTCCTCTTACCTTGGTTATCGTGCACAACCTAAAAGCTGTTATGATAAGATCAAGTCCTATTTGAGTGCTATTGATCTCTCCACAAATCTTAGTGCCGTTAGATCACATACACGGCTACAAAATGAAACACATCATGATCTATCTACCTTCAAGCTTCATGTCATATCTTTGATGCTAATAAAGTTGAAAAGGAGAACAAATTTGGTACCAACAGATATCAACAATAAAATGGTCGAAGATGCAAGACATTAAGGGGCTCGAGTTCGGGTTTACCTTTCGGTGAAGACAAATGATAAGCACCTGATCCATAGGCATGGGTAATGATATAGGGTCCAAGTCTATTAGGAGAAAAAATTTCCCATTTACTTTTCTCCTCTTAGGTTACATGTTGATTTTCCTTTAGGACAAGGTCGTGGACTTGAAATGTTCATTCATGGACATGTTTTTCATATGCATGTTTGATACATTTTGGTAAATTTGGATATGGTCAAGAGCATTAAGATGAAGTTCATCTAATAACTTAAGTTGTGCCAAACGATCTTGGTGAAATTCATCTTCATTGAGCATGTCTTATAGTGAGATGTGGAGAGATGGAATCGGACTTCGAGAGGTAAAGACGACCTCGCACCATAGACCGAGAGAAAAGGGTGAGGAAGCATTCCAAGTGAAAATACTAGTATGATAAGCCCACAAGGTGAAAGGAATGTGCATATGCCAATATTTCCCAATATCGTTGACTACCTTCATAATAGTTTTTTCAAGGTTTTATTGTTTGATTCGGCTTGGACATTGGTTTGTGGGTAATAAGGTGATGAGAAATTAAGTTGGCTTCTAAAAGCGTCACAAAGCTGTCATAGGATTTTTTTAATTACTTCCCGTTATCGGTGATGAGGCGGTGAGGAACACCAAAATGACAAATGATGTGATGGTTGATGAATTCAGATATTTTCTTAGCTTTTGTAGAAATGAGGGTAATGGCCTCTACCCATTTAGTGTAATATTTGGTAGCTGTTATGATCTATTGGTGGCATTGTGAAGAATGGGGTTGATCTCACCGACAAGATCCAAACCCCATTGATAGAAAGGATAAAGGTATCATGTGACCTATAAGTCATGACTAGGTGTGTGGTGGAGATTAGCATGTTCTTGGAATTTCATGCAACATTTGACATAATCATAACGGTCATGGTTTATGGTTTGCCAATAATATCCTACATGAAGAATGCATTTTGCAACAGGTAAAACCACTAAAGTGACCTCCACAAATTCCTTCGTGAACTTCCTTAATGGTGTAAGGAATTTTAGAACTTGTAAGACATCGTAATAGAAAGCTATCGAAGCCATTCTTGTAAAGGAGACCACCCATGAGGACATAACGGGAGACACTTTTAAGAAAGGCCCGTTTTTCATTACGAGTGAGATCGAAAGGTAGAATGGAAAGGGAAAGATAGTCCGCATAATTCTTATACCAAAGGTCACTTGGGTCAAGGGTGATGGTTTTGATAGAGAAAAATTCATGAGGTAAATAAGAGGGTGATTATAGCCTTTGTATAGTGACAAAGATTTTAGAGTCATTGGGTGAAGAAGGTATCTGAGAAGCCAAGCAGGCCATGGTATCCAAAAATTTATTGGTAGAACATGGGGTGGTTTGAAGTGTATAACAATCAAAGGTGGTCAAAAGTATGTCTACATGCTGCTTATACTTTTGAAGGATCTCATTATGACACTAGTATATACCATTGACTTGGTTTATGACCAACTGAGAATCACAAAAGATATTGATTGTCTTAACATCTAAGGCATAGGTAGCTGGAGACCTAATACGAGTGCCTCATATTCAACAATATTGTTTGTACAATAAAAATCAAGTTTGAAAGAAAAAGGAATAGGTTCACCATCAATAGGAATGAGGATAACACCAGCCCCACCCCACGCCGACACTTCGAACCATCGAAGAAGAGTTTCATTTGGTAAGTGGGTTCATCCAGGAAAGGGTAGATATAGAATCATCGGGAAATCAAAGTTAGATGGATGATTCACGGAAATAAGTGCGTCGTCAATTGGTTAGCAATAGTCCGGCCCTTGATGGAATTTTGATGAATGAATTCGAGGTCGAGGTCGGCAAGAAGCATAAGCCAACATGTGGCATGTTGATGTTGATAGGGTTTGGCATACATATAGTGTAATGGGTCAGTATTAGTGATGATGAAGGTTTTGTGATTGAGTAGGTAATGGTGGAGTTTGGTGGTGACAAAAACTAAGGCTAAGTAGAGTTTTTCGGTGTGGGTATATCTAGTTTCATAGTCAAGAAGGGTACAACTTATGTAATAAACTACTTTCTCTCTATGCTGCTCATTGTGATGAGTGAGCATGGCACCTAAAGAATGGTCAGTGGTGGAAATATATAGGTAAAAGGGCTGGTCATCCTTAGGAGGAATGAGCACTAATGGTTGAAGGAGGTATTGTTTTAATGCCTCAAAGGCTTTATGACATTCATCATCCCATTTGAATGAAACTTATTTCTTAAGAAGATGATGAAATGGTTGATAGCGGTCAGAAATCTGTGAGATAAAATGATGAATAGATTGCAACTTTCCTTGTAGGCTTCAAAGTTGAAAAGGATTAGGGGGTGGAGGAATTTCTAGAATAGCCTTGACTTTAGCAGGATAGAATTTTATGTCACACAAAGAAATGATGAAACCTAGGAGTTTTCCAGAAAGTACAGCAAAGACGCACTTCTTTTGTTGAAGACACACAATACTTGATGAGATGGTCAAAGATGACTTTAAGGATGAAAAAGTCATCAGTTCGATATTTAGATTTGTTCAGAATATCATCTATGTAATCTTTTAGTATGTGATGCATGATGTCATGGAAGATGTAAGTAATGGCTCGTTGACATGTAGCACCACCGTTTTCTAGGCCAAAAGGTATGACTCGATAGCAAAAAGTTCCCAAGAGGTGATGAAATCAGTCTTGTGTTGATCTTCTGGAGCTAGTAATATTTGATTGTAGCCTAAAAAACTGTCCATGAGCGATAACATTTCATGGCCAGCGGTGAGATCAACTAGTTGGTTGATTCCCGATAGGGGGAAATCAGCTTTGGGACAAGTGAGGTTGAGGTAATGGAAGTATTTGTCAATACGGAGTCCCCCTGTCGCCTTTGTGATAGGAATGATGTTAGAAATCCATTGGGGATAGTCAATGGGTTGAATGAAGGAAACCAAGAGAAGGCACTAAAGCTCTTCTTTGACCAGAAGAGTAATGCAAGGATGTATTTTTCGCAGCTTTTCTTTAATAGGTTTGGCATTAGGAGTGGTTACGATATTGTGGACCATGATTTTTGGGTCAATACTAGGCATATCGGCATAGGACCAAGAAAACATGTTCCTATGGTCCCAAAGGAAAGAGGTGAAGGATTCTTGTTCAATAACGTCTAAATATTGGACGATCTTTAGAATGTGTGGGTCATCCTGAGTGTTTATGTTGATTTCGATGGTCAATTCATTCAACATGGTTTGCATCTCAGTGGTTAACAACCAATGAATATAAGATTATTCCACACCAAGGTAGGTGAGGATGGACTCATTGTCCTAACATTGAACAACGTTAATAGAAGGCGTATCATCATCGATCATGTTAGGATACATGAATGGGAGAGAAGAGAGAGCTTCACCAACGCATTGATAGGTCAGTGGTCCTAGGGAAATGGTGTTTATGAAAATAAAAGTTAGGAGGAATAGATTCGGGATCTATGGACTTGGTGGGTGAAGATGGTAATGTGGGTGAATGCGATGGGGAATATTTTCCATCCCGAATGAGGTTGATGTGAACCTTCTTGGAAGGTGGGGTGTCAAAACCAATGCCACTACGGTTATTGTGTTTACAAGAGGTACTTGAAATGATAGTATGGTGGCCCTGTTCATAAAATCTGAAGCCAAATCCTTTCCACGTACACCGGTGGAGGAAAGTGTGAGAAAAGTAGTAGTTAGTGAGGGAGTGTAGGTTAGATGAAAATGGTTGGGTTTGAGATGGAGGTTCGGGTTTATAGGTGGTCATATCAAGTCCCCCATACATTAGATTAGTGTGAAGGTGGGGAGGACCATAAGGAAAAACCTTGCCTATGTGGATGTCATAACTGGGGTGTTAGCACAGGTTCCCATACTCTTACGGGGTGAGGAAGGTGTTAATATTGTATAGGTGGTATTCCCTAGAGTGAGGCATTGAAAAACACCTTCTAAGGGATCAGTAGTTGATATGTGGGTAGCGGGGATGGACACTTGCTAGACAATGGGGAAACATGTGAGTCAGTGGTAGAGGCTGCAGTTGTAGTGGGGATAGCAAGGTTAGATGTAGAAGAGGTGGTGGTAGTCTGGGTGGATGGGCTAGTAGGTGAAGGTGAAGTAGGGATAGTGGTAGATGCCTTGAATGGTACAAGCACATCATTGGGCTAGTATAGCATGTTACAGGTCTTGAAAGGTGGCGGAGTTGGTAGGGAAGGTGTAATTATGTCCCTTGTGTTCAAATTTGAGGCAACAATCTAAAGTTGAAGGGATACAACCCATGGTGCGGATCCAAGGTTAGTCGAGAAATAGATAATACCGAAACTCCCCCTCTAGGACATAAAAAAGTTTTGGGATAATGCGGGGACCTAAGCGGATGTGGAGAATGATGGTGCCAGGGTAGAGGTCATGGTGTCATTGAAGGAGAGTAGCATAACCAAGTTACCATGCATGAAATTGGTTGGTATTCACATTTAGTCATATGCATGGGAGGAGATGATGTTAATACTAGCACCATAATTGATCATAACACGTAATATGTGTATATTATTGATAAATACGGAGATGAAAAGATCAAGGTTGGGGTCGTCAAAATGGAAGGGAGTGATCTCTTCATCCGAAAAGCTAAGGGTGGCTACTCGGAAAGTAGGTAGAGGCGTAGAGGAATGTGATGACCTAGTTAGAGAGGCTACATGGTGAGGGGTAATGATGGAGGCCTCGGGCGTGGGGTCATTTGATAAAAATTGTATAGATTGAACAAATTCCATGAGGGCTTGATGATGTGACTCGAGAGGTTTAGACGCAGGTCGTATAAAGACATTTTGAGGGGGATTGGTGTAGTTTTTTTTTATCATTGTGTGATGTGTGACCCCATCAGAAATAGAATATGTAGGACCTTGAATGGTGAGTTTGGGTATGGGTGCGGATGGTATGATGGGTACAGGGTTTGTAACATTCCCATTTTAAAACTTTAGAAACAAGGATTTTTTTATTTAATATAATGTTCACTATTCTAAATAAAGCATTATTTAGAACAAACATTCCATGCCAATCAAATTCAAATAGATAACCATATGCAGCTGTAATGACTCGGTGATCCACCGATCTATTCATTCCATAACTCGGTAAGCTACCAATCTATTTATGTTATCTTAAGTATTGAATACATATTGTATACTTTATATACTTGGTTTTCCTACCCTACACTAGGTACTAAGTGATCTGTTTAAAGAACATATCTAAATATTTGTTACCAATATTCATCTGATATCACGTTGTTTTAAACTTGGTGACATAGGACAACACAACCAATAACTTGCAATACTTTGGCCAAAGTTTTACAACATACTGTGTATGTCACTATTCCTAGACGACATACTCATCATATTGGAAAACATCCTTCACCTCACTCCTCTATTACCATGATTGGTCTTTACTAACTACTGTCAATCCACTTGCCCTAGGTTTAACCCTAGCCCTAGTTAGAAAGATAACTTATTATAGGAAGACACTCACAATGGCTTAGCGTAAATGGACATACTCAGTTGACCTAAGTCAACAAGATGTGCCAAGGTACTGAGCCATTGGAAGCTACTTCTCTATCCTAAATATGCCACTAACCGACCTAGAGAGGAAATAAGTTCAAGTCCAAGTTCTTATTTTGTGTAGATTTGGATGATCAATATGGAAGGGTGATGCCACATGTTAACTATAACGTTGTATTCTTGAGAAGACCCAAGTCTTCTTGAAATTACATCCCTGTAGTTGGTGTGTGCCAACATCCTATAGAAACTACCTCATCGAGATGTACATACCCCAAGGAGATCATTAATGAATTATTAATTTGGATTAAGTCTTGATTACAGCAACCCTGCTAAACCCTAATCCAACACTCCATAAGTTCTTTCCTAAATTTTTTTTATTTAGTCCATGAAGAACTTTGTTAAACTTATGGTTACTTTTAATGTTTGTTTTCTCAGTTAAACCGACAGTTTACCAAAACAGGACAGCGGTATCATAAGTTTCATTTTAAATGTTCTTTAACTTTTAGGAAGGTTTAAAAACCACATATATCTAATTAAAGTAGACTTCATATTAAATGAAGTCTAATAAATAGTAATCATACCTCCAAACCTTTTAGGTTTATATTCAATTAAGAGAGAGAGAAAGATTCTTTCTCTATATGATTAACTTGTAGGGTATATCATTCCCAATATCCATATTTCTTAATGCATGTTCATTAGGCATCACATTATTATGTTAAATTGTTTAGATAAAACACATCATATTATGCAACTCAACAAGTTGCTTCATTATAGGGGAAATTGAACTAATTCCCATTATCCATTTTATCAAAGATAACAAGATAAACATAACATAATATAAAGAATATCAACAAGATGGAACTTTCATCTTCTTTATAAAAGTACGAGATAATATTCACAACCAATGCAAATAAAACACAGCTCGCAATTCACCATTAATTTAACTTATAAAATTTACAAGACTATGCTCTTTAGAAGAAACGTGTAACAACAACCTTCATTCTATAAAGTATACAACTTCTCTTTACAATACTGAAAAAATGAATCGGAATTCTTTACTAAGAATTATACATATATCATCCAATTGCCTTCTTTTACCACTTAAGTAGTCCATCTGCAAAAATAGCTAGCATGGGTTAGTTTAATGAACTGAGCATGATAAGCACTAATCATTAAAATGAAGTGCATTCCACTAATTGTTTCATTAAAGCAACACTACTTTAATGAGATAATTAAATCATCATACAATCAACATAAGTGATAACAAAAAGAAAGGAAGTACATTAATAAATCTAGATCCACTTTAAAGAGAAGAGCAGAATATAATAAACAATATCTACCTAAGATCTTAAAGTTAATTAATCCCTTCAATGGATTGTAACAAACAATAAATCTTGTCATCCCATTGTCTCCTAATTCTATCCTAATAGAATACCACTTTTATCTTTTCTAAGAGACAAAATAAATGAATACAACATGGTTCATTCTAGGGTTATTCATCTATATCCTAAGCAAGAATAAGAAGAACCATTATGTACCATGCCCGAACCTATAACATCTGAAAAATAGACCAGATTAATAACATGAGTTACTTGTTCCTTTTCGGGTAATAACCTTGCACATTCAACATTAGAATATACATCAAAATAGAATTTCGTAACAATATAAAAAGGTATAGAAACCAGAAGCAGTCTAACTACAATTCCAATTCTAACTCTTCATGTTAGAACTTATCAAACGAAGATCAGAAAATAATGATCATAAACAAAGCAGCTCTGAAGAGGAGTTAATATCTACTCGAGTTCTTCACAAAGGATAAAGAGTATAAGAGACAAACCTACTCCTTTCCATAAAAACTATGCAATACTAGTCAAAAAAATTCAAACCCATAAGTATCAACTTACTTAACAATAGAACCTTCCTGGATACTAGCTCTCAACATTATTTCAATCAATGATTCAAACAAGGTAGACCAATAGGTCATGAGAAATCACTATCTCAAAATGGAATCGAGTATAGAAAAGTTCAAACAATGAGCATATCCAAGGACAGAGGAATGGTAACTTAAATAAGGAGAGAACCAATCATAAATTGTATCATTTCAATTGAACACGAAGTTGTAGTTTTCAAACCACTTCAGAATGAAAGCATACTATAGATCCCGAACCAATATACTGCTCATAAAAGAATGCATACATACATACATACATATATATATATATGTATATATATATATATATATGTATATATATATATGTATATGTATATGTGTATATATATATATATATGTGTATATGTGTATATATATATGTATATGTGTGTATATATATATATATATATATATTTCTTTCTTTCTCAAAGAGAAACCAAGGTCTTATTCACTATATCAGTTGAGAATAACATCCCAAGATAGCAAATGATAAGGTTCAGAATTACCTACGAACCCAAGACTAGAGACTTACAAATGCCTCTCCACTAAATACAAAAGGTAAGTAGTAATTCAAAAGAATCAAACTCATTACAACTGAATGGAGAAGGAATCCTTCCTAATAATTTCAGTGTCCAAGGTAATAATCCAAATCTTCCACAAGACCTATATTTATTCAAAGAGATAGAATAGAGAGAAAGAACTAGAAACATTTCAGTCAGAAGATGTCTTGATCATAATTCCCAAGCAATAGGAACAAAATTCAAAACAAAACCCTCACGTCCACAAAATCGCGACAGAGGTGACTTGGCTTCAACAAAACAGTCAACCTAGAACATGGGTTTCCCAAGATAGAGGGGAAAGAACATCCCATTCTATTCTCACACAAATACCATCTCAAGGAGTCATTATAATCAAAAAGAAAACAGAAGTTCAACATTCCTTAAGATGTTTCTAGTTCCAAATCTCAAGAGATTCAAAACAACTCAAATAAGCTTTCACCCAAAGATATCACAGTGGTGAGTTGTTAAAAATAAAGAGTTATAAGCTTAGCCATTTAATAAAATAATAACGCAATACTAAATACAGAACTAAATCGAATGAATTGACCTAAATATGAGTTCATAACACTCAAGTGTTAAATCAGAGTTCTAGTGTCGAACCCAAGCTTCACACACAACATTCAAAACTTCACAAGAAAGATAATGTAAAAATAGTGATAAATACAAACTCCATGCAACAGTTCAGCAATACAGAAGTTTCCCAAACACTGATTCCAATCAAAATGAAGCTCCAACATGAGTTTAATCAAAACACAAAGTTCCAACACAAGTCTGCATCCAAAGAACACAACCCAGAAGCAAAGTAAAATAGAACTCAAGTTTCCCTAAGCTCAAATCCTCATATTGTCATGAAATTTAGTTCAAATAACATTACCTTCGAATACAAGATCTAGAGAGAAAAACAGAGATACATAACAAGTTTCTAATCCCATTTTCACTTGCATGCAGGTCATAAACTTTCACAGAAAGGTAGTTTCCAAACATCACTATTTTTTTCCATGGATACAAATCCAAACAACACAAAGATTCACCAAACCCAAAGCAAGAAAAAATAACCAGACAGGCATGAAAACATGAATCTCATGAGAGTAGAGTTGTTCTAATGATTCATTTAGAAGAACACAAAGAATTTTAATAGTTAGAGCCTATCATGCCCGATCTTTGCTTCCACCAAATCAAAGGAGACTTCCATCTAAGCTTCCAAACTCTTTTTCTCCTCCATGAAATATCAATAATCAAACTTCTTTTCCTTCTATGCCTCATATATTTTTCTTTGATCAAAAATAGGCTGAAGAAAACAAAAATATATTTAAAGTGAAGGTTGAACTCTTTGGTTGAAGAACCGAGTTAGTTCCATGCAGAGAAAAATCCGCTATGCATGTAAAACTAAATGACCTCCTACAAACCTGCCTTCTTAGTTTCCAAGACAGTTTACACGTAAATACCGAGGCTCATAAATTCAATTCAATTCAAAATTCCTTCTTATATTTCCTTGCCACCACCTCCTAAATCTGGCGAATGCCAATTCAACACAAAAATACAATTCCATCCTTTAGTGGAGCTTCCACGTAGGCCTCCACCAAGTCTACTAGCCCCCTGCCAAATCTGGTAGTACCTCATCATTTAAACCCTTTCAAATCATTTAAATTCCATTAGAACCATCGCCCTTGTGTCATGCAACCCCTTTAGGTTCCCTTTAATAGTTTAGGTTAGATTTAAATAGAACTTAGGTTAGTTTAGCAAATACCAACATAGGTCTTAAAAACATTTGCCATTAGAATTCCCCACCTTAGGTTAGGCTCAATTCATAACCCTTTAGTATTAGGTAATAGCTAAAATAGCCTAGTATCACTTTAGTAACCCTTCCCTAATCCATTTAGCACAATGCTTAGGTTAGGTCACCAACCCATCAAATAGAATAAGAGGCTTAGGTTAGAACAAAATTCCAATAAGTAAACGTAGCTTAGAACATAGATGTTCTTACCTAGCTTAGGTTACTATTAGGATAATCCTTAGATTTTTAGGACTCTAAACTTCTCTTCAGAGAATTGAATTTTGTTAAGTCCTTATAGTCCTGCCAAGATCAATCACCAAAGACCCGAGCACAAACATACAACTGAACGAAAACACATTCAAATAAGACCAAAGAATTTGTCAACAAACAAGGTTCAGTCTTTTACATCTCTCAAACTACTGAATGTCAATTTTACCATTTAGTCTATGAAGAAGATTTGAAACATTCCTTGGATCACTGAAATTGATCCAAGGATGAGTCAAAAGTCTGCAACTCTTATAGCCAAATCACAGTTCATCTTTCCAAAGTGAAAATAAATTCTTGATAACCATATAATTTTAGTCTAATGATTTTAAGAACAGAAAATATTTATCCTTATCAAGCATGATCTTCAATCAGTCAAAAGAACACATCTTTATCCAGAAAATCATATGTCAACACTTGAATGTAAAAAGAGGAATATATCAGTTGTCGAGCGTGTTACAAGATTGGCTGATGGGCTAGTTGCCTTTTCTTTACCCTTATTGTTTTGAGCATGGGTGGTAACATGAACCATGTTAATTTGAGGGAAAGTGGATGGAGAGAGTGTGTCATGGAAGGTATAATGGCATGAGGGTAAAAATCCTAGCAGGGGATATGATCCTTGTGAATTGAGTAGGGTGCATTGGCATTTGGGTGGTGGTTTGGCCGATTCTCTTATATGAACCATATTAATCTCAAATCTCAAGGGTGGATCAAAAAGTTACGTGGGTGGAGATATTGGTCACTGAGTAGGTAATGGAAGAGGTTGTAGGGAAATTGGTGAAGGTGAAATGGGGTCCTCATCAAGAACATCATCATCATCAAAATTTTCTTCGGGAGGACACAATTAGACAAGAGTAGTTTTTAAACCCTTACATTTCCCTACATTGTGTCCTAGCACATGGTGGTAGGCATAGATTTTAGTTTTGTTAAACCCTTTTGGTTTGGGTTTAAGAAGGTCGTAAGGTCTAAGAGGTGGTAATGTGATGACAGAAGTTTCGAGGAGAATGGTTAAGATTTTGGCATACGAACCTACTAGTGGAACATAATGGGAGGTGAATGTGGGTTTGGGTACAGGTATGGTTGATTATGGAGGAAGAGGATTTATAGGAGGGGGAATGGTTTGGTTTACTAGTTTGGTGTGTGGAGTGGTCTTAGGTCTTGGTTGCATTTTCTCGGGTATGGGCATGGTAGAAGAGCTAGCGATGGAAGGTTTGGTTGGTTTAACTATCTTATTGGAGGGTAGCATATTTTTATCTTTAGGTTTCATCTTTTTGGGAAAAGGTGACATGGGTGTATGAGATGTGGAGGGAAAATTATATGGTGGAAGAGGATGGGTTACCCATGGGGGTAACCGAGGGTGTAGAGGAGGTGGTCGGTAGAGGTTAGGTAGAAGGTGTGAGTGAAAGAGAAGAAAGTGTCATGGGTAGTGAAGAAGTTATGGATGATAGTGCAGGTATGGGTGGTAAGAAGGTTACGGGTGACGACGGAAGTTGTGTGGGTCACTTGAGTATATTAGAGGTCTATGATGAGGAGATTGGCTATTGTGTTCTTGATTTTCTCGGTGGAATATGGTTACTTGCCTAGGATTGAGGGTGAGGCCCTAGGATGAATGGAAAGGGTGAAGGTGATAATGGCATGGTAGGTGAGGTTGGTGTATGAGGCCTATGAGGTTGGGTCTTCTTTTTAGGGTTCAAGGTAAGTTTAGTGTTAGTTTTAGAGGATGTGGTTAAACCTAATTTGATGGGTGGGTGAGTAAGGCTAGTGTCGGTATGACCCTAAGGTATTAATGGGTTTAGGTAAGGGAGATTATATAGGTGTGGGTAGATTTTTGGGTGTATATGTATATAGGGTTATGGGAAGAGGTGTGAGTTGGGCCATGTGTGGTGACATGGAAGGTGTTGCAATAGTCATGGTTGTGTTTGTTTTGGTTGTTTGAAACACTTTTGGTTAGATAGTGAAGGTGTCATTGAGTGACAACTACATTTGGGTTGGCGGAAGTAGAAGGTGTCCCGGAGTAAGGATCTATCAACATAGTCCAAGTGATCATCCAAGCATAAAAATGGTACTATTGTAAGTGGGGCCAACGTGGATTGAGTAGCAATTCCCATAAAATGTGTTTAAGTCACGGGGACATGGCTAGCCTTGGACTGTGGGTAAGAGATCCAAAAGCATATCATTGGGATCTTAAAGGTCTGATGGTGAATGGTCATCTAAAAGAAATGGTATTTCCACATGATCCTCTATGGGTAGAGGAGAGGATGGGATGAATGAGGTTAACTCTCCATGTGATGGTGTAGGTTGTGGACCTATATCTCCTATGAGTAGGAGAGGTGTCACTGACGATTGCTCAGAAATTTGAGGGGTCAAAGGTGACGTGCTAATTATGGGCTCTTCCATGGGTGAAGGAGAAAATGAAGGGGGTTCCTCTATGGGTGGAGTAGATGAAATAGGTTCTTGTGTAGGTAGGGGAGCTCGGGCTAGGATTTCATCTATGGAAGGAACATGAGGCAATTGGGAAGTAACTAGTATGTCATTGAAAATAGCATGGACCTCACAGACATTGCTATCATTGTTTGAAGTGTCACCAGCTTGGTTGGAAGAAGGGGCATGATTAGGAAATGGCTTCTTAAATATATGTAGGTTTTGGTTAGCGGGTGTGTTTGGGCTATTTAAGACTAGATCTTCATTTTCTAACATTTTTTGGATGATATTATTGAAGGTGATGTAGTTATTGTCACTACATCCTTTGACACGATGATAGTTACAAAATTCATGCTCCTTATACCATGTGGGCATGGGTCACTTAGGGTCAAAATGAATATGTGGTTTTATAGGTGGAAGGGTAATCGCACCAGCCTTAAAAATATTTTCCAAAATAGAAGAATAAGATTCTCCTTTCAAAGTGTACTTTCATTTTTCTCATATGAACTAGAAATCTTGGATGGGAGAGAGATTAGAGGGAGGTTTAGCTGGGTTAGATTGATGAGGGAGTCCATTATTGAGAACTACATAATTGGTAGATCCTTTGGATTTTGAATAGTTATTTTGGGGTTTCAAAGATGAAGAAGCATCATTTGATTTGAACGCAATGTTCTTGTTACGAAGTTTAATTTTCTTCTATTTGATAGCATGAATTTCCAATTTTCATGCCATGGTGAATGAATCGTCAAAAGTGCAAAAGGTTTGCACTTACGGTGGTTAGCGAGATGTGTCTTACACAAGCTCGAGTAAACAAATCTATTTGTCTAGTTTGAGGTAATTGAAATGTGAGCTGGTTAATAAAGTTGTGACAACAAGTGACAAAATTAGTTATAGACCCATCTTCATACTGTCATGTGGAATAAAGATCAGTCATGGTAACCTTCTTACTAATGTTGATGGAGAAGTGATCTAAGAAGGCTTAGGATACTTGATTAAATGAGTAGATGGAGTGTCTTGGTAGCCCATTGTACTAGTCCAATGTAGGTCTTGTCAGGGACATTAGGAAGGTCCATAGGAGTAAAGCATCATCATGGGTGATTAGGTAACACCCATGTTTGAAAGACCACAAATGTTGTTGCGGGTCTTCTTTACTATTGAAACGGTTGAATTTTGACATTTCCCAATGTACATGGTATGGGTGAATAGGGATGGATGGATGAATGGGATCATTACAGATTTCATCATAGGTGAGAGAATTGTGCAAGCCCAAAACCAATGCTTCCAATGTCTACATCCTTTCCATCATCAATTTGATGAGGTCATTGGTAATTTGAGATGGAAGGGCACTTGCCTATGGCATAAGGGGGCTGGTATTGAAACTATGATGTGGGTGGTGTTCCATTATATGGTGATTCCAAATAGGGAGGTTGAGAATAAAGGATTGACATAGAGGTCATGTATCTAGAATGGGTGACAAATGAGATATGGGGTTGTTGATAGTATGTGTATGTAGGTGGGACGGTCGTAGTGACTCTAGTAGCGATTGGGGGTAGTTTTATGGGATGGAGAGGAAACGATTTGGGAATGGGGTAGGGGTCACCGAAACCACGAGATGTTGTGTTGCAATGGGTATTTGTGAGAAAATGAGTTTGGATGGGGTTATGGTCTAGTTGGTCAATGAGGGGACAACGAGATACTACAGTGTGGACCGATACTGCAGAGATGCAACGGTCATAATGGGTATGGGTCCTAGGCTGTGTGAAACCACCGGGGTGAAGTAGGTGAAGGTAATGCCACATTAATAGGGGCTGATGTAGAAGTGGGAATAAGGCTAGGAGAGATGGATATAGGCATAACATATATCAACCGACTCGAGGAGTCCCGGGTGGAAGAGTGGGAAAAGTAGAATCCGTAATGCCACGGGATTTTGATCAAGGAGTTGTGAAAATTACTTGTCACTGTAGAAATAGTGGTAGGTAGGGTTGGATCCATGGGTGAAAAGATAGAGGGTGGTGAAGGACTAGGTAGGAGTGGTTGACGACTTACGTGAAATGTAATAGCATTGGCTTGATTGTGAGTCAACACAATGTGAATGAATGTATATCTGGTGATGTTGTGTCCTGCAGGTGACACATGGAGTAGTGAGAATGAATAAAATAGGTGTCTATAGGTGGAATTGGGTAATATATCAGTTGATACTTAGTACAAGGTAACCAACATTGATTAAGGATGACCAATGTCAGTTCACGTAATCGAGGTTGGTTCTTGTGAGACAGGAACAATTTTACCAAATGAGGAAAATACTGGTGACCATCAAATGAACAAGTTATATGATGACAATTTATCAAAGCCTAGAGAGTACAGAGACTCATAGGAACTTTGAAAATAAAGAAAATTAAATAAGGGTTATTTAGGAAATTTAACCCAAAAGAACATAAAACTGATGGCGTTAAGAAAAAGCTGATGGCGATTAGGGGTAATCGATGTCGATTCTATTGTGAAAATTGGAAAATGTAAAAATATGGATTATTGTGAATCTTAGTGAGATAAATAACAAACCCAGAGGTCTTGAGATGATGCAATGAATCCCGACACACTCGAAGAAGTCAAAATACTCTAACTATGATTGTGGAGTGTGTAAGGAAACAAAATGAAAAAAATAAAAATGGAGAAGAGTATCCTCACACCTCAAAATTCACATCAATCAAACACTAAAAACATGTACCTAACAAGTGATTTTTAATGTGTTGAGCTTATGCTATTTAGAATCTGGCTCATGAATTTGGAATAAATTTTTTGGTGAGGAAGGCTTCCTATGAAGAAGGATATCTAAAAGGATAGGTTTCATGTATGTTTTGGCAAGGGGCGGACCATCCTCCGAGATAATGACTCATTGACAGAGGTAACGGGCTAGGGAGTACCTACCAATCTAATCGTGTGATCGCAGACATGTATTCCCGGGTAATATTTTTTTAATAAATATGTGTATATTTCAATTTTATGTAGTTTGGTAAGACATGGAGAGAGAGAGAGAGAGAGAGAGAGAGAATGTGCTTTCTATGATTCTTTGTGTCAACCATCGGGTGGGCATGACTTCTAGCATATAGGTTTCCCTCATTTTAATATGAGCTAAATGCAGCAGCACATCGAATGTAATGCAACCAATTTTAATCCAAATCAAATAGATTATGTTTGATGATGCAAATGATGAATAAGAAATTGTATGCTCTTTCACTAAATGCAGAAAGCAAGAAAGAAGATTGATTTCTTTTAAAATGCACCAAGATAAATGTTTCTTTTAGAGAAATTAGAAAGAAGATAGGAATACTAGGGAAGAAAATTATTATGTAAGCCTTTTAAAGGGAAACAGACACACAAATTTTTCCTAGAAATGAAGAAAATGAAATAGAACCCTTGATGGGTCCCATCGGGCATGCCAAAAATGTTTTACCGTTTTCTTTATGTTTTGAATGACGAAACAGATAAGGGTCTTGAGATGATGCAATGAATCCACGACACACTCGAGAAGAAGTCAAAATACTCTAACTATGTTTTCTTTATGTTTTGAATGACCAAACAGATAAGGGTAATACTCTAACTATGATAACTATGATTAGTTGATGGTTTTACACACTTTCGACTTCTCGATCTAATGCCGGTTGTGAGAGCTTCCTTTTGGATAGGAGGAACTACCTGTAATAGAAAAGAAGACCACAAAGAGATAGTTAAATGATATATGACAGTGGACTGCCTAGTGTATGCTAGTTCCGGGAAGTGTGATACTTCTTAGATGGCTATCAATCCACTATTTAAAACAAATTAATGCGAGAAATAAATAAATTTCTACTGTAGTTGATATGATTTAGGTATCTCATTCAAGTACAATAAGCAAATCCAATCACATCAAGGCTAGGCTATCATTAGATCTAAAGCATGAGGTGACTTTTAAGGTACTAGGACTGGTCGGGGTCTAATTTTGGGTTGTTTAGGTCAATTGGTAGGAGGTTGTTTGGCTCTGTTCTTGGGTAGGGTATAAAACACAGAGACCAACATCAGTCTAGTATGACTGGTGATGGTTTATGTAGAACCAATGACAGTTATGGGTAACCGGCGTTGGTAAGGTTAGGGTGTACTGAAACTCAAAGAGATCTGATTGTAAGGTTTGATCTGGGATTTGATAGAGATGGTAGGGTGGATAAGGAGGTTTATAGAAGTATCAGGTGTATTCAGGGATGAAAAATAGGTGAGGATGGGTGATTTGGTGGTGTGGGTAAGGAAATGGTTGGGTTACATGTTGGTAAGGGATAGGAGAATGAGCACGTAAAGTGTAGATTAATAACAAGAGTAACAAAAGCTACTAACTAAAATAACAATGCTGGTTAGGGATACACTTACTGTGATGCAGACTGGATGGCTGAATGGTAATGATAGTTGATCAGAAGGATGGTATTTAGGACCATGGCAGTGAATCCTGGAATGCTTTCGTGAGTGCAATGCTTCTAGATTTGTCCTAGTGTTGGCTATGAATGTCTGGATGCATGAAAGGATGTTGGTTCTACTTGCATGAAGCTCTGATCTCTCTCCTCTAGTCTAGAATGTGCCAAAATCCCAAACATGGTTGCTAAGGTGAATAGATGGTAACCGATGGTAGTTCTAGGTTCACCGGCTTTGGTTTAGGGTGGCCAATGTCGGTTAAGACATGATTCCCTAGGTGTACTATAATTTGCAGATCTCTCTTCTTGTAACACATGCCCGTTCCTTTCTTCCCTGGATGTATAACAGACGTTACATTTTTATGAGCGGGAAAGTGGTTAGATGGATATTAGGCATTTATTTTTAGGGTTAAAATAATTCTTAGTTATGGAAACATGCCAATAATAGGTCTAAGGTGAGGTGGCTATGTGAGGAGGAAATTAGCTTAATTAGAATAATTAAGTAATGTATATATGTAAGAGTGGGTATTAATTTAATTAAGTTAATTAAACTAATATTAATGTGGGGTGAAAGGGGCCATGGTTAGGTGAATATGTTTGATTTTGTTATTTGATAGGAGGCCAAGGGAGTGTGACCCAATTTTTGTGTCTACACCTACATGGGACAATGCCTTCACGGAGCACTGAGCTCTCCACTCTCCATGATGATGCTCTTCTAGAACCCTCCATCACATGCCTAGAATATTCCATTCTTGATCCCACAGTCGTCAGGCTAACACCTTATCCACAAGGGTCATGATTTTCTCATGTGCTGCCTGGGGTACTGAATATGGCTAAGTACAAAACCTATTTTTCCTTACACGCCTTCAACCCATGCGCCCTTCTTTGTCTAGGTCCCACGTGCCCATGCGCCTTCTTGTACTTAGCTGATATTTTTGGGCCCAACATCACCCCACACTATGCTTGTTCTTCGTCCTTGGAAACACTCTTCAATAAAGGAAATAAAGAATGGTGAATCCTTAAAAATGGTTGGGAAGAATAAGGAATGAAGAAATGGGGAAAATAATGAAAGAATGGGGAACTAGTTTACTTCTAGAGGAGGAGAGGGAAATCCTTTCTTAAATCAGCTTCTAATTTTCCCCAAGTTTCAACCTCGCTCTGAGCTTGCTGACAGAGGTCCCCACTAGGGTGCTCACTTCTTAAAAACTCAACCCCTCTCCCTTAGTACTCATTGTTTCCACAATCTCTTCCAGTTGCTTGCCCAAATCCTCAAGTGTATCCATCCTCCAAGTGATTTGAGGGTACAATTCCTTCAGCCGGTTCTTGATTAAGCCCCGCAAGGTCTCAATGGCATTCGATTTCTTTTCCACTTTGGATAAGATTTTGTCTCTCTCAACCCTATTCCCCTTGTTCTCTTCCTAGAACTCCTTGATTTTCCCTTTGTGGGTATCAACCAAGATACTTTCCACTCTATCTTTGTCTATTCAATTATCATAGGAAGCCTCAACAACTTACACAAAGGCTTCTACATCGGTGAGGATTTTATTGTACTAAGCAACAATCTCCACCACCTTCATCTTATTTTCTTTTTCTTGGCACGCCAATGCCTCCTCTACTAATTCTAGGGCAAGTGGTCACCTCTCCATGGTGAGTATGTGGGTCAAGTCCTCTAGGCATTGTAAGGATGATCCATACTTTTGCACGGGTAGTGTTAAGTCTGGATGCTTTAGGAAAATGGCATATGTGATCATATCTATATTTTTGTATGCCTCACGCACCCTTTCCTTTTCATCTTTCAACTCATGCCTTAATTGAGCGCTGATTAGCTCTTCCTACTTTAAGTCCTTGGTCTTTTCAATGAGCTCTTCTTCCTTTTTCTCCAGCTCTACCTCTAGGAACTTTACCTTGTCATTTCTCCCAAAGAGCCTGGCTTCAACCTCAACTGAGACTTTATTGAGCATGTTGCAGATATATTCATCTGATAGCCTCTAAGAATTCACCAAGGGGTTTATCCCTTTTGTTTTTAGTACTTGCATCAATTCCCCTTGGCTTACTTCAAATTCTAGCTCATCAATGTGGGACTCAAATGCCCATGACAACATTTTCCTCGTCTGAGGGTATGCACCTTCCTCATCAAATGAAGTCATAGCTAATTTTTTTGTTGGAATGGTGCTCTAGAAGCGCGTGTGCAACACTTTGTTTGGATCATCAATGTATCCCATTCCTTGAACTTGTGATGCTTCTACACTCTTCCTCCCTATGTGTGTGGCCTTTGGAAAGCTAATAGCCAAACTAGGATCTCCTCCCATGCTACCATATTATTTTCCCATGCTCTCTTCCTTAGCTTCCTTCATTACCACATCTCGTAGTGCGTTCCACTTCTTATTCCACCAGGTCCTTGATTTTTTCCACTTTTTCTCCACATCCTCCTCTACTTTTCCTCGGTGAGGCTTAGGTTCCTTTGTATTTTTGTAACTTCCTCTCCGCTTACCCCATTTCCTTGGGTCTCAGCCTCTTCTTCATCCTCCTTCTCCTCATCTCTTTCTTCCTGAGAATCATGTATTTCATAGATAGGATGGTCTTTTCCTCCTAGTTCATCTTCATCATCATCATCTCTATCACCGATGTAGGCATCTAGACTCTCCATTTCTTCTGAATCAGCCTCATCTGTCACCTTCTACTTCTTCTTTATTGGGGATTCTAGTAAAGGAGATTCTTCTTTTATTTTCCCTTGGTAGGTGATTTATTCCTTGGCAATTCTTCCGAGTGAGGAGTTCTTTTTGCTATTACACCATTTCTTCTAAAGTATTTGCTTTGATTTGGAGACTCCTTGCTCCATGCGTAAGTACTAGGATTGGCACTTGTCTCCAAAGCATGCTTACTGTCTATGTAGCTTGAACACTTGGTGTCTTTTACACCTATTCTCTTTCTAGGTGTGGCCTTCTCCCTTCCTGAGGGGTCTTCAGGGATGGAGACATCATTCTCTAAGTAAGCACCTTTCTCAAACTTGGGCCTTATGTGAAGGTATATCCTTGTTGCAGCCCTTCTAGTGATTGGTAGTGTTACAGGTTTCGACGCAGCTCGTGGTGGTCTGCATCTACCTCACTAAGGTCAAACCTTAGTCTCTTAGCCTCCTTGAACCGATTAACTCCAGCTTGGAAGTATAACACGGTGAAGGAGAAGGGTAGTTTGCACCACGGACTCATGTTTTCATCTATCAACCTAAATCTACCAATGCAAAAGTTTTGGTACATTGTAAATTATTCCTCTCCATTGACAAGCATAGGCAACTACTATGAGATTTTCCACTCAGCCCTAAATTTTTCATGCATTCGCTTATACCACTTCTCCAGGTGCACCTTGTGAGTGGCCATCATGGTTTCACAAGTGTATTTCACAAATATCTTTTGCATCAAGGGATCCTCTTCTAGATATTCCCAAAAAAAAATTCTCACCCGTCGGGCACTCCAATCTTTGAAAACACAATGGTGAGGAGGAAGTTACCAAATATTATCTTCTCTTCCTCCTACACATTACTTAGAATTTCATCCACAATGAAATCAAAAAAAAATTATATGGTCGTTTCGATATCTTCTGGCATATGTTTAGCCATGCCTTATTTACTTGTGTCCACCATTCCTGGTCATTGAGTTTGGTGGCTAATCATGGCCATCCTCATCATTTGGCTCTAGTATTTTTGAGATATCAAATTATCTCAAATCATTTTTGCATTCATACAAGGCTACAGTCTCCTTGATAGCTTCTTTTTCACTTAGATCATCATCAATGTTATCTCCTTCACAATTGAGGCCTGTGAACTTGGATATCAGTTGTGGTGTGATGCACATCTTGTACCTTGTGAAATAAAAATGATCTTCATGCATGCGTGACATCAGCCACTGGTAAAGGTACTCATATTTTCCAAAGTAAGGCAACTCATACAATTGTAACAACCCAACCTTTTCTAGTTTGACCTTCACCTCATCATTGTAAATGGGAATTCTTTATGGGGTCCTATTGTTGGTTGGGTGAACCAAATCCAAGGCCATTTCCTTCTCTGTTATGCTTGTGCGATGATTATAATCTCTTACAACCATCTTCCGTAGGTGTGACTCCCATTATTTTCCTAGCAATACCCCATATGGGTACTGCATTTCCACGTACCATTCTTCATTAGTGCTCATGATAGTAGCGATTTTTTTCCCTTTCCCTTGCCCTTTGTTTTCTTTGGTGACATGGTTGGTTTCCTTGGTGCCATTCTTCTGGTTGGTGCTAACACTTAAATCATCTTCCTCCTACGCTACTTTGTTACTCTGTTCAAACCCAAAGCTCAACCTTGCAAAGAAACCCTTTTAACTTTGTGCCCTAGCTGCCAAACCCTAACTAGAAAAATCCTTCCACAAGATGACGCTTCTTCAACAAACTTCCCCATGCCCATGTACTCCTTCCACACTGGTTTGTGGATTTACCCTAGATGCACTCTCAAATTTCTTGGATTCTCCTTTCTTCACACAAATTTCTCTCTGGATTCCCTAGATTGCAAGAGCTTCTTATTTTTCATAAATGCAAGGTAACAAATGACTTTCCCAACCTTGTATTTATAGTTTTTCCTTCTTTCTAGCATTAAATGCTATATCACCTACCACCATAATTTAACATTAAATGTGGATTTTTCCACTAAGAATTCTTTAAGCGCCTTTACACATGTGCCATATCCTACATGAAAAACCATTTATAACCTTCGGCATGAAAAATCCAACCCAACCGAAGACTCTTACACATGCATCTACAAAGTCTTAAAGGTACCTCTTTTGTCCTTTACCCAATTTTTTCCCTTGCTTACCTCATGTTGTTCTGTGCTTTTCATCCTTTCTATACGTGGTTTCTGCAAATCCTTTTTGACACCAACCATTTTCATCCACCTATTTTCTATGCTCTTCTTACTCTTGTTGTCCACTCAAAATTTCCCGCTCTGATAAGAGTAAAATTTTCAAAATTTTGAGTTGAAGAGTTCTTCTCTGAAGTGCCTAAGTCGTGAAGTTGAAAAAATTTGTGTTTTGGGTCTTTTTGTGTGATTTTCGGGCCTGTCGGAACTTTTTGTCCCATCTGTCCCAAGTACGAAAATGCACTCTGTTCCCCGATCGGCCGAAATCCCCGAAGCTGTCCCATTTTCGGGCCCGTCGGAAAATTTTGTCCCAAGTGTCCCAAAACTTATTTTGCGTGTTGTTCCAATTTCGGCCGAATCATCCTTCCCGCGTACTTCGCACTTTCTGTCCCAACTGCCCCATTTGAAAAAGTGCGAGCTTTCCTAATTTCGGCCGAGCCGGTCAAGTCGCGTACTTCGGAACTTTTTGTCCCGAATGTCCCAAGTCCAAATGGGCCCGCTGTTCCAATTTCGGCCGAAACACCCGAATCGCGTACTTCACACATTTTCGTCCCATTTGTCCCAAATGCATTTGTGCGTCCTCTCCCTGTTTCACCCGAACCGGCCGAGCCGCGTGTTTCGCGCATTCGCGTCTCACATGTCCCAAGCGTACCTAGTGTCATTCACACTTAGTTTTTCCCGCTCGCTCCAAGTATGATATTTTTCAAATTGGTGGTTGTGTATTCAATGCGCATTAAATTCATTCCGCTCCTCAAACGGCTATATAACCAAGCATACCACCTTCGCATTTTCGCATTGCTTCCTTGCTATCGTTTGCTCAAACCCTTGCAATCTAGTTCCCTGCGCAAATATCCCTTCCCTTTGCAAATTCCTTCCAGAGTCTAGGTCGCAGCTCCGAATCTATCAATATGAAGATCAAGTTTCGGGGAAGGAGCAAATTTCTCCACTTGAGTCTGCCGTTAGCAATATCGGAGACAGTGAAGCTCGTCATCTCGACTTCGGTGATTTTTGGTCAAGAATGACAGATGCAAACCCTACGCCAATGGCACAGATGATTAACGATAGCGGTTTAGCTTTCACGGAGCATTCCTATCTCGGTGCGGTGTGCGTCATTGTACTTTCATGCGGAGCTCACTTCGACCCCGCTACGAGCGAATTGACAAATGTACACGGGGAGCTCATTGCCAAGCTGGACGCTGCCGCCATTGGAGCTGCTCTGAGGATTCCGGAGATGGACAATGCTATAGTCGTCTCTCGGGATCAAGCACAGGCCATGTTCGACCAAGACAGTGATAAATATAAAGCTCGAGTGGCGAAGTCTTGGTTGAAGAACCCTAAGAAAGGTCCTTCTCGTCTGACCAAAACCCTTTTCCGGGTAGATTTCAATGAAGAACTGTCAGACTTCATAATCCTGCTGGCTCGGGTTATGGGTTTGCCCTCCACCAATGAATTTCATTTCTGGATGTGCCCGCTCATCAGCATGGTGTGCGAGGGAACACAAAGTATCAACTGGGCAGAGATCATCAGTATGAATTTGGCTGAGCAGCTATCCAACGTCCAGCAAACAAAGAAGTTCTACATGACTTCATATCTGATGTATACCCTAGCAGCATCCAGGCAGTGGTTTGGTTTCTCCTATGTAGATGCACACAAAGATGATCCAGTGTATGCCTATTGCCCGCAGTTCACCTTGGAGACTAGCAACCGCAATTTCAGAAGGGTCAATGATGCTTTCACCATGTACGTGGTCAGATTGCTCGAAGGTGATACTGCAAGAAGGTTTTCAGATGAAGCCATGAACCTGATATCGCAGTATGGAGCCTATTTCATTCAATTCAGGAAATTCTCCTATATCAGGCTGGCTGGCTATGAGAGCACCCCTCTGCGGCTCCCCATGTTCTGCAACGACAAAATGGCCCTGATTGAAATATGCAGGCAACTAGACAAGTTGCACAGAACTTGCAGAGACAAGAAGATTTCTGGCTTGCACTTTCCCATCTCTCTGGGAAACTATACATGCAAAACAGCTCTGGATGCTCAGAACATAGAAAGAGCCCTGGTCCCTATCACTGTTCATTTCTTCAAGCCTAGAACCTATTTTGACTTGAAGAAGTTCATTGAACAGAACCTCAAGATAATATATCATCATAGGGCAGATACAGAAGACTACTGGGCTGACTGTGTAGATGATTTTGAAGCCAGAAGAAGGCATTGTGGCAGGTTCTCCCTGCAATTGATCCAAGAACTCAGTCTGTACCAAGTTCCTGAAGGTCTCCAAGATGATAATTCTGAGCTATACTCTTATGAGTATGAAAATGTGATTAAGCACACTCCTCTGGAGGACCTGGATTGGAACAGGAAAGAGAGAGATGATCTGGCTGAGATTCTTGCTCCAGTCTTGATCAGAACTAGGGTCTGGTTCAGTAAGAAGATCCGAGAATTCAAGAGGCACTCAGGAGAATCTAGCTCCAAGGATGATTCAACACCCATAAGAGAGACATCGGTTCAGTGTCAGTACACCGGTGAAAACCCCTTCGCCTCAACAACTCGAGGACTGTGGAATCTACTCCTTCTCCATCTACCCGGGTATACAAGAAGAAACTCAAAGAGGTAAAGAAGGAGCCTGCAGAGAATGATCCTCCAAGAAAACAGGCACAGTTGCCTATGGGGCCAGAGAACATCATTGTTCTCAGTGAAAGTGAAGAAAGTGAGATGCCAACTCCTGCAAGTGTTCCTGAAAATCCAGCAGATAAGGAGGTCCAGAGCACTGAACTTCCAGGTACTACTGATTCTTCTACCGCCATTACCTCCAGTGTTCTACCCACATCTCAGCTTGAGTCAACAGCTGCACAGACCTTGAGTGTCATGAGCTCCCTGTCTCTTGGTCCCCTTGCTTCTCCTGCAGATTCTTCTTCCTCTTTTGCTTGGGTGCAACCTCTGGTTGACAAAAGGAAGAGGAAATCCTCCTCTCAAAGCTTGGGACCAAATTTTGATGCTGTAGCAGCCTTGTTGGGCACCACTCCTTCTCGTGCCAAGAAAGCCAGAACTACTTCCAGGATTGTGTCAGATGCTCAAGGTCAGCAATTCCTGGAGATTGCTAAGCCCACAGTAGACAAATCAGAATCAGACTTGCTGACATCTGACTTGGAGCTTTCAAGGATCCCTATGGGAGAGTCTACTCCTGAAGGTGAGATTCATAACCTCCAGGAAACAGTCACAAGGGTCATTGGAAGGGTAGAGAAAGGGCAGCAGACGATTGAGCAGCTAGAAGAACAAGCCCAAGTTCTCACGAGTTTTATCAAGTCACTTTTGTCTAAGGACAAAGTTTTGGACCCTACCCCCTTGACTGCTCTACCGCCTCCTGTAATTCTAAGCCAAGATGAAGTGCAAAGTATTAAAGATATGCACAAGTATTCTGTCTATGGCAGAGCTATCGAAGCCATGGTAGATGACATGCTTGTTGCCGGACTAAACTTCATCGATGAAGCTTTTAAGCTACATGGAAAGGTAGATAATTTGCAACAGAAGCTGTCCTCTACTATTGGGGTAATGGATAAAGAACTTAAACTCTGGAGTAGTTGCATTGTAGACCTTCGCCTCATGGGACAGACAGATGAGAACATCTTACTGGCGAACAAGATTTTCGATGATGCCAAAGACAATCTATCAAAATCCTGGGTCTACAGCGTAGAGTGGAAAATCAAGGTGCTGGAGGAAGCTGTGGGAGAAATGAAGAATAGCTGGCAGAAGGGAGAAGCTTTCAAGACACTGGCAGCTGCTGCTTTCAAAGATATGCATTGTCATCTTCAGGATGAAAACTCTGGCGTTCCCTTGTCCTTGCAAGAAATCAAAGCTCAGTTCAGAGCTTTTGTCAAAGATAATCTTTTCAAGGAAGACTCCATCTCTAAGGACAAGATAAAGGAAATTTGTTCTCTTCAGTCTGCCATTGAAGAAGCAAACAAAGACTATCATACTCACGTCGAGTTTGATAAAGAGATGGAGAAATGTCTGGGATTTTGGACTCAGTCTGCAACCAACACGTCAGTCCCTCGTGGCAGAGATATAGCTGAGTCATTGAAGAAGTTCAGGCAGCGGATTCTGAAGACAGTGGGTCCCTCCCAATAGCCGGCCACCTGTCTCCTTCTCCTTTCTTTCCTCTTCTTTCCTTTCTTTTCGTATTCTTTGTAATTAGTTAAGGTATTGCAATTGGCGGTACTTAACTATTCTTTAGTTAAAAGAAACGGTTACGAAGAGTAACTGACTTGTAATCTATATAATGGCCTTTCCACGCCATTTTCGGGGAGGAAGAACTTGGATATTTGCTGAAAGTGTAAATAGATCTTAAAGAAATCAATACAAAAGGGCTTTCCGTTCTTTGTCTATCTGATTCTTGTTGTCTCTGTGTTTTCCTTTAATATTGTGAAGATCATTTTGTTCCTAACTCGTTTAGTCTCTCTGATTGCATACTGTTTAGTTTTGCAAGTACAGTGATCTTGTACAACCAAGAAGGAACTTTGTGTCCTTGATTAACAAATCTGAAGAAGGTTATTTACGGAACTTTGTGTCTTTAAATTTAATCCCATTCAGCTAATGCAAATGATCTTGTCTTAAATCCTTTGAAGCTTCGCATACACGAAGAATTATTACGCTATCTATAATTACGAACGTTCTTTATTCTCGCTCATCTTCTTATTCCCTTCCTCGATCTCCGTGTGGCGATGATCCTTGTGGAAAACACTTTCGTAATATCCAAGTTTGACCATAAAATAATGTTCTGTGTATTTGTAAATAAGTTTGTTTCAGAATAAGGGAACCTCTCCCATTAAAGAGGAGGGACTTTTTGTCCCCTGACTGTTGCTCTTCTAAAAAGTCCTATTTGACGACCAACAGTTTTTGGCGACTCATTTGGGAAAATCACATTCCAGGTCTGCAATTTTTCTATCATCCTTTGATCTGGCGACTCCGCGTTTCACTCGAGGGAGAAGGACCCTTGGTATTGAAGATCCTCAGTTTCAGCTTTTGGAGCAACAGGGTTTTCCTTTCCCTTCAAATAGAAGAACTCGTTCGACGAGCACTCCGCCTGTTCAAGATAGAAGTCCTACGGGTGGTATTCCTTCAGAGCCTGCTAGTCCCAATCTACGAGCTTTGATCCTTGCTGGTGTTAAAGTTCCCCTCCAAGCCGTATTTCCAAGAATGGCGGCACAATTGCCATGGGGTCAACGTGTCGGGCCCCTGGCTCTTGCGCAGCCTTTGCATGAGTTACCTAGAGGTAACCGAAAGAACTTCCCAAAATTTAAAGGAGATGGCAAAGTACACCCTGATGAACATATTGCAGCCTTCATAGTTGCATGTGGAGTTTTGGGGGTTGAGCATGAAGACGTCTCAGTAAGACTGTTCGTTGAGACGTTACAGGATAATGCTGCTGACTGGTTCTATCACCTTCCGGCTGGTGCCATCACCGACTGGACTACCATGAGAACTCAGTTCGAAAGCCGTTTCAAGCCGGCAGAAGATGTGCATGCCCTGCTTGCCCAGATTTCTCAGATAAAGAAAGATCCATCAGAACCCATGAGAGAATTTGTGGCTCGGTTCAACAGATTGATCAACAAGATTCCTGTAAATACTCGACCGGTTGATCAAATTCAAAAATGTTTCTTTTTGAATGCCCAAACGCCTAAAGTCAGTTATGCCCTAAGAAGGGCTAATCTTGGAACGCTAATTCTGGATCAAGAACTGGCTGTTAGTGTCGAGGATGACCTGATCATGTCAGGGAAGTTGAGAAGAGATCCTCCTAAATCTAAATCTGCTGCTTCTTCCTCTTCCACCTCTGGACCCAATACTGATCCATTAGTCCAGAAACTTGCAAATGATCTAGTGGCTATAAAGAAACAATTAGCCCAGCATGCACCATATGCAGACGTTCCGAGAAGAAATTTTCAACCCAGAAACCGTTTGCCAGCTCCCCACACAAGACTGGCACTTGAAGGACCTCCTGTCAAAGTTCCGGTGAATGCAACTTGTGAGGTTGAAGAGCCAGAAGATGATAATGAAGCTTGTGAGGAGTTCCTGGAGGAATTCGATGATGAGGCAGAAGAACTCGAAGGATCTCGAGTCAATTTCTTTACCACTGAAGGCATTGATGATGGAGATAACTATGATGAAGTGGTAGCAGATATGAACAGTGAATCATTTGCTGTCATGACTCGAGAACAGACGAGGCAGAAGGAGAAAGTAACACAGCCCACGAAGAAATCTAAGGAGCAACCAGCAACTATTCCTGTAATTGCCAGAAGAGGATCTCCTATCCCTACCTCATCTGCACCAAAGGTAAGTACTGTCAATCCTGCTACCAAAGTTGCTTCTTCTTCTTTTTCTCCTAAGGTTGATAAGCCTAGAATTTCAAATGATGATGGCCCATCCACCTCTGGATCCTTTGACATTGTGGATCACCTAAAAAGGACCAAGGTTCAAATTTCAGAAGCTGAATACTACCAAACCCATCCCAAAGCTTTTGCCAAGATGATCCAATTTGTAAATTCCCATTCCAAGACCACCTCTAAAGGCCTTTTGCCCACTCCTCCTTCTATACCACAACCTAGTCTGGTAGCTGCTGTCACCTCGCCTGGTGACAAAATCAAGCCCTTTTATGTAACACTTCTTATAGCGGGCCATAGGCTCAGTAACTGTGTCATAGATTCCGGAGCCTCAGATAACGTAATGCCTGCTAAAGTAGCCCATGCTTTAGGCTTGACCCTTACTCGTACTTATGGATCTTGCTACTCCATGGAAAGTAAGGAAGTACCTTTGGTTGGAAGGATTAAAGATGCACAAGTGGCTTTTGCTGCTTTACCTGAAAAGAAAGTCTTGGCCACCATCCTAGTAGCAGACATTCCTCCTTCTTACGGAATGTTGCTAAGTCGGAACTTCTGTAAAGATGTGGGTGGGGAGATTCAAATGGATTGGTCACACGCCCTCATACCTGTCAATGGACAAATGAAGAAGTTACTCACGAGAAAGCGATCTGAGTATATTGTGCGAGAAAGCAGAGATGATCCTAAGGCACAAATACTCTATGAAGACATAGGTCATGGTAATTGCATGATTCTGTCCCCTGATGAAATCCAACCCTCCAAAGTATCACCCAAAGATCCCAATGGTGTTTGGATTTTGGAATTTGATGGAAGTTGTTCCTCGGCTGGTTCGGGAGCTGGTGTTCTGCTAATATCACCTGAAGGCTGCCTACACCCTTTTTCGTTCAAGTTGCAGTTCGAAAACACTAACAATACAGCAGAGTATGAGGCTCTCCTTCTTGGACTGCAAGTAGCCAAAGAACGAGGTGTAAAAAATCTTCTGGCTCGTGGTGATGCAGAGCTGATTGTGAAGCAAGTCAGAAGCCTTTTTCAGGTAAAGAATGGGAGGCTGAAGCATTATCGGAATCAGGTTTGGGATTCAATTGAATTCCTTGATGCTTTCTCTATTGAAGCCATACCTAGAGAAAAGAACAGCAGGGCTGATTCACTGGCTGTCTCAGGGTCACTACTGATTCCCCATCCTGAATTCTCTCAGGATAAGTTCACTATTGAAATGGTCCATCGGCCTAGTGTCCCTGACAATACCAATAACTGGCAAGTTTTCAACGATGACCAGCATCTGCTTTCCTTCCTGGAACTCAAAGGTAACTTCGAACAACTATATTTTGAGGGAAGTGACAACCTGCCTCGTGAGAGTGTGTCTTCTGACCAAGCTGTCACCCAAGGAGAAGAAACTGATCAGGAAGGGTGCATTAAGCTCAAAGGAAACAAGATTCCCAAAGGTTTGGTGAGTTTGGAGGAGTTGTTTGATAAACATGACAGATACGTGAGATCTAAAGCTTCTACTGGACCTCAGCAATCAGCTGAGTATGATAAAATTGATATTGGGAGTTCTGATGACCCAACTGGTGAATATTGGGAAATGTTGCACATCAGATGAGAGGAGAAGAGCAATTGATCTTCTAAGGAAGTATAAGGATGTTCTTGCATATTCTTATGAAGATCTAAAAGCCTTCAAGCCAAAAGAAATGCAACACTCTATCCCTCTCAAACCAGGAATCAAGCCTTTCAAGCAGAAACAAAGGCAGTATAATCCAAAAATAGCCGACACCATCTTTCAGGAGATCCAGAAATTGTTGAAGGCTAAAATCATTTTTCCCATTCACCATTCGACATGGATTGCAAACATTGTGCCTGTCAGGAAGAAGAATGGTGAGATCCGCATCTGTGTTGATTTCAGAAACCTGAATCAGGCCTCTCTGAAAGATAACTACCCTCTGCCTATGATGGATCAGATTTTGCAAGCAGTAACAGGATCCGAGATGTTATCTATGCTTGATGGATTCTCGGGATACAATCAGGTAGAGGTTGATACTGCAGATCAACACAAGACAGCCTTCACCACTCCTTGGGGTACCTTTGCCTACAAGAGAATGCCTTTTGGGCTGGTTAATGTTGGTGCCACTTTCCAGAGAGCTATGGATCTCGCTTTTGGAAGCTTGAAAGGGAAATGTATAGTCATATACCTTGATGACCTGACAGTGTTCTCAAAGACAAGAGCGGATCACTTTGACCACCGGAAATAGTCCTGCAGAGATGCCGAGAGCATGGGATTTCTTTAAATCCTAAAAAATCTGTCTTCTGTGTTACAGAAGGGAAGCTATTAGGGCACATTGTCTCCAAGGATGGCATCAAGATTGATCCTGAACGAGTTCAAGCCATCCAGCAAATTCCTCTCCCAACCAGTAAAAAAGGCGTGCATTCCTTTTTCGGTAAGATCAATTTCTTAAGAAGATTCATCCCTGATTTTGCTGAATTAACTTTGAACATCTCTCAGATGATGAAAGGGAAGCAAGCGTTTGGTTGGTCTTCTGAAGGAAAGGAATCCTTTGAGGGTATCAAGAAAGCCATTGCTAAAACTCCGTTTCTTTGTCGACTTCAAAGAAAGATTTCATCATCTATTGCTATGCTTCTAGATAACACCAATTTCTTTGTCTTAACCCAAGAAGACTCTGATGGACATGAGCTACCAATTGCCTTCATGAGCTATATCCTGAAGAATCATGAGCTGAAATACACCATGATGGAGAAGCATGCTTTTGCAGTAGTCAAAGCTGTCAAGCAGTTCCGTTTCTATATCCTCAACTCTCACTCTATGGTCTTTGGTTCCAGATACATCATTAAGTCAATTCTTACACAGCAAGAGTTTGGGTCCAAGAGAGGAAACCGGGTGGCTAAAGTCCAGGAGTATGACATTGATATCAAACCAACCAAGCTGGTTCGTGGCAAGGGTCTTTGTGAGCTCATTCTTTGAAGGAGCCAAACATGAGTTCTTTGGAGGAGAAAGTGACGTTCCTACTTGTTCTATTCCTTAGTTCGAGCTTGATGAATGGTATGCTTCGACATCGCCCATTTTCTCACCTATGGGGAATGCCCATCTCATTTAACTGCCAAGGAAAAGAGGACTGTTAAATTGAGATCAGCGCAATATGTACTGTGGGAAAATTCTTTGTTCAAGTGTGGCTTAGATGGGAGATTTCTGAAATGTGTTGATAAGGAACAACAGAGAAAGTTGCTCTCAGCTTTTCATGATCAAGCATGTGGAGGGCACTATTCATCAACAGTCACAGCTCACAAGATACTCCGGGGAGGATATTACTGGCCTTCCTTGTTCAGAGATGCATCCAAGTGGGTGGATAAATGCGAGGCCTGTCAGACTTTTGTGGGAAGACCTAAATTGGCATCTTTACCTCTCAAGCCAGTTGTGATCGAGGAACCATTTCAACAATGGGGTCTAGACTTCATTGGTACACTGAATCCTACCTCTAGTGCTGGCCACACGCATGTGCTAACTGCCACTGACTACTTCACCAAATGGGTGGAAGCTATTCCGGTCAAGAGCACTACTTCTGAAGTTGTATGCAACTTCCTCAAAGAGAACATCTTGGTAAGGTATGGTGTACCTAACAAGATTGTAACAGACAATGCTTCGAACTTCTCCTCAACTGAGATCATGGATTTCTGCTACGGGTATGGCATCTCTCTGGCTCATTCTTCAGATTATTATCCCCAGGGGAATGGACAAGCAGAATCCACCAACAAAAATCTGGTGACTATCATAAGGAAGTTGGTCAATGAGTCTCAAATAAATCGGCATAAGAATCTTTATGATGCTCTTTGGGCGACATGATCACACCTAAAAGATCCATTGGAATGTCCCCCTTTCAAGTAGTGTATGGAGTAGAGGCCCAATTGCAAGTGGCGGTGGAAGCGCCACTTTGCACCTTGCACTGATGAAGGCCATTGAAGACACTAGTTTCAGTGATGCTCTGGACAAAAGAATCACGTACCTGCACAAACTGAACGAGGATAGATTGGAGGTTGTTGATGAATATCTGCTCACCGGTAGAAGGTGAAAGTTACATTCGATAAGAAAGCTAGGCCCGAGAGAGTTCCAAGTTGGTGATACGCGTCTTTGTTATGGGACAAAAGACATGAACCTCGTGGCAGCCATGGAAAATTTGATTCTCTGTGGCTTGGACCTTTCAAGATAAGACACTTTGCTGGTAAGGACTCTTTCTATCTTGATTACATGGATGGTTCTCCCCTCCCACTTCCTTATAGTGGGCAGTATTTGAAGTTGTTCAAGTCCTAGGTGACTAGGGAGTCCCTTTGTATATTATGTACAAAGGTTTTTTGATTTTTTACGCTTTTGGTGTTTCCCATTCTGTTGTGTGTGTTGCCCTCTGTATTGGTTTGTTTTTGACTCCTTTGCCCAATGGATAAGGCACTGGTCTGCTTCACCGAGTTCTCTAAGTTCTTGCCTTGTCTCATTCTATGAATTTACACCAAGTCATCCCCAGAAGGAGCCAGCTGTTGTCCACTCAAAATTTCCCGCTCTGATAAGAGTAAAATTTTCAAAATTTTGAGTTGAAGAGTTCTTCTCTGAAGTGCCTAAGTCGTGAAGTTGAAAAAAATTGTGTTTTGGGTCTTTTTGTGTGATTTTCGGGCCTGTCGGAACTTTTTGTCCCATCTGTCCCAAGTACGAAAATGCACTCTGTTCCCCGATCGGCCGAAATCCCCGAAGCTGTCCCATTTTCGGGCCCGTCGGAAAATTTTGTCCCAAGTGTCCCAAAACTTATTTTGCGTGTTGTTCCAATTTCGGCCGAATCATCCTTCCCGCGTACTTCGCACTTTCCTGTCCCAAATGCCCCAAAGTTTGAAAAAGTGCGAGCTTTCCTAATTTCGGCCGAGCCGGTCAAGTCGCGTACTTCGGAACTTTTTGTCCCGAATGTCCCAAGTCCAAATGGGCCGCTTTGTTCCAATTTCGGCCGAAACACCCGAATCGCGTACTTCGCACATTTTCATCCCATTTGTCCCAAATGCATTTGTGCGTCCTCTCCCTGTTTCGCCCGAACCGGCCGAGCCGCGTGTTTCGCGCATTCACGTCTCACATGTCCCAAGCGTACCTAGTGTCATTCACACTTAGTTTTTCCCGCTCGCTCCAAGTATGATATTTTTCAAATTGGTGGTTGTGTATTCAATGCGCATTAAATTCATTCCACTCCTCAAACGGCTATATAACCAAGCATACCACCTTCGCATTTTCACATTGCTTCCTTGCTATCGTTTGCTCAAACCCTTGCAATCTAGTTCCCTGCGCAAATATCCCTTCCCTTTGCAAATTCCTTCCAGAGTCTAGGTCGCAGCTCCGAATCTATCAATATGAAGATCAAGTTTCAGGGACAGGAGCAAATTTCTCCACTTGAGTCTGCCGTTAGCAATATCGGAGACAGTGAAGCTCGTCATCTCGACTTCGGCGATTTTTGGTCAAGAATGACAGATGCAAACCCTACGCCAATGGCACAGATGATTAACGATAGCGGTTTAGCTTTCGCCGGAGGATTCCCTATCTCAGTGCAGTGTGCTGATACTGTACTTTCATGCGGAGCTCACTTCGACCCCGCTACGAGTGAATTGACAAATGTACATGGGGAGCTCATTGCCAAGCTGGACGCTGCCGCCATTGGAGCTGCTCTGAGGATTCCGGAGATGGACAATGCTATAGTCGTCTCTCGGGATCAAGCACAGGCCATGTTCGACCAAGACAGTGATAAATATAAAGCTCGAGTGGCGAAGTCTTGGTTGAAGAACCCTAAGAAAGGTCCTTCTCGTCTGACCAAAACCCTTTTCCGGGTAGATTTCAATGAAGAACTGTCAGACTTCATAATCCTGCTGGCTCGGGTTATGGGTTTGCCCTCCACCAATGAATTTCATTTCTGGATGTGCCCGCTCATCAGCATGGTGTGCGAGGGAACACAAAGTATCAACTGGGCAGAGATCATCAGTATGAATTTGGCTGAGCAGCTATCCAACGTCCAGCAAACAAAGAAGTTCTACATGACTTCATATCTGATGTATACCCTAGCAGCATCCAGGCAGTGGTTTGGTTTCTCCTATGTAGATGCACACAAAGATGATCCAGTGTATGCCTATTGCCTGCAGTTCACCTTGGAGACTAGAACCGCAATTTCGAAGGGTCAATGATGCTTTCACCATGTACGTGGTCAGATTGCTCGAAGGTGATACTGCAAGAAGGTTTTCAGATGAAGCCATGAACCTGATATCGCAGTATGGAGCCTATTTCATTCAATTCAGGAAATTCTCCTATATCAGGCTGGCTGGCTATGAGAGCACCCCTCTGCGGCTCCCCATGTTCTGCAACGACAAAATGGCCCTGATTGAAATATGCAGGCAACTAGACAAGTTGCACAGAACTTGCAGAGACAAGAAGATTTCTGGCTTGCACTTTCCCATCTCTCTGGGAAACTATACATGCAAAACAGCTCTGGATGCTCAGAACATAGAAAGAGCCCTGGTCCCTATCACTGTTCATTTCTTCAAGCCTAGAACCTGTTTTGACTTGAAGAAGTTCATTGAACAGAACCTCAAGATAATATATCATCATAGGGCAGATACAGAAGACTACTGGGCTGACTGTGCAGATGATTTTGAAGCCAGAAGAAGGCATTGTGGCAGGTTCTCCCTGCAATTGATCCAAGAACTCAGTCTGTACCAAGTTCCTGAAGGTCTCCAAGATGATAATTCTGAGCTATACTCTTATGAGTATGAAAATGTGATTAAGCACACTCCTCTGGAGGACCTGGATTGGAACAGGAAAGAGAGAGATGATCTGGCTGAGATTCTTGCTCCAGTCTTGATCAGAACTAGGGTCTGGTTCAGTAAGAAGATCCGAGAATTCAAGAGGCACTCAGGAGAATCTAGCTCCAAGGATGATTCGACACCCATAAGAGAGACATCAGTTCCAGAGTCTGGAACACCAGTGAAAACCCCTTCTGCCTCAACAGCTCGGGGACCTGTGGAATCTACTCCTTCTCCATCTACCCAGGTATACAAGAAGAAACTCAAAGAGGTAAAGAAGGAGCCTGCAGAGAATGATCCTCCAAGAAAATAGGCACAGTTGCCTATGGGGCCAGAGAACATCATTGTTCTCAGTGAAAGTGAAGAAAGTGAGATGCCAACTCCTGCAAGTGTTCCTGAAAATCCAGCAGATAAGGAGGTCCAGAGCACTGAACTTCCAGGTACTACTGATTCTTCTACCGCCATTACCTCCAGTGTTCTACCCACATCTCAGCTTGAGTCACTGTTTGCATTGCACCTTGAGTGTCATGAGCTCCCTGTCTCTTGGTCCCCTTGCTTCTCCTGCAGATTCTTCTTCCTCTTTTGCTTGGGTGCAACCTCTGGTTGACAAAAGGAAGAGGAAATCCTCCTCTCAAAGCTTGGGACCAAATTTTGATGTAGCAGCCTTGTTGGGCACCACTCCTTCTCGTGCCAAGAAAGCCAGAACTACTTCCAGGATTGTGTCAGATGCTCAAGGTCAGCAATTCTTGGAGATTGCTAAGCCCACAATAGACAAATCAGAATCAGACTTGCTGACATCTGACTTGGAGCTTTCAAGGATCCCTATGGGAGAGTCTACTCTGAAGGTGAGATTCATAACCTCCGTGAAGCAGATCCACAAGGGTCATTGGAAGGGTCGAAAGGGCAAAGCAGACGATCGAGCAGCTAGAAGAACAAGCCCAAGTTCTCACGAGTTTTATCAAGTCACTTTTGTCTAA